>OW240912.1:3336712-3353177 GCA_933207985.1 Pelobates cultripes
GCCCCTTCCAGCTGTCTTCCTCCCCAAACCCCACCCAGTATGGGAATTTTCTGGTACTTCTAGCCTACTTCTTTCCTAAACCCTGCTAAATGTGGGAAGTTACTCATCCTTCCAACCTAGTTCCTCCACAAACTGCACCAAATGTGGGAAGTTCATGCTTCTTCCAATCTACTTCCTCCCCAAACCCCGCAGAATGTGGGCAGTTTCTTCCCCTTCCAACTTACTTTCACCTATATCCGTTTTTAAACCCACTCACCATTAATAATACCTGCCCTTTCTATAAAACTTAATTCCCAGACCTCATCCACTGTGGGTACTTCCTGGTGATGATGGAGATGTCATTCTGAGGATTACATGGGGTAGGAGGGATGAATGAAGAAGTTATAGAGTCACTGTTAAGATTGTATTGATTATAAGGTATGATTGAGGTTGGGGACGTGAAATTATTTCTTTGAACGCTGATCTCATAATAATAACACTAGGGAAAGTAGAAGAGCATTATAAAATGCAAGATCATAATAAAATGAATGGCAACAGAGGGAAGGGTGTAAGAAATAAAAAAGAAACATTGTAAGTGCGTTGATGATGGGCAGACTAAATCTAAGAAGCTTCTTAATAATGCTTGAATGTGTTTCTCTTACAGAAAAAGGGGTTCTGAGAGAATATGGGGAATTTTGAAACAGTATCCTGGAAACGGAAAACAGATTGACCGAAACAGTCGTCTTGTTCACCTCTTATAGCTTACATAGAGGATTGGAGATCCAATAGAGAATGGCTACTATCCCTATCAGACTTCTGAGACGCACTATAGAGCAATACAGAGTATGAAGAGACCTTCATCTAGTTAATTATTAATATGTTTAAACCCAAGACTTGGGAATATGGTCACTCTCACAATAAGATATTTATCAGATATGTATAAGATGTATTAGAACATGTTAAAAGAAATTGTAAATTTAGAAAATACAGGGTGGGCCAGAATTCAGAGAAGGATTTGGCAGGTAAATTATTTATTTGTTAGTAGTTATTTTTTTTCATTACAGGTACATATTATAACTGAGTCTAGGAAGATTCATCACTGCTAATTTCACAATGACCCAACTAGTAAAACTAGCGTGAGATATCAAGATATGATTAAAACATGTTTATATCCTCTAGTGGAAAATCATCCTGAAATATGGTTTCAACAGGATGGGGCTACTGCTCACACAGCCTGGACCACAATGGACCTCCTGAGACAACTGAGTATAATTTCAATAAATTCCCAGATAAATAGACCGCCACATTCACCCGACCTTTCAGTTCCCGATTACTTCCTGTGGGGTATCTGAAGAAGCAGTGTATTTGAACAAACCGCACACCCTTGAGCAGCTCAAGGAGAATATCTGTGCAGAAATTTGAGTGTTAGATCCTCAAACACAAGCTAATGTCATAACAAAGCAACCGAAAGAGCAGACTTTCTGAGGTGGCAAATGAAGTTCATTTAAAAGATGTAATCTTCCATGCACTAAGCATTCAGTGAATGTAATATCAGTAAAATTGGTTCATTAGTAAAAAGCTTATTGACTCCTCAAACCCTGCTCTGAATTTTGGTCCACCCTGTTTAAGCCTCTTTCTCAAACGGCTTTGAATTTAATTGGCAAATAAATATCTCCCACTTCCTTGATTTCCATTTTCATCCTTCAAACCCATAGCTGTTAAATGCCTCTTTGTCTGTATTCATTAATGGAACCCTTCGGCAGGGCCGGATTAACATAGGGGCTGATGGAGCTGCAACTCCAGGACAATGCCCATGGAATAGGTCCATTGAAATAAACAAAAACATATTTTTTTACTTAAAAAAAATATATATATATATATATATTTACACACTACTCTTAGGTTTGCCACCTGACTGGTATTTTACCAGCACAGCCGTTATTTGAGGCTGCCTGGTCGTGACGGTATTGCAGTAATCTCCAGGTCCAGTCTCTTGTTCTCCTCTCCTGCTATGGCTAAAGATGTGTCTCCAGGTCCAGTCTCTTGTTCTCCTCTCCTGCTATGGCTAAATATGTGTCTCCAGGTCCAGTCTCTTGTTCTCCTCTCCTGCTATGGCTAAAGATGTGTCTCCATGTCCAGTCTCTTGTTCTCCTCACCTGCTATGGCTAAAGATGTGTCTCTGGGCAGTGGTGTATTTTGGATTTGTGCTGCCCTAGGCACGACTAAATTCGGGCACCCCCGAAATCTAAATTTGCCCCCCAATTTGTGTCAAGGCCACTTTCTACTGACAAACACATGCCCTCATTGATACATGCACTGATATACACTCACTGACAGATACACAGTCATTGGCACACACAAACATTCACTGACAGACACACACTGACAGGCACACACGCTCAGATACACATAAAATGCCATACACATACTGACACACTCACAGGCACACCCACTCTCACTGAAAGACACACACTTTCACTCACTCACAGACACACACTGACAGCTACACTCACTCACTCACTCACAGTAAGGTGGACAGCCCCAGAATATGAGGCAAACAAGGTATTTGTCTGGGAGCTTGGGGTGGCATTTTTTTGGCGCCGCCCTAGGCAAATGCCTTGTTTGCCTTGTGGTAATCCCTGTCTCCGAGTCCAGTCTCTTGTTCTCCTCTACTGCTATTTCTAAAGATGTGTATCCTGGTGCCAGTCTCTAGTTCTCCTATCCTGCTATAGCTAAAGATGTGTCTCCAGGTCCAGTCTCTTGTTCTCCTCTCCTGCTATAGCTAAAGATGTGTCTCCAGGTCCAGTCTCTAGTTCTCTTCTCCTGCTATGGCTAAAGATGTGTCTCCAGGTCCAGTCTCTTGTTCTCCTCTCCTGCTATGGCTAAAGATGTGTCTCCAGGTCCAGTCTCTTGTTCTCCTCTCCTGCTATGGCTAAAGATGTGTCTCCAGGTCCAGTCTCTTGTTCTCCTCTCCTGCTATGGCTAAAGATGTGTCTCCAGGTCCAGTCTTTTGTTCTCCTCTCCTGCTATGGCTAAAGATGTGTCTCCATGTCCAGTCTCTTGTTCTCCTCACCTGCTATGGCTAAAGATGTGTCTCCAGGTCCAGTCTTTTGTTCTCCTCTCCTGCTATGGCTAAAGATGTGTCTCCATGTCCAGTCTCTTGTTCTCCTCACCTGCTATGGCTAAAGATGTGTCTCCAGGTCCAGTCTTTTGTTCTCCTCTCCTGCTATGGCTAAAGATGTGTCTCCATGTCCAGTCTCTTGTTCTCCTCGCCTGCTATGGCTAAAGATGTGTCTCCAGGTCCAGTCTCTTGTTCACCTCTCCTGCTATGGCTAAAGATGTGTCTCCAGGCCACTTTTTAATGACAAACACATGCCCTCATTGATACATGCACTGATATACACTCACTGACAGATACACAGTCATTGGCACACACACACTTTCACTGACAGACACACACTGACAGGCACACACTCTCAGACACACATAAAATGACATACACATACTGACACACTCACAGGCACACCCACTCTCACTGAAAGACACACACCTTCACTCATTCACATACACACACTGACAGCTACACTCACTCACTTACTCACTCACAGTAAGGTGGACAGCCCCAGAACATGAGGCAAACAAGGTATTTGTCTGGGAGCTTTTAGTAGCCACTTACTCATAAACACTGGCCATATATATATATATATATAAATTTTTTTAAATATGTTTATTTATATATAGGTATATATAATTATATATATATTTAATCAATATCAGTCTACGTGTAATTTGATATTAATATATGTATATAATTATATATATATTAATAGTAAAATACACCTAGACAGTGTACGTGTGTGTATGTATATGTGTATCTATATACTTAGATCATATATATATATATAATATATATATGATCTTAGTATATATTATTTTTTTTTACACTTTTAACTTTTATTTAATTTTATTTTCAGCCAGCAGGGGGACCACCTGTCATTACAGGCAGCCCCCTGCTGGCAATGCTGCAGCCAGCTATCCCGGCCATGTGATTGTGAGGTCCTTACATGGCCGGGGGGGCTGCCAGGGGGAAGATCTGTTGCGGGGGGGCTCCCTGGGAGTCCCCCCAACTGCGATCACTGGCGAGTATCCCCGGGTAAGTAATGAAAGACCGGAGGGTGTACTACTACGCCCGGCGGCGTTTAGAGCTGCCTAAAATAGGGCGTAATAGTACGCCCTCTGGTCTTAAGGGGTCAAGGGATAATATTCAAGAATTCCTTGAGAAGAATATGGTTACCAGCAAAAATCAGCACAGTTTTATGAAATCTGACTGCCATTCTGGGGTCAAGAAGGAATTTATTTCCTAGCTTGTTGCAAAATTGTGCTTCAAACTGGGTTTTTTGCCTTCTTTTGGATCAACAGCAAAAAACAAATGTGAGGAAGGCTGAACTTGATGGACGCAAGTCTCTTTTCAGCTTTGTAACTATGTAACTATGTAACTATGTAACTCTGTAACTATGTAACTATGTAAACAAGAGGTTAACCCAGGTTAAACAGCATCCATAGTAAAAATATTAATCCAGTAATATCCCATCATGATTCCCAATAACTGGACGACACACAGTATCAGGAGCAGAACTGAGGCTTTATTCCACATTCCCTGCTTTTATGCATCTCTCCCATGCAAGGGAGACACTCACAGCAATTTGTACAGTAACCAATCCTACACAAGTTACAACCCACACATCTGCCCCCGTCAGTATGACAGATAATCTACTTATTCAGTATACATTTGTAACGGAACCTTCCGTTAATGGACGCTTCTTAGCTTGCGCCGAGGACCACGAGCACCGTACCGGACACCACAACCACCGCAGACTCCACAACCGCTGTAGCTTAACTGGAGTCTCACCGTCTTCCTTCCACCCTGGATCAGCTTCTGTCCTCCAGGACCGTGTGGGAAAGACCTCACCTCCAGGAGAGCGTATCAGGAACAAGCTCTTAAAAGAGCTAAGTGATTAAAGCTCAAGGGAGTATCCCTAGTGTGATATAGCAGTTCCCTCCAATCACAAGACAAGACTACGTGTTGAGGGTCAAGAAGATCTGACTGTACTGGCACATACAGACTCTTTTATTCACATTCTAGAAACATAGTACTGCCCACAGGGTTTTGAAGAACAACCAATCAACACATTACAACACAGCTAACACTCTCATTCATTACATCAGAAATCCTCCCCTCTGACTGTGATACAATTATCTCAACACAATAGACTAACTTATCACAGGCAGGAAAATACAGTATTATAAAACATATCACAGGGACACCAAAACATGCAATAACCCCATATATCCTTGGAACCGGGGGATCTGGGTGAACCACATATCCAAAATTCACCCAGATCCGTTCAGTAGTTTGGAAGATACGGTTTAATGCAGATTCCGCAGAACATATACAGGCTATATGAAAAATAATAACTGTATAATGTGTCCCCTGTTGTATAATTTAAAACTACTGCACGATGTCTTTGTGCATCAAATACTGGCGAGATGGCACCGTGTAGAAAAGTCCAAACAGTGTCTGTGAGTTAAAATGGCCACCATCCATTGTTCTCACCATGTGTGTTGTGGATCCAAATAATGACCTTTGTTATATTCAGAGGAAATCCAAATTATTATTACAAGTGCACTTGGAGAAGCGAGAATTAGACACCAGACACCTGTTGGTATTCAAAATAAGCCTCTGACGTTTTATTCATCAGCTGGGTTTTATACATTAAAAAGTAAGTGCTTACGTGCAAATACTCTTAGAACAGTAATAGGAATGTAAGTACAGATAAGACATAGGGATGAACGTCATGTACAAATAACAAATAAGTTTCAAGGTAAGAAAAAGCAAAAAGATTAGAGAAGAGACATCTTAGGTGGGGGCTCTCTGCTCCCGAACTAGATATATATGGTCTTAAGTGTTATTTAAGCATCAAGCATTTCCTGAGTCCAAGTTAGCCAATTTTAATATAGGATATCATTATATGACACCTATAAGTTGAGCCTTGGAATCAAGATAAATTGTATCACAATCCCCTCTTTTGATCCAAGGGTCACCCAAATGTCCAAGGTATATCCAGGCCTGCTAGCCAAAGCCTGTGGGACTTTCATTTATTGCTTCACCATGGTTCCCTTGGACTGAGAGACCACCAGAATCAGCGGAGGAGAGTTCCTTCATTTGTTAGGCGAGGTAACATCATAAAACCTTTCCAAAGTCAGAGCTGGAATGTAAGTTAAGGTACGACCAACAGTAGGTTTGTTTTTACATAGAGAGGTTAGTAGACATGGAAAAATCTAAAGGTAAAAAAAATGGACATAATAACAAATATAGCTAATAGCAAAAAGTACAAATTTTTCTTAATTTGTAAAGTCAATTGCTGCTCTATTCTCAATGATTGCCTTCGTATTTGCCTGGTTGTCCATAAGTAGCTCTTCTAGGGCCTGTGAAGTAGCATTTAAATAATTTAAACAGGCTACAGCATTAATTACTCGGGTAGATATTTATGGGGTCTATGGGTATGTAGGAACTTCCTCAAAAGTGAGATGGGGGTAGGGACAGCTATAAGACAAGATTCTATGGCGTTTTCAGTACTGAGGAGAGGGTTGAGGCAAAAGGAGGTTAAATTAAAAGCCTTTGCTATCTGCAATTATATATTTCCCTGCTATGCATTATTATCGCCTGGTCTCAAGTCAGAGTAGCATATCTGAACAGAGCATACAATGGTAAAGGATAAGAACAGCTTCATGTCGGTGGATCAGTCGGAGTGACTTGTTTACAGTGACTGGCGTGTATCCACGTTGCTTTTCCTTCTAGTTTCACTGAGGTAGCCGTAGTCAAGAGCACTTGGAATGGACCGTCAAAGCGTGGTTCAAGTCCTTTCCTCACATGCCTCTTTATCACCAGCCAATCACCAGATTGCAGTTTGTGAGTTGCAGAATCAGAGTCTGGATCTGGAATAGAATCAAAGACTTGTTTATGCACCCTGCCTAATCTTTGGTGTAGGGCCTGAACATAGGCAGTCATACTACCATGCTGCATCTGGAGGGTTTGGGGAAAATAGAGGCCTGTCTTTGGGGCACATCCAAACAGGATCTCAAAAGGGGATAAGCCATGTCTGGAATTAGGGTGAATCTCATAGAAAAGAGTACTAGCATGCAGTCCAGGGCTTCACTGGTTGAATATAGTCTATCTGCAGTCTTTGAAACGGGTAAAGTGGCCTTGGTGTGTGCTTACTTGGTGTTTTCACAGCTTGTCCTGGATTGTTTCTAGCACAAATCATGCAAGCTTGGGTACAGTAAATCCGGGTGCTACCCAATGGGTGTTTACTATGCTGTTCATGTGCATCTTGGATAGATGTGTAGGTCCATGGGCAATCTGGGCCATCATGGGGTACAAGACACAGTCTTTTACCTTTCCTCCACATTCTGTCATCATCAGGTTCTGCATCTTGTTTCCTCCAGAGGTCATGTTCTTCCTTGCTTGCCTGTCTTTGTAAGCTCAACAGTAAATTGTAGTCAACGGCGTCATCTGTAAGAACAACTTGTAGGAAGGTATTACCTGTAGAGGGATGAACTTGAGTTGCTGCTTGCTTGGCAGCTTCGTCTTTGTGGTTTCCTCTTGAGATTTCATCTGTGATCTTCACGTGAGCTGCCACCTTGATGATGCCTACTTGAGTAGGTAGCAGGATAGCGTCCATAAGTGCACTCACGGCTTCAGAGTTCTTGATTGGAGATCCTGCTGAGGTGAGAAAATCACGAGCCCGCCATATAGGGCCAAAATCATGGGCTATACCGAAAGCATAGCGAGAGTCTGTATAAATATTAGCAGTCTTACCAGAAGCCATTTTACACGCTTCAGCGAGTGCCTTTAGCTCTGCCTCCTGTGCAGAGTAGTGAGGAGCGAGTGGTTCAGCTTTTATTACCTCATGTGCAGAGACTACAGCATATCCAGTGTGGAAATTACCCTTCTCATCAGCATATCTGGAACCATCTACAAAAAACTCAAAATCTGCATTAGATAATGAAGAATCAATTATATGCAAAAAACCTTTTGTTTCTTGTGCAATTAGTGCTGCACAATCATGGGGTACCTGGGTGTGAATTTACAAAAAGATCAGATGTACAAGTACCATTCCAACTATCCCCACTCCCCTCTTTTAAATCCAGGAGAAGTAATGTAGATGGATTTAACACCATACACCTTTTCAGTGTAACATTAGGTGGCATAGGCAAGGCACATAGAAACATAGAAACATAGAATGTGACGGCAAATAAGAACCATTCGGCCCATCTAGTCTGCCCAATTTTCTAAATACTTTCATTAGTCCCTAGTCTTATCTTATAGTTAGGATAGCCTTATGCCTATCCCACGCATGCTTAAACTCCTTTACTGTGTTAACCTCTACCACTTCAGCTGGAAGGCTATTCCATGCATCCACTACCCTCTCAGTAAAGTAATACTTCCTGATATTATTTTTAAACCTTTGTCCCTCTAATTTAAGACTATGTCCTCTTGTTGTGGTAGTTTTTCTTCTTTTAAATATAGTCTCCTCCTTTACTGTGTTGATTCCCTTTATGTATTTAAATGTTTCTATCATATCCCCCCTGTCTCGTCTTTCCTCCAAGCTATACATGTTAAGATCCTTTAACCTTTCCTGGTAAGTTTTATCCCGCAATCCATGAACCAGTTTAGTAGCCCTTCTCTGAACCCTCTCTAAGGTATCAATATCCTTCTGAAGATACGGTCTCCAGTACTGTGTACAATACTCCAAGTGTAGTCTCACCAGTGTTCTATACAATGGCATGAGCACTTCCCTCTTTCTACTGCTAATACCTCTCCCTATACAACCAAGCATTCTGCTAGCATTTCCTGCTGCTCTATTACATTGTCTGCCTACCTTTAAGTCATCAGAAATAATCACCAATAAATCCCTTTCCTCATATGTTGAGGTTAGGACTCTATCAAATATTCTGTACTCTGCCCTTGGGTTTTTACGTCCAAGATGCATTATCTTGCACTTATCCACATTAAATGTCAGTTGCCACAATTCTGACCATTTTTCTAGTTTACCTAAATCATTTGTCATTTGGCTTATCCCTCCTGGAACATCAACCCTGTTACATATCTTAGTATCATCAGCAAAAGACATACCTTACCATCAAGACCTTCTGCAATATCACTAATAAAAATATTAAAGAGAATGGGTCCAAGTACAGATCCCTGAGGTACCCCACTGGTGACAAGTCCAAGCTTCGAATATATTCCATTAACTAACCCTCTGTTGCCTGTCACTCAGCCACTGCCTTACCCATTCAACAATATTGGAATCCAAACTTAAAGATTGCAGTTTATTGATAAGCCTTCTATGTGCAACAGTGTCAAAAGCCTTACTGAAATCTAGGTAAACAATGTCTACTGCACCACCCTGATCTATAATTTTAGTTACCCAATCAAAAAAATCAATAAGATTAGTTTGGCATGATCTCCCTGAAGTAAACCCATGTTGTCTCTGATCTTGAAATCCATGTGTTTTTAGATGTTCAACAATCCTATCCTTTAACATGGTTTCCATCACTTTCCCCACTACTGAAGTAAGGCTTACTGGCCTATAGTTGCCCGACTCCTCCCTATTACCTTTCTTGTAAATGGGCACAACATTCGCTAACTTCCAATCTTCTGGGACTACTCCTGTTAACAATGATTGGTTAAATAAATCTGTTAATGGTTTTGCTAGTACACCACTAAGCTCTTTTAATAGCTTTGGGTGTATTCCATCAGGTCCCATTGACTTATTTGTCTTTACTTTTGACAGTTGAAATAGAACCTCTTCCTCTGTAAACTCACGTGTAATAAATGACTCATTTATCCTTTTTCTCAACTGAGGTCCCTTTCCTTCATTTTCATCTGTAAATACAGAACAAAAATATTCATTGAGGCAGTCAGCTAGACCTTTATCCTCTTCTACATACCTTCCTTCTTTTGTTTTTAATCTAACTAATCCTTGTTATACTTTTCTTTTCTCATTTATGTATCTAAAAAATTTTTATCCCCCTTTTTTACTGACTGTGCTATTTTCTCTTCTGTATGTGATTTGGAAGCTCTTATAACTTGCTTAGCCTCTTTCTGCCTAATCTTAAAGATCATTTTGTCTTCCTCACTCTGGGTTTTTTTATAATTCCTAAATGCTAACTTTTTGTTTTTAACTATTTTGGCCACATCTGCGGAGTACCACAGTGGTTTCTTGAATTTTTTGCTTTTACTGACAAGCCTAATGCAATTTTCTGTTGCCTTCAATAGTGCAACTTTTAAATAATCCCATTTCTCTTGGACTCCATTTAAATTGCTCCAGTTTGATAATGACTCCTCTACCCATATTCTAATTTTAGAAAAGTCTGTTTTTCTAAAGTCTAAAACTTTTGTTTGTGTGGTGTGACTCAGTCACTGTTCTTATATTAACCCCTTAAGGACACATGACATGTGTGACATGTCATGATTCCCTTTTATTCCAGAAGTTTGGTCCTTAAGGGGTTAAACCACACTGACTGATGATCACTGGATCCTAAACTTTCACCTACAGTAATATCTGATACAAAATCTCCATTTGTTAACACTAAATCTAGTATGGCCTCTTTACGAGTTGGCTCCTCAACAACTTGTTCAGAGACAATCCCAGTAGGGAGTTTAGAATATGTGTGCTCCTGGCACAAGTAGCTAATTTTGTTTTCCAATTTACATCAGGAAGATTAAAGTCACCCATGATGATAACTTCCCCCTTCATTGTCATTTTAGCTAGATTATCTAACTCTTCAATTTGTCCTGGGGGCCTATAAATCACACCTACACGAGTTACTGTATGATTACCAAATTCTAACGTAGCCCAAACGTACTCTATGTTTGCCTCACTAACTTTTATTAGGCTAGATTTTATGCTATCCTTCACATACAGGGCCACCCCTCCCCCTTTCTTGCCTTCCCTATCTTTCCTATATAAAGAGTACCCTGGTATTGCTATGTCGCAGTCATTTTTCTCATTGTACCATGTCTCAGTAACAGTGATTAAATCTACACTATCAGTTGCCATTATTGCCACAAGTTCATGGATCTTATTCCCTAAACTGCGAGCATTTGTAGACATGACTCTAAGCTTATCATTTTTTAACACACTTGCTACAGGCACCTTCTGTCCTTGTTTTTGGGGACAATTGGATTGATGTTTTATCACCCTTTTGCCCCCCCCCTCCTAGTTTAAATACATCCTAGCAAAACCTCTGAACTGCTCACTGAGAACATTTGTTCCCTTTTGAGAAAGATGCAAACCATCTTTTTTGTACTGCTTATCTCCATTCCAAACAGAGCTGCCATGAGAAATAAAGCCAAATCCTTGCTCCCGACACCATTCACCAAGCCACAAATTAAAGTCCCAAATTAAAGTCCCCAGGAGCTGTACAGCCCCCTACAATCTGTGGTGGATGCTGCTGCCAGACTGATATTTCACCAGGGGGCCCGGCTGCCCTGCGACCCGGTATGTACCCACTGGGCCAGCCTCTTCTCCTGGGGGGCCCAGGAGCCAGCCACCTCAGGGCCCCCCGAGGCTGGGCCTGCTGACACCCGGCAGGCAAACGGGCGCGTGAGGGAGCATTCTGGAGAAGAGGCTGGCCCAGTGGGTACATACCGGGTCGCAGGGCAGCCGGGCCCCCTGGTGGGCCGGGCCCGGTCGCAGTCGCGACCCCTGCGACCCTGGTATGTACGCCACTGGTCACCAGTAGAGTGGAGAGACCGAGAGGAGGCATACATATTAATCAGTGAAGAAATGTAAGCGGGGCTGGAGATTGGTTGGGTGGTTGGTTAGAGCTTTATCGGTAAGATTAGTATTTTAAATTGACACCTGTAGGGTACAGGAAGCCAGTGTAAGGATCGACAGAAGTGTGAGGTGTGAGAGGAGAGAAAGATCAGTCTGGCAGCAGCATTCACCACAGATTGTAGGGGGCTGTACAGCTCCTGGGGAGAACAATTAGGAGAGAATTACAGTAATCGATGTGAGAGATTACTAGAGCATGAACAAGCTCCTTGGGAGCATCTTGTGTAAGAAAGGGGCGTATGTGGGCAATGTTTCAAAGGTGGACTCGACAGGTTTTAGCAACAGACTGGACATGAGGCGCAAAGGTGAGGCCAGGATCAAAAATGACAACAAGACAGCGAGCTTGAAAGGATGGGGTGAGGCAGGTACCGTCAACCTGCAGGAAGAGTGAAGAAGGAGGATCAGTGTTATGAAGATGAAAAAAGGAAACTCAGTTTTAGAGAGATTGAGTTTCAGAAAGTGGGAGGACATCCAGTCAGAGATAGAAGAAAGGCAATTGGTGACACGTTGTAGGACACTCATCTCGTACCCTTAACAAAATCGTTTTCTCTCAGTAACCTCCTCTTTACAGATCCCAATGCTAACTTCTAACACTCATCTCATACCCTAAACCAAACCACTGTCCCCAATGCTAACCTCTAACACTCAACCTGTACCCTAAACCAAATCACTATCCCCAATGCTAAGCTATAGCATTCACCCCGAAACCTAGACCAAACCACTATCCCCAATGCTGACCTCTAGCACTAATCCCGAACCCTAAACCAAATCACTATCCCCAATGCTAACCTCTAACACTCATCCTGTACCCTAAACCAAATCCATATCCCCAATGCTAAGCTATAGCATTCACCCCGAAACCTAAACCAAACCACTATTCCCAATGCTAACCTCTAACACTCATCCCGAACCCTAAACCAAATCACTATCCCCAATGCTAACCTCTAACACTCATCCTGTACCCTAAACCAAATCCCTATCCCCAATGCTAACCTCTAACGCTCATCCCGTACCCTAAACCAGATCACTATCCCCAGTGCTAAGTGCTAGCATTCACCTCGAAACCTAGACCAAACCACTATCCCCAATCCTAACCTCTAACACTAATCCCTGACCCTAAACGAAGTCACTTTACCCAATGCTGACCTCTAACACTCATCCCGTACCCTAAACCAAATCACTATACCCAATGCTAACCTCTAACACTCACCCCGAACCCTAAACTAAATCACTATCATAATGCTAACCTCTAACACTCATCCCGTACCCTAAACCAAATCACTTTCCCCAATGCTGACCTCTAACACTCATCCTGAATCCCAAACCAAATCACTATCCAAAATGCTAGCCTCTAACATTAATCCCTAGCCTTTGTCCAGACCACTAGTCTTAAGGCTTTGTTTAAGCTGCACATCTCAGCTACTAACTGAAAATCTCCATCCTGTACGGTCTTTAAATGCCTTCCTATAGCTCACAGTCTGGTCCCTGAACATCCGATACCAGCAGGTATGTTGGCTAATGGGCATTGAAAGCTTTATAAAGTCAGTTATCATTACACAGGTGGAGTGTCGCAGGGCATGGGCGTCACTGATTGCTTGAGAGTGGTCAGCTGATACTCTCAGCCAATCACTGACTCCCCATTTACAAAACTTGCTTAAAAAGAAACTTACCCTTTGCAAGCCAGTTTTGTGAATGGGGAGTCACTGATTGGCTGAGAGCATCAGCTGACTACTCTCAAGCAATCAGTGGCGCTCTTGCGCGACGTCACACTGCTCTTCCACTGGGATGCCGTCTGTGGGGGAGTGGACATTGCCCCTGGAGGCAACTGTGGGGTTAAACTGTTGAAGAACAGTTTATTCACTTGAAGTAAGAGTGCACTTCATTCAGATGAAGTTGTTTTGGTGCCTGGAGTGTTCCTTTGAAGACCTGAGGCTGTATATCGTCATTATTTATTACGGATAATTCCATACTATCAGCAGTCTAGTCCTCTCTCCTGCAGTGGAATTAGTTATGAAACATGTTGTTATTTGAAACTTGCAGCAGCCCTCTCCTTCCATTCTGCATCCGTTTGTCTAATTCTGTATTTCACTGTCTGTGTTCCTTCCTCTGGTTAATGTTCCCATTGTACTGAAACCATTGGTGCTTAAAATTATTAGTAAAATAGAAATGGAATTCAAAGTATATTTTAAATGGTAAGAAAGCTAAACATAAAGCACAGCAGACTTCGAGATCCTTTTTCAATGTGGGTATTGTAACTTTAAAGGGACACTCCAACATCCAAATTAAAAACTAAAACTCACCATTTAGTATATATTCCCCCAATGAAAACATCCATGCATTTAATTCAATGGGGTATATCAAAACAGTTTGCAAAAGCTGAAGATGTCTTCTCTGCATCCTTTACAGGCCCTCCCCGTCTAACAATGCCCAGACTTTCTGTGGCTGTCCAATCACAGACTTCCCAATGCAGCTCAATGAGAAGTTTTTACAAGACCCTGGGCAATGTGACAGTGACAGGCAACAGAGGGTTGTAGTTAATGGAATATATTCGAAGCTTGGACTTGTCACCAATGGGGTACCTCAGGGATCTATACTTGGACCCATTCTCTTTAATATTTTTGATTTTATATTAGTGATATTACAGAAGATCATGCAACCTGTATATCTGGGATTACAGCTCTTTGCTAACCCTGTATGTCTGGGATGCAGCTCTTTTACTAACCACAACATGTCTGGGATACAGCTCTTTTACTAACCCTGTATATCTGGGATACGGCTCTTTACTAACCACCACAACCTTATCTGGGATACAGCTCTTTACTAACCCTGTGCCCTTATCTGGGATACAGCCCAACCCTGTATATCAGGATACAGCTCTTTACTAACCCTGTATATCTGGGATACAGCTCTTTACTAACCCTGTATATCTGGGATACAGCTCTTTACTAACCCTGTATATCTGGGATACAGCTCGGCTATTTACTTACCCTGTATATCTGGGATACAGCTCGGCTATTTACTTACCCTGTATATCTGGGATACAGCTCGGCTATTTACTTACCCTGTATATCTGGGATACAGCTCGGCTATTTACTTACCCTGTATATCAGGGATACAGCTCGGCTATTTACTTACCCTGTATATCAGGGATACAGCTCGGCTATTTACTTACCCTGTATATCAGGGATACAGCTCGGCTCTTACTAGAACACATTGTCAATAGAAGTACTGAGAAAAGCTTTCAGAATACCTGTGAGGTCCAATTTCTGTATCTGTTTTGCAAAGTTTTGCCCTTATTGTGAAAGAAACCAAAATTAAGTTTCAAAGAATAGTTTGTCAACCTATCTCTAACAAAGATCCTCAGGGAGAAACACACACTTTTCCAATAAAATTGGCAAACTTCATATCTATTTGTGGTTCCCTTGTGTATGGGATGTGCAATGCAGCCAACATAATCTTGCTGGCAGAGTGGTGTGATGCCTTTATTACGGATTAGGGAACCTTGCGCACGCACAAAAAAAAGTGTTTTAATTTTACTAGGCTATTTGAAATCCCATATCTTGGCAAACAAATATGGGGTTTGAGTTGCACCATATCGCCATATTGTGTCCAGTACCCCAATATCGGTGGGTCCTACACTAGATTAACATGCTAGCTGCAATACATTTTTACACTGCTTCCAGAGACTCTTCTCAATGTAGGCCTTTGACATTTGCCTGTAACAATTTTCAAATGTTAAAATGTATTGTGCTTTATGGATTTTTTTTGTAATAATATTGTATTTTCAGATATATTTTCAGTGATTTATGCCAGATACTTTATTTTTTTTATTTTTTACTTATGGGCACCACAAGGATCACAAAACGATACCACCTATGACTATATGGTGAGGCTCGTGAGTAGGCCCTCTATGAAAAGGCTTTGATGTTAATGTATGGTTAATGGCTGTAGATGTAAAGGATGTCCATTAGTGGATCTGTAGTCATAGATTGTATCCATTACAATACTTACTAAGAGCACGAAAGATGTAACATTGGCTCTGTGTGAGCACCAGATTTTGTGATGTATAGAATTCTATCTGTTCTTACTATGTGTCCCAGTGATAATAGGTTCTCAGTGCTTTGATCTGTTCTTATTTTAAGTAAATGAAACCATAAGTCTATAACAATGCCCATACACATAGTAATTTAAAGAGTTATACCGTCACTGGCCTGCAAGGATAATGGTTCGGTACTAAGTTCTGTAAAAGTATTGGTAGATTATCATAAAATGCCAGGAAGATACCTTAGTGGTTAGTGCTCCAACTTGTACTATTTCTTGTACCTGTTGAAACCTGAAGGTTGCAAGCCCAAATCCCGTAAAACAAGTGTCATAGAGTTGGGCTACTATTTTCTTTGTACGCAAGGAAATACTCAACAGCAGTGAATGTTCAATGTTCTCTTCCTGGCAAAACCATTCCAATGTATCATGTTTATATCAAAGTTTTAAGACATGCTTAGTAAATTGTATGAAATTTGTTCCCTGTCGCTGAAAGACATCAGCATGTACTCTTATTAAAATAATGGTAATAATTTTGTCACAAG
>OW240912.1:3353277-3364886 GCA_933207985.1 Pelobates cultripes
GGGGTTGTTGGGGCGGCTGGGGTTTCCTGGGGTGCGGACACTCGTTACTCCATTGGCCATGCTGGCCACAGGTGAAACAAGTGTTCCTGTCTGTTCCTCCTTTGTTACCCCTGCCCCTATAAACCTGATTTCCTTGACTCCATCCCCTTGCCCCTCTTTGACCACCCGTTCCACGGGCTCTATGTGCTCCATCCCATCCTCTTTCACGGGCCTGTGTAGGTGGACAGTGTTGCAGTTCCTGAGTATAATAGGCAACCTTACTTTCTGAATCTTTTCTTAAGTCAAAACAACCTGCATTTTCCTTTTCTATAACCTTGGTAAGAAAATTTTGGAACTTTGGGACCTCGGCAATTCGGCACGTCGGCACTTCAGCACTTTGACACTTCGGAACTTCGGCAACTTCGGCACTTCTGCACTTCAACACTTCGGGACTTCGGAATTTCAGAACTTCTCTTGCAGCTGGTTGGTAGATAACTCCCTAATTTCCACGGTATTAGGGAGTTATCTACCAAAAGACTGAAAAACCTAAATTGGTCTTTCAGCCAAATTTACTAATACTAAGTAAAAATTACTTAGTATTAGTAAACTGTGCCCCTACTCGCTATACCGTGAGTAGGGGCATGTCTATTAAACAGTTAAAAAAAAATGTAAAAAAATGGTCCCCCCTCCCGAGCCCCCACCCGCGACGCATGAGTGGGGGCTTTTAACCCCTTAAGAACCAAACTTCTGGAATAAAAGGGAATCATGACATGTCACACATGTCATGTGTCCTTAAGGGGTTAAACTAAAGGGGGGCCTATTGCCCCCCCCGGCCTTCACCCCTGACCGGCCCCCTGGTTACTTAATCCACCAATCATAACTCTCTGATTGGTGGATTAAGTCACCAATCAGAGAGTTATGAGTCAAATTACACAGCGTGAGAAAATTCCAAAGAACTTTCCCACGCTGTGTAAAATGACACAGAGCACTCTGATTGGTGGATTTCAAACCAACCAATCAGAGTGCTGTGACAGATAAATGTAGAGACTTACCTGTCAGTCTCTTCATTTACCTGTCAGAGCACTCTGATTGGATGGCTTAAACCCACCAATCAGAGTGCTCTGAGCCTAATTGCAGGGCGGGGCAAGGCTTTATAAGCCTTCCCCCGCCCTGCAGAGCTCAGTCTGCATGGAGCCCTCGCCGGGTGAAGATGGATTATGTATTTTTTTTTTAAGTACGTCGGTTATTATGGCTTTTTAGTTGACCTTTTTTGGGGCTGAAAAAATAAGATTTTAGAAGAAAGAAAACATCAAATGGTAAGTTTTATTTTATTTTTCTCAGGTACTTAGTTTAATGGTCCCCCCTCATTATTTTTAGGGTGAGGGGGGTAGGTAGGGGTTAATTTTTGGGGGGAGGGTGGTGACTAGGGGTTTGGGAACCCCTAATCACACGGGGAGGAGGGGTTATTTTTTTATTTAGGGCCCCCACCCGCCGCTCAGGAGTGGGGGCCAGTGGGGAGGACATTAGGTCCCCCCCTAATTAGTATTTAGGGCCCCCACCACTCAGTAGTGGAGGCCAGGGGGGAGGACATTAGGTCCCCCCTCATTCTAATTTAGGGCCCCCACCCACCGCTCAGGGGTGGGGGCCAGGGGGGAGGACATTAGGTCCCCCCCCTAATTAGTATTTAGGGCCCCACCCACTGCTCAGGGGTGGGGGCCAGGGGGAGGACATTAGGTCCCCCCCAATTAGTATTTAGGGCCCCACCCACCGCTCATGAGTGGGGACCAGGAGGGAGGACATTAGGTCCCACCTCATTCTAATTTAGAGCCCCCACCCACCGCTCAGGGGTGGGGGCCAGGGGGGAGGACATTAGGTCCCCCCCCTAATTGGTATTAAGGGCCCCCACCCACCGCTCCGGGGTGGGGCCAGGGGGAGGACATTAGGTCCCTCCCCCTTATTCTGATTTAGGACCCCCACCCACCGCTCATAAACAGGCTAAGTAGGCATGTTTTACTGGTGGGCACATTGATTAATGACAAATAAAAACAGTGCTAGTAAACATGTCCGGCCAGCAAGAGATTAGAATAATTAGTTAAGGTGATTGCTTGCTAAGTGTTATTATTGAAACAGATAGGCTATTGAAACCACTGGGTCCTGAAAACATTAAAGAGAGGTAATGCAAAGACCGTGAATAACAAAAGTCCATGCATTGCTGGAAATGAACTTGCTATGTGTTAGCAGGAACCACATTAACTAGCTGTCACCCAATACCAGAAGTGGGCCACAGCAGGGAGTTCAGCAACAGTGGGTCCTCAAGATTTTCCAGTCCTTGAACCAGTTGACCTGCTAGCCGCACTCCGTCTTGAGGCCTTGGGTGATTGGTGCTGTCAGGGCAGTCTGTGTCATTGTGTCTTGTAGTACGGTACTGCAGGTACTTCCATGAGAGTGCGGCTTGATCTGTGGCCTCTGGGGTCTCCGAGTTAGGAGGAACAGCGTCGGCTGATCATAGAGACCTTAGTTTTGGTATTGGGCCCCTCTCCAGCATCCGACGCCCCAATTCAGTTTGATCAACAAGATGTTGTTGCTGAGATAAGGCAGCAGATGTCAGCGTGTGTATATTTTGCTCTGCATCTTGCTGGCAAGCTTTGCCCAGAACGCTGTGAAGCTTCTGTCCAGTTCGGACATGACATGAAGTTGTATGCTCGGGGTACACATGACATCTGCCATTTTAGATTATGAAATTCCCACATCTGTATTTCAGGGTTTGCTTCCACAGGACCAAAGACTGCTGGGCACCGGGATGACCCTCACCGGGAGAGGGGGGACAAAGTGACCTGAGCACCTCGTTGTCACATCCAGGTAGGTAGAAGATAGAGAGATCAGTCGCTTTTCCATATCTCAACCTTCAGGAAGGCTGGTGGTAGGTTGCAGGTTCCATTGCCTGAGATTTCTCTGCATCATGTGAGAGGCTTATGCTGATCTTGCCACCTCTGTGTCAAATTCAGTAATTTCCAGATTTCAAAACAAATTGTGACTGCTCAGCATGGCAGTCAGGCCCCGCCCCCTATTGGAATTATTTTAAAAGCAATAAGTGCTATTGTCAATACGTGTAAATTTAAATAAATATCAATTTTGAGGCTGCAAGACAATCTGATTCAATTATTGATATTCAGATGTGACAAACAATAGGTATGTGCATGGGCAATTCGGACCAATGGCGTTCGGTTTGGCACTTCCGAAGTACTGAACTTCGGCAATGGGGAACTTCGGCACTTCGGGAACTTGTGGTGGCAGTCCTGGCACTGGGAGTTGGAAGCCCTATAAATGTGGTTGTGGTGGCAGTTCTGGCACTGGGAGGTGGGAGCCCTACAGATGTGTAAGTGGTTGTGGTGGCAGTCCTGGCAATAATCCACCACAACAACTTACACATCTGTAGGGCTCCCAGTGCCCAGACTGCCACCACAACCACTTACACATCTATAGGGCTCCTCCCTCCCAGTTCCCTGGACTGCCATCACAACCACTTACACATCTATAGGGCTTCTGCCTCCCAGTGCCAGTACTGCCACCACAACCACTTACTCATCTGTATGGCTTCTGCCTCCGCGTGCCAGGACTGCCACCACTTTTCAGAAATCTTTTCAGAAAGCCGAAGCACTTCGGCACTACTGAACTTCAGCACTTCAGACATTCGTAAGCATCCAAATGTCCGAATTGCACGAAATTCGTCTGAATATACATGTCGAACAAACTTTTCAAGATTAACTAGTTTTCCTACAATCAGCGCTCCCTTTCCTTGTTTCAAAAAGATCATTTCCAACTTTGAGCATTCTACACATTATTAATTAATAAATCCCATATCAAGAATGCTGTTTTTCTTTCATTTTAGGAATATTTTCACCTATATTTATGTAGCGTTACTTACCTTAACCGGGGGCCGGTCGCGGTCCTCTCTTCAAGCCGCGCGCGGTCCTGCGGCTGCACGAGCCGCGCGCGGCTCATCCAACTACTTCGGATGGAGGGCGGGCAGTGACCACGTGAGGCGGTCACGTGTCCCGCCTGAATCTAAGAGCGCGCCGCGAGTCTCGGGCGCGCTCTTAAAGGGACAGTGGGTGCCTAAATTGGAAAAGGCACCCCATTGGTCCCTGTCATGCCACACTCCCCATACACTTACCTTTTGGGGGCGTGGATATGACAGGGACCAATCAAATTAGATGGTTTAGGTATTTATACTCACCTTCTTCCCTTTGTTCCTTGCCCTATCGTGGTTTCTGTTTCAGTTCCCTTTAGCGCTTGTGGTGTTCAGTTGTGTTTTCTCGTATTGACTTTGGCTTCGTATTCTGACTTCGTTTTCGCTTTATCCTTATCTGTACTGTTTGCCGGCTTGCTGTTTTCCGTGTACCAGACCCCGGCTTGTCCTAGTTTACGCTGTCTCTCTGTGCCCTTGACCTCGGTTTGTTCCTGGCTCTGTCTTCTCTCATATACGTCAAGTCCGGCCATTCTAAGGTCCGGTAGACGTATCTCTCCTCTGTATTTGCCTCTGTTTAGCTGGATCCTGCGTGTAGGGGTATATTCTCGTTACATTACGATAGGGCCATGGACCCCGCAGATTTAGCTCAACAGATGGCGTCCCATGAGGCAAGATTTGTAGAGCAGGATCACCGTATGGATCAAATAGCTCAGGCTCTCCAGACGCTCCTAGCTAGAACCGTTCCCGCAACTACACCTAACCCTCCTACGCCCCTTCTCCCTGAAGTATCTACTTTGCCTAATACTTCGGCCCATTTAACACCTCCTCCTAGGTATGGAGGGGACTCTAAGACTTGCAGAGGGTTTATTAATCAGATTGAATTTCACTTTGAAATGTATCCACGTTCATTTCCCACAGAGAGGTCTAAGGTTGGGTTCTTTATGCACCAACTTACCGATAAGGCACTTGAGTGGGCAAATCCTATTTGGGAGGCTAATGGGCCTATGGTACATGATTTCAACAGTTTTCTTACGGCTTTTCGTAGAACTTTTGACACAATGAAAAGGTCAAAGAATGCCGCAAGAGCATTAATGAGAATTAAACAGGGTTCTAGGTCTGTGGCTGATTATGCTATTCAGTTTCGCACTCTTGCTTCGCAGGTAGATTGGACCAACAATGGGTTAACTACTGCCTTTATGGAAGGTTTGTCAGATACGATATTGGATGAGGTAGCAGCTAAGGAGCTTCCTATTGCCTTAGAGGACCTTATCGATTACCTCATTGATATTGATAATAGAATTCGTGACAGGCTCTATACCAAGAACAGGAATAGACGTTTTGTTACACCCATTAACCCCAGAGTTAATATACCAGAGAGTGTTAAAGTGTCTGAGGAGGAACCTATGCAATTAGGGGTTGCCAAACTCTCTGATACTGAGAAATTACATAGGAGAAGGGAGGGACTCTGCCTATACTGTGGTAGGAGAGACCATATGGTAAAGGAATGTCCTTTACTCCCGGAAAACTCTCGCACCTAAGACCTTATAGGGGACTGGCCTTGGGTGTGATATCTAAGTCTCCTAAATTGCCTCCTAACCGCTTGCTTCTCCCGGTTTCTTTATATATGGGAGAGATTTGTATAGTCGACAACATATATGCTCTGGTTGACTCTGGGGCAGCTGAAAATTTTATAGACTCTGGCTTTATAAAGAGAAACAACATTCCCATCAGAGAGAAGGAGATACCCTTGGCCGTTGAGGCCATAGATGGTAGACCATTAAGTTCTCCAGTTGTTACTCATGAGACTGAACCACTACACATGTACACAGGGGTTTTACACTACGAAACCATTCGATTCCAGGTTATCACCTCTCCCTCTTCACAGTTAGTATTAGGGTATCCATGGTTACGTGCTCACAATCCCATTTTTGACTGGGAGACAGGGCAAATAAAATCATGGAGTAAGGCCTGCCACGCGTCTTGTACGTTGGAAGTCACACCTTTGAATTCTATTGAGGTACCTACCAGTCCTCCTTTGTCTATGGTTATACCCCCTCAGTATTTATCTCTAAAGACTGTTTTCGATAAAAGGGAGGCTGAGAAATTACAGCCTCACAGACCCTATGATTGCGCTATTGACTTGTTGCCTGGCACTATACCTCCAAAGGGCAGGGTGTACCCCTTATCGGTTCAAGAAAACCGTGTCATGGAGGAGTACATCAAGGAATCATTAGAAAAGGGTTTATTAGGAGATCCTCTTCTCCAGCTGGAGCAGGGTTCTTCTTTGTATCGAAGAAAGAAGGTGATTTAAGACCGTGTATAGATTATAGAGGTCTAAACAAAATCACTATCAAAAATGCATACCCTATACCTTTGATTACAGAATTATTTGACAGGCTGAAACATGCCACTGTGTTCACTAAATTAGACCTTAGGAATGCATACAATTTGATACGTATAAAGGAAAATCACGAATGGAAGACTGCATTCAACACTAGATCCGGTCATTACGAATACACTGTTATGCCATTTGGGCTTTGCAATGCCCCAGCAGTATTCCAAGAATTTATTAATGATGTATTGAGAGATTTTATTCACACATTTGTTATCGTATACTTGGACGACATTTTAATATATTCTGCAGATATACACACTCATCACAGACATGTTACCACAGTTTTGAAGACCCTTCTTGCTAATGGTCTTTATTGCAAGCTAGAAAAATGTCTGTTTGACCAAACCGAAGTCCAGTTCTTGGGGTATTTGATTTCTGCTAAAGGTTTTCGTATGGATCCCCAGAAGCTAGCTGCTGTAATAGAATGGCCTCTACCGCAAGGTCTGAAAGCTATTCAGCGTTTTCTTGGGTTCTCTAATTATTATAGACGTTTTATCAAAGGTTTCTCGTCCATTGTAGCACCTATCACTTGTATGACTAAAAAGGATGGCAATACTCGTGTTTGGTCTACCGAGGCACTTCAGGCTTTTGAATTTCTTAAAACTACGTTCGCCTCTGCACCTATTTTACAGCATCCTGTCCCCTCACTGCCCTATATTCTTGAAGTTGATGCTTCGGATATTGGGGTAGGTGCTGTCTTGTCCCAAAGAGAGTCGCCTGAGAAGCCATTGCATCCATGCGGCTTCTTTTCTAAACAAATGTCCAAAGCAGAGGAAAAATTATGATGTGGGTAATCGTGAACTCCTTGCTATTATTTTAGCACTTAAAGAGTGGAGACATTTGTTAGAGGGAACTAAGGATCCTATCCTCATTTTTACGGATCACAAGAACCTATCCTATCTTAGCGAAGCCAAAAGATTGTCTTCCAGGCAGGCTAGGTGGTCACTATTTTTGTCCCGTTTCAATTTTATTATCACCTATAGGCCAGGTGATCGCAACACTAAAGCAGACGCTCTGTCGAGACAGTTTGAAACTACTGACAAACAGGAGATTGATGTTACTCCTGTCATTCCCCCAGACAGGATAATAGCTTCTACTATTTTGTCTATTTCCTCGTCCCTCTTGCAGGCCATACAAGCGAAACAAAGCATGGCACCTAGCGAGAGGCCTAATGATAAACTGTTCGTTGATGTTCCTGAGAGACGGGATATTATGACATTATATCATGATACTAAGACCGCTGGACATCCTGGTATTTCCAAAACGGTGTCAGCTGTTTCTCGGTATTTTTGGTGGGATTCCTTACGAAAGGATGTCACCGACTATATAAGTGCTTGTACTACTTGTGCCTGTATGAAATCCTCCCGTAGAGTTCCTTGTGGGCTGTTACATCCGTTACCCGTTCCCGAGAGACCTTGGTCTAACCTGTCCATGGATTTTATTGTTGAATTACCCCCTTCAAATGGTAACACAGTAATCCTGATGATAGTGGATCGGTTCTCCAAAATGGCTCACTTCGTTTCTCTTCGCAAGTTGCCCACATCTAAGGAACTGGCTCATATCTTCGCTAGAGAAGTATTTCGATTACATGGGATTCCCGTATCTATTGTATCCGATAGGGGTAGCCAATTTATTTCCAGGTTCTGGAGGGCCTTTTGCTCAGAAATGGGTATTTCTCTCTCATTTTCTTCCGCTTATCATCCCCAGTCTAATGGGGCTGCTGAACGTGCCAACCAGTCTCTGGAGCAATACCTCCGTTGTTTTGTGTCTCACCATCAGGACAATTGGTCTGACCTGCTTCCTTGGGCTGAATTTGCTCGGAATAACGCCACTCATGATTCTTCCCGCAAGAGCCCTTTTTACGTTGTCTATGGCCAGCATCCCGTTGTTCTTCCGGCTGCATTCTCCTCACAGGGCATGCCAGTTCTGGATGAGCATTTGGCTGGTTTGCGTAACACTTGGGAGCAGGTTCAGCGTTCTTTGGTGGACTCTGCTACTCGCCAGAAGGCTCAGGCTGACAAGCATCGCAGAGCAGCTCCGTCCTATGTTGTGGGGGACAGGGTTTTGCTTTCCACGCGGAATATTCGTCTCCGGTGCCTTCTATGAAATTGGCTCCCCGCTTCATTGGACCTTATCGTATTATACATAAGGTTAATCCTGTTTCTTATGCCTTAGGCCTGCCTAAGAATCTACGTATTCCTAATGTTTTTCACACCTCATTGTTGAAACCTTTCGTACGCAACCGCTATACTCGGCATACTCCTCCTCCCCCTCCTATCTCGGTGGAGGGTCATGAGGAGTTTGAAGTGTCTGCTGTTCTTGACTCTCGTTTCCTTAGGGGTCGACTTCAATACTTGGTACATTGGAAGGGTTATGGGCCTGAGGAGCACAGTTGGATTTCGGCCGATGCTGTCCATGCTCCCCGTCTTGTGCGCTCTTTCCATTCACGTTTTCCTGCCAGGTCTGGTCCTACCCGCCCGGGGGGCGTGTCCTCAGGGGGGGGTACTGTAGCGTTACTTACCTTAACCGGGGGCCGGTCGCGGTCCTCTCTTCAAGCCGCGCGTGGCTCATCCAACTACTTCGGATGGAGGGCGGGCAGTGACCGCGTGAGGCGGTCACGTGTCCCGCCTGAAACTAAGAGCGCGCCGCGAGCCTCGGGCGCGCTCTTAAAGGGACAGTGGGTGCCTAAATTGGAAAAGGCATCCCATTGGTCCCTGTCATGCCACACTCCCCATACACTTTCCTTTTGGGGGCGTGGATGTGACAGGGACCAATCAAATTAGATGTTTAGGTATTTATACTCACCTTCTTCCCTTTGTTCCTTGCCCTATCGTGGTTTCTGTTTCAGTTCCCTTTAGCGCTTGTGGTGTTCAGTTGTGTTTTCTCGTATTGACTTTGGCTTCGTATTCTGACTTCGTTTTCGCTTTATCCTTATCTGTACTGTTTGCCGGCTTGCTGTTTTCCGTGTGCCAGACCCCGGCTTGTCCTAGTTTACGCTGTCTCTCTGTGCCCTTGACCTCGGTTTGTTCCTGGCTCTGTCTCCTCTCATATACGTCAAGTCCGGCCATTCTAAGGTCCGGTAGACGTATCTCTCCTCTGTATTTGCCTCTGTTTAGCTTGATCCTGTATATTCTCAAGTTACAGTTTTACTGTTCTTGTGTCTTTGCAAATCATGTGCTTAATGGAGTTCAGGTTCGTCCTGGGAGATAATTGAATTACTTATCTCCAGGATAGAAGACTCTGAAACTGGTTTGGGCCAGAAAGCCATGCTTCATTTAGTCACAAAGGACTTTTTACTAACTTTGAACCCCTTGTCTGATTTGTGCCATTTTTGAATATGTTGTTCCCCTGAATGGATTGATTGAGAATATGTAATTTTATGTGAATGTGATGTATGGTTTTGGAGTTATGAAAGTTGGGTAGAAAGTATGTTTTAACTGTTTGTATAATTGAGTTTCCTCTCAGGATAAGGAGAGGGAATATGTGGGATGTAACTGTGATATGATTGGTTGTTTTATCCCTCCCTGTGGGTGGTCCTGTATTTGAAACACTGTAATAAAAACCAGGCTGGGTGTGCTAAAGCACCCTGACCACTGCTTGACCCTCAACACGGAGCCTTGTCTCTGCTCTTTTGGGACTACCGTATGCTGTTAGAGACTGATTGCTGTGGAGAGTGTAAGCTGTTCGCCTGCTTTTCCTGTTCGTCTGCTAGCAGCTATTTGGGAGGTTCCAGTTCGGGAGTTGGAGTGCTATTTTGTATCCAGTTCGTGAGTTTTGGTGTTCTGCAGTAGCTGTGCCTGGATCTCTGGAAAGGGGGCCGATCGCCTAAACGGTTTTTACCCCTTGTGTGCAAAACGGTCCGTTACAATTGTCTCTTCAGGGGGCGGTGTTGTTTGCTCTGTGGTTGGAGGGTGATGTCCAGCTGCGGGTCGAATATGTGATTGAAGACTATGACTGTAATACCCTTCTGGGTTTAAGCCATCTTTTTTTGCAAAAAATTCCTTTGATTGGTATTTGGGGAGTACATATTCACGATGGTATATAGCATATCGTTAAACAGTCCTACGAGTATGATGTATCTACCATTCGGGTCTATGTCTAGTGTCTGTAGTGTGAATGAGACCGTTTTGCTAATGAGGATGGATACTCCTCTGGTTTTAGTGGGGGCTGTGGCATGAAACTGGTGTGGGAAGTCGTTAGTTAATATTGCCGGGTGGTCATTATGTCTAAAATGGATTTCCTGGAAGCACAGTATATCTACTCCCAGAGTCCTAACCTCTCTGGTGAGAAGGTGTCTTTTTACTGGGGCGTTGACGCCCCTAACATTGAAGGTGCATAACTTCACGGTGGTCTGTGGGGTTGGTGTCTCTCGTACCTGTTAAGTTGGTCTATGTATATGAGGGTCATCGCTCTCTCCAGCTCTGTCAAGCGGAGCAGTGTATCCCTCTGTATTTTCGCTGGTGTGCCTGTAGGGCCTGCGGAACAAACGGTTATATGGTTGTTTTTAGGTGATGTTAACATCTCAGTGGTGGCTGGAGTCGGGGCACCCACTAACCCTATCCCATTCTTGTGAATACAGTACTCAACAGGTGGTATACATGCATTACACGAATCAACATATAACAAAACAGCAACATAAACGAAAGTATATACAAGAGTATTCCTAAGAATTATTTGCGCCATTAAGTCGGCTTGGCACTGCGTTGTCGTGCCTTGGGGGTAGAGGCTTAAGGCCTCATGTCCTGTGGGAGCTATTTCCCTCTACAACTATTACTGGTGTATTCGTTGGGTTGTCCCAACTAGTAGTCATACCCTATGAGTTTTACTTTGGTGGTGTTTTCTGTACTTATACAATCTTTGAGTTAGCAGTTAGTGTGTGGCTGCCCCTCCGGCGAGCTTTCTATCTTTGGGCGGGTGTGTGTGGCTTATAGTGTTCAACCTTATATACTAGGTGGCGGCTGTTAGTCAAGGGGTTATGTTTTTCTCGTACCCTTTTTGTAAGTTATGGTCCCCCGCCTGTCCCCGTGCCCCGTCAGGAGCACTAATATTACCTGGTGTGGTTGGTGCATTATATTATCTGCCCCTGGGCTGATAGTCCTTCACCCTGTGGTGCCTCAGGGCATTCACACTCAAAGTCCCTTCCACCTATCTCCTCTTCGCCTTCTTCCAGTCCCGTGAGGCTCTGGTACTGCTCCTCTCTTGCTTAGCCGTCGATGTGGGTGCGATGTTCCAGTCTCGTAGGATGCGTTGGCCTTCCTCTGGGGA
>OW240912.1:3367339-3381954 GCA_933207985.1 Pelobates cultripes
TAGATATCTGCTTTGGGTAAAAGAAGGGAAATCAGTTATTGGTTGGGATATGTTATAAACCATCTAATGTAAATATTAATGAGGAAGAACAGCTGTTAGAGCACATTAATTATTGGAGATTTTAATTATCTCGACATAAATTGGGATAGAGTGACTAGTACTTCAGCAAAGGAAATTAGGTTTTTGAACTTGTTAAATGACACCTTTATGTCACAACTGGTACAAGCACCAACTAGAATGGATGCTTGTCTGGATCTCGTTATAAAAATGATCTTTTTTTTTTTTTTAATTCTTTATTTTTGATTCGACACAGAATGCAGCATAGCAAAATACAGTGGCTCACGCAGGGGCCGATCACAAAACAGTGTTACTTAGCTTTCAACAGTGGTTAAGTGTTTAATCAGTTAGGAGACATTGGTTTTTGCCGCTCTGTGTCGGTTTTTGGGGGGCAGTGTTTGCCCGTATAGAAAATACAAAAAGTACAAACAACACAAAAAAAAAACAAAGAAAAAAGAAAACGAGGAGCACAACGGTGCCACATAAGAAGGCTGGATACAATAATCTCTGGGTATTTACTAAGGGTTTCACAGCGCTTTCAAACCGACTCACATTGAGTATATTAAGTCTTTTTTCCGTTGTTCTGCGTGCGGCGGTACTGATTGTTGTGTTGTCGGTTAGGTGCTCTGAGCTATGTCATGTGACTGTCTGCGTCGTGTCATGGTGGTTGTGCTGTCGGTTTGGAGTTGCGTCCGTTGGTTATACTCAATATCGGTCCGTCCTATGAGCCATCCCAAGTCGGGGTCTATTGTGGGCGCGGATGGCGGTGCCTTGTCATCGTTTCTTGTGGCTGTGGGTGGCTGCATGGAGGGCCCCTAGTGACGGGTCGTGCTTTGTCAGTGGTCATTGTGCTGTGCTTTGTAACCGTAATACTAGTTTGTAGGTGCGGTGTAACTGGTTGGTTTGGGATTTGTGTGGGCTCTGCCTGGTGCCTCTTCCCCTTATTCCCCTGTCTAAAGGTGGGACGGGGGGGAGGGAAGGGGAGCGCTGTTCGCTGGGGCGCGCGGCGGATCTAGGCCTTTCCGAGGCCTCTGTCCTTTTCCTGCTTCTGTAGGATTTAGTCGTCGAGAAAGTCTTCCCAAGGTTGCCATATTTTATGAAATGTTTTCTCCGTGTTCCTAATTTGGGCTGTGAGTTTGTCCATCAAGTGTGTGTCTTTAACTTTAGCTATCACGTCGTCGTCTGTAGGTAATGTGGGTTTAAGCCACGCCTGGGCTAGAGCCCTTCTGGCCGCTAGAGTGATTTTATTGTAGAGCTGTTGTTCTTTTCTAGGGAGGCCGTCTATGGGTTTGGACAGTAAAACCGTCCATGGGTCTAGATCTATACTGTGCTTTAGCACGTCAGTTAGTAGTGTCTGTATGCGCTTCCAGTATTTGTTTAGTTCTGGGCATTCCCACCACATGTGCACAAAGGTGCCTTTACCACCACAGCCCTTCCAACAAGTGTCAGTCGTGGTTTTCCCCATTCTGTGTAGCTGCACTGGTGTTGTGTACCATCTCATGAGCATTTTATATGACTGTTCTTGGTGCAATACACAGACTGAGGTTTTAGCTGTCGCCTCCCAGATGTCCACCCAGTCCTCTCCTTCCAGTGTCGCCCCCAGGTCCGCCTCCCATTGGTCAATATAACGTGGGGCTCTAGTGTCTTTACTTGGGGCGCTGAGTTGTGCGTATATAGTGGTTATTAAGCCTTTTTGTACGGTTTCGGCATTGCATAGTTGTTCATAAAACGTCATTGGGGTGTGGGCAGCTTTTCTGACTTCTGGGGATTTGGCAAAGTCTCGTAGTTGGATATGGCGAAATACATCTTTTGTGGTCAGGGGCGCTAAGGTTTTCAGGCTATCGAACGTTCTGAAGGAGTATCCTTCGTACATATGGCCATATCTCTGCATCCCCGTACTCTCTATGCCCCTAAAGTCGCGTGCGCTCAGCCCGGGTTCAAACGCTTTATTCCTCAGATACGGGGTTAGTGGTGAAGGTGTGTGTTTAAGTGCATATTTGGTAGCTGTATTGTCCCATATTCGAATGGAATTTAGGATTGCCGGGCAGGTGGTCCGCAGGGCCGGTCTGTCTTGTCTGGGTACCCATATCCAGAATTGTGGGAGATCGGTACTCATCAATTTCGTTTCCAGGTCGACCCATCGATGTGAGCCCTCTGGTGCGTGCCAAGCCACTATTTGGGCTAATTGAGCCGCCAAGTAGTATTGATACAGGTTTGGGAGTCCTAGTCCTCCCTTTGATTTCGGTCGGTATAACACTTGCCTAGCTACTCTATGTCGTTTCTGTGCCCATATAAAGTTATCTATGTGTCTTTGCAGCGTCGTTAGGTCCCGTTTAGTGACTTTGATCGGCAGGGCTTGGAATAGGAACAGCAGGCGAGGTAGCAGTGTCATTTTTATCGCGTGTAGTCTCCCTATCCATGAGATTGGCTTGTCTTGCCATTTCTCTAAGTCCTGTCGTAGTTTTTGTAATGTGGGTGTGTAATTTGCTTCGTACAGTCTCTCCGGGTCTGCCGTTAGTTTAATCCCTAAGTATTTGATGTCAGTTCTTATAAAGTTGAGGGAGTGGTTAGCTTTTATGGCATTGATCTCTGCTGTCTCCATTTCTAGTGGCATGGCCATTGACTTATCTAGATTAATTTTATAGCCCGATACCCGTCCGTAGTCTTCGAGGAGGTCGAGGAGGCGTGGCAGGGAACCCCTAGGGTTGGCAAGTGTGACCATGATGTCGTCCGCATATGCAGAGACTTTGTATTCCTCCCCTCCTGCCCTAATGCCCTTAATGTTCCTATCCTCCCTTATCCTCAGTAGAAGAGGCTCCAGTGCTAGGACAAACAGCAGGGGGGAGAGGGGGCAGCCCTGTCTGGTGCCGTTGGCAGTCTTGAACGGAGTCGGTGCTGTCCCCGGTACCGCTGTTTGGGCTTGTGGTTCTGTGTAAAGTGCTTTTATTCCCTGTATGAATGTTTCTGGCATACGTAGGTGCCCTAACAGTGAGAAGAGGTAGTGCCACTGGACCCTGTCGAACGCCTTCTCCGCATCCAGGGATAGGATCAGAGAAGGCGTCCGGGTCCTCACCGCCCACCATATGACATCCGCCCCCCTCCTGGTGTTTTCGTATAGTTGTCGCGATGGTACAAAGCCGACTTGGTCTGGGTGGACCAGTGTGCCTAGGAGGGGATTGAGGCGTGTCGCTAGGATTTTTGCAAACACCTTAACATCAAAATTAATCAGTGAGATAGGCCTATAGTTCCCGGCCTCAGTAGGATCTTTACCTGGTTTAGGGATGAGGGTGATATCTGCTGTGAGAGTTTCTGGGTTAGGGTGTCCCCCGTCCATCCATTCCCCGTATACCTTCACCAACCTTGGGGTCAACGTGTCTCTAAGGAGTTTATAGTAGGAACCATCGTAGCCGTCTGGGCCCGGAGCCTTGTTCCCTTTGAGTGCTGTGATTGCCCTATCTACCTCGTCCCCCTCTATCGGTGCGCCCAGGGCAAGTATGGCTTCCTGCGTCAGGCTCTTCATGTGGGTATTAGATACGTAGTCTGCGACCGTTCGTTTGTGGGACTCATTGTTGCTGTTCAGTTCTGGGGAGTGGTTATATATGTTTGCTAGGAGCTCCGAGAAGATTTGATTAATTTCCTTGGGGTTATGTGTCATCTGTCCCGATTTGTCCCTAATCGCCGTTATGGCCTTGAATTGTTGTTTGGGGTTTAGGGCCCTGGCTAAGAGGGTGTCCATCTTATTAGCGCGTTCGTAAAAAAGGCGTTTTTTACGGACTAGATCCTTCCCCAGGTCTTCGATCGCCAAGGTTCGGATCGTATGTCGAAGTGCCCGAAGGTCTTGCAAACCCCGTGTCGAGGGAGTTTGCTTATGCTTGGCTTCTGCCCTCCTAAGCGCCTTTTGGAGCTCGAAGAGGGTTTCCGCCTTCTGTTTTTTCCGCCGAGTCGCTAATTTGATAAGGGTGCCTCGGATGACCGCCTTGTGGGCGGCCCAGATCGTAGTTTGGGTCACCTCCGGCCTGTCGTTCTCATTAAAGTAGGTTGTTATTTCGTCCCGGACTAGTTTTGTCACCTCAGGGTCTTTGATAAGTGTGCTGTTCAATCTCCATTTCCATGGAGGCCTGGGCCCCGGGAGTCATAAAATAAGCTCTATGTCGGCGTGATCCGACCACGTGATGAGGTTAATTCGTGCAGATTGGATCCATGGGATCCCTCTCTGGTTGACCAGGAATATGTCTATACGGGAGTATGTGGAGTGTGCCGCCGAGAAGAATGTATAGTCTCTCTGTCCCGGGTGCCGCAACCTCCAGGGGTCGAGCAATTTCGTTTTGTGTATGAACTGGGATAGTAGTTTGTCTTGTCCTCCGGCCCTAGGTGTCCTCTGGCCCCCTGTCGGTGTGCTACGGTCGACTGGTGGGCTGGGAGTTGCGTTCATGTCGCCCCCCAGCACTATTATTCCGTATGGCAGCGCGTGTATCCGGTTGTGTAGGTTATCCCAGAAGTCTGGGTCTGGGTGGTTGGGTGCGTAGATGTTAATCAGATGGTATGTGGTGGTGTATACCGTCCCGGTGAGGATGATGTACCGACCCATCGTGTCAACTTGTGTCGTTTGAGTGACAAAGGGGCATTTTTTGTGCAGGAGTATTTCTACTCCGTTTTTCTTCACCAGTGCTCTGGAGGAGTATGCCCTGGTGTAGAGGTGGTCAGTTAGCTGAATCCCGGCTGAGCGCAGTATATGTGATTCTTGTATGAAGGCTATGTCTGTTTTTTGCCGCTTTAGTTCTCTCATTAATAGACGCCGTTTAGTCGGTGTGTTAAGGCCGTTAACGTTTAGGGAGGTTAGTTTAAGCGTGGCCATAGTCTGCCCAGGTCCCGCCCGAAGTGCGGTTGGTGGGGTCAGGTTTATCCGCCGCACGCCCCCGCGAGGAGCGATGCGTGAGGGTCAGCAAGCGAGGGAGAGTTATCTCTCCTAGTCTCTAAGAGGATGGGGGAGGGTAGGGGAGGGGATCCTCCCCGGGGAGGTTTTGAGGGTTAAGGAAGAAGGGGAGGGGGTTGTGACTATCCCCGGGGGAACGCGAGCTCTCGGTTCCCTCAAGGATCCGTGGGTTCTGGGAGGCCCGTGTAGTGGGGGGGGGGGTGCAGGGTGTGGTGGGGGTTATCCCCGGTCTTAGTCGCGCCGGGTGTATCGGGGGGTGGCTATCCGCCCCGCGGGTACTGTGTGTAGCGCGGAGGGGACAGTCAGCCGCCGTGCACCCTGTCGCCGACCCAAGTGAAAGTTTCCATGTACATATACGTCAGTTCCCTATGAGGTTGTGGGGTCTGTGTGTCCTCTCATGTCAAGTCACGTGTGTACAGAGATAAGAGCATTATATTATACGTTCAATCATTACATTACTTTGAACAATCGCAGATGTGCAACATTAAAGAGACAGAACTTAGAGGCTCTATCTCTCCTTCCCATCCATTATCATTTTCTAGTTATGTTGGGGAGTAGGACATGAGCAAGAGAGAAGAGCAGGGGGGGATCATAGTGCCAAAGAAATAGAGAGAGAAAGAGAAAAAAGAAAGGGGGGGGAGGGGAAGGGATGTACACTTGCGTGGCAGGTGGTGTCAGTGATGTTCCCGATCTTCCGGTTCGTTGCCTATTGGGTTGGGGCAACACTGTGGTTCCAAGTCCCTTTCCCTGGTTGTCACCGGTGCTGTCCAGGTTATAGGCGTGCCTTGGTAAGGTTAGAGCCCGTGATGCTGCGTTGAGTGCTCTTTAGTCCAGTGTTACACCGCATCCCGGTGTTTTAAATCCTCTTACTACTTGCTTCGTCGTCTCCGGTTCAGTATTCCAATCGAAGTGTGCATGTTAAAAAAAAAATTTTTTTTATTTTTTTTTTTTTTTTTTTTTTTTTTTTTTTTTTTTTTTTTTTTTTTCCTGTATATTTTTATAATTGCTGATTTTGGTTATTATTTATTTATTTTTCCCCCTGTATATTTTTTATAATTACTGATTTTTTATTATTATTATTTTTTATTTTTATTTTTTCCCCCCTTCCCACTTCTTCTCGCCCTCCCATCCCCCTCATGCCTCCACAGCTCCTCTCAGTCCAGGGCTCTGCGACTGTTCAAGTTCCCAGTTGGCATCTTTGTTAATTCTTTTCCTTCGTTCATACTGTTTGTTGATTGTCGTTTTCTAATTGAGGTGTATTCTCTGTATCAGCGTTGTTCTATGTCGTTGTGTTTTTTCGTATTATCATCCGTGACTTGGTTTTATGTCTTAGTTTTAGGGGCAGTTTGGGGGAAGGATTAGTGCGGTCTAGGTCTGTCTAGGTCTGTGTTTAGGAATGCCTTTTGGAGAGGAGGACTCTAAGGGCCCCTCAATTTACTCCGCCGTCCTGTGCAGCTTCTTCTCTGGGTAGTTGTCCCAATGCTTGTGTACCTCTATGGGGGAGTCGGAAATCCTCTGGGATTTCAATTCCCAAATTGCGGAGGAAGGCTTTAGGGTCCGCTGAGGGCAGGAGTACGTCCGGTCTCGGTCCGTTAAATACTAGCATTTTGAAGGGGTGGCCCCATGCGAAGTTGAGGCCTTTGGCCCTGACTAGGTCGGCTATGGGTTTCCATTCCCTTCTCCTGGCTAGTGTGGCGGGTGCTATATCCTGGTATAGGTGTATTGTGGAGCCATCCAGTGAGTAAGTGTGGCGGCGGGCGCTTTTTATAATGGCTTCCTTGGTAGAGAAGAAATGCCACCGCATTATTACATCTCTGGGGGGGCTGTCAGGAGGGCCTCTTGCTCTTAGTGCCCTGTGTGCCCTGTCTATGGTCCACAGGTGTTCTGGTATGGTTGGTAGTTGCTCTTTAAATAGCCCCAGGAGCACCTTCTGTATGTCAGCATCTTTTATTCTTTCCGGTAGGCCTTTAACCCTTAAGTTATTTCTGCGGGACCTATTTGAGGCATCCTCAATTTCTGCTTCTAGTTCAGCCACCCTTGTGATGAGGTGGTTAGTGGTGGAGGCTGCTTCATTGTGTGCCGCTACCACCTGGTCCATCCTCCATTCTAAGGCCTCTGTGCGTTGCCCCACTGACTGAATCTCCTCCTTGACCTCCCTTGCAGATCTCTCTATTTCCCCTGCCAGGTAGTGTCTTACCTCTGCCAGGGATTGAAGAATCTCTGCGTTGGACGTCTGTGGGGGTTGGTGCCTGTGCTCTCCGGTGCTTGGGGAGTCTGGGGGGCCCGCGCTTATCTGGCCGCCGCCATCTTTGCTTACATGCGGTCTAGGCGTTGCGAGGAGGTCGGCCACTGACAGGGTACCTTCCTTCGGTTTTTTGCCGCTTTTTTTGTGCGTCGCCATCTCCCGGTATGTCCCTCTTGTGGTGAGAGGAGTTTGGGAACGTCGGCAGGGATGTAAGTGCTTCTTGCGTGGCGTTTTGGGTCGTGCAGGGCGCAGAGCTCTGAGCTTAAGCAGCCATTACTCTCGGTGGTCAGGCCACGCCCCCCCATAAAAATGATCTTTTGACCAACATTCAAGTAGGTGAGCACTTGGGAAATAGTGATCACAATATAGTGTCCTTTGAAATAAACTAAAAAAAACAACCAAAAGCACATGGGGTATACTAAAATATATCATTTTAAAAAGGCCAATTTCTATAAGTTAAGGGCAGCTTTACAATATATTGAGAGCTGGCATAAACTCTTTAGTGAAAAGAACACTGAGGATAAATGGATCATCTTCCAACAAATATTAGAAAGGTACATTTCTCAGTATGTACCATTGGGAAATAAATATAAAAGAAACAAACTGAAACCAATGTGGCTTAGTGGGAAAGTGAATAAAGAAAATAAAAATAAGAAAAGGGCACTCAAAGCCTTTAAATCGGACAAATCAAAGGCATCCTATAAAAGATATAAGGAAGCCAATAAGAGAGCAAAACCACATAAATTCTATAAAAAACAAAAGAATAAATTGTAGGTACACTAAGAACCAGGATGGGGTGTTAGTTAGTAAAGACCAGAAAAAGGCAGACATTTTTAATAACTATTTCTCCTCCGTATATACTAAGGAAGAACCTATGGCAATATTTATGAAAATGAATGCTGCAAAAAACATGCTGAAAAATTGTAATTGGTTAACTGAAGACTGAAAAATTAATATAAACAAAGCTCCAGGGCCTGACGGTATTCACCCACGAGTACTTAAGGAACTAAGTGGTGAAATAAGTGAATCTTTTAAGATTCTTTTCTTTCAGGAAGTGCTCCGGAGGATTGGAGGAAGGCAGATGTGGTTCCTATATTCAAAAAGGGGTTTGAAATCCTTGCCTGGAAATTATGTAAGTTTAACTTCTGTGGCTGGAAAAGTATTTTAAAGGTTATTAAGGGATAATATTCAAGAATTCCTTAAAAAGAACATGGTAATCAGCAAAAATCAGCATGGTTTTATGAAGCACAGGTCATGTCAAACTAACTTGATTGCGTTCTATGAAGAAGTAAGTAGAAGTATAGATCAGGGTGTTGCAGTGGATGTGATCTATTTGGATTTTGCCAAGGCATTTGATACAGTTCCACCCAATAGATTAGTGTTCAAACTAAAAGAAATCGGTCTAGCTGAAAATTTTTGTTCTTGCTTAGAACATTGACTTAAAAATAGAGTACAAAGAGTTGTCATTAATGGTAAATTTTCAAGCTGGACAGAGGTGGCAAGTGGTGTCCCTCAAGGTTCTGTTCTGGGCCCCCTTCTATTTAACATGTTTATAAATAATCTTGAAAAAAGCATTGAAAGTTATGTTCCAGTGTTTGCAGATGACACAAAACTTCATTACTTTTCTGCAGAGGGATTTAGATAGACTGGAGGACTGGACACTCAAATGGCAGATGAAATTTAATGTAGAAAAATGCAAAGTTATGCACTTCGGTGTAAAGAATGCACAAGCAATGGAAATGGAAGCAAATTAGAGAAAACACACGAAAAGGACTTGGGAATTGTTATAGACAACAAACTATGCAACAATGTGCAATGTCAATCAGCAGTGGCTAAGGCAGTAAGGTATTGTCATGCATGAAAAAGGGCATTCATTCTCGGGATGAGAATATCATTTTGCCTCTTTATAAATTGTTGGTAAGACCATGTCTTGAATATGCTGTGCAAAGAAGGAAATTCTGGCACTAGAAGGAGTGCAGAGAAGGAGTGCAGAGGAGCGCTATAAAATTAATAAAAAGAATGGAACATTTTAGCTATGAAGAAAGGTTAACACATTTAAACCTCTTTAGTTTAGAAAATGTAGCCTCAGAGGGGATATTATAACATTAAACAAATATATCCAGGGCCAGTACAAACCATTGTGTGGGAATCTATTCATAAACCGGACTTTACATAGGACATAGGATTTAGTCGAAGGAAAAGTAAAAGTTTTTTTACCATAAGAACAATAAGGATATGGAATTCTGTGCCTGAAGAAGTGGTTTTATCAGAGTCCGTACAAATTTTCAAGGATATAATCTGTCAATGTAGGGTAATAGCTTCTTGATGCAAAGATTAATCAGACTGCCATTCTGGGGTCAAGAGGGAATTTTTTACCTAGTTTGTTGCAAAATTGGAAGTGCTTCAAACTGGGGGTTTTGCCTTCTTTTGGATCAACAACAAAAAACAAATGTGAGGAAGGCTGAACTTGATGGACACATGTCCCTTTTCAGCTATGTAACTATGTAAAAGTGGGTCTAGATCAATGATACAATGAGTAATATTTGCATGTCATTAACGCACATCTTAGTGTTTTTAAAACAGGTCACATGATGTACAGCCGACATGAATGATACCATTGCATGCTATCACTCCTGGAGATTTTTGATGATATAAGACTTTGCAAGACAAGCGCTTGTTACATCTTACGTAAAAGGGGCCCCACAAACTGCAGCTGATCAAGGTTACTCATCAAGGAGATTAATCAATTGTTGAAAAATGTATGGATTTTTATGAGGTTTAATAGTGCAGACAATGTCTTCATATTTTAATATTTAGATGTTTTTATGTTTTTAACATTTGATATGTGAGTGTTTTTGAAAAGTTATCATTTTAGAAGTTAATCCAAGATTATTAAATTAATTAATTGGGATTATTAAATCAAGGTTTAAGTTTAGGAACCAAGTATTATTGGGAATTATCCCCATAAGTATATGTTAAGATTATGTCCAGAATTAGTCTGTTAGTCACTTGCTTGAGAAAGTGTTTTAGTTCTCATACTGTCCAATCAAGTGTTTATGTAACAGCTGAACGTCTATAAATTTTGACAATAAACCTGATTTTCAATGGGAGTGGAATAATTTCGATTACAGCTGTATATATATATATATATGTTAATATTCTATGTAAACACACACAGAATTCTATAATTAGCTGGATCTGCTTTACTAAACTTTACTTTTTATAAAAAAGAAAAGCAGTTTAGTTACTGGTTTAATCAGTTTAGTCCTAGTATCTTTTTAACTAAACACAATTAAAAAACAAATCCTTGCCAAATCCAAACCAGTTTCACTTAGTTCACCTACATAGTTCTAAACATTAACAATGCAACAGGGTTAAATACCCAGCAATACAACCTAGCCAACAGGTTTAGTGAACAGTCTTTTCCATGTGGTCAGTGGTGGATTGAATCCCAAATGGTCGGAGGCATAACGTAACATAGTTTTCTCTATATGAAAATCACGAAAGATTGGTAAAAACACCCAAATCAACACAATTCATCACTATCTTCTACAGCAAGAGTTAGAAACAAATATAATTCCTTCCTGTATGCTGTCTGCTTTCAGTCCACTAAAACCAAATCATCACCAATGTATTAATTTCTGTACAGACAGACAATTTACTGTAATGTATTGGGCAAAATGCATAACATGTATTGTATTTCCCCCAATATTCAAGCATAACACTATTCCTCGTCACCATTGGCTGGGGCTAAGGAGTCAGAGCTGAGTCTACATCCTGGGCACAGTCAAGAGAGAGAGAGAAACAGTGGGATGTTGGAGGTAACTTCCCTAGAATAGGCTGGCCTGTGATATCACTGTCAGAGGCACATGTATATACATTTAATGGCAAAAGGAAACCATACAATGGAATTTAATCTGACACTGTGCCCCTAGTGGTGCCTCTAATTAACCTTATTATGGTTTGTTTATGACATAAATCATTATTTAAAATCATTACTACTAGGTACCAACATGGCCCTCAGGTTCCTTCCCCGACGTGATGCCACGGGTGGAAAAAGGGCAATGATATTATGTAGGTGAGGGTCAGAGGTCAGTATCGGCCAGAAGCCTTTTAAAATATCCAGCATATTTTGCCAACCTGCATCATAGGTGGCTATACAGCATGTTGGACTGGGATCAGAGTTTTTGACTTTGCCAGTGAACAGGTATTCACTATTCGGATTTATCTCTTCCAATACGTTGGGGAAATCTTCAGACCCATTAAATTGCTTATCAGGGAACATGGGAACTCAGTGTGAAACTCTAATTTCCATGCCAACTCTGCCAATATCATCAGGTTCATGGGTTTGGTTTAAACGAGGGGTTTCCTTTCTCTGCATTCCTATGACTCTCATAGGGCTTTGTACTCCAGTACTCATTTTTCCGGAACCCCTTTTATTGTAAATTTTTCTGGTTACTAATCAGTTTATATCTAACATTTTTATAAAAAAATACTCACACTTATGGACATATAGCCTTAATATCTTATGGCCTCCATAGGACACTCTTCCACATGTTCAATGGCCGACCTGGCACCACTTAAGGGCTTTGACCCTCTACACTAGTAGGGTTGATAGGTTTGGTCCTTTCCATTTTCTCCATGCATTTCATTGGACTATTTAACCCTAATGTCCTGCTCCTTTCTATGGTTAAAGGCGTATACATTTAGCCCCCACTGTTTATAATTTTGGACCCAACCGTTCGACTGTGTAAATGGGAGTGGACGTTATTTACACTGATCACTTCCCCTTTTTTCAGAATTGCGTTGTTTTGTATAAGAGCTCACCTTTCTGGGTGTTTTCCTTAGGACTATTCCCATATGGGCCATTTAATCAGCCGCTTCCGCTAGCCCCCTCCCGTTCCTATGGGAGGAGACAGGCAAGCAGATTATCACTGATTTTCTTTCCAACCCACGGGGGATAGTGGTCTACTTGACAGGTATCACCCCCTCTAGGCAGGATTGGTTTTAATGCAGGTGTTGAAATTTATTGGGCAATTACATCACAGTTTCGCCCATTGATTGTAGGAAAATGGTCCTTGTCTGTACTGCCTCTCACTGAACACGATTTGCTTGAATTCAGGCAATAATATTAAAATATATGGTTTCTTTTTCTTTTCATACCCATTCTCCCTCTCCTGGGCCCCTCTTCTTTTCTCTCTTTTTCTAGGGACCCTGATTAGGTTTGTATACTGTTTGTACACTAGGGTTATCCCTTAATTAAACTTCAGGTGACCCTACGGCAGCTGTCCACCAGCCCTTGACCAGTCCTGTGCTGGGGGACAGCTTCCCCATTATACTAATCTCTTTATCAATTGCACTTTCATCGACATCATGATTTTCACCTTATGGACTATTTTCATCGACATAATGATTCTCACCATATCTACTACCTTCATTGATATCTTGATTTTCACCATATCTACTACCATTATCGATATCATGATTCTCACCATATCTACTACCTTCATCAACATCATGATTCTCATGTATCTACTACCTTCATCAACATCATGTTTCGCACTGTATCTACTACTTTAATTGACTTCATGATTCTCACCTTATCTACTAACTTAGTTAGATTAAAAACAAAAGAAGGAAGGTATGTAGAAGAGGGTAAAGGTATAACTGACTGCCTCATGAATATTTTTGTACAGAATTTACAGATGAAAATGAAGGAAAGGGACCTCAGTTAGGAAAAAGGTCAGAAGAGTCATTTGTTACATGTGAGTTTACAGAGGAAGAGGTTCTATTTCAGCCATCCAAAGTAAAGACAAATAAGTTGATGGGGCCTGATGGGATACATCCAAAGGTATTAAAAGAGCTTTGTGGTGTAATAGCAAAACCATTAACAGATATTTTTAACCAATCATTGTTAACAGGAGTAATCCCAGAAGATTGAACAGAGTGGGTAGAGTATGGATAATTTGATACACTTCTAACCTGAACATCTGAGGATTTAGGAGCAATTATTTCAGATGACTTAAAGGTACGTAGACAATGTAATAGAGCAGCAGGAAATGCTAGCAGAATGCTTGGTTGTATAGGAAGAGGTATTAACAGTAGAAAGAGGGAAGTGCTCATGCCATTGTACAGAACACTGGTGAGACCTCACTTGGAGTATTGTATGCAGTACTGGAGACCGTATCTCCAGAAGGATATTGATACTTTAGAGAGAGTTCAGAGAAGGGCTACTAAACTGGTTCATGGATTACAGGATAAAACTTACCAGGAAAGGTTAAAGGATCTTAACATGTATAGCTTGGAGGAAAGACGAGACGGGGGGGATATGATAGAAACATTTAAATACATAAAGGGAATCAACACAGTAAAGGAGAAAAACTACCACAACAAGAGGACATAGTCTTAAATTAGAGGGACAAAGGTTTGAAAATAATATCAGGAAGTATTCCTTTACTGAGAGGGTAGTGGACAAATGGAATAGCCTTCCAGCTGAAGTGGTAGAGGTTAACACAGTTTAAGCATGCGTGGGATAGGCATAGGGCTATCCTATACTTAATATAAGGCCAGGGACTAATGAAAGTATTTAGAAAATTGTGCAGACTTGATGGGCCAAATGGGCCGAATGTTGAGGCTAGGACTGTATCAAATATTCTGTACTCTGTCCTTGGGTTTTTACGTCCAAGATGCATTATCTTGCACTTATCCACATTAAATGTCAGTTGCCACAACTCTGACCATTTTTATAGTTTACCTAAATTATTTGCCATTTGGCTTATCCCTCCAGGAACCTCAACTCTTTTGCAAACCTTCCATCATCAACAAAAAGACATACCTTACCATCAAGACCTTCTGCGATATCACTAATATCACTGTGACGGACCCGCTGGCACTCCGACCGAGTACCTCCGCCAATCGATGCTCCTAGTGCTTGCCGAGCATTCCAAGCACTCCAGCCAACACCATCAGCACTGCTGCTGGGGAGGGAGGTTGCTGCTCTCCTTTCCCGGTGACCAGACTTATCCCATCCCCCAAGCATGAGCCAAGGCTTCAAGAAAGGGTCAAGCAGATCTGTTTAATGAGCACACAAAAGTAACAGCACTCAGCAAAACAACAACTCCTCAGAGGAAAACAAAATGACAGTCATTGGGTCAGACAGAGTTTGAATATATGACAGTTATACACCCTCTGCTTCTCCTCACACTAGGACGCCATCCCACCGCTTGCCACCAACATGTGACAGACCCATTGGCACTCCGACCGAGTACCTCCGCCAATCGATGCTCCTAGTGCTTGCCGAGGACTCCAAGCACTCCAGCCAACACCATCAGCACTGCCGCTGGGGAGGGCGGTTGCTGCTCTCCTCTCTCTGTGACTCTG
>OW240912.1:3382054-3393497 GCA_933207985.1 Pelobates cultripes
TCTGCTTTTTTGGGAGCGAGACCAGTTGCCTCCTCTCCCTGGGGCTCCAACTGCAGTTGGGGATCTGGGCCGGCTCACCAGCATCCCTGTAGGGCCGGTAGAGAGACCTCGGTCCCATCTCCACCTGCCGTTTGGGGTCCTCCAAGGACCAGTCTATGAGGTCCCCTACCTCGGTTACCTCTGGTTGCTGTTGGGGAGGGAGACCAGTTGTCTCTTCTCCCACTAACACATTCAGCCGCTGGGGAGGGAGGCCGACTGTCTCCTCTCCCGATAAGACATACTGCCGCTGGGGAGCGAGACCGGTTGCCTCCTCTCCCTGAAGCTCACACTGCCGCTGGGGAGAGAGACCGGTTGCTTCCTCTCCCTGGGGCTCCAACTGCAGTTGGGGATCTGGGCTGGCTGACCAGGATCCCTGTAGAGCTGGTGGAGAGACCTCGGTCCCATCTCCACCTGCCATCTGTGGGTCTTCTCAGGACCAGTCTATGAGGTACCTCAACATTTGAGAATAAGGACTGTTGTAGAATTATTAGGCCTCTATAAATCTGTAAGGCCCCTTTAAATCCTCTTGCTATACCTCTAAGAGGCCCCCATAGTTTTACAAGGAAGCTTTGTCTATAGAACATAGAATTTGCATGCCAGCAAGAAATAGCTTTGATAAAATGTGTATTTACTAAAATCCTTGAAACTTAACCTTGAGAAACTAACCGTGCCAGCTACACTCTAAATGGATGGCTGCCAAAGCACCCCTCCCATCGAGTGAACACCTCGTGCTAACAAGATGGCGCCTACATCTTGTGTCCACTCCCGTGTCAAGGATGACATCACCTCTTGATAGGAGGGTACCTAACTAACCACTTAACACCTGGACCAATCAATAGTGTCTATTTGCTGTTATCTTGATTTTCTTCAATGATGTAATAATGCCTTTAAAAGGGTCTGCGCACCCATTTTCTGTCAGAAGCCATTAAACTTCTCTGAAGTTCTTTCATTACCCTGAACCTTGTGTCTCAGTGTGAATTTACTTCTGCGTGCACGCAACTTTATTATCTTTAATTTGGACAGGAACAGATAGTCATTCAAACTAATTGGTTTGCAGTAAATTATATACGACAAATTGGCGCTTTCCAACGTGGGGCTCTGGGCTATGTCCTGTCTGGGCAGCTGTCCAAGAAGACGCTGGGGGGGCTGAATCCTGGGGGAAGGAAAAGAGCCTGATCACCTCTGAATACACGGTAGAGATTGCTGCAGCACCTAGCCGGTATGTTCCTACCCCTGTGATTGACCTGCCCCAGTGTCTGTGACTGCTGCCGAGAGGACATCAAAGTCAGGTAATAACTTGCCCAGAGTCTTTGTATTGTTAATGATACCTAGTTTACCTGCATGTTGACTATCTGTTGCCTGGGTGTGTTTGTATTGGTATGTGTTTAACTTAGTACCCGGGGAGTGTAAGTGCCTGTTTAACTCCTTTTAGGTACCACATGCCTGTGGTAGTAAGGAAAAAGGGGGGTGGGCCTGTGGAAGTTTTCCTGGGGGTCCTCTATTGCCTGTTTAACTCTTTTAGGAGCCACGTGGCTGTGGCTGTAAGGAAAAAGAGTAGGGGGAATCTGTGGAGGATGATGTAGACTCATTGCTTCCTGGGGGTTCCCCATAGTGTCATTTTGACCGCTTAGCTTCTTGGTAAAATTCCAGCCTCGAGCGCTGAGGCAGGTAAGATTCCAATTCTTTAGGCTATACAGGATTCGGGTTGGAAGCTGTTGCTGTTTCCTGTGGCTGCTGGTAGTGAGACTTGCGGGTGGGTCCGCAACAGGGACACTACGAGGTTGAGGGAGGTGGCTTTTGGCCACACGAGTAAAGGCAAGGGATAAAACTGTTGAACTTATTTGAACTGTGATGCATGCACTGTATTTACACTGAAATGTTATTGTCTTAATTGTCTGTCACACAGATTCCTGTGTTTACTTCTATCTTACTCACTGTACTATTTACACTTTCCCCTCCTATTTCTCTTTCTCTGTTGAGAGAAGTGATTGGTCACACACTTCTCGCCACGCTCCAATCCGCGGCTACCACGGGTAGGCGGAATCAGTGACTAGTCTACGTTTTGGGAAGACGTACTTAAAGAGCTTGCTCTTAAAGTAGCAGTCGAGCACGGTAGACGTTCTGTTCCTTTCTCTCTCTATATCTGGGACGCCTTATATAGGGAGGATGGGACAGAAGTTAGATAAACCCAGTAAGGGTTGGTTAGCATGTGATCTAGTGGAAGACAGAGAAGGAGAAGAGATGGTTAAGAAAGTGAGTAAGATTGCTAAAGTATGTGGAATTACCGTACCTCTGTGCGGCAGATTGCAGCCAGAGAGCTGGCGTAAGTTACTGACAGAAGAAAGGGAAGCTGTCGGACCAAGATTTGATTTGTACAGCAGAAGCCTGGTACCGAGTAGCAAGAGCTATTCAGCAAAAGGGATAGGTTGAGGAAGAAATTGATCACAAAGGTTTAAGATTGTTTGTGTATTATAATAATTGTGTTACTGGATGCTGATGGATCCCTATTCCCCCCCCCCATCAGTCCTACAGATCTCGTCACCCTCATCCTCTCTCTGCAGCTCCCTGCACCTCCAGTCCGTTTCTCCCGTCAAAGATTTCTGGTTTCCAAACGTATAAGTCTCTGTCCTTCTGTCTTGTTACTTTCCAGCACTCACATGGTTAATCTTCATGCCTGCAGCTTCTCTCCCTTTTTTGCACTGTCTCACATCCCCCCCCTTTCCTCCCCACTTGCCTCCGAATGGGGGAGGTACATGCCTTCTGCATTTTGGAGCTGCTGATAAGAGTTAGAGACAGGATTTTTGCTGGAAAATATTCTAATTCAAAGGTTATATGGTGTTATAATTGTGTAATAATATTATTATTGTTGCCGTTTGCCGTTTATGCATATATATATATATATGTATATATGGATTGTGTTTTGTGATAGGGTAGTGAGGATTGTGGGGGAGACACAAGAATGTAGCTCAGTGTTGATTTACGGAGGTAAGTGAATCTGATACAAGAATAGAGGAATATTTGGACGTGTTAAGTGTAAAGGCAAGCGTGATTTGTTGCAAAACTATGCAATGTGGATAGAGGGAATATGCGGAGTTAAGCTAGTATGTGAAGAGGAAAGTGATTAATGGTTTGAGGAAGATAAGGTTGAATTCCGCAAGTTTATCTTGCATCATTTTAAAGAACATGTTTCTAGAAGACAGCTGTATGGGCTGTTAAATGCATAATGTTTTCAACTGTCTTATTTAACCTGCCAGGTCTGTTCATAGTTTAGTATTCCATTTTGCAGAACAGAATGTTGCTTCTCTGACTTATTTTAATAGTTTTAATATAGTGTATGGTTGAAAGTACGTCAACCACCACCCTAAAGATGGCGCCTGCCAGTCCCGTGACCTATCCACAGTCACGGTTGCTTCTAAAGTAACGTCACTTCCGCCCTTACCATGCCCACACCTCCTGTCTTCCTTTCCCACACATATCATGGACGTCACCCCTCTCACTTCCTCCCTTGCTGTCATTTCCTTCCCCGCCCCTGTCATGGCTGCCTCCATCATGAGGCCTACCCCTATTATGCTCGTCCCATTTAGAGACATTTAGAACAATTACTAAAACAATCATGCCATTTGTTTCCCTGTATCAACAATTTGTCCGTGATATAAAAAAAAAAAAGAAGGTTGCTAAAATGTAATTTGCAAATGTGGTGTGACCTACATATGAAATCTGTTGGACACGAATATAAGAGCATAACAGCTGATTATCCAGATTAATCTTGCAACAAGGGAAATAGCCAAATAATGCAAGTTATTTTAAACATTGTATCTTTGCTTAATCGAATCTTGCTAGTTACAGATCGTATGTTTACAGTAACATCCTTTACTTTAAATGATGGTTTAGCATTAGAAGGGTTTGTGACATGTTTTATTAACCCAGCCACTACTGGTTGTTTACTTAGTTACAGGGTGGTATAATTGTTATAGTCTAATTAATATAAATGATAGTACCGCAATAGTTAATGTTTTATCCAAAGACATATAGGAACTTTACTTAACTTACTATTAACCATTATTTATAATGATAGACATGTTCAGACTGCAAAAAGCTATGGCTAATGACATAGAAAGGGGTTTGAGTCAGTAACACAGCCCATACTGAGGAGAGCAAACCCGCTGATGCTTAATGCCCCTGCCATGGCAGTGTCTACAGGGGGGCCACTAGCCACTGTAACTTTACCTATTGAAGGTCACCCTACTGCTTTCCTGGTTTCCTGGTTAACACAGGTGCATCCCGCAGTGTTCCTAGAGAACAAGACCTGCCTGACTCATCGTTCCTGCCTGACACCGATGTCTCTTGTGTTGGTGCTGATGTCCTATCCTGCCTCCAAGCATCCATCACCCTCACTGCAGACGGTCAGGTTCCATTAAATACGCCTTTGCCACGAAAAGACACTACAGTTCTTTGTTCCCTTCCCATTTTACTGTGGAGATGATCTACCCACAACAGAACAATGCTCAATTAATCTTCTTTGCTACCTAGCAGAACAAGGATGTAAAGCTTCACGTCCCAAGCTGCAATATTGCCAATCTACTGTTATCTTCCTTGGCCATTGTCTGTCTCAGGGAACCAGACATCTCACTCGTGACCGAGTTAGAGCAGTACTGGACATTCCACCTCCAAGGATCTCAAAGTCACTACACGCCTTCCTAGGCCTCATTTCCTATTGCCGAGCATGGATCCCAGAAGCCTCGCTCCTTATGCAACCTCTTTATGATGCTCTCAAGTCAGACCCATTTTGCTTGTCCACAGAAGCCCTTGACAACTTCTGTTCTCTCAAACGTGCTATTGCTTCTGCTCCTGCTCTTGGCCTACCAGACTATACCAAACCCTTCAAATTGTTTGTTTCTGAAAGACAAGGCCATGCAACAGGAGTACTCACTCAGGCCCATGGTCCTGGAGGCCGCCAAAGGCCTATTGGATTTTTCTCCTGCCAACTGGATATTGTGGCCAGAGGACGTCCCTCTTGCCTTCGGGCCGTCTTTGCTGCCAGAGAGCTCATTGAAAGAACTGGGGATCTTGTCCTTGGCCACCCCCTGGTTGTCTTGGCCCCTCATGACATTTCTGCCATAGTCAACCAGGTCCAACTTAAGCATGTTACTCCTGCTAGGCATCTTCGCCTTCAATGTCATCTTTTGTTGCCTGACAACATTACCCTCCAAAGATGTCAAGTTCTCAATCCGTCCACTCTTCTGCCACTCCCTGAGGGGGGTGTATACTACGGATTCATCATGGACGAAACTGTATACTACGGATTCATCATGGACGAAACTTATGTTTTTCTTCTCACTGGCACCATCAAGAAGGAAATGCATCCCAACCTATCCTTTCATGATGGACAAGCACTCCTTCATGACGGAGCAGGATATGCCTTCTGTACCATGTGGTACAAACCAAACATCACTCCTGAACCCTGCTATGAAGATGAACTCTATAATCTGGTCGAAGTAAAACTCACTGCACAAGACTTCTACTGTGATTCTGAAGGCAACAGTATGGTCTTGATTCATCTACCTCCGGAACTCAAGCATTTGTACCGTCATTGGGACACTGCCATTCCACATGTCCCTGTGACCAAGTTGAAAACAATATCATGGAATGATCTTGGGCCTATGGCAAAAGTATGGGCCACTATAGACGAATCACAGCTACAGGAAAATGGTGTTGTCAAATATCCAACAACTGACCACCTAAAAGCATGGCCACATCATTTCCTGGAAAATGAGTTCCAAGATTTAACCATAGTGAATGACTACGACCCAGATACACCTCATGACTGTTTTGAACAGATGAAAATGGAAACAACACATCTACCAACTGTGCATGAAGACCCATTGGTAGATCCCGATCTCACCCTGTTTGTGGACGGCTCAAGATATGCTGATGAAGAAGGAAGATACCATACAGGATATGCCGTAACCACAACAGATGAAATTGTCAAATCATCATCTTTACCATCAACTATGTCTGCACAAGAAGCTGAATTGCAAGCCCTGACTTCAGCATGCAAGATCTCTGAAGGAAAGCGCGCCAATATCTACACGGATTCAAGATATGCACTGGGCGTGGCTCACGACTTCGGATTAATTTGGAAAACAAGAGGATTTCTTACCACCGCCGGTACACCAGTCAAGCACGGTTCCGCAATCAAGGAGCTGATGGACGCCCTCCTACTCCCAGAAGAAGTGGCTATTTTAAAGATAAAAGCACATGGGAAGTTGGACTCAGATGAAGCAAAGGGCAACCATCTAGCTGATCAGGCTGCAAAACAAGCTGCAAAAGAACCACAGGAAGTGGAAAGAAGAGTGTCCGGAAATGAAGAAACTCCCATATTTACTCTGCAGACTCTTCCAACTGACCTGAAAATCCTGCGGGAACAACAGGCTACAGTTGCCCCTGAAGAAATACAGAAGTGGAAACAGAAAGGGGCAGTTCTGAAGGATGGAGTGTACTCCAACAACCTCAATTTCTGCCTCCCTAAGAATTTGTACCCAGCAGTCGTACAATGGGCACACGGACCTGCACATTTATCAAAGGATCTAATGAATGCTCTTGTACAAAATGCTACCTCACTGTCCCCATATGAGATTCTATTTGGGACTGCACCTAGGCTAGGTTGCTATTTTCCCCAACAACTACAACTTCAAACTGATGTTTTAGTAGATTATGTAACTGAACTCGCAAATGCTTTGAACAAAATCCATGCCCAAGTTTTCTCTTCAATTCCAGATCCTGATTCTGACACAGGCAACCACAGTCTGCTCCCCGGTGACTGGGTTCTGGTCAAGAAATTTGTGCGAAAACACACCCTGGAACCAAGATTTGACGGACCGTTCCAAGTTCTCCTGATCTCCCCTACCTCTGTCAAATTGGCCGGAAGGCCTAACTGGATCCACGCTTCCCACTGCCCCAGAGGAAGCTAACTCTATGCAACCATGTGCCTCTGGTACATTATCTCCTTAGTTGGCCTCCTTAAAGCCCAGCAGGTGGCCATCACCAAAGATGCTAGTGGGTACACTTTCTGGTATAATTCATCATGTACCCATGTGGCTACATTCACTTTTGATTACTGTGATATTGTAGAGTGCCCATTCCCTAAGTCACAGATTCAAGCCATTTATAAAGATATACCACAAGCAAAAGACCCTTACGTTTGTGCAGTAGATGAACAATGGGGTTGTGACTGTAACTACTGGGGGGCTGCGGGATGGAATACTGGGCCTGCCTGGGGTTATAAACCCAAAAGTGCTTTATCTAAGATAGACAATCAGGGTAGATCCCTCCTTCAAAGAATGACTTTAAGAAAGCCTGGAGGAAGTACCCCTATGAAATTAATGATAAATATTGAACATCCTGGCCCAGAGGATGCAGACCGATATGTAATGGGAATGTATTGGAAGAAAGGTTCCTACAACAAATTAGGTCATTTCTACCTCAGAGATATGTACCACTCTCCAGAGTGGCAAGGGGCTGATCATATGGTCCCTAATCCGCTAAAACCACATATCCAGTCCTTTAAAGATATGATGGCCATCGCTAACCCCACTTTTGAAGATACCATGGCCGCTGAAACTGGATTCAATGACATTAATTTGTGGTTAGAATGGATGAGGTATAATGCTAACAAACATAATAAAACAGCATGTTATGTATGTGGCGGTGCCCGACCCCAACCTGGCACCGTCCCCCTAACTCTCCCTTTAGAGATAGAAGATTGCTTCTTAAGCCTTTTTGCCTACCAATATGACTTTAATAGGTCCCTCTGCATGGCATGGATGGCAGAATACCCTCTCTTAGTTGAAAATGTTAAGCCACCAGATGGAATCACAGTCTATAGAGGTAATTACACTTGTTATGCCATGTATGACGGGATTGGTAAATTCATGGGTAATTTTCTAAAGGTTATTGCGCCACTTACAGAACTGTTCCTATACGCCTGTTGCAACACCATACCAGGTCATTGGGGGATATTTACTGGTTATGTGGGGATCTACAGTTAAGATCTAGGCTGGAAACTGAGTGGTGGGGTGAGTGTACCCTGGCCAAAGTTATCATGCCCATTCATATTATTTCTGATAATCAACATGACACATACGACCCTCCACATACACCAGCCAGAGTAAGGTGCGAAACCCCAGTAAAAGGCAGTTTTGACCCCCACATTTACATAGATGCCATTGGGGTGCCTAGGGGGGTACCTAATGAATTTAAAGCTAGAGATGAAGTAGCTGCAGGTTTTGAATCACTTTTTACCATAGTCACTGCCAACAAAAACCTTAATTGGATTAACTACATTTATTACAACCAACAGCGCTTCGTGAACTACACCAGGGATGCCCTCCAGGGCTTGGCCGAGCAATTACAGGCCACATCCCAAATGACCTTCCAGAACAGACTGGCCTTAGACATGATCTTAGCCGAAAAAAAGGGGGGTCTGTAAAATACTTCCCGACACTATGACTTGTTGCACTTATATCCCAGAAAACACAGGTCCTAATGGTAAAGTCACTCTGGCCATAGCTAAATTAAATAGACTCTCAGAAGAGTTAAAGAGAAACTCTGGAGTTACTGATCCCTGGGAAAAATGGTTTGGTTGGATGACTGGTTGGCAGAGAGCTTTAGTCCAGATTGGTATTGTCTTACTAATTTTTCTTTTTATTCTCGCTCTTCTCATTTGTTGTGTCCTCCCATGCCTAAGGAAATTCCTGCAGAAAACTGTAGACCAAGCAACACCAACCTTCACTCATCTGACAATCGATGATCAAGACCTCATCTCACCCTGTATTCCGCTACAAACTCTCCCTTATACTGATGAAGTGCAGAAAGTCTAGGAAGGGACAGTACAGGGACAGCGTCCGTCTTTATGGGTAGACTGCCGTACGGAGAAGTAGTGGATAAGCCACTATGGGTTACCAGCGGAGTGAAGAGTGTTCCTGAACCGTACTGACGGATGTGCTGCAGCCTGTTAGGGTCAAGAGAGGGATAGACTTGCACTTTGCATTAACACTAAGTCAGCGGTCATGGGGTTTCTGTGTCTTTGGGCTAATACTTCTTCTGATACTAACAAATAAAGTTTTGTCTTTTAGCAAATAACATTTTAGGGGGGACTGTTGTAGAATTATTAGGCCTCTATAAATCTGTAAGGCCCCTTTAAATCCTCTTGCTATACCTCTAAGAGGCCCCCATAGTTTTACAAGGAAGCTTTGTCTATAGAACATAGAATTTGCATGCCAGCAAGAAATAGCTTTGATAAAATGTGTATTTACTAAAATCCTTGAAACTTAACCTTGAGAAACTAACCGTGCCAGCTACACTCTAAATGGATGGCTGCCAAAGCACCCCTCCCATCGAGTGAACACCTCGTGCTAACAAGATGGCGCCTACATCTTGTGTCCACTCCCGTGTCAAGGATGACATCACCTCTTGATAGGAGGGTACCTAACTAACCACTTAACACCTGGACCAATCAATAGTGTCTATTTGCTGTTATCTTGATTTTCTTCAATGATGTAATAATGCCTTTAAAAGGGTCTGCGCACCCATTTTCTGTCAGAAGCCATTAAACTTCTCTGAAGTTCTTTCATTACCCTGAACCTTGTGTCTCAGTGTGAATTTACTTCTGCGTGCACGCAACTTTATTATCTTTAATTTGGACAGGAACAGATAGTCATTCAAACTAATTGGTTTGCAGTAAATTATATACGACAGGACCACCTGCCTCCACACCCGGTAACTCCGGTCGCTGCTGGGGATCTGGGCTGTCTGCCCAGCATCCCGGTGGGTCCGGTGGAGAGTCCTCGGTCCCATCTCGACCTGCCTGTTGGGGCTCTTCACAGGAAAGTCTATGAGGACCCCTACTTCGGATACCTCTTGTGGCTGCTGGGGAAGGAGACTGGTTGTCTCTTCCCTCTTCCCTCTGCACGGTGCACTGCCACTGGGGAGAGAGGTTGCTGCTCTCCTCTCCCGGTGACTCGGTCTGCTGCTGGGGAGAGAGACCGGTTGTCCCGAGCCCCAGTCTCCACAATCTGAACTCACATTCCCATGCTGCTTGGTTCTCTTCATCCAACTCGTGCATGATTTGGACGATCACCTCTTCAGAAGGATCTGGGCCATACCTGGCTAGCCGCCTCTTTACCTCCACAATGTAAGCGTCACCCTCATAGCAATAAGTCATGTTCGCTCAGCCCCCACTCTGGGCCACTAGCGCTCCGATCCGCGCCTTTTGGATTCTTCTGTAGACAGGGGTGCTGCGCTGCACGAGTGCTAGCATCGCCCTCACTTGTAGCTCCGTAACGTTACCAGTGTCTCCGGGCTGCTTCTCCTCACACTAGGACGCCATCCCACCGCTACCACCAACATGTGATGGATCCGCTGACACTCCGACCGAGTACCTCCGCCAATCGATGCTCCTAGTGCTTGCAGAGGACTCCAAGCACTCCAACCGACACCATCAGCACTGCAGACATATCCCATCCCCCAAGGATGAGCCAAGGCTTCAAGAAAGGGTCAAGCAGGTCTGTTTAATGAGCACACAAAAGCAACAGCACTCGTGCAGCAAAACAACTCCTCCTCAGAGGAAAACAAAATGACAGTTAAAGGACCACTATAGGCACCCAGACCACTTCAGCTTAATGAAGTGGTCTGGGTGCCTGGTCCAGCTATGGTTAACCCTTTTTTTAATAAACACAGCAGTTTCACTAGAGCCTCTAGTGGCTGTCTCATTGAAAATCACAGTGAGAAGACGCCAGCATCCATAGGAAAGCATTGCGCATTCAGCCGATGACGTCGCTAGGAAGGAGGAGAGGAGGAGGAAAGATCCCCGCCCGGCGCTGGAGAAAGGTAAGATTTTAACCCCTTCCTCTCCCCAGAGCCAGGCGGGAGGGGGACCCTGAGGGTGGGGGCATCCTCAGGGCACTATAGTGCCAGGAAAATGAGTATGTTTTCCTGGCACTATAGTGGTCCTTTAAGGTCAGTGTTTGAATATATGACAGTTAAAAGGTCAGACAGAGTTTGAATATTTGACAGTTATAAGGGTTTAACTGGTGTTCTAGGAGGGGGGAGGGTGGGAATAAAACATGGGTTTTCTTAACAAGTTAAAGCTGCATACTGCTCCAATATAATTTAAAGGGGCAGACAGAGTACAATAAAAATCCAATATGCCCAAATAAAATTTTTAAAGGACAAAATCTTCCAGGGGCCATAGTCGCAGGGCAGGAGGCTGGCCTCTCCAGGCACAAGTGGTGAAGGGCACTTCGTCATACACACTAATACAAATATTAAAGAGAATGGGTCCAAGTACAGATCCCTGGTACAGATAAGGATTTTATTATTTGGCAAGAGGACAAAGGGCATTTTG
>OW240912.1:3423161-3448976 GCA_933207985.1 Pelobates cultripes
TACCATTTACAGGTTACGCTATGTATCTGTGTTTGTATCATTTCATATAAGAAACTTTGTATCTATTCCAGAGAAATACTGTGTAAAAGATACACATTGGTATATTTTATAAGAAGAACATATACATATGAGTTATTTTGCCCCTCTTTGGTATCTGTGTGTGTGCTAATCCCCCCCAATGAGCCTGGGAGATAATTAACTCAGAAACTGTACTAACTCAATTATCTCTAGGCACAAAAAAAACATTTCACAGACACCCCAAAGGTACCTCTATAACATACAAAACACCCACAAAAGTTACACCCCCTGATAGTCCTGATCTGGGAGATCAACATATCCAAAAATCACCCAGATCGGTTCAGGGGTTCAGGATTCTCCTGGAAGTCATAGTTTGACCAACCGCACGCAGGGTCCCATGCCCAAAATAGTTCCATAGAATCAGGGCTTACGGTCGGTCTAGTTCGGTAGTTTAAAAATGAACAAACTACCGTGCATAGTCAATATTTTTACCCTGGAGCTTGTTCCCCTTGTTCGGATGAACAAATCCACTGAACAGTGCCCTTCTAAAATGTGCAGAACCGAATGCAGGCGGTGATGGAAGTTCACAGGTGTTTGGGAGTTTCTGTGTATGATTTCACTTCCATGAGATTCATGCCCACACAAAGATGGCCGCCACCTTGTGGTCGTTCATGCGAACAGTGGCCACCCAGATGAACAATTAGAACACTGAAGTTAGAATCGTTACCAAGTGTTAATAGAGATTAACAAGCTCCCGGGTTGTCTCTGGTTCGTGCGGCTGTTCGGTTCCCAAACCATAAAATCCCAAATGCACGAACAGAGCCTTTTTATCACAGGGGCCACAGTCCTGGGGCAGGAGGCTGGCAAAGAGCCTTCTCCAAAAGCTCGTGGCCAGGTACTGTTCACCACAATGGGCTAATTACCTGGAGATTCTTACTCTACTGATGACAGCTTGATGCTACGAAAGTGAAATGTCATGCTCTCTCCATCAATTTATTCAAACAATACCATCCTGAATCTATAATCTGCTATAAACTACTGGCTGCAAATGAGGTCAGCAGGCTGGTTTATGTTTGTACTTTCATTCTGGTAGATCTGCTGTTAATTTATACTCAAATGTTTCTCACAACAAAATCCCATGATGCACTATGTGGTTTCTCTGGTAGGTGGAGTCCGGCCATTACCCAGGACAGTGATGTTGACAGCCACATGTCACTTGTTTCATTCTGTCCCATGATGGATTTAATTCTGCATTTCTGCTTCTTTACAGGTATGTAGGGTGTAACCGCCTGGGCCCTAAAGCTAACAATCCATTTAATGCACCATTTTGTATCTTGCTATGGATTGGGGATGTTTTCCAGTATGTGGATAGATGTATAGCATTATCTGATGTCCAATGGTTAATGGACCTTGTGCTGAGCTTGATTTAACTGCATGAATTACCCTTTAGAACAGTTTTATTGTGGGTTCCTCCTATGTGTTTTAAATGCACACTACGCTGTGAGAGGTTTTCATATCCTTATTATAGAAGTGAGACGGTGATGATGTGAACATTTTAAATATTTAGGATAAAGTTCTCTGTACTCTGTCATTTTATTCATTGAGAGTGTGACGTTGCAGATTGCACTATTTATACCCATTTTCCTTTTTCCAAGATTGATGGGGTTTTAATATGGTCACCTTAAGTGTCTGCTTTTCACTTGTTTTTGGATTTATATTAAAATTAAAGTACACGGGCTCCGAGGGTCCAAAATAGTTCTGATAAATAACGTCTCTTTTACGTTAATTATATGTTAAAACTTCTCTCAACATCTAAACAGTAACACGTACAGCTGGGGCTCAGAGAGAAGAGACAGAGTAATATTCAACAGTTTCCAATATCCCCTTATTTCATAAACATAGTATAACATTTAGAACAATCACCACTTTAAGGAGAATTTGGGTTATTTACTAAAGGGAGAATTTAAAGTGATTTTCAAACTCCAAATTTAAGTAAATTTTACAGAGTAGCCAGTAGCATTTAGACCTGAAATTCACTTTGAATTCTACCTTTAATGAACAACCCTGACGATGCGCTGTTCCAATTATTATAATATTATATTATCTAATAGTCATAATAACAGTAAAGTTGAATGTTCTTCCATTCGTTCACTGTGCACACCATTTTTACCTATTGCTACTTACCATGTAATTGTCCAGACGATATCTTGTGTTATTTGACTATACAGCCTCAGTAGGAACACATTTCCATGTATTTATTGATGTTCCCGTTTTTCTGCTGTAGATGAAATCTCGTTCGCTCAAGTTTTATTGAATGACCCGCTTTCTTTTGTGTCGTCCTGGTTACCAGAGGTCTCTTTATATTGTCCCTGTATATATTTGTAGAATTATTTTATATCCCTTCTTAAATGCTTTTTTTGTTCTGTACCAATTCTACCTTTTTATTGTCACCTTTTAATAAAATCTTCCTTTCCCCTTATTATTTGCTCCATGCTATTGCAATTTTCCAAGTTTTTAATGTCGTCAGTAAAAACTGGTCCCCAATTTTGCCGGTATGTTCGAGGTCAGGTCTTACTATTTACTTTTCTATATCTGCCACTGCACAGTATTACCAAAAACATTATTATTTGGCATCTTCTCATACGCAGTGTTGTGATTAACATATTAATTACTACTAATCTAACAGTATTTTACCGATAGATACAGTGACAGAGCTTGTATTATGTGAATCTCACTGCGGCTTGTAATGAATTGTTCAATTGCTGTGAAGTGAAAACTGATTTGTGAATTATAGGCTGACTTTAAAATGTTTTGTAATTTCGCCAATATTTTCCATCACAGATATATCTGCCTACATGTGCTATTTTAGTTTACTTTGCATTCATCACAATTCACTTTGTCATAGATGAGCCCCAATATTAGTCTGTAACCAGCTGAACTGACATTTCCCATCACTGCCCTTACGTACTGCGTGCAGTAAGTGCCAAACACCCACTCATTGCTTAATAAACACTGATATGTTGTTATGTAGCAGGAACTGAATCTGGGTGAACTGAAAACTAATAGCTGTGGTAAAATAACTAAAAATAAAAATATCTCAAACAGATTTTATACTTTGATAATATTTGCAAAGATGACATTCAATTCACTAGAATTCAGCTTTCAGTAAATTAATCCCATTCCAAACTCAGTAAAGATCAATGATACATTTTTATGCTAATTTACCTAATTTAAAGGTGAGTGTTTTTGTGTAAAAAAGTTGCTGTTGGATTTTATTTACTAAACGGGAAACACTGTACTTTGTTTCCATTGGGCGAAACGTAGAGATTGTACCCTCTCGTTCCAACAATGGCCGACATTACCATGCAGCGTCTGTAACCTACTGATACGTCTTTCTTACTGATTAGACCTATGTAAGAGATCACAATCCAATTTCCACAAACTTTGATTCTGCTAGTAATATTGCTAACGTCAGTAAACTTTATGATCTGTTATCGTTAATCTTGCTATTAGGCCGATATCATGAGGTTAAAGGACCACTATAGTGCCACGAATACATACTCGTTTTCCTGGCACTATAGTGCCCCGAGGGAGCCCCCACCCTCAGGATCGCCCTCCCGCCGGGCTCTAGGAGGTGGAAGGGGTTAAACTTCCGCCTCGAGCGCATTCAGCCAGTCTCATAGGAAAGCATTCACAATGCTTTCCTATGGACGCTGGCGTCTTCTCACTGTGAAAATCACAGTGAGAAGCGCGGAACGCCTCTAGCGGCTGTCAATGAGACAGCCACTAGAGGATGTATTAACCCTCAGTCTAAACATATCAGTTTCTCTGAAACTGCTATGTTTACAGCCGGAAGCGTTAATCCTAGAGGGACCTGGCACCCAGACCACTTCATTAAACTGAAGTGGTCTGGGTGCCTATAGTGGTCCTTTAATGACAAGTATTGAGTACATGTACATTTATTATGTGTATCACTGATTTTGCTGTTATACTTTAGCAACAATGCTTGTTTGTTGTTTAATTGGTTTGATTGATTATTGAGGAAGCGGTAGTTAATATTATAATTAATAACACTGTAAAACACTGTAGCATTAGAAATACTTATGAATCTCTATTCCTAACTCTACAGCCCTTTTACCCCTTCTCAGTTAGGTTACCCATCAACTGTTTAAAATAAAATGAAATAAATAAAAAATAAAGTAATTACTCACATTTCACCTATGCCAAGTCTACCTCTGCACTGCCGCAACCTCCAGCATGACATTACAGTATGCTATGGTATGACTACCGTCCCATATCCCTGCTCCCTTTTTACTCCATGCTTCTAGAAAGATTTATCTTTACTCATTTGGCTTGCTTCTTCAATTCCAACTCTCTGCTTGACCCTCTTCAGTCTGACTTCAACCTCCCCCCCACCCCCCACTGTAAGACTGCCCGGATTAAAGTTACAAACAACCTAATCGCAGCTAAATTCAAAGGCCACTACTCCATACTAATTCTTCTTGACTTCTCTGCCGCCTTTGATACCGTTGATCATGCTCTCCTTCTTCAAACTCTTCAGTCACTCGGTCTCTTTGACTCTGTCCTCTTGTGGTTTTCCTCCAATCTCTCCCAACGCTCATTCAGTGTCTCCTTTTCTAATAATAACTCCTCCCTTCGACCGGTCTCGGTTGAAGTCCCCTAAGGATCTGTCCTTGGTCCCCTTCTATTTTCTCTTTATACTGCCTCTCTTGGCAAATTCATTCATTTGGATTCCACTACCACCTGTACGCTGATGACACCCAGATATATCTCTCCTCCCTTGATCTCTCCCCTGCCGTCCTGCAAAGTGTCACCAATTGCCTTTCTTCCATCTCGGATCTTGCTTTCTGAAACTCAATCCTCCTCTTTCATTTTCCCTGCAGGTTGATGGTACCTGCATCATACTGTCCTTACAAGCTTGTTGTCTTGGTGTTTTCTTTCATGGTGGCCTCACCCTGGTGCCTCATATTTAGTATGTTGCTAAGTCCTGTAGATTCCACCTTAAAATCATTGCCCGCATCCGCACCTTTCTTACACAAGATGCTACCAAAGAGCTTGTTCAAGTGTTGCTTGAATTATATTTAGTTTATTATTGGTTTTTGAGGGGTAGGAAAGAGTGGCCATCACTGAAGGCACTATAACAACTTCAATATGACGATATTGTCAAAATGCCTACAGTGTGTGTGTGTGTATGTATACATTTTCCAGGATAAGTGTGTGTATATGTGACATTAAATTAAAACCCCTTTTGTCCTCTAAAAAATGGTATATAATATGTGTTGATGCAATAAATGACAGAGATGCAAATTGCGGTTGAACACAAACAGTAAAAAATGCAAAAATGGCTTGTGTCCTTAAGGGTTAAACTATGTGTATCATCTGCAGACTGCATTAGTATCCGTGCTCTGCATTTGGGAGCTTGGTGTCTTACAGGCAGTGCATGCTGGGTATTTGGTAGCAATTTGAATAGGAGTAAAGTTTTTTTAGGATTAAGGAAATTCTGTGATTAATTATTCTTACCCTCTACAGGTGTAGCCGGAGTGAGGGTCATACAGATCCCCCCATCCCTCGTCCTGCAGGAGGGTCAGACAGCCAGCATGTCCTGCTCTCTAGGAGGAAGACAGAATGTCAAAATATTACATTACTGGTGGAAGACTGGGGCCCAGGATTCCAATGTGCTCCAGAACAGCTCCAGAATCACCATCACCTCCAACCTCCAGTCCAGCTCTCTCCTTATCTCCTCTGTCACAGCCAGGGACAGTGGGCTGTATGTGTGTGAAATAGTGGTAGACAAAACATCTTTACTTTATACCTACACTGGGAATGGGTCACACCTCCTGGTCACAGGTAAAATTGCCATGTTATATACTTTATATATTTAGCCATGTAGTTGAAAAAATTTTTAAAACATGAGATTTTTTTATCTTTAATCTTTAATACATTTAAGAATAATTAGTTTTTACTTATATATTATACAGACAAAGATTACTTGTTGTTACTATCAATTTCACAAGAAATATACAGTATCTCACAAAAGTGTGTACACCCCTCACGTTTTTGTAAATATTTTATTATATCTTTTTATGTGACAACACCGAAGAAATGCCACTCTGCTACAATATAAAGTAGTAAGTGTACAGCCTGTATAACAGGGTAAATTTGCTGTCCCCTCAAAATAACTCAACACACAGCCATTAATGTCTAAACTGTTGGCAACAAAATTGAGTACACCCCTAAGTGGAAATGTCCAAACTGGGCCCAATTAGCCATTTCTCCTCCTCGGTGTCATGTGACTCGTTAGTGTTACAAAGTCTCAGGTGTGAATGGGGAGCTGGTGTGTTAAATTTGGTGTTATCGTTCTCACACTCTCTCATACTGGTCAGGGCCGGTGCAAAGAATTTTGGGTACATAGGCGAAGATGCATTTTTCCGCCCCCCCAAAAACATCTTCACCCATGTGCCTCTTAACCTCCCTTTTGTGTTTCTTATCCCGTCTTTTAAATATCTGACTCCCTTTAGTGTATTTTATCTCCTATTTTTGCCTTTGTGTGTCTCCTATCTCTCCTCTTTGTATGACTCTTACATCCTCCCACATTTTGTGTCTTACTCCTCCCAGCCCCTTTGTGTGACTCCTTTTCTCCCAGCCCATTTGTGTCTTTTATTCTTCCCAGCTCCTTTGTGTGTGTCTCTTTCCTTCTCAAGCCCCGCTGTGTGTTTCTTTCACATCCAGCCCCTCTCCCCGTCCCTTAATGGTCCCCTCCCTTCTCTGACCCTTACTGTTCCTTTCCCTTCCCGCCTCCTTTCCCTGTAGTGTTCCTCTCCCCTCCCCCATCTGTTCCCTGTCGCTTAGTGTTCCTCTCCCCCCCTCCCTCCTTTTCCTGTACCTTAGGGTATCTCTCCCCTCCTCTCCCTGTCCCTTGGTGCGCCACCCACCCCCATAGTGGTCCCCTCCCCTTCCTGGTGTGCCTCCTACCTTTTTTTGTAGCGTGGCTGAGCGGAGCGAATCCCGGTACAGTGAGCTTTTCCTGTAAGTTCTGCCAGGTACAGGAAACAGAAGTTCCTGTACCATGGTACACTCCGCTTGGCCACGCTACAGTCAGGGGTGTATAAACACTGACAGTCACACACACTCAGTGACAAACACACAGACATCTCTGACAGCCAGACTTATCTGACACACTCATTCATTGACAGACACTCACACGCACACTGACAGACACACAAACACTGACAGACTCATTGAAAAACACACACTGACACACACACACACACAAACTCACAGACACTGACAGACACACGTACTCACATGCACACACACACACACTGACAGACTCACTCACACACACTCACACACACACACACTGACAGACTCACTCACACACACACACTGACACTGAATTTTTTGCTTTTACTGACAAGCCTAATTCAATTTTCTGCTGCCTTCAATAGTGCAACTTTTAAATAATCCCATTTATCTTGGACTCCATTTAATCTGCTCCAGTCTAATACTGACTTCTTTACACGTATTCTAATTTTTGAAATATCTGTTTTTATAAAGTCTAAAACTTTTGTTTTTCTGTGGTGTGACTAAGTCACTGTAATAACATAATATGTACTGCTCCCAGTGACTCTGTAATAACATAATATTTACAGCTCCCAGTGACCCTGTAATAACATATTTACTGCTCCCAGTGACCCTGTAATAACATAATATTTACTGCTCCCAGTGACCCTGTAATAACATAATATTTACTGCTCCCAGTGACCCTGTAATAACATAATATTTACAGCTGTGACCCTGTAATAACATAATATGTACTGCTCCCAGGGACCCTGTAATAACATAATATTTACTGCTCCCAGTGACCCTGTAATAACATAATATTTACTGCTCCCAGTGACCCTGTAATAACATAATATTTACTGCTCCCACCCTGTAATAACATAATATTTACTGCTCCCAGTGACCCTGTAATAACATAATATTTACTGTCCCAGTGACCCTGTAATAACATATAATATATACTGCTCCCAGTGACCCTGTAATAACATAATATGTACTGCTCCCAGTGACCCATAACATAATATAGCTCCCAGTGACCCATGTAATACCCTGTAATAACATGTATTTACTGCTCCCAGTGACCTGTAATAACATAATATGTACTGCTCACAGTGACCCTGTAATAACATAATATTTACTGCTCCCCAGTGACCACTGTAATAACATAATATTTACAGCTCCCAGTGACCATGTAATAACATAATATGTACTGCTCCCAGTGACTCTGTAATAACATAATATTTACAGCTCCCAGTGACCATGTAATAACATAATATGTACTGCTCCCAGTGACCATGTAATAACATAATATTTACTGCTCCCTAGTGACCCTGTAATAACATAATATGTACTGCTCACAGTGACCCCTGTAATAACATAATATATACTGCTCCCAGTGACCCTGTAATAACATAATATTACTGCTCCCAGTGACCCTGTAATAACATAATATTTACTGCTCCCAGTGACCCTGTAATAACATAATATTTACTGCTCCCAGTGACCCTGTAATAACATAATATTTACTGCTCCCAGTGACCCTGTAATAACATAATATGTACTGCTCCCAGTGACCCTGTAATAACATAATATTTACTGCTCCCAGTGACCATGTAATAACATAATATGTACTGCACCCAGTGACCCTGTAATAACATAATATTTACTGCTCCCAGTGACCCTGTAATAACATAATATGTACTGCTCCCAGTGACCCAGTAATAACATAATATTTACTGCTCACAGTGACCCCTGTAATAACATAATATTTACTGCTCCCAGTGACCCTGTAATAACATAATATTTACTGCTCCCTAGTGACCCTGTAATAACATAATATTTACTGCTCCCAGTGACCATGTAATAACATAATATTTACTGCTCCCAGTGACCCTGTAATAACATAATATTTACAGCTCCCAGTGACCATGTAATAACATAATATTTACTGCACCCAGTGACCATGTAATAACATAATATTTACTGCACCCAGTGACCCTGTAATAACATAATATGTACTGCACCCAGTGACCCTGTAATAACATAATATATACTGCTCCCAGTGACCCAGTAATAACATAATATATACTGCTCCCAGTGACCCTGTAATAACATAATATTACTGCTCCCAGTGACCCCTGTAATAACATAATATTTACAGCTCCCAGTGACCCTGTAATAACATAATATGTGCTGCTCCCAGTGACCATGTAATAACATAATATGTACTGCACCCAGTGACCCTGTAATAACATAATATATACTGCTCCCAGTGACCCAGTAATAACATAATATGTACTGCTCCCCGTGACCCTGTAATAACATAATATGTACTGCTCCCAGTGACCCTGTAATAACATAATATTTACTGCTCCCAGTGACCCTGTAATAACATAATATTTACTGCTCCCAGTGACCCTGTAATAACATAATATTTACTGCTCCCAGTGACCCTGTAATAACATAATATGTACTGCTCCCAGTGACCCTGTAATAACATAATATTTACTGCTCCCAGTGACCCTGTAATAACATAATATTTACTGCTCCCAGTGACCCTGTAATAACATAATATTACTGCTCCCAGTGACCCTGTAATAACATAATATTTACTGCTCCCAGTGACCTGTAATAACATAATATTTACTGCTCCCAGTGACCCTGTAATAATATAATATTACTGCTCCCAGTGACCCTGTAATAACATAATATTTACTGCTCCCAGTGACCCTGTAATAACATAATATTTACTGCTCCCAGTGACCCTGTAATAACATAATATTTACTGCTCCCAGTGACCCTGTAATAACATAATATATACTGCTCCCAGTGATCCTGTAATAACATAATATTTACTGCTCCCAGTGACCCTGTAATAACATAATATTTACTGCTCCCAGTGACTCTGTAATAACATAATATGTACTGCTCACAGTGACCCCAGTAATAACATAATATGTACTGCTCCCAGTGACCATGTAATAACATGACCCAGTAATAACATAATATGTACTGCTCCCAGTGACCCCAGTAATAATATAATATGTACTGCTCCCAGTGACCCTGTAATAACATAATATGTACTGCTCCCAGTGACCCTGTAATAACATAATATTTACTGCTCCCAGTGACCCTGTAATAACATAATATGTACTGCTCCCAGTGACCCTGTAATAACATAATAATTACTGCTCCCAGTGACCATGTAATAACATAATATGTACTGCACCCAGTGACCCTGTAATAACATAATATATACTGCTCCCAGTGACCCTGTAATAACATAATATTTACTGCTCTCAGTGACCATGTAATAACATAATATGTACTGCTCTCAGTGACTCTGTAATAACATAATATTTACTGCTCCCAGTGACCATGTAATAACATAATATGTACTGCTCACAGTGACCCTGTAATAACATAATATTTACTGCTCCCAGTGACCATGTAATAACATAATATATACTGCTCCCAGTGACCATGTAATAACATAATATTTACTGCTCCCAGTGACCATGTAATAACATAATATTTACTGCTCCCAGTGACCCAGTAATAACATAATATTTACTGCTCCCAGTGACCCTGTAATAACATAATATATACTGCTCCCAGTGACCCTGTAATAACATAATATTTACTGCTCCCAGTGACCCTGTAATAACATAATATTTACTGCTCCCAGTGACCCTGTAATAACATAATATTTACTGCTCCCAGTGACCCTGTAATAACATAATATTTACTGCTCCCAGTGACCCTGTAATAACATAATATTTACTGCTCCCAGTGACCCTGTAATAACATAATATTTACTGCTCCCAGTGACCCTGTAATAACATAATATTTACTGCTCCCAGTGACCCTGTAATAACATAATATTTACTGCTCCCAGTGACTGTAATAACATAATATTACTGCTCCCAGTGACCCTGTAATAACATAATATTTACTGCTCCCAGTGACTCTGTAATAACATAATATTTACTGCTCCCTAGTGACCCTGTAATAATATAATATTACTGCTCCCAGTGACCCTGTAATAACATAATATTTACTGCTCCCAGTGACCCTGTAATAACATAATATTTACTGCTCCCAGTGACCCTGTAATAACATAATATTTACTGCTCCCAGTGACCCTGTAATAACATAATATATACTGCTCCCAGTGATCCTGTAATAACATAATATTTACTGCTCCCAGTGACCCTGTAATAACATAATATTTACTGCTCCCAGTGACTCTGTAATAACATAATATGTACTGCTCACAGTGACCCCAGTAATAACATAATATGTACTGCTCCCAGTGACCATGTAATAACATGACCCAGTAATAACATAATATGTACTGCTCCCAGTGACCCCAGTAATAATATAATATGTACTGCTCCCAGTGACCCTGTAATAACATAATATGTACTGCTCCCAGTGACCCTGTAATAACATAATATTTACTGCTCCCAGTGACCCTGTAATAACATAATATGTACTGCTCCCAGTGACCCTGTAATAACATAATAATTACTGCTCCCAGTGACCATGTAATAACATAATATGTACTGCACCCAGTGACCCTGTAATAACATAATATATACTGCTCCCAGTGACCCTGTAATAACATAATATTTACTGCTCTCAGTGACCATGTAATAACATAATATGTACTGCTCTCAGTGACTCTGTAATAACATAATATTTACTGCTCCCAGTGACCATGTAATAACATAATATGTACTGCTCACAGTGACCCTGTAATAACATAATATTTACTGCTCCCAGTGACCATGTAATAACATAATATATACTGCTCCCAGTGACCATGTAATAACATAATATTTACTGCTCCCAGTGACCATGTAATAACATAATATTTACTGCTCCCAGTGACCCAGTAATAACATAATATTTACTGCTCCCAGTGACCCTGTAATAACATAATATATACTGCTCCCAGTGACCCTGTAATAACATAATATTTACTGCTCCCAGTGACCCTGTAATAACATAATATTTACTGCTCCCAGTGACCCTGTAATAACATAATATTTACTGCTCCCAGTGACCCTGTAATAACATAATATTTACTGCTCCCAGTGACCCTGTAATAACATAATATTTACTGCTCCCAGTGACCCTGTAATAACATAATATTTACTGCTCCCAGTGACCCCTGTAATAACATAATATTTACTGCTCCCAGCGACCCTGTAATAACATAATATTTACTGCTCCCAGCGACCCTGTAATAACATAATATGTACTGTTCCCAGTGACCCTGTAACAACATATTTACTGCTCCCTAGTGACCCTGTAATAATATAATATTTACAGCTCCCAGTGACCATGTAATAACATAATATTTACTGCTCCCAGTGACCCTGTAATAACATAATATTTACTGCTCCCAGTGACCCAGTAATAACATAATATTTACTGCTCTCAGTGACCCCTGTAATAACATAATATTTACTGCTCCCAGTGACCCTGTAATAACATAATATTTTCTGCTACCAGTGACCCTGTAATAACATAATATGTACTGCTCTCAGTGACCATGTAAGAACATAATATTTACTGCTCCCAGTGACCCTGTAATAACATAATATTTACTGCTCCCAGGGACCCTGTAATAACATAATATTTACTGCTCCCAGTGACCCCTGTAATAACATATTTACTGCTCCCTAGTGACCCTGTAATAATATAATATTTCACTGCCCCAGTGACCATGTGTAATAATAACATTACTGCCCCAGTGACCCTGTATTAACATAATATTTACAGCCCCAGTGACCATGTAATAACATAACATTTACTGCAACCCAGTGACCATGTAATAACATAATATTTACTGCACCCAGTGACCCTGTAATAACATAATATGTACCGGCACCCAGTGACCCTGTATAACATAATATACGTCTCCAGTGACCCAGTAATAACATAATATATAATAACGACCCTAATAACATACATACTGCTCCCAGTGACCCAGTAATAACATAATATTTACTGCTCCCAGTGACTCTGTAATAACATAATATTTACTGCTCCCAGTGACCCTGTAATAACATAATATTTACTGCTCCCAGTGACCCAGTAATAACATAATATTTACTGCTCCCAGTGACCCTGTAATAACATAATATTTACTGCTCCCAGTGACCCAGTAATAACATAATATTTACTGCTCTCAGTGACCCCTGTAATAACATAATATTTACTGCTCCCAGTGACCCTGTTATAACATAATATTTACTGCTCCCAGTGACCCTGTAATAACATAATATATACTGCTCCCAGTGACCCTGTAATAACATAATATATACTGCTCCCAGTGACCCTGTAATAACATAATATTTACTGCTCCCAGTGACCCTGTAATAACATAATATTTACTGCTCCCAGTGACCCTGTAATAACATAATATTTACTGCTCCCAGTGACCCTGTAATAACATAATATTTACTGCTCCCAGTGACCCTGTAATAACATAATATTTACTGCTCCCAGTGACCCTGTAATAACATAATATTTACTGCTCCCAGTGACCCTGTAATAACATAATATTTACTGCTCCCAGTGACCCTGTAATAACATAATATATACTGCTCCCAGTGATCCTGTAATAACATAATATTTACTGCTCCCAGTGACCCTGTAATAACATAATATTTACTGCTCCCAGTGACTCTGTAATAACATAATATGTACTGCTCACAGTGACCCCAGTAATAACATAATATGTACTGCTCCCAGTGACCATGTAATAACATGACCCAGTAATAACATAATATGTACTGCTCCCAGTGACCCCAGTAATAATATAATATGTACTGCTCCCAGTGACCCCAGTAATAATATAATATGTACTGCTCCCAGTGACCCTGTAATAACATAATATGTACTGCTCCCAGTGACCCTGTAATAACATAATATTTACTGCTCCCAGTGACCATGTAATAACATAATATGTACTGCACCCAGTGACCCTGTAATAACATAATATATACTGCTCCCAGTGACCCTGTAATAACATAATATTTACTGCTCTCAGTGACCATGTAATAACATAATATGTACTGCTCTCAGTGACTCTGTAATAACATAATATTTACTGCTCCCAGTGACCATGTAATAACATAATATGTACTGCTCACAGTGACCCTGTAATAACATAATATGTACTGCTCCCAGTGACCCCAGTAATAATATAATATGTACTGCTCCCAGTGACCCCAGTAATAATATAATATGTACTGCTCCCAGTGACCCTGTAATAACATAATATGTACTGCTCCCAGTGACCCCAGTAACAATATAATATATACTGCTCCCAGTGACCCTGTAATAACATAATATTTACTGCTCCCAGTGACCCTGTAATAACATAATATTTACTGCTCCCAGTGAACATGTAATAACATAATATGTACTGCACCCAGTGACCCTGTAATAACATAATATATACTGCTCCCAGTGACCCAGTAATAACATAATATATACTGCTCCCAGTGACCCTGTAATAACATAATATGTACTGCTCCCAGTGACCCTGTAATAACATAATATTTACAGCTCCCAGTGACCCTGTAATAACATAATATTTACTGCTCCCAGTGACCATGTAATAACATAATATTTACTGCTCCCAGTGACCCTGTAATAACATAATATTTACTGCTCCCAGTGACCCTGTAATAACATAATATTTACTGCTCCCATTGACTCTGTAATAACATAATATGTACTGCTCACCAGTGACCCTGTAATAACATAATATTTACTGCTCCCAGTGACCCCTGTAATAACATAATATGTACTGCTCCCAGTGACCCCAGTAATAATATAATATGTACTGCTCCCAGTGACCCTGTAATAACCTGCTCCCAGTGACCCTGTAATAACATAATATTTACTGCTCCCAGTGACCCTGTAATAACATAATATGTACTGCTCCCAGTGACCCTGTAATAACATAATATTTACTGCTCCCAGTGACCCTGTAATAACATAATATTTACTGCTCCCAGTGACCCTGTAATAACATAATATTTACTGCTCCCAGTGACCCTGTAATAACATAATATTTACTGCTCCCAGTGACCCTGTAATAACATAATATTTACTGCTCCCAGTAACCTGTAATAACATAATATGTAAGTGACCCTGTAATAACATAATATTTACTGCTCCCAGTGACCCTGTAATAACATAATATTTACTGCTCCCAGTGACCCTGTAATAACATAATATGTACTGCTCCCAGTGACCCTGTAATAACATAATATTTACTGCTCCCAGTGACCCTGTAATAACATAATATTTACTGCTCCCAGTGACCCTGTAATAACATAATATATACTGCTCCCAGTGACCCTGTAATAACATAATATTTACTGCTCCCAGTGACCCTGTAATAACATAATATTTACTGCTACTGTAATAACATAATATTTACTGCTCCCAGTGACCCTGTAATAACATAATATATACTGCTCCCAGTGACCCTGTAATAACATAATATTTACTGCTCCCAGTGACCCTGTAATAACATAATATTTACTGCTCCCAGTGACCCTGTAATAACATAATATTTACTGCTCCCAGTGACCCTGTAATAACATAATATTTACTGCTCCCAGTGACCCTGTAATAACATAATATTTACTGCTCCCAGTGACCCTGTAATAACATAATATTTACTGCTCCCAGTGACCCTGTAATAACATAATATTTACTGCTCCCAGTGACCAGTAATAACATAATATGTACTGCACCCAGTGACCCTGTAATAACATAATATTTACTGCTCCCAGTGACCCTGTAATAACATAATATTTACTGCTCCCAGTGACCCAGTAATAACATAATATTTACTGCTCCCAGTGACCCAGTAATAACATAATATTTACTGCTCACAGTGACCCCTGTAATAACATAATATTTACTGCTCTCAGTGACCCTGTAATAACATAATATGTACTGCTCCCAGTGACCCTGTAATAACATAATATTTACTGCTCCCAGTGACCCTGTAATAACATAATATTTACTGCTCCCCAGTGACCCCTGTGATATCTCTGTGGATTGAGAAGGAGGAAGAGCTTCTGATCTGTGAAGCTCAGAGATTTTATCCTCATGATTTGAACATTTCGTGGAGTTTTTCCATGATGGAAACCCAGAGTTGGGACAACCTGACAGAGAATGAGGACCGCACGTACACCAAGAGGTCCACCGTGAAGATAACATCGAGAATGTGGGGTCAGAGTGTGACCTGCTGCCTGGAGCACCGCTCACTCACTGCCCCACTCAGTAAGAGCCTGAATCTCTATGGTAAGTCATTGAAATATGTTGTCAAAAGCATCTAATGTACGGGTTCAAATGTCTATTAATTTATTAAACATCCCAAATCCTTTTTCTCAAATCCTCCTTGGATTTCATATTTTCTAATATTCAACATAGCACATCAAATTCCTTCTATGTTTGATATTCTTTTTTTACTATGTGAATATTTAAATCACAAAAGATACATTCAATTTACCATGTTTTATGTACATCATGGAGAGGACATACAATTACATAGTAACATATATTAACCCCTTAAGGACTGGACTGTTTTTTGCGATGTTGTACATTTGCGACCAGGCATATTTTTACACTTTTGTGGTGTTTGTGTTTGGCTGGAATTTTCCGCTTTCTCATTTACTGTTCCCATACAAATTATATATTGTTTTTTTCAGGACAAAAGGGGCTTTCTTTACATACCATTATTTATATAATCTCATGTATTTTAATTTAAAAAAAATAAAAAAATCTGATGAAAAATTGAAAAAAATACATGTTTTTTGACTTTTACTTGAAAAATCTTTTACTCATCTACAAAAGCGAATGAAAAAAACTGCTAAATAGATTCAAAATTTTGTCCTGAGTTTAAAAATACCCAGTGTTTACGTGCTTTTTTGCTTTTTTTTGCATGTTATAGGGCTATAGGTACAACTAGGATATTGCGGTTTCAAAACATACATTTTTAAAATTTATCAATAGTGGCATTGTAACACTATTATCTGTCATAAATCTCTGAATAACACCCCACATATACATATTTTTTTTTAAAGTAGACAACCCAGGGTATTCAATATGGGGTATGTCCCCATGGTGACAGGTAAATGTAGAGACTTACCTGTCAGTCTCATCATTTACCTGTCAGAGCACTCTGATTGGATGACTTAAACCCACCAATCAGAGTGTTCTGAGCCTAATTGCAGGGTGGGGCAAGGCTTTCTAAGCCTTCCCACGCCCTGCAGAGCTCAGTCTGCGTGGTGTCCTCCATGGGTGAAAAAGGATTTTTATTTGGCCTTTTTTGGGGCTGAAAAAAGTAGATTTTAGAAGAAAGAAGACATCAAATGGTAAGTTTATTTATTTTTTTACAGGTATTTAGACACGGGTCCCCCCTCATTATTTTTAGGATGAGTGGGGTAGGTAGGGTGACTAGGGGTTTGGGGACCCCTAGTCACCTGAGGGGGGGATTTTTTATTTATGGCCCCCATCCACTGCTTAGGGGTGGGGGCCGGGGGGAGGACATTAGGTCGCCTCCCTTATTGTTATTTAGTGCCCAAACCCACCGCTCAGGGGTGGGGGCCGGGGGGGGACAATAGGTCCTTATTGGTATTTAGGGCCCCCACCCACCGCTCAGGGGTGGGGGCCGTGGGGGGGCAATAGGCCCCCCTTTAGTTTAAAAGCCCCCACTCACGGGTGGGGGCTCAGGAGGGGGGAATGTTTATTTGTTTTTTTTTTAACAGTGAGCAGCTACAGGCTGTTTAATAGATACGCCCCTACTCACGGTATAGCGAGTAGGGGCATAATTTACTAATACTAAGTGACCAGCTTCTATAGAGGCTGGGTCACTTGCTGCACTGGCCAATCACAGCCATGCCATTAGTAGGCATGGCTGTGACGGCTTCTAAGGGCACACGAGTCAAACGCTTGTTGATTGGCTGCCCTGCGGCCTTTCAAAACGCGCCATTAAATCGCCAAACTCCGAACTCCAACCCAAACATACAGTGATATGTCCGTGTTCGGGTCCGAGGTCCAAAAAATCGAATTATGAAGTATTATACAGTCAGTATTATACAGTCATAGCATACATACGATTTGCAAAAAATACTGTGCGAACTCACTTTGTGTGTCAAAAAGGCAAAAAAACGCTTATTACCACTACTCTTGGTTCAAGCTAGCGGAACAATTACCCCACGCTAAGGTACAAAATATGCCTTTTGAAATACCCTGGGATGTCTTCTTTAAGAAATGGTATGCCTTTATGGTGTAGTTGTAATATGTAGCCTGCTCAAGGGCTCCAAAGTAGGACTCGGAGGCATCAAAACCCTCCATGAAAATTCACACTTAAAAACCTGAACTTGTCGGGGCGGAGCCTGACCTCGAAGGAAGATGGACGCTTGATTCCTGAGCTCTCTCTCCCCACAGCATGAGAATCCACTGACATCGCAATCCCCCGTAGTCACAACCATCCCAAACCAACATTGAACGATACCACTCACCCAACCCGACCTCTGAAACAATGGGCGGCGGGAAAACGAAAAAAGAGCAAACTCCATCGGTTGCAACACTCTTCCGCACGCCGACCACCTCGCAGAGGCCTACAGACTCCCAACTGACAGAAGAAGAAGACTCGGGGGCCAGAGGATACCATCCCCCTACCGGACCCTACAGCCCCACTCACGATCGGGGTACTACGCGGCATGCTCCGCGAAGCAACGGCTGACATCAAAACCCACGTGGCCGCAGAAATCACCAAACAGCTCGAGGGCCTCAAAGCCGAAATGGCCACCCTCGCCTCCAGGACGGGACAGACAGAGAACCGCATCTCTAAAATTGAATCATCCACCCAGGAACATGCCCAAGATATTGCCTATTTTCATGGCAAAATCGCAGCCCTGGAGGACGGCATGGAAGACCTGAATAATAGGTCGCGGAGAAACAATATCCGAATCCGCGGCCTACCCGAGGCGGTCACCCAGGAGCAGCTACTCCCCACGCTCAAGGCTATTTTCCAAGAGATGGCCCCTGACCTTACACCGAATGACTTGGAAATCGATAGGGCTCATCGGGCCTTGAAACCGCCCAACCTGAACCAAGCCACTCCGAGGGACATCATCACCCGCCTCCACCACTTCTCGGCAAAAGAAAAACTGACCCAAGCAGCCAGATACAAACAGCCCAAATTCAAAGGCACCATGCTTACCTTTTTCCAGGACCTCTCCCCGCTAACGCTGAAGAAGCGGAGGGACCTCAAACCCCTCACCTTGGCCCTCCAACAACAGGGGCTGAAATATGTATGGGGCCACCCCTTTAAACTGATCGTCAGGAAAGACGAACAAGCACATGTACTCCTGCACCCGACAGAGATGGGGCCCTTCGCGGACTCGCTGGGGGTCCAACTGCTACAACACCCCCCCGCCCCCCGCCGAGAAATTGACACCCGCCCGGATACTGGACCCCGCTCTCCACGTCCACCCAAAAAGAAAAGGCCGCAACCGCAAGAACCGGAGACTGGCCACGCATCGCAAGACTGGTAACCATAACACTCCCCCGACCCCAGAATTACCCGCACCAAGACACCATTCCCCATAAACACCATAAACTTACCGGATACCCTACTGCACCATAGCCACCTCCTCCGAAGACAGAGGCCAGGACCATCTACCCACACCGAGCTCTACTCCTGCAGACAGATTTGCCCCGATCATCACAAGCAGACCCCGCTGGAAAGCGCACCCTCCAGCACTCCTCCGCAGACAAGGCAAGGACACCATGCTAGGCACAGACGGCTCACCTACCGAGCCTGGGACAGAGAACTCTCTCCCCGGACTTTGATATGGAACAGCAAGTATACCAAGAAAACTTGGGGTGGGATCGGGGGGTGGGAGGGGGGCCACGAGGATCTGGACATGGGTCTGACCGGACTGGCTTTGTCCCGGGCACTCTGGCAAAATCCCCCAGCTATTGGGGAAATCTACTCACACCCCCTGGGTACTGTTCCCCCCGGCTCGTACACAGAGTCGGCCTCTCCCCCCCGCCCCATTGCCCCCCCACATGCACATCTTAAGCCTTACCATGATGTCTAGGACATACCCCCACCTGCCTGCAAACCTGCGGAGGGAACACTGCTCAAAACTCACGGTATAACATAGCCGGCCCGGTGTTACACACTTAAGCCCCAAAGCAGGACCCTACCCCCCCACTGGCATTATAACTCCATAATATCACCCCCTCCCAAAAAAAAAAAAAATATATAACTATATTTATATCAAATAGAATACAATAAATAAATAACTCGGACAAACTCACGACAACGAGACGTGACAAAGTGGGCAACTCTGATAGAGGGTGAAGGGTAGGGAGAGACAACAAATATGTACCTAGGCACACCTCCACCTCAGCTACGGGGACCATTAGAATACACAGCTCCTACCGGAGGACACCCTCACTTTAGAAGGCTCACACCCCGACTCACACCTTGCCGAAAAGCAAGGATATAATCTTGGACCTCCTGCTCCACCAGGGATACATAGCCCTGACCCCAAAAATACCATGTTACACTCATCCAAGGAACAGGCCCTCACAATACTCCTGCACAGCCCAGACGCCCCTTGTCCCACGGACAGGACCCACTCAAGGAGACCGGGCACCCCAATACTTGGCCCCGCCAACACAGAATTCCCCCACCCCTACCCTCAACGCCCCCAAAACTAAACAATACCTCTATACATAACTGCGGTTAAATGCAACCTAAACTTCCTTTCTGTTCAATGTTGTTAATTGTTGTTCAATCATACCTTGGTATGCTTTTCTTTTCATGTTAGCTCCAATCCGGAGTGGCACTTTATCCCCAGACGTTGAAGACATTGCACTGGATACGGGACTGACCCCCACCTCAACGACGCTCCTCACGAACCATTGACCCCACTTCGAGACAGCCACCCCGGACGCCTACTGACCTTCGTTCCCCACCTGTGACTCCACAGAGGGACCACTCTCAGCCTCACCCAGGACCACCATCCACGGAAACCCTCAACCGTGAGTGAACTACACAACTCCGTGCTGCTGGGGAGAGGAGGAAAGGAACGTGAAAACCTTCCTCCTTTCCCCCCCAGACCCACACGAACGCCCGCGACAGGGCGCAACATACACACGACCCCCACCCCTCAGGCTACACCAACACCCCCCCCGAGCGACACCACCTGGCAGGGAACCCATAAGACCAGGGACTCTACAAACCCGACCCCCAACACCCGCACACACCCGCCCGAGACACCAACCCCCCCCGCCCCTTACCCCATAACCCCCCCTAGTGGCTACCCATTTCTCCCCCCGGGGACCAATCCGACCCCCACACCCCCACCGCACCCACCACACCTGGGATGCCTAGATCGCTCTCGTGCGTGTCGCTCAATTGCAAGGGCCTCAACAACCCAGCTAAAAGACACCAACTCTTGCGGTGGGCGACCCGCTCGCGGGCGGACCTGATCCTCCTACAAGAAACACATTATGTAGACTCCAGACCCTTTCCTTTACGCAACAAACACTACACCACATGCCACCTAGCTAATTCCTACCTCGGCAAACACAACGGAGTGGCCATCCTGATCCACAAATCCTGCCCGATTCACTTTACGCAAGCTATCCCAGACCCCCAGGGCAGATATCTCACGATAGTGGGCCATCTAGGGACCCATAAATACGCGATCACCTCCGTTTACGCCCCTAACACCCCTGACCCATCCTTCTGGTCGACCCTCATAGCACACCTAAAACTGTTCAGTTCCCACCACCTAGTTGTAGGTGGAGACTTTAATGCAACTATGGACCCAGAGCTAGACCGAAAACGCCCCACACCCCATGCGAGAGGTTCCACGCCCTACCCCACAAAATTAGACAAGTTGCTCTCCAACTTCGCACTCCACACGAACCTCCTTGACATATGGAGACTACAACACCCCAACACCCTGGATTTCTCCTTTTATTCGCACCCCCACACCTCATACTCTAGAATTGACATGTTCCTACTCTCCCCCTCCCTACTACCTCAGGCCACAAACACGACAATTGGCACCATAGCATGGTCCGACCACGCGGAAATCTCCCTTGAATTAGACATCCTCCTAGCGACTAAATCCTGGAACTGGAGATTAAACCCCACTCTACTCCAAAATCCGGACATTATGAGGGACACACGCACAGCCATAGAACACTATTTTACCGAAAACTCGACCTCGGTCGCCTCAACTAGCTCACTATGGGCAGCACATAAGGCGGTGGTCAGGGGCACACTAATTGAACAGGCCACCAGACTCAAAAAACAGAAGCTCAAAGAATTAGAACACCACATAACCTCCCTGAGAATCGCCTCGGCCCAACACAACATAGATCCCTCCCTAGACAAACTAGCGCAAATACAAACCCACCAACGGGCTATCAAAACCTTCATGGCCAAAGACTCCCAAAAGGCGCTCCTGTGGACTAAACAACTATTTTACGATAAATCCAATAAAGCGGACTCGCTTTTAGCCCGCAAACTCCGCCAAAGAGCGCGAACCAAAAGTATCGACGAAATCCATTCACCTGGAGGCACCACGCACATCACCCCTGACAGAATCGCCGCCACCTTTGCCACGTACTTCACAGAACTCTATGACCATAGAACGCATCCTAAACATAAACAAACCCACTCGCTTGACCCCCAAGCCATCGACTCTTACCTCCGAGACATCCCCCTCCCTGCTCTATCGGAAGAAACCAAACAACGCCTCATCTCACCCGTTACAACAGAAGAAATTGAAAATCCATAATCAAATCACTCAAACCTCATAAATGCCCGGGCCCAGATGGCTTTACAGGCCAATATTACAAAACATTCTCAGCGGCCCTCCTCCCACACCTTGCCTCACTCTATAACTCACTACTCCAGGGAGAGACACTACCTGCTGACATGCTGAGGTCTAACATCAGCTTAATCCCGAAACCCAACAAAACACTCACAGACCCAGGCCACTACAGGCCGATCTCCCTCCTCAATGTATACATCAAAATCTTCACAAAACTCCTGGCGAATCGCATCCAACACCACCTACCTAAATTAATCCACCCCGACCAGGTGGGATTTATCCCATCACGACAGGCCAGCGATAACACCAGACGCACATTAGATCTCATTTGGGTAGCAACACACCGGAAGATCCCGACCCTCCTCCTGTCCATGGACGCCGAAAAGGCATTCGACCGCCTCCTATGGCCTTTTTTATTCACCGTCCTCAAAATATTTGGCATCCCCGACCCTCTGATAGAGGCCCTGTCTTCCCTCTATAACAGCCCAACGGCCACCCTCCTTATACCCAACGCCAGCCCAACATTGATTAAGATTAAAAACGGAACCAGACAGGGCTGCCCCCTGTCCCCACTCCTCTTCGCCCTCTCCCTTGAACCCTTATTGCAAAAAATACGCGAATCCCCACTAATCACCGGCATTACTGTGAGACAAAACGAATACAAAATTTCGGCCTACGCCGATGATATCCTCCTCACACTTACAAACCCACGCCAATCCATACCCCCCTACTGGCTCTATTGGACGAATACGCAGCAGTTTCGGGGTATAAATTAAACCTAGACAAAACTGAATCACTCCCAATTGGGATACCGGAACGTGACCTGAACGACTTACGACGCTCACACCCATTCAAGTACAACGACACTAGCATCCCATACCTCGGCATATCTCTACCGGCCAACCCCGACTCCACGTACGAATTAAACTACCCCCCCTTATTCACCAGGCCTATACAGACCTCCAGACCTGGACCACCATGCCTATCTCATGGATGGGGAGGATAGCCTCCATTAAAATGAATTTACTCCCCAGATTCCTGTACCTATTCCAGACCCTACCCATCCCCATCGTCCGAAAGGACTTCAAAGCACTCCAAACAAAAATTGACAATTTCATTTGGTCTAACAGAAAACCCAGGATACGGAGATCCACAATGTACAAAACCACGAAAACAGGGGGTCTGGGGCTCCCCAACTTTCTACACTATTTCCAGGCGGCCCAACTGACACAAATACAACACCTACACGCCCCCCCAGGATTAAAGCTATGGGTAGATCTCGAACACGACCTGTTAGGAAGGGACCACCCCTCACTACTCCTCTGGGTCCCCAAACAATCCAGACCCTCCACTCCACAAACGTCCCCAGCCCTCAATACCTCTTTTCAGGTGTGGGATAAGACCATACAGAAAACCCAATTGGTTAACTCCCCCTCACCCCTAACCCCAATCCTACGGAACAAACAATTCCCCCCCGGGATGAACCCCAGAGACTTCGCGCATTTCGAAGACAACGAGCTCTTCCGTTTCTACCACTTCTTCCAATCCAATCAACTGCTCCAATTCTCAGACTTACCAGGGCACACACCACTGACCACCTTTGACCACTTCCGCTACCTTCAGATCCGCAGCTTCCTCCAACATCCCCTCCACTCCTCCACGGCCACCACCACCCTGACCCAATTCGAAAACGACTGCATACACTCTCCGATACGCAAAGGCCAAATCTCCTTCATTTACCTCCAACTGAACTCCGCCTCCCCGACAGAAGCACTCGCATACACCAAAGCGTGGGAAAGGGACATCGGCCCCCCCAAAGACCCGTCAGATTGGTCGGCAATATGGGAGGCAACCGCTTCCCTCACCATATGCGTTAACCACAGAGAACAGGCCTATAAAACGCTCCTAAGGTGGTACCTGACGCCCCTGCGGTTGAAGCAGATGAAATGCTCGACCACAGACGACTGCTGGAAAGGCTGCGGGTCGCAGGGCACCTACATTCACGCCTGGTGGCACTGCCCACACATAACACAACTCTGGACAAAGGTAGCGGACCTAACATCAGCTCTCCTCCACACGGAGATCCCACTAGACCCGTGGATCTGGCTACTATCCAAACCCCATACACCCCTATTTAGGGCACAAAACAAATTACTCTCCAAAATTGCCTTGGCCACGCGACGCACAATCGCAGAACAATGGGGCAACAAACACATCCCCACCCTGGACACGACTATCAAGAAAATAGAGGAAGCAAGGGAGATGGACAATCTCTCGGCCCTACTTCACGATACGACCCACCACCACAACAAAATATGGGACCCCTGGGTCATATATAGACTGACCCACCCCTAAATCCCCCCAAATCCTGAAGACCGCCGTCCCGCTCCCCTCCCCCAGGTCCCCTCTCAGATATCACCTCATAGACACTCCCTAACCCCCAAACCCTCCTAAAGCCCCCGCCAGACTACTGGCAACTGGAAAATCGATATTATCCCCATTCCAAACCGATACCTCAACCCCCACCTCAAACAACGGGAGACTCAATTGGAAACAACGGCATCCCGGCCCCCTCACAACACCAACCCCTCATTACCAAAAACCCACGGAGGGCCAACATCCTCACGCTCCTTCCTCCCTAACCCTCACCACAGAACTCTCACCTCCCCGGGCAGGCTCCCGACCTGGAGCGCCCACCACAGACTACGGACTCTGACAGCTCAAAGCCCATCCACCGCGACCAACCCCACACCAGGCCGCGAGGAACAGGCCGCATTGAGACCACAGAGATCCACAAACG
>OW240912.1:3449076-3468012 GCA_933207985.1 Pelobates cultripes
ATGACTCCATGGGATGGCTGTCGGGGTAAAAGTCCATACGAATGAATAAAACTCCCGAGCGACCGACGTTCGCATGCCTTGTCGAAAAGGAAGGTAGGCAGCAGCTTTTCAGCGGTGTTCGGTAGTTTAAGTGTCCGTTTTTAGTTCCATACAGTTTGTACCGAACACCGCTCTGTGTTCGTATGTCCCAAAATGGCCGCTGCCTCGTGGTCGACATGCGAACGACGACCACCCGTATGAATGGAATGGAGAGGTGTCTGCGGTTAACCACAACGTTCTAATTGGGGCCAGAAGGTTAACCAGCAGCACACTCCTCTCCTGGGTGGTCGTTCGTTCGGTAGTTTCAATCGGTATTTTGCAACTACACGAACGGGGTTATAGGAACAGGCAATTCCGCGAACAAAGAGGAACAGACGAACCAACAATGCAGATGAATCTGTCACACGGCTCCCCCCTTGTGGGACACTCCGGCAGACCCGGCTTGACCCTTTAGCGGGTCAACGTGGGGATGACCGGACTAAGATGGGGTGAGGATGTCGGTTTGCCTGGACAATCCATCTGCGTTCCCATTCTGCTTACCGGGTCGATAAGTGATGGTGAAATTATATGGCTGTAGTGCTAAACTCCACCTCAACAGTCTGCCATTGTCTCCAGAGACCCGGTTAAGCCAGACAAGGGGATTGTGGTCCGTCACCAGGGAAAATTCCTGTCCATATAAATACGGGCTTAGCTTCTTCAATGCCCACACCAGGGCCAAACATTCCTTCTCCACTGCCGCATAACTCACTTCCCTGGGTAACAGCTTCCTGCTGAGATATGCGACAGGGTGCTCTCCTCCATCTTCCCCGACCTGGCTCAGCACAGCCCCCAGTCCATACATGGAAGCATCTGTATGGACGAGAAAACGTTTGTTAGGGACTGGGGCAGCCAGGACAGGGGCATTCACAAGAGCTTGTTTGAGTGCTTGGAACGCAGCTTCACAAGCTGGAGACCACAGGACCTGCTTAGGAAGATTTTTCTTGGTCAGGTCAGTCAGGGGTTTGGCAATAGCGCTGTAGTCGGGGACAAAGCGTCTATAGTACCCTGCTGTTCCTAGGAAGGCTAACACCTGGGTCTTGGTGATAGGTGTGGGCCAGTTAGCAACTGCCTCTATCTTGGCTGGCTCTGGCCTCTGGCTCCCACACCCTACTCTGTGACCCAGGTACTGCACTTCAGCCATGCCTAAATGGCACTTCTCTGGTTTCAATGTCAGGCCAGCGGCCCAAATCTTGTCCAGTACTACCCCTACATGCACTAGGTGTTCTTCCCAGGACTCACTGTAGATCGCAATGTCATCCAGGTATGCACAAGCAAATTCCTGGAATCCATCAAGAAGTCTATCCACCATACGCTGGATGGTAGCTGGGGCATTCTTCATCCCAAATGGCATGACCTTAAATTGGTACAGGCCAAATGGGGTGACGAAGGCCGACTTGGGGATAGCATCCTCGGCCAGGGGGATCTGCCAGTAGCCTTTGCACAGGTCTATGGTGGTCAGATAGCGTCCCCTGGCAATGCGATCTAGCAATTCGTCTACCCGGGGCATCGGGTAGGCGTCAGTGGTGGTCCGCTCATTGAGACGCCTGTAGTCCACACAGAACCGGGTGATCCCATCCTTCTTGGGCACCAGGACTACAGGCGAGGCCCAAGGGCTATCGGAGGGTTCGATGACCCCCAGCTGGGTCATCTCCTGTATCTCCTTCCGCATTCCTTCCCGGACTGCTTCAGGGATACGGTAGGGGGGTTGTCGCAGAGGGTTCTGTCCAGGGGTTTCTACCTTGTGTACAGCTAGGGTAGTGTAACCAGGTTCTTGGGAGAAGGTCGCCTGCTTTTCCCACAAAAGCTGTCTTGCCTGGCCCTTCTCGGTGGCGCTCAATCTGTCCCCTAGCTGTACTAGGCTAGTAAGATCCGTCTGGGGGTCCCTCTCTAACAGGTCTGGCAAGGGTAAACTTTCTGTATCATCTGCAGCAGGGGCACATACTGCAGCGACATTCTCTGGTCTCTCCTGATACTCCTTTAGCATGTTCACATGGAAGGATCGCTGGATCCTTTCATCTGAACAGCTGGCTATAAGGTAGGTAGTATCGCATATCTGTGCTAACACCTTATACGGGCCCTGCCAAGATGCCTGCATCTTGTTCGCCTTCACAGGTTTGAGCACTAGCACTTTCTGCCCAACCTGGAAGACTCGCTGTCGGGCACCCCGATCGTACCACCTCTTCTGTCTCCCCTGAGCCACCTGGAGATTCTCCCTTACCATTAGGGACAGTTTCTCCATGTGGTCCCGGAGTTCCAGAACATATGGTACTATGGGGGTCCCTTCCTGCTCTGTCTCCCCCTCCCAGTGGCCTCTAATGAGATCTAGGGGTCCGCGGACCCTTCTCCCATATAGCAACTCAAAGGGGGAGAACCCAGTAGATTCCTGAGGCACCTCTCTGTAGGCAAACAACAGATGAGGCAGGAATCACTCCCAGTCTCTGCAAGTGTCAGAAAAGGTCCTCAGCATCTGTTTGAGGGTGCCATTAAATCGCTCGCAGAGACCGTTAGTCTGTGGATGGTAAGGTGAGCTAAGCAGCGGTTTAATACCGCACTCCTTCCACAGTTGCTGGGTGAGCACAGCGGTGAATTGGGTTCCCTGGTCAGAGAGAATCTCTTGGGGGAACCCGACTCTGGTAAAAATTCTAACCAGGGCATCAGCAACTGTCTCTGCCTCTATATTAGACAGCGCTACTGCCTCTGGATAGCGAGTGGCATAATCCACCACGGTGAGAATATATTTCTTACCAGATGGACTAGCCCTGGCCAGTGGACCCACAATGTCAACGGCTATGCGGGCAAAGGGCTCCCCAATGATAGGCATAGACATAAGCCTAGCTCTTGGGTGGTCCCCCCGCTTCCCTATCCGTTGACATGTGTCACACGTACTGCAGTATGTCCGCACAGCCTGATTGAAGTTTGGCCAAAAAAAGTTCTGCATGATCCTATAGGCTGTGCGGCGGGAACCTAGATGTCCAGCTAGGGGAACATCATGCCCTATCCGCAGAATCTCCTGCCGGTATTTCGCGGGCACTACCAGCTGTCGATTCGGCGGAGGGGCAACACTCTTCGGGGAAAGCTTGGGGATCCTATATAACCTGTCCCCCACCCACTCATACCGTTCCCCATCTAATCCTTCCTCTCCAGTATCTGCTCTGTCCCTATACTTCTGGAGGGTCGAATCTGTCTGAGTTTCCCTCCCAAACTCCTCTGGGGAATCCCAGTTAACAAAAGTCTGGTCTAGGGTACCAGTCGGGGACTCGGTCCTTACCTGGGTCTCAGCAGCAGGTGGGCTGGTTCCAGCAGCACGGGTCTGGGCACGAGTAGTCACTGGGTTGATAGCGGCAGGTCCCATTGGAGCATAAGCGGACACCAAAGGGGCCAAGTCATTCCCAAGTAAAACATCGGCCGGTAAGTCTTTCATGACCCCCACATTCACGTGTCCAGAGCCCACCCCCCAATCCAAGTGAACCCGGGCAACCGGTAAACGGAACACTGCACCTCCCACCACCCTCACTGCCACAGTATCTCCAGTATGTTGGTGTTCGGACACAAGGTTCTTTTGGAGCAAAGTCATAGTGGCTCCGGTGTCTCTCAGTCCAGTTACCGCTTTGCCATTTAGTTTAACGGTCTGCCTGTGCTGTTGACGGTTATCCTGCTGCGCTGCTTGGACCGGATCCGCCTCATGTAATATACCCCAAAATTCCTCCTGCTCCAGACAGTGAGCGGAAGGTTGGGGTGGCTGCTGATTTCCGCCGGCTGGTCTTCTCCACGACTGGGCTTGGCTCGAATTGTTTAATGGGCACTCGGGTCGCTTGTGCCCCAACTGCTTACACCCATAGCAACGGATCGGCTGTGAGTAATCCCGGGCGTTGAACCGGGCTGGCTGAACGTAATTGTTCGCTGTTGGCATGGTGGGGGTGCGTTGTGCTGGGTGTTGATACACTGCAGAGGTTGGAGGGGCTGCTGGTTTGTACTCCACTCGGGTAGGGACCTTGGCTGCTGTCTGGTCCAGTTTCCTGGCGTCAGTGTACTCATCAGCCAGACGAGCAGCTTCGGGTAAGGTAGCGGGTTTGCGGTCCCTAACCCACTCTCTGACTCCTACAGGTAAGCGGTCAAAACAGTGCTCCAACAAAAACACTTGCAGCACCTCTTCCCCAGTTACCGCTTGGCACCCTGCCATCCAGTGGGCTGCGGTGCGGTGTACTCGGCATGCCCACTCAACATAAGAATCACCAGCCTGCTTGTTAGTGTCCCGGAATCGCCGCCGGTATGCCTCCGGGGTCACAGCATATCTGGCCAAAAGGGCATCTTTCACTGCCCTGTAGCTGGTAAGTTCCTCCTCTGGGATGGCCCGAAACGCCTCACTGGCCCGGCCGGATAACTTCCCAGAGAGGATGGGGACCCATTCTCCTGCGGGTACCTGGTGTAAGGCACATTGCCTTTCAAAATCCGCCAGGAACCCATCAATTTCTCCTTCGGCTTCTACAAAGTTCCGAAATGCAGCAAAAGGTACTTTTCTCCTTCCATTATTATTATACGGTACCTCAGCTGCTGCAGCGCCTCTTCCTTGAAGCGCCTGTTGTGCTGCTACTGCCGCTTGTACTTGCACCACAATATCTGCTGCGGGGTTGGGGCCAAAATGTGCCAGCCTGATCTGAACTGCCCGGTTAAACTGTATCTCCTCGGGTGTTAACTCCAGTATGCCAGGCACATCCGCTCCCCCCGTTCCCTGTGCTGCATCCATTTCCAATAGTATGGCAATAATCTCTCTTTTCTTGAGATTACTCGCTGATCGTCCTCTGCGTTCCAATATATCTTTAAGGGTAGCACGCCTTAACTCCTCATACTGCATTTCCAACCTGGGATGTGTAGCTGGCCTTCCGGGCTGTAGGATTCATCCCGTCGCTTGCCACCAATTGTTACGACACGTACCGTCGGGTAGATGAAGCCGCCGTTTAGGCAATAATCCCTTTTTCCAGAAATGCAGTTTAAATCCAGCCGATCGCCAAACTCCCGAACGAAGTCCACGAACGCGGCAACTCCCGATCAGCTAAACAGTCGAACGCCTTCCACAGCTAGAAATAACGAAAGCGCTGTCCCAGTAATAATTCCCCCCACAAACGAGGCCAAGCTCTGTGTTGAGGGTCAAATGAAGATCTGTTTAATGGGGGCTACCTGCCCGGTATTTATGCAGGTCTCCACAAGGTGGACACTCCCCAAGGGGACCTTGTGGAAGACTGTAAAACATATTGGACAGTAGCCAATCGCAGTGGCTTCAATAATAGCCCTTCCCATCTTACCCATAAATCCGTCTTCTCTACCCCGGAGATAATTAGGAAGAAACCTAATTATCTCCCAAGGTAGAGACAATCGCCATTTTAACTTACAGTAATAAAAATACATTAAAATACATAACTGAAGAAATACCGAATGCATATAGTTCGTGTAACGTATCCCCAGACAGCCTGGATCTGAGTGCATGTTTTCACCGAATAGCGCTCAGATCTGATGTATCTAGTCGAATCGCCATGGAGTCAAAGTCTTTCACCAGTCCTTCGGTATACGAATGACTCCATGGGATGGCTGTCGGGGTGAAAGTCCATACGAATGAATAAAACTCCCGAACGACCGACGTTCGCATGCCTTGTCGAAAAGGAAGGTAGGCAGCAGCTTTTCAGCGGTGTTCGGTAGTTTAAGTGTCCGTTTTTAGTTCCATACAGTTTGTACCGAACACCGCTCTGTGTTCGTATGTCCCAAAATGGCCGCTGCCTCGTGGTCGACATGCGAACGACGACCACCCGTACGAATGGAATGGAGAGGTGTCTGCGGTTAACCACAACGTTCTAATTGGGGCCAGGAGGTTAACCAGCAGCACACTCCTCTCCTGGGTGGTCGTTCGTTTGGTAGTTTCAATCGGTATTTTGCAAATTACACGAACGGGGTTATAGGAACAGGCAATTCCGCGAACAAAAGAGAAACAGACGAACCAACAATGCAGATGAATCTGTCACACACTGTATGATTAATAATGATGTCTCTGGTTTATCACAGGCTCGGTGACGTCTCTTTACCATCAGTTGTTTCCGGTGCGAGTTCTGATGACTCTGATTCTCATATTAAGTCCGTTAATCTGCCAGTTGTATATTCACTTCGCCAAATGATAAGGTAAGTCCGCATGTTACCGAGTCTTAGGAGAAACACAGGATTATATGATATTTACCCTACATTAGAACCCAGGATCTCACAGTTCCTCCTAATGGGCCTATTTAATAGCATGTCTTCAATATTTGTTCAGCACCAGATACAATGTATTGTTTGTATTAAACTTTTTCTGTTTGGGTTCTCTATCAAGTATAAGGTTTATATTGGGGTATACATGCTTACTGAATAGCAGCTCACCCATTGGCTTCAATAGAGGAATTTCTATTCAGTGAGCAGGAAACCCTAAGGACTTATTTCAATGTTGTCGTTACTTTTTACCGACCGATAACTAATCTATAAACAGTCTGTCACTACAGATAGTGAGTAGCGGCCATTTTCTGACTATAACATGCAACCAGTAGCGACAGTTACCACTACATAGCCAGTCACTAACAGCTCACATTATTCTCTACGGGAGCCGCCAACTGACACTCATCCTGTTTTTACCGCTGGTTTCCAATCTTGTCACCTCTTTACCGGCTGTCGCTAACTCTCAAACCACTGGCAGAGGATCCATGGCATGGCTTCCGAGGGATCCATGGAGACAGTAACTGGGGGGTTAATAAGACTTTCAACTTTCATGTGAAGAAATAATATCTATATTAAACATATAAACTAAATTTGTATTAATAACGGCATTTTATCAGTTCTGACGAAATTCCATTACAGCTCCACATGCCTTTTTTTTTTTTTTTAATGAGTGAAACCGTTATATCTCTCTGTTTTACAAGACTGACCTCGATGTGTGAACGTGATGCAGGATCCACCTTCAGGATGTTTCTATCGCCATGCTGGTCCATTACACAATAAATGCTATATTATTCTAAATGTTGCTTTACTGCTTTGTATCTCTGAATAAAAATACTCAACACGATATTTGTATTTTATGTCTCTGTAAAGCACATCACATTTATTTTAATGACATTAATTAAATTTAATTCAGAAATTATCAGAGGATTTGGGATTTACATTAAGAAACTCAAGGTGGAGTAAGGAGAATGTAAATATCTACTCAGGACCAGCTGAGCTACTGTTAGTATAAATATCCTAATAAACATGGTAGGTGCTCTGTAAATATTAGGGCAGCTTATATCTTACTCTGCTAAAACCTCTTCCATTATAAAGGACAATGTATAGAATTGTGTTTTTTTTTTGTGTTTTTTTTAAATTTGACAATTTTTGTTTTCTTTTTCATCAATAATTGGTAGGGGGAGAAAGAAAGGAAAGAGGGAGGGGGGGATTCAGCTTCGTTGTATGTATATACAAGTCATGCATGGTATACACAAAGTTTGGTACAGTTATTTTTCGTTAGCACAGAGCAATGCGTCAATATGTACAGTATTTCTTAGTTGTAGTGTCTCGACCTGGCTCTGCCTATTGTTGGTTCTTTATGTGTCTTTAGCTTTATCGTGGGGTTGAGTAGGGAACCTTTATATTTGATGTCTTTGTCTCCCAGGCAGCCATTGTTGTCTTTTTAGGGGGGCAGGTGTTATGGCAGTGCTTCTCATAAATATGCTGGTTATCTACCTCTGCTAGGACTGTCCCTATTGATGGGGTTTTGCTTGATTTACATGCCCTTGCTATTACGCGTTGGGTCGTAAGTAGCAGGTGGTATGTAATTTTCTTTATGTGCGGAGGTGTCCTGGGGGGGAGTATAAGGAGTAGGTACGTGCGCTGGTCATAGATTAATTCAGTATGTGTGATATCTCCAATTTTCTGTTGGATAGCCTGCCAAAAAGATTTAACCCGTGGGCATTGCCACCAAAGGTGCAGGACCGTGCCCACCTGTGTGGTGCACTTCCAGCACCTAGGTGAGCTGGATGGGTAGAGCTTATGAAGCTTTGTCGGTACTAAGTACCATCTGGAGATGATTTTCATGTGTTCTATGAGTGGCACTGATTTAATCAACTTTTTAGGGGAAACCATTAAGTCGTCCCACTGCCGTTGTGTGATATCTTCCCCAAGCTCGGTTTTCCATTGTATTGCCTGAGTAGCCTCCATCAGAGGTGTATAGTCTAAGAGTAGTTTATAGCACATAGAGAGTGGTCTGGTGGACCTAGGGAGTCTTTTGTTGATACATATGCTTTCCCAGGTGGTAAGGGTGTCTGGGTCCATGCGTTTCCTCTGGGGGTTCGTGTTTGCGTATGAAGGATGTCAGTTGTCTATATGAAAATTGTGAGGTGGTTGGGAGGCCTTGCGTCGTTTGTAGTGTGTTGAAGTCTATAAGTTTGTCCCTCTTGTAAACCTGTGTTAAATGCGTGATGCCTTTCTCTTGCCACGGTTGTGCGTGAAATGTGGTTATGCAGTATGTAAGGGCCCACAAGGGTGTAGCTTTTGAAATTAGGGAGCTGGAGCTCAGCTTGGTTCTGTGCACGTCCCAAGTTTGTACTAGTAGTGCTATTTGGGCAGGTGGGTTGGTAAGCGGTGGTCTAAGGTGTTTGGGCAGCCATAGGATGTGAGGGAGTTCATACGGGTCCATTAGTCTCTTTTCCAGGGACACCCACTGTGGGGAGGGTTGTTCTAGGAAGTGTGGTAGTGCCGATGCTAATATGGAGGCTTGGTAGTATGTGCGTACGTCTGGAACTGCTAGCCCTCCTGCTCTCATCAGCACTTTTAGTAGCTTTTGGGCCACTCAGGCTTTCCCTCCAGCCCAAATACATTTTTTAATGTCTCTTTGTATTGTTTTGAAGTATGAGTGGGACATGTGTATCGGTAGGGTCCTAAAGACATATTGTAGTCTTGGGAGTATGGACATTTTTAATGCGATTATCCTTTCTGTCCATGTAAGAAAGAGGGATCTCCAGCTTTTGAGTGTTATTTTGCATTCATTCCACACTTTAATGTAGTTTCCTGATAGTAAGTCTTTGTTTTGTCTAGTAATTAGGAGTCCCAGATATGTTATGCGGTCCTTTCTCCATTCAAAGTTATATTGGGTATTCAGTGATTGTATCAGGGAGGAGGGGAGGCCTATCCCCATAGCTTGTGTTTTCGCAGTGTTCGGGGAGTAATAATTGACCATACTCTTTTATTACCTGCATAGTCGTCCCTGATGAGGTCGGGCAGTATGTCGCTGAGTCTGTTAGCCAACACTTTCGCATATATTTTTGCGTCGGTATTCAATAGCGACATGGGGCGGTAGTTTTGGCATCTGTCCGGTGTCTTGCCCGGTTTTGGTAAGGTTACAATAGTCGCTGGCAGCATTTCTAATGGTAATTTCCCTGTTTGCGGCTGAGTGGTACACTTTGAGGAGGTCTGGGGAAGATTGATTTGGTGTAGGTATCCGTCTATTTCTTCCGTGCTAGCCGTGTGTGCGGTGCCGGAGGAGTACAAGTTATATAGTTTGTAGTAAAACTCTGCAAATTCTTGACTTATATCTGCGGGTGTTTGGTGCTGTGTCCCATCTCCTCCTATGATGTGTGCAATCTTTGTGGTAGCATATTTTGCTCTGAGTCTGTTAGCTAGGTGTTTGCTAGCCTTGCCGCTATTATGGTATATGTTTGCTTTGAGTTTATAGAGGAGTGTTTTTGTCTTTTCCACGTTCAGTTCTGTCAACTTTTTATGTATTGCTTGCAGTTGTGCTGCTATTTGGGATGAGGGCAGTATTTTATTTTGTTTAGTGAGAATTGCTAATTGTTTCTGGCAGTCTAGGAGATTGGTTTGGTGGTGTCTCTTCAGGAAGGAGGCTCTCTGAATAAATAGTCCCCTCATGACTGCTTTGTGGGCTAACCATACTGTAGTATCTGAAACTCCCTCTCCACTGTTGGTGGTAAAATATGTCTGCAGGGCCTCCCTGATTTTATTGCCAAAGGCGGTATTTGACAGTGAGTTGTTCAGCCGCCACGTACCTTTCCCTTTAAATTGGTAGGCGTCTAGGAGTTCTATATATATACTGGGCAATTATGTCCCCCATAGTGCATCCGGTCAATTGCGCTAAGAGTCGCCTGTCGATGAGGAATGCATCTATGAGTGTGTATGTGTTATGAACTTTGGAGTGGAAGGAATAACCTTTGTCCCCCGGGTGTAGTGATCCAAGCATCGTATAGGTTGTAATTGTCTATGAGTTTAGTGAAGGACTTACTGACAGAGACCATTCTCCATTTGCTGTTGCCTGTAAGAGAGGCAGTTGTGTCCAGTGTGGGCGATTGGACACAGTTGAAATCTCCACACAGTATTATATTGCCCTGTTTGCTTTTATCTATATATATACTGCTTGTTTGTTATTACTTTGATTTTATCTGATGCTGTTATTCCACTTTGGTGGTTTCGAATACCAGGAAGTCCCTGAGGAAGTCCCTTTAGGGTGAAACGCGTAGGACCTGGTACAGCACTATTTTTATGGTGGTTTTTATACTTTTTTTTTTATAATAAAGCAGAGTTGTTCTATCCATCTGTCAGGGTATTTATATCGGCAGACATTTTGTGCTATGATAGAAATTAAAAGTGTATATTCTGAGTCACTCTGAACAGACCAGACTCCATTTTGTTATTTTCAAGCTAACAAAGAGACACGAGATTTCTATCTGTAAAACTAACCACTTTGCCAGAGCTAAAGGAATGCATAGTATATACAAACCAAGTGATAAGAAGAACGGGGGTTGGATAGACTGTCTAAAATGCTAATGGAATATAATCAATTCTAAACCCAGACATTTGTGACAGAGAAGATTAAATAATTTAATTTTACTTTCTATATATGTATAAGGTACCATTGTACGGAAAAGGTTAAACTTAGTTCATGATCTGCCATATCAGAAATTATAGCAGGAATTGCCAGACACTAAGTCTGGACAAAACTAAGAGAAAACCCTTTGAAATTTTAAATTATGGCACTATAAAGATAACGCAAAATGACATCAAAATAGCCACCAGGAAAAGTTAACTCTTTCCTGGATAGGTATGTTTAGTGGGACAAGACTGCCCTCTATAGACCAAATAACTAAATTGCTATCTGGAAGATAACCACACCTCTAGTGCTTCTATTGGATTATCAACTGATGACGTACAGAGAGTCTGGCCCTTTAAAAGTTAGGACAAAGGGAAGATTGGTATGCAAAGGAGAAGGAAAAAGAGGAGAGAGGAATTGGAAGTTTGGGGACTCCAACTCGGACAACATCTGAGACTAACACTCTACTCTTAAAACTCTAACACTTAGAATTTCACTGACTTTCTAACCAACACCACCTTTCACCATAACTCATGCACCTACAGACATCCAAATAAGTTCCTGAGACTATCTACCAATCGGATGAAATATCTACTCAACTGGTAATTATACTGGTTTCATTTAATTAATTAAATTAATTAAAATGTATTAATAGCATTATATATGACTGGATAAAGCACGGTCAGATTTCCATATTAAGAAATCTTAGTTAACTAAAGATATATAGTTATAAACATTCCATTCTGCAGGTGGAATTAAGAATAATTATATATTGATGTGATATTATCACGTGTTAGCATACCGCTATTTTTATCCAGATGTATTGATTTGCTCTAATATAAGATAAGATATCTTTTAGACAAATTAAATTCTGCTCTTGTAAAAATATGGTAGATTCTCTTATTGGATGGTTCCAGGAAATGACTAATGTACTGGTTTAAATGTTATTTTATTTAAAATCACATAAGAATAGATCTTAACTACCTAGATCTAGCCAGCATTGAAAGGGTTATTCTAACTGTTAGCCAGGGTTTTATGGCCCTTCGCTGTGAAAAGTTTCGCTTTCTCTCTGTGAAAGATAGTCATAAATCGTGTAAGACTTGACAGAAAATGCTGTTTAGCCACTGAAACGTGTATAGCCATTCCTTTGTATTGCATACCATTTTATACTGGATATTCATTGATTATTGTCACGCATGTTACATATCATTATTATTAATTAATTTGTTATTATAAAATAAAATCTATTTTTATAAATTGTGATATTATTTATATGAAATACTTCTCACTTAACACGATAAACGTTCTTTGGGATCTGAGAATTGAATTAGTGGGCGATTCTCCATGTTACTATTATTATCCCATAAATATCCCCAAACATCGATCCTGAGTCCAGTTTCACCATCATTGAAGGAGAGAGGAGCTGTTTTAGCCCCCCATTTCTATCAGGGGGAGGCACCCTCCTTTTTTGTTTGTATCTACATGGTATTTAAATGGATACCTGCTGGGATATCCCTGGAGGAAGCTGTCATCACTATCCACTGAGTCGTGTTTTTTCACTACCCTATTAATTTTTAGGTGTGAGAGAATAAACTAGTTTTCTGTGAATATTTGACCTTTTTTTTTTTCAGCCTGCAGAGCGAGGCTACTGGTTTAAACGTTTGCATTGACTCAGTTGTCTCAAAGTAATGAATGTCCCTTTAACCTTTTTTGGGGAGCAAAATGACCTAATGTCCTGTGACTCATTCATAAACTATTAAAACAAAATAAATTCTGGAAAACTTCTCCATTAGACTCTTCCTGTCTCAGAGGAGGAGTGATTGCACTATATATAGGTTGGCACAGCTGTTACCAGGGAAGGCCTGGCAATTTATGTCCTAGTGGGGAATTGACAGACTAGCACTAGAGGCCTTTTTGCCCACATGATGTGTTGATGGCCATTCTCGCCCTACACAAACGATATATGGGTCTGACTGATGGAGGCTGGAGATGGTGCGACATCGAGTAGTGTGACCTCCGCAGTAGAAGGCAGCATGGACAGAGATCTGTACATACCTAAATGGGCAACTTACCTACACTGAGGGTTTTCTGGGGCTTTATTGGCACCAATGTCTCATTGTATTCCACAGCTCTCCCAAACACCTCCCATAATATGGCTCCCCCCAGATAATGCAGTCACCCTGGTAATATTCCAGGGGGCCAGCCTAGCCTTAGAGAGCACTGAGATCATGTGCTCTCTAAGGCCCATGTATAAACCAACCGAGTGCTGGGCTAGCAGAATGCCAGAAATCATGCATATAGTTGCCTGTGGAGTAATTGCCCATCTCATCCACCCCCCTTGCCAGTCCTCCCATGGTTGTTACAGTAAGTTATTTATTGTGAAACTGTATCTGCAGCTTGAGAAATGATGTGCTTGTTAAACTATTACGGTCCAACGCAAATGGAAAGAAAGGTAAATACACATATTTTAAGGCACGTGAATAATGCATTAAAAGAGAAATACAGCTGCACAATTTGTTTATATGGCCAATGCCCATCACATTTTATTTTTATGTTTTTTGTTTTATATATATATTGACAATAAGAGAAAATGTCACAGTAATTATGACTCCAAGTACATTAGAAAATTAAAATAAACTATAGAAGTACATTTAAGTATTGCTTTAAAGACAAAACAAGTTATATAGACATTGACATTAACATAAGACTTCACAATCATCGCCTGGAGAGAGGACCTTTCAGGAGGAAAGCATACCGGTAAATAATTTATAATTGACTCAGGGCATTAAGTAACCCTCTAGGCATAGTATCCATGTTCCATTATTCATTGATTAGATACCTTTTTTTTTTTTCTGAGATCATTCTTATTCATCTTTATTTTTCATTTCCTTGCTATTATCAATTTTACAGACATCATTATCTGAATTATAAGAGATCTATCGAAGAAAAGCAAGTGGTCTAGATCAAAATGAAATAAGGCAATTTCAGGGTGTGCTGGTATTAAATTCTTAGTTAAGTCCGGTATCAATCCAAAATCCTTTACCCACGCTTTGGTAATTCTCTCCCAAGTCCACCACAAACGTAGTAACTCTGCCTGCATGGGCGTCCGCAGGAATTTTTCCGGGGGGGCATAATTGTAATGACATCCATGCTTGGTACCTTTTTGACAGTGTCATGAAAGGGAAGGGGCATAGCCATTATCACATAAAGCCAGGGTGAATAACGTTTTCACAACTATGGTGTCAGGAATATATGTTTGTATTCCTGACACTATAGTCTTCCTTTAAGCAAATTAAAGGACCATTCTGGTCACCATAACAACTTCACCTAAATGAAAATGTTATGATGCCAGGAAGCCCCTGGGTGCTCGCTTTCCTTTAAGGGGTTAAATCACTCTCAAATGGTTTAACCCCAAAGGCTTTCTCCAGCTCCAGGTCGCTCAGTGGTATTTGCAGATTGACATCAGGCATGGGTGCCGCTGATTGGCTAGAGTGGACAGTTGACGCTCTAAGCCAATCGCTAGTTCCCAGTTCACAAAATATTTTTACTTTTTTATGAATGGGGAGCTACTGATTGGCTTAGAGTGCCAGCTGACCGCTCTAGCCAATCAGCAACACCCCTACCCAACGGCACTCTGTGCTTCCTGACACTCAGTAAATAAAAGTGAACACATTAACACCAATATTTTTTTACCTTTGGAGATGAGAAGGTCCAGCGTTTCCCTGCCTGGCCCAGGTACCAAAGCCTTATGATGTGGTGTCCAGAATAAAGTGGAGGGTTCACTTCATTTGTCCTTCCTTCTCCAATCTCCTTTTCCTCTCCTTCATTTGACAGTCTTTTTTTTTCTTCTGACACTGTTTTCTATCCTTGGCCCCTTCTGCTCTTTTACCTTTCTGATACTTTCTGCTTATTTTGCACCCTTCTTCTCCTTTCTCATTCTGATCCCTTTCTGCTCCTTGCAGACCCTTTCTGCTCCCTTTTCTACTTTACCTTTGTGCTCCTTGCTGTCCCTTTTTGCTCTTTCTCCTACTTTACCTTTGTGCTCCTTGCTGTCCCTTTCTGCTCTTTCTCCTACTTTACCTTTGTGCTCCTTCTGATTCTTTCTGCTCCTTTACCTTTGTGCTCCTTGCTGTCCCTTTGTGCTCCTTCCTGCTCCTTGCAGGCCCTTCCTGCTCATTCTCCTACTTTATGTTTGTGCTCCTTCTTCCCCTTCCAGCTCATTTCTGACCCTTTCTGCTCCTTCTACTTTACCTTTGTGCTGCTTTACCTTCCAGCTCCTTGCTGACCCTTCCTGTTCATTTCTACAGGGAGTGCAGAATTATTAGGCAAATGAGTATTTTGACCACATCATCCTCTTTATGCATGTTGTCTTACTCCAAGCTGTATAGGCTCGAAAGCCTACTACCAATTAAGCATATTAGGTGATGTGCATCTCTGTAATGAGAAGGGGTGTGGTCTAATGACATCAACACCCTATATCAGGTGTGCATAATTATTAGGCAACTTCCTTTCCTTTGGCAAAATGGGTCAAAAGAAGGACTTGACAGGCTCAGAAAAGTCAAAAATAGTGAGATATCTTGCAGAGGGATGCAGCACTCTTAAAATTGCAAAGCTTCTGAAGCGTGATCATCGAACAATCAAGCGTTTCATTCAAAATAGTCAACAGGGTCGCAAGAAGCGTGTGGAAAAACCAAGGCGCAAAATAACTGCCATGAACTGAGAAAAGTCAAGCGTGCAGCTGCCACGATGCCACTTGCCACCAGTTTGGCCATATTTCAGAGCTGCAACATCACAGGAGTGCCCAAAAGCACAAGGTGTGCAATACTCAGAGACATGGCCAAGGTAAGAAAGGCTGAAAGACGACCACCACTGAACAAGACACACAAGCTGAAACGTCAAGACTGGGCCAAGAAATATCTCAAGACTGATTTTTCTAAGGTTTTATGGACTGATGAAATGAGAGTGAGTCTTGATGGGCCAGATGGATGGGCCCGTGGCTGGATTGGTAAAGGGCAGAGAGCTCCAGTCCGACTCAGACGCCAGCAAGGTGGAGGTGGAGTACTGGTTTGGGCTGGTATCATCAAAGATGAGCTTGTGGGGCCTTTTGGGGTTGAGGATGGAGTCAAGCTCAACTCCCAGTCCTACTGCCAGTTCCTGGAAGACACCTTCTTCAAGCAGTGGTACAGGAAGAAGTCTGCATCCTTCAAGAAAAACATGATTTTCATGCAGGACAATGCTCCATCACACGCGTCCAAGTACTCCACAGCGTGGCTGGCAAGAAAGGGTATAAAAGAAAATCTAATGACATGGCCTCCTTGTTCACCTGATCTGAACCCCATTGAGAACCTGTGGTCCATCATCAAATGTGAGATTTACAAGGAGGGAAAACAGTACACCTCTCTGAACAGTGTCTGGGAGGCTGTGGTTGCTGCTGCACGCAATGTTGATGGTGAACAGATCAAAACACTGACAGAATCCATGGATGGCAGGCTTTTGAGTGTCCTTGCAAAGAAAGGTGGCTATATTGGTCACTGATTTGTTTTTGTTTTGTTTTTGAATGTCAGAAATGTATATTTGTGAATGTTGAGATGTTATATTGGTTTCACTGGTAATAATAAATAATTGAAATGGGTATATATTTGTTTTTTGTTAAGTTGCCTAATAATTATGCACAGTAATAGTCACCTGCACACACAGATATCCCCCTAACATAGCTATAACTAAAAACAAACTAAAACTACTTCCAAAAATATTCAGCTTTGATATTAATGAGTTTTTTGGGTTCATTGAGAACATGGTTGTTGTTCAATAATAAAATTAATCCTCAAAAATACAACTTGCCGGGGGGCGGAGCTTGCGGCCAACGAGGGTGGACGCCATCTCAGCCAGCTCCCCGCAATTCGCCTAAAACCCACCGAAAATCGCGGGCATCCTACCCCATAAGGCGACGCAACCCGGCCGACCTACCTCACCGAGAGTTCCTGCATCCGTCGATGCCGTTCTTCCAGCCGCCCAGACAGGCAAAAATAAAACGCAGGTCTGGGGCCTACTGCGCAACGCCAGCCTACAGCCTGGACGACCTACTCGCAACCGGCAGAGTGGGACACAGCCTGCAACTCCCAGACACCTCATCCCCACATCAAATGCCAGCAATGGGACGTCGGTCCCAAAAACCACACACAGCGGCAGAGTGCAGGGATATTGGCACCATGCTGCAACGACCGGCGCCGGGCAAAACACCCTCCACAGAGGTACTGCAGCCTACACACATTGAAGCCATGAGGCAGAGTGATGAGGTAGGGATCACACAAGCCCTGCAGACAGATCAGGCCCCATCCCAAGAGCCCTATGATGGCACAGCTCCCACTACCAAAGCTGATTTAAAGGCACTGCTGGCAGACATACACAAGGTCTGGGCTGCAGACCTCCAGCAAATAAAAGCAGACATACAGTCAGTCACAGGCCGAGTAACACAAGCTGAAACAAACATCGGCAGCATTAACTCTGACTTGACCACAATTAAAGACACAGTTACTCAGCTCCAAGTGCACCAATCAGCCTTGTCGCTCAGGCTGACGGCCTTTGAAGACAGACTACGCCGCAACCATGTTAAGATAAGGGGAGTCCCTGCTAACATTAGCGCAGATGAACTACCACACTATGCCAGGCGATTGATGGCGACCATCTTACCTCACCCAGTGACCAGGAAATTAACCATTGAAGGAACATTTCGACTACCAGGCTCACCCACGGCAAAACCAGGCCAAATGCAAGACGTCATACTCCGCTGCGCCACCTCTCAGGATAAGGCCCAGATTATGCTAGCCCTGAAGGGTAAAACACCGCTGTCCTTTGAAGGCGCCTCTCTAACCTTCTACCAGGACCTCACACGAGCCACACTGCAATGGCGCAAATCATTGGCACCGATCACTTCCCAACTCAGAACAGCTGGGGTGACATACAGATGGGGCCCCCCTGGAACGCTGTATGCTACGCATAACGGGACTGTCCACACACTAGAAGCAGGGGCAGATATACCCTCTTTCCTTGCATCACTAGGCATAGCAGGCCAGACCGTAAGAACACAAGACAAACCATCCAAAGCCTGGGACCCAGTGAACACGGCCATATTCACACCGAGAGCCGCCACATCAGGGGAAATGGAGCCTTAGCAGGACTGAACACTAAATACTTAAACGCAACTCGACAAGACAGCCGAACACCCCAACAAAGCCCTACTGTTTAAAATGTGTTCAACGTTTAGCATTAATGCTTCAGTTTATGTTTTTAAACTACACGACGGCTAGTCATGAAAACCCGAATTTGGGTTGACAATTACACGACCGAGATGGCGATTACCCCCCATAATCCCCAACAAATACCCCCCTCAGGAGTGGGCGAACTACACAATGGAGCGTATATACCCACACCCTCACTCTCTTCCCTACACTAGTTATACACTAACCCTCAGGCACGAGACCTACCAACTCACCTGATGCTCACTAGGCAACCCTGATACCACACACCCTGGCAACCAGCTCAGTATAGAGCCTACTCAGTCAGATGCAAAACGTGACCTACCCACAGAGAAGCAACATACACAATACTCCCGAACCCTTAAGTGACAATCCCCCCCCCCCCAAGGGATCACTATATGGCACCTACACAGGGCTTCTTCAGCCTGAACTAACTTAAGATGATGAAAAGCAAAATCTCCTCCTCATGCGCCTAGACCATCTCAGACAAAACGCTAACCTACACCCAATCAAACTAGGCATACTTGTCTAACACATACAATCTATCTATTAGATGCAAATCTCATATAGGAGATTACTTAGCTTGTTCATACAACTCATTAAATGTAAAAATGTGCAAGTTTTAACGCATAACTTACCTATGTTCAAATAATAATGCGCTTGTGGAAGCTGTTGTGGCTATACAAGCACTGCTGTAAACCCATGCACAACAAAAATAAAGAATTATAAAAAAAATAA
>OW240912.1:3485629-3524031 GCA_933207985.1 Pelobates cultripes
CATACATTTGGGGAGGGGGGCAGCAGCCTATAGATTTGGGGGCAGCAGTCCATAGGTTTGGGGGGGGCAGCAGCCTTTAGATTTGGGGGCAGCAGCCCATAGATTTGGGGAGGGGGGCAGCAGCCCATAGATTTGGGGGGGCAGCAGCCTATAGATATATAGAAATGAACAGGAAGGGTCAGCAAGGAGCTTGAAGGTAAAGCAGCACAAAGGTAAAGCAGAAGGAGCAGAAAGGGTCAGAAATGAGCTGGAAGGGGGAGAAGGAGCACAAACATAAAGTACGAGAATGAGCAGGAAGGGCCTGCAAGGAGCAGGAAGGAGCACAAAGGGACAGCAAGGAGGACAAAGGTAAAGGAGCAGAAAGAATCAGAAGGAGCACAAAGGTAAAGTAGGAGAAAGAGCAGAAAGGGACAGCAAGGAGCACAAAGGTAAAGTAGGAGAAAGAGCAAAAAGGGACAGCAAGGAGCACAAAGGTAAAGTAGAAAAGGGAGCAGAAAGGGTCTGCAAGGAGCAGAAAGGGATCAGAATGAGAAAGGAGCAGAAGGGCGCAAAATAAGCAGAAAGTAGCAGAAAGGTAAAAGAGCAGAAGGGGCCAAGGATAGAAAACAGTGTCAGAAGAAAAAAAAAAGACCGTCAAATGAAGGAGAGGAAAAGGAGATTGGAGCAGGAAGGACAAATGAAGTGAACCCTCCACTTTATTCTGGACACCACATCATAAGGCTTTGGTACCTGGGCCAGGCAGGGAAACACTGGACCTTCTCATCTCCAAAGGTAAAAAAATATTGGTGTTAATGTGTTCACTTTTATTTACTGAGTGTCAGGAAGCACAGAGTGCCGTTGGGTAGGGGTGTTGCTGATTGGCTAGAGCGGTCAGCTGGCACTCTAAGCCAATCAGTAGCTCCCCATTCATAAAAAAGTAAAAATATTTTGTGAACTGGGAACTAGCGATTGGCTTAGAGCGTCAACTGTCCACTCTAGCCAATCAGCGGCACCCATGCCTGATGTCAATCTGCAAATACCACTGAGCGACCTGGAGCTGGAGAAAGCCTTTGGGGTTAAACCATTTGAGAGTGATTTAACCCCTTAAAGGAAAGCGAGCACCCAGGGGCTTCCTGGCATCATAGCATTTCATTTAGGTGAAGTTGTTATGGTGACCAGAATGGTCCTTTAATTTGCTTAAAGGAACACTATAGTGTCAGGAATACAAACATATATTCCTGACACCATAGTTGTGAAAACGCTTTTCACCCTGGCTTTATGTGATAATGGCTATGCCCCTTCCCTTTCATGACACTGTCAAAAAGGTACCAAGCATGGATGTCATTACAATTATGCCCCCCCGGAAAAATTCCTGCGGAAGCCCATGCAGGCAGAGTTACTACGTTTGTGGTGGACTTGGGAGAGAATTACCAAAGCGTGGGTAAAGGATTTTGGATTGATACCGGACTTAACTAAGAATTTAATACCAGCACACCCTGAAATTGCCTTATTTCATTTTGATCTAGACCACTTGCTTTTCTTCGATAGATCTCTTATAATTCAGATAATGATGTCTGTAAAATTGATAATAGCAAGGAAATGAAAAATAAAGATGAATAAGAATGATCTCAGAAAAAAAAAAAAGGTATCTAATCAATGAATAATGGAACATGGATACTATGCCTAGAGGGTTACTTAATGCCCTGAGTCAATTATAAATTATTTACCGGTATGCTTTCCTCCTGAAAGGTCCTCTCTCCAGGCGATGATTGTGATGTCTTATGTTAATGTCAATGTCTATATAACTTGTTTTGTCTTTAAAGCAATACTTAAATGTACTTCTATAGTTTATTTTAATTTTCTAATGTACTTGGAGTCATAATTACTGTGACATTTTCTCTTATTGTCAATATATATATAAAACAAAAAACATAAAAATAAAATGTGATGGGCATTGGCCATATAAACAAATTGTGCAGCTGTATTTCTCTTTTAATGCATTATTCACGTGCCTTAAAATATGTGTATTTACCTTTCTTTCCATTTGCGTTGGACCGTAATAGTTTAACAAGCACATCATTTCTCAAGCTGCAGATACAGTTTCACAATAAATAACTTACTGTAACAGCCATGGGAGGACTGGCATCGTGTGTGCCTGACAGATTTACACATGTGCAGTTGGATGATCTCTTCACCTTATAAAATCCTGACGGGGGAGAAGAGATTGAGTCTGAGCAGTGCGATCATACAGAACAGGCTCCGGTGTTAAGATTCTCTCTCCTGCTGCTGCACAAGGATACCCTGTTTCTGTAATTAATGGACTGGTTTGAAACGGAGAAGGGTGGGTAAGAGGGAGATGGGGTGAGGCTGAGAGGAGTGCCCAACAATGCAATCTGACAACGTTTATGGTAGGTTTGTAAACGTTTATTACATACTATTAAGGTTTTTCTTGCTTTATTTTGGTTTGGAAATTTGTTTAAATTGTTTACTTACAGGTTTAAAAAATAAAAATAAATAAAAATTGTCAAGTGACGCATGTCGCTTTAAGAAACAATTCTGGGGGGCGTGGCTTGGAGCTCAGCCTGCATGGACGTACGCTCGTGAAGCTCTTGCTGGACTAGGGGTTAAGGAGGCAAAATAAAACGGACTACCAAGCACCAACACACCACCCTCAGACCAACAATGCCCCACAGACAAAAGCTGTAGGCTACCAAAGCCTTCTTCTAGGCACGATCCGCCAGAAAAAACCACGGGAACCCAACAGCCCTAACAAAGATGGTGGCGAGACCCGCTCCCGCGAGGGATCCCTCTCACCCGCAGGCTCTCTAAGCTCACTAGCAGAGGAACAGCCTCTCACCACCACCCTGATGAGGCACATGCTGACTGACCTGGCAGATAACCTCCAGACCAGCATGAAAAAGCAACTACAGGGTCTAGCAGCGGAACTACATAAAGATATAGCCAAAATAGGGCAACGGACGGCCCAAGTTGAACAGAGGCTAGATGAATGTGCTGAAGCTCACAACTGCCTAGCAGAAACAGTGCAAGGTCAGGAAACCATATTACAAGTCAAGTCTCAAATCTAAACTGGTGGACCTGGAGGACAGGTCACGGAGAAACAACATCAGGTTCAGAGGCATATCCGAAACAGTATTACCAACAGGCCTCAGTGACTACCTACAGGACATGTTCCAAGCCATAGTACCACACATACATCCGGACCAGCTAATAATTGATAGAGCACATCGCCTTAGAAGGCCACAACACTTTCCACCAACGACATACAGACGTCATAGCCCGCATCCATTTTTTCCATAGCAAAGAGCAGATAATGAAGGTGAACAGGAATACAGACATGCCAGATCCTTATGGACACATAAAAATATTTGCAGACCTCTCGGCAGAAACACCGCAATACAGTAAAAACCTCGCCCCGATCACAGCTACACTACGGGATAAGAAGATTGCCTACAGATGGGGGTACCCAGCCAAACTGCTTGTTCACCACGGAGGGAAGATGCATGCGATAAACAACATGGATGCAGGACTGAATGTGCTCAAGAATTGGGGCATTCAAGTCCCTGACAGGTTGATACACCAACCAGCAAAGGTACCCAAAGTGACGCCTGAGTGGACTACTACATGACCACCTCATGAACTACTAAGCCTAACCCCTATCTTGTATGAATGCAGCCAGACACCTGGGGCAGCGTGAGAGTAAGTTGCACTCTCTGAATTGTAATGTTTTGTACACCATGTTGAGTTAAATTACAGATATTTAATGCATTACTAGATCAAGTCCTCCTCCTCGAGCACCTCCCAGAGTGTAGTTTAAGGCAATGTGGGTGCAGGTTGCATCCCCAAGACTACACTACTCTGTGTCCCCTCACCTAGACTACACTACTCTGTGTCCCCTCACCTAGACTACACTACTCTGTGTCCCCTCACCAACTCCAACACCCTATGTTTATGGTTATAATATTAAGTTTACTGTTAACTATGCTCTGAAGTTTACAAGTAGGGCACAACAAAGTACTAGCCCAGATCCCACGGGCCACAATGCAGGTACGGAGCTATAGACTCCCGAGGTCACTCCACGCTAAAGTGCTTCACACCTCCACCCCACCGCTTCGGCCGCACCTGAGCAACCCACCTATGGACAGGCTCAGACTCCTACCCCCCCATACTATGCGACCGGGACAGCCCAGGTGCATCTCAGCTCCCACTGGCGGAGCTCTTTAGCCCTTCCATTTTCTACACTTTCCCCATAGTTTTCCTACCCGACCATATCCCCTATCCTGAAGACCCAACCGGCTTCAAACATCAAATACCACTACTCAGCTACCCTACTTCCATGCCTATAGCTTTGAAATATAAGCATGATAGCTATGCAAGTAGAAGCCAGCTGCCACAAACCACACTAACATGAAATTAGTCTCCTATAAACGTAAAAGGGTTGAATACCCCAAATAAACGAAGATTATTACTCAAAGAACTCACAGACAATGGGGTGGACATTGCGTGCATCCAAGAATGCACTTTAGATAGGGCCACACCCCAACAGTATACGGGAAGAAGTACCCTGTCCAGTTCCACTCTCTTGCCAGTACTAAGTCTAAAGGGGTGTCCATCGTCATCCCCAAAGATATAGCAGTTAAGATACAAACACAGTGTATAGACCCAAAAGGGAGATATGTTACGATAGTAGGCCAATTCAACAATGCTCAACTCACGCTCATAGCAACGTACTTCCCCAATGAAAAGCAAGGGCAATACATGCAAATGTTACTCCACAAAATAGATAAAAGCAAACAGGGCAATATAATACTGTGTGGAGATTTCAACTGTGTCCAATCGCCCACACTGGACACAACTGCCTCTCTTACAGGCAACAGCAAATGGAGAATGGTCTCTGTCAGTAAGTCCTTCACTAAGCTCATAGACAATTACAACCTATACGATGCTTGGATCACTACACCCGGGGGACAAAGGTTATTCCTTCCACTCCAAAGTTCATAACACATACACACTCATAGATGCATTCCTCATCGACAGGCGACTCTTAGCGCAATTGACCGGATGCACTATGGGGGACATAACTTGGTCAGACCACTGCCCAGTATATATAGAACTCCTAGACGCCTACCAATTTAAAGGGAAAGGTACGTGGCGGCTGAACAACTCACTGTCAAATACCGCCTTTGGCAATAAAATCAGGGAGGCCCTGCAGACATATTTTACCACCAACAGTGGAGAGGGAGTTTCAGATACTACAGTATGGTTAGCCCACAAAGCAGTCACGAGGGGACTATTTATTCAGAGAGCCTCCTTCCTGAAGAGACACCACCAAACCAATCTCCTAGACTGCCAGAAACAATTAGCAATTCTCACTAAACAAAATAAAATACTGCCCTCATCCCAAATAGCAGCACAACTGCAAGCAATACATAAAAAGTTGACAGAACTGAACGTGGAAAAGACAAAAACACCCCACTATAAACTCAAAGCAAACATATACCATAATAGCGGCAAGGCTAGCAAACACCTAGCTAACAGACTCAGAGCAAAATATGCTACCACAAAGATCGCACACATCATAGGAGGAGATGGGACACAGCACCAAACACCCGCAGATATAAGTCAAGAATTTGCAGAGTTTTACTACAAACTATATAACTTGTAATCCTCCGGCACCGCACACACGGCTAGCACGGAAGAAATAGACGGATACCTACACCAAATCAATCTTCCCCAGACCTCCTCAAAGTGTACCACTCAGCCGCAAACAGGGAAATTACCATTAGAAATGCTGCCAGCGACTATTGTAACCTTACCAAAACCGGGCAAGACACCGGACAGATGCCAAAACTACCGCCCCATATCGCTATTGAATACCGACGCAAAAATATATGCGAAAGTGTTGGCTAACAGACTCAGCGACATACTGCCCGACCTCATCAGGGACGACTATGCAGGTAATAAAAGAGTATGGTCAATTATTACTCCCCGAACACTGCGAAAACACAAGCTATGGGGATAGGCCTCCCCTCCTCCCTGATACAATCACTGAATACCCAATATAACTTTGAATGGAGAAAGGACCGCATAACATATCTGGGACTCCTAATTACTAGACAAAACAAAGACTTACTATCAGGAAACTACATTAAAGTGTGGAATGAATGCAAAATAACACTCAAAAGCTGGAGATCCCTCTTTCTTACATGGACAGAAAGGATAATCGCATTAAAAATGTCCATACTCCCAAGACTACAATATGTCTTTAGGACCCTACCGATACACATGTCCCACTCATACTTCAAAACAATACAAAGAGACATTAAAAAATGTATCTGGGCTGGAGGGAAAGCCTGAGTGGCCCAAAAGCTACTAAAAGTGCTGATGAGAGCAGGAGGGCTAGCAGTTCCAGACGTACGCACATACTACCAAGCCTCCATACTAGCATCGGCACTACCACACTTCCTAGAACAACCCTCCCCACAGTGGGTGTCCCTGGAAAAGAGACTAATGGACCCGTATGAACTCCTTCACATCCTATGGCTGCCCAAACACCTTAGACCACCGCTTACCAACCCACCTGCCCAAATAGCACTACTAGTACAAACTTGGGACGTGCACAGAACCAAGCTGAGCTCCAGCTCCCTAATTTCAAAAGCTACACCCTTGTGGGCCCTTACATACTGCATAACCACATTTCACGCACAACCGTGGCAAGAGAAAGGCATCACGCATCTAACACAGGTTTACAAGAGGGACAAACTTATAGACTTCAACACACTACAAACGACGCAAGGCCTCCCAACCACCTCACAATTTTCATATAGACAACTGACATCCTTCATACGCAAACACGAACCCCCAGAGGAAACGCATGGACCCAGACACCCTTACCACCTGGGAAAGCATATGTATCAACAAAAGACTCCCTAGGTCCACCAGACCACTCTCTATGTGCTATAAACTACTCTTAGACTATACACCTCTGATGGAGGCTACTCAGGCAATACAATGGAAAACCGAGCTTGGGGAAGATATCACACAACGGCAGTGGGACGACTTAATGGTTTCCCCTAAAAAGTTGATTAAATCAGCGCCACTCATAGAACACATGAAAATCATCTCCAGATGGTACTTAGTACCGACAAAGCTTCATAAGCTCTACCCATCCAGCTCACCTAGGTGCTGGAAGTGCACCACACAGGTGGGCACGGTCCTGCACCTTTGGTGGCAATGCCCACGGGTTAAATCTTTTTGGCAGGCTATCCAACAGACAATTCGAGATATCACACATACTGAATTAATCTATGACCAGCGCACGTACCTACTCCTTATACTCCCCCCCAGGACACCTCCGCACATAAAGAAAATTACATACCACCTGCTACTTATGACCCAACGCGTAATAGCAAGGGCATGTAAATCAAGCAAAACCCCATCAATAGGGACAGTCCTAGCAGAGGTAGATAACCAGCATATTTATGAGAAGCACTGCCATAACACCTGCCCCCCTAAAAAGACAACAATGGCTGCCTGGGAGACAAAGACATCAAATATAAAGGTTCCCTACTCAACCCCACGATAAAGCTAAAGACACATAAAGAACCAACAATAGGCAGAGCCGGGTCGAGACACTACAACTAAGAAATACTGTACATATTGACGCATTGCTCTGTGCTAACGAAAAATAACTGTACCAAACTTTGTGTATACCATGCATGACTTGTATATACATACAACGAAGCTGAATCCCCCCCTCCCTCTTTCCTTTCTTTCTCCCCCTACCAATTATTGATGAAAAAGAAAACAAAAATTGTCAAATTTAAAAAAAACACAAAAAAAAAACACAATTCTATACATTGTCCTTTATAATGGAAGAGGTTTTAGCAGAGTAAGATATAAGCTGCCCTAATATTTACAGAGCACCTACCATGTTTATTAGGATATTTATACTAACAGTAGCTCAGCTGGTCCTGAGTAGATATTTACATTCTCCTTACTCCACCTTGAGTTTCTTAATGTAAATCCCAAATCCTCTGATAATTTCTGAATTAAATTTAATTAATGTCATTAAAATAAATGTGATTTGCTTTACAGAGACATAAAATACAAATATCGTGTTAAGTATTTTTATTCAGAGATACAAAGCAGTAAAGCAACATTTAGAATAATATAGCATTTATTGTGTAATGGACCAGCATGGCGATAGAAACATCCTGAAGGTGGATCCTGCATCACGTTCACACATCGAGGTCAGTCTTGTAAAACAGAGAGATATAACGGTTTCACTCATTAAAAAAAAAAAAAAAGGCATGTGGAGCTGTAATGGAATTTCGTCAGAACTGATAAAATGCCGTTATTAATACAAATTTAGTTTATATGTTTAATATAGATATTATTTCTTCACATGAAAGTTGAAAGTCTTATTAACCCCCCAGTTACTGTCTCCATGGATCCCTCGGAAGCCATGCCATGGATCCTCTGCCAGTGGTTTGAGAGTTAGCGACAGCCGGTAAAGAGGTGACAAGATTGGAAACCAGCGGTAAAAACAGGATGAGTGTCAGTTGGCGGCTCCCGTAGAGAATAATGTGAGCTGTTAGTGACTGGCTATGTAGTGGTAACTGTCGCTACTGGTTGCATGTTATAGTCAGAAAATGGCCGCTACTCACTATCTGTAGTGACAGACTGTTTATAGATTAGTTATCGGTCGGTAAAAAGTAACGACAACATTGAAATAAGTCCTTAGGGTTTCCTGCTCACTGAATAGAAATTCCTCTATTGAAGCCAATGGGTGAGCTGCTATTCAGTAAGCATGTATACCCCAATATAAACCTTATACTTGATAGAGAACCCAAACAGAAAAAGTTTAATACAAACAATACATTGTATCTGGTGCTGAACAAATATTGAAGACATGCTATTAAATAGGCCCATTAGGAGGAACTGTGAGATCCTGGGTTCTAATGTAGGGTAAATATCATATTATCCTGTGTTTCTCCTAAGACTCGGTAACATGCGGACTTACCTTATCATTTGGCGAAGTGAATATACAACTGGCAGATTAACGGACTTAATATGAGAATCAGAGTCATCAGAACTCGCACCGGAAACAACTGATGGTAAAGAGACGTCACCGAGCCTGTGATAAACCAGAGACATCATTATTAATCATACAGTGTATTCAATGATATCCCTAACAAGAGAGAGATACAGCGACCCCAGACAACGTTTCCACCTCTCATAGGCAGCATCAGAATAGATACACACGGATCTAATTAGTGGTTTATACTGGATCTGTGCTGCCCTAGGCATGACGGAACTTGGGCACCTCCCCTACACCCGCCCCCCCAATTTAAATTGTCCCAACCCTTCCTGTTAAGGCCACACCTCGTCCTGTCAAAGACTAACACAAACTTTGACTGACAAACACACTGACATACACACACACAGATTTGACACTGACAGACACAAACAATCACCCTAAAAGACACACGCTCCCTCACAGACACACTCAGAGACACGCATTGACAGAACCCCCCCACTGTGACAGACCCATCTGTATGGACTAAAGGCCACTGTATTAGTCTGTATTGCCAATTGCATGAATTCCCCATTAGTATGCTTTGTTTAGGGAATATCCTTTTTTTATTAGAGCGGAACTACCGAGCGGACGGCCACCGGAAGAGTATTTGCTGCTGGTTAACCTATTGATCCCAATTAGAGCGTTGGGTTAACCACGGGCCTTCTCAATTAAAACGTCACCGGGTGAGGTAGATGGATTGGTATGTCGACCCGCGGTGGCCATTTTAAACCATGCACGAAAGACCAGCGGTGTTGACGGTTAATTCATGGAACTGGCGGACGCACCGGCTGAACACGGCGCTAGGCGTCGTCTCCCCTTCTCAATGCGACAAAGCATGCGAATGCTGGCGTTCGAGTTTTAAACAACACGAATGGACTTAGCCCAGATAGCCTTCCCATGGAGTCAATCGCATACCGAAGAACTGTAATAGACTTTGACTCCATGGCGATTGAACTATGCGCATGGGATCTGAGCGCTATTCGCCAATAATATGCACTCAGATCCAGGCTATCTGGGGATGTGTTACACGAATACAATATGTTCGGCAATTAGAAAGTTATGTATTTTAATGTGTTTTATAACTTTGAGTTAAAATGGCGATTTGCCTCTGCTCGGGGAGATAATTGAATTACTTCCCAGTTATCTCCCGAGCAGAGGGGAGGAAACTGTGATGCATGCTGGGAATATTGTGGGGTATTCCAGTCTCCCATTTGGTCCCCTAGGGGAGTGTCCACCAAGTGGGAGACCTGCATAAATACCGGGCAGGTAGCCCACAGTAAATCAGTTCGTGTTTTACCCTCAAAGCGGAGCTTGGTCTCGTTATTGGGGGGGATTTTATTACCGGTGCCTAGAGACTGCTTATTGGAATTATTTGCCGCTTGGAAACTATTGCCGTTCGGCTGCTATTAGCGATTCGTGCATTTGGAGCTCGAGAAGGGAAAGAGCCTTACAGGTACCGTTCGGGAGTTTGGAGTGTTCCCTAGCTGGCGGTTCGCATGGTTTCACTGTCTACGCTACCAGACCACAGTATTGCGAACGGGGACCATTCACTAAACAGCGGTTTGTGCATTTAATTACTGGAGGTACCGTAACAACCACTCACAGATTATTATTTATTTTATTTTTAATTCACCCAGCTTCCCTACCTTTGGGGTCCAGTGGGGCTGCTGGCTGGGTTGTTTGGGCAGGCAGCCAGTTGAAGTCCAGAGGTGCCACAGAGTGATGCTGGGAACAGGAATGTGACGTCATATTCCGGCTCCCAGCATCACTGTGCAGCGTGCGGAAGCAGAGCAGGGAGAGCTCACAAATCAGCGCTCCCTCTCCGCCCGCCTGAACTTCAACTTGCTGCCTGCCCTGAGGCTTACAAGGCATTTGGGGACGGAGTTTCTTGCTGCTCCCTTGAAAGTGCCGCCAAAGGCAAATGCCTTGTTTGCCTCACGGCAAATATACAACACACACACAGTGTAACAATGCATCTATAACTGAATTGTGTATGTCTACTATAACTGTAACAATGTATCTAAAACTGTACTGTATGTGTCCTTTATATGTGTAACAATTTATCTATAACTGTACTGTATATGTCTCCAATTGTATGCAGGGCTAGACTGGGGATCCAAAGCAGCCCTGAAAAAAATAAAATAAAAAAAAATTGTGCCAGATATTATCGCATGTAATATGTAAGGCTATGTCTTGCCAGGACAGATGATTGAGAGAGAATATATATATCTATCTATCTCTCTTTCTAATATAAAATATTGGTCCTTTCAGGGTAAAACGTTTAATTATACAGTAAGCATACTCACATGCAGACACAGGCAATTTCACTGACATCTCAACGACACACAGCCTCATAGACAAACAATCTTACGGATATACATCAGCTTATTGACATAAAAACACAAGCTCACTCACTAGCAGACTCACACACACAGCTTAATGTGGTGGCATGTCCCTACAGGCTTTTCAACGTAAACACTGACTTTTCAGAGAAAAGTCAGTGTTTACATTGCTTCAAAGTGACACTGCTAGTGACAGTCACTAGAGGTGCTTCCTGTGTTAGTGCACCTACATTCAGGGCCTCCACACTCTGTAGGTGCTGAACGTTCCCCATAGAGATACATTGGATTGGCTGAGATCACCAAGCTTGATGATCTCAGCTATAGAGGCAGGGCCAGTCGAGGGGAGACCAGCATGCTGCGTAAAAAAAAAAAAAAAAGTGGTGAGCAAAAACACTATTTTTAAACACACATTTACACCATGACAGACACAGAAACACACACACACACTTCATTTACACAATGACAGACAGACAGATTACTAATACCTGCCAGGGGGAGGTCTTCTGGGGACTTGTCCTGGCGGCCGCTGGGGGAGCTGCGCTGGCTCTGCTCTCCCGCCCTCATGCGCTGCTGAATGAGACCAGCGCCGGAATATGACGTCATATTCCGGCGCCGGTCTCATTCAGCAGCGCGCGAGGGCGGGAGAGCAGAGCCAGCACAGCTCCCCCAGCGGCCGCCAGGACAAGTCCCCAGAAGACCTCCCCAGCGGCCGCCAGCAGACCCAGGTGTCTGCCAGGCCCCAGGTGCCGACGGCCCACCGGGAAATTTCCCGGTATTCCGGTGGGCCAGCCCGGCCCTGATTGTATGTGTAAAACATTGTGTATAACTATACTGTATATATATGTATTAAGGCCTTTTGGCCTGTAATTGTGGGAGGGGCGTATGACTCACCTTCTCCCTACTTAAGGGACACCCCTTACCTGGCTCCATACCGTTCGAGGTCAGCGCCGCATCGAGAATCCACTTCCGGTTCACGTACGGCGCCATCTTGCTTTTCAAAACCCGCGGTTTTCGTTTGGTGTAGCTGTGTCCAGGAATCCTTACAGGTTTTCCGCCCGTTCAGCCGCGCACATACCCGGTGTTTTCGTCGCAGATTAAGTCCACAGGACTTCAAAATCGTAAGTCCGTCGCCCGGATCATTTCCCACGGCGTCGCGATTTTAAACGGCCTTACTTTACGGCCACACGCTTTACGGCCAAGTCACAGGCATATTAACCCCTTTGCTGCCGGCAGGCATATCGGTTCGGTTTTTCTTGTATTAAGCAAACTTGTTATGCATATCATCAGCTATAATTGGTTTTATGTTATTACTGTTAATTATTTTATGCAAATTACAAAATCCTTGCATGACTGGGGCAATACCCCTGTTAACTACTCATGAATAAGTGTTTATTTAGGTTATGGTTTAATCTTTTAGCAGATATGGTATCATTAAAGTTTTATTGAAATTCTTCATGTTATATACATTTATTTATGGAGTTAAGCTTAGACAAGCTTTTACATTTCACAGATATCTTTTGTAGGATTTACGTTAAAAATTATGTTTAGAAATTACGTTTCTATCATACCATGTACTCACGTTTCTTACATGGCACTTATATATTCTGACTTTTTCTTTGTGTACTCAAACGACATACCAAGTACACAAGAACACGGTCTCATAAATCTCACAAACTTTCGGGTTGAATCACACGTCTTGATTCAACCACTCATACATCACGTTGTTTCCTAATTGGGATAACTTCTCAAATATTTCTGTACCTCGTACTTACCTCTTTTCATGGCTTACGTTTACGGCCTAACATATACGGTATTGTTTTAAATCCTGCACCTTATTATACTACAAACACTAGCATTACTATTAAATCTGGTCACCATAGAGACATATCATACACACCCCCAAGCATGATTACCATACCACAGACAGGGCCAGTCGGGCCAATATCATTCATATATTCCCATTCCATATGTACTACTAGAACTCACCACAACTAACTAGTCTAAATTGGTATCATAGGATCCAATTCTCACACTATCATATTTGGTTTTTCTATCCCTTTAGGTTTTTCCAGTTTTCTCTACCTATCGCTTATCAAACGCATACATACTACCAGGTACGTTAAGCCTGCTCACGCCATACATCACATATGGTTCCTCCTCTACTTAGGACATAGAGTACTGGCAATTTCAGGGGTTATAGGCCCAAATAGGTATCCCCCCTCCAGGCATTCTGCCTATCGTTTAGTGGTCCGCGAGGCCAACACCCCGCCTCAACGTTTCGGAGGTAATGCCCCCCGGGCCACACGTGAGTTAGCCGCCTCGCATTATAGAGAGGGTGCCACCTGTCACTCCCTTCCCCTGTTTTCTTGTATTGTCACCGAGAGGCCTACGAATTCCTGCCACTACGTCGGGTGGCCTCAATAACCCCTCGCGCCAACGCATAGATAGAGCCTCTCATAGCCACTTGGCAACTAGCAGGGCCTCACCTGTCACCAAAGAACAAGTTTAATTTTTCGCCTCATCCGGCATAATTAGCCTGCCAGTACATCCCCTCGGGGGTTTTTACGCTAACCATATACTTTGTAATCTAGTATGTCGCAAGAAGGGGTAGAGGATTTCTCCATCCCAAGGACTCCGGCTAGAACCAACACCCCATCACAGGAGGAAGATACGGCTAGTCCAGCATCTTTCAGATCATGGACTATCCCTCGTATCACTAGCGAACTCAGGAGACGACAAATCCCTTTTCCAGCAACAGCAAGGAAAGCGGAACTTTACAGATTATTACACACCTCAACCGATAACACGGACGCTGGGGAAGGGTCGAGCCAGTCCCACCCAGGGAACATACATGACATGCTCACGTCCCTCATGACATCCATGAGCAAGGTCAATTCTAGGCTGGAGAAACTTGAATCGGTCACTACAGCCCTCACTATGGCTGGACCGGCCACGGCAATTCCCCCATCAGTGGTGGAGTTGCAATCAGTTTCTCCAGCTATCACCTCGGATGACCAAGAAGTTTACCCTGCCCACATGATTCCTGAGCACCTCAGGAGAGATATCCTGGAAGGTAAAGATGTCAATCTGGCCTCACTACTAATTGCCTCCCAGGATATAGTGGAACATAAGACCTACGCTTATGGCGATATTTCTGTGGTGGTCAAATCTAGGGATGCACGATTAAATAGGAAGCTAACCATTCCAGAATTTGTATTAGCTTTTGGCATTTATCGGGATGTGGTCTGTACGGTATATCCCCACAGACGTGAGGAGTTTGACTTATATATACACAGGCTGGTTGATCTGGGCAACAAATATGGTGGGTCAGCTTTCTATGACTACCATAGATCCTTTTCTGCCAAAGTGTCTGGCGCCTTCTCACAGTACGGGACAAGGTCCAACTGGAGTAAGATTGATACGATCATTTTTTGCAGGCACTTTGCAGGTCTAAGAGCACCGGCCTGTGCACACTGCTCCTCCATGGCTCATACTGCCAATTTTTGTCCGACCACTGCGAACGAACCTACCACCTCGCAGGGCACTAGCTCCGCTGTGTCAGCAGAGAGAACACCCAAAGACAAACTGGGTCGACCTATCAAGTTTTTGGGGAAGTCCCAAATATGTAATAATTTCAATGTCGGTGCATGTAATTACAGCGGTTGTCGGTTATTGCATATATGTTCAAAATGTTTTAGGGCACATGCGAAAACCATGTGTCCAAATAAAATGTACCCTAAGCAATACTTAACCGAGATAAATATTTCTGTACTCACGGCATTACTGTCACGACATCCATCCAGACATTTGGTAGACTTCATCATCACTGGTCTATCACAAGGATTCCATACTGGTCTCATACACATGCCTTCAGGAATCCTTGAATGTCCTAATTTACAATCTGCACAACAAAACCCTACAGCGGTTAGCACACTCATAGCCAAAGAAGTGGCAGAGGGCTTCCTATTGGGACCCTTTCAGTCCTCTCCTTTTTCCACATGGCGGACAAACCCCATCGGTATTGTCACAGGGAAATCTTCCCACAAACAAAGACTTATCATCGATCTGTCTGCACCTCACACCTCTGCCTCACCTAGTCTGAACTCCCTTATCCCCTCTGAGGAATTTTCACTTCAATACTCCACCATAGATCACGCCATTACAGCTATCATGCAGGCAGGGGTCGGAGCATGGCTCAGCAAGACTGACATTACAAATGCCTTCAAATTATTGCCTATCCACCCTACACTATGGCACCTGCATGGCATTAAGTGGGCCGGGCACTACTACTTTTTCTCACGCCTAACGTTTGGTTCAAAAAGTAGTCCGGCCATTTTTGACGTATTCGCCGAAACATTATGCTGGTTATTATTAAATGTAGCCAGATGCCCTACAGTTATACACTACCTGGATGATTTCTTACTGATCGAAGAGAACACTTCCCCTCCCAGTAGCCTCATAGAAACCATCAGTCTTTTTAAACAGGTGGGTGTTCCAGTCTCCCCCACCAAAACTGAAGGACCAGATACAGTCATCACCTTTCTGGGAATCATGCTAGACTCAGCCACCATGCAAGCCAGCCTGCCACGCACCAAGATAGAGAACATTCTCACCAACATTAACCTCTACATACCCCTCGGTACTTGCAATCGCAAAGAATTGCAGTCTCTACTTGGGTCACTGAACTTTGCCATGCGCATTATACCTCAAGGCCGGGCTTTCATCTCACGGCTTCTAACCATGTTCCCACTGTTTAGACATGATGCACACAGGTTACCACTGGATACCCAAGCCACGGCAGACCTACTTATGTGGAGAAACTTTTTGACCACCTGGAATGGGAAAAGCATGTTTCTCCCTAAATTGTCTGACTCCTCACCTACCATCTGGTCAGACGCGGCGTCTACCACAGGTTTTTGCAGCAATTTACGGGAATGAATGGCTTTGGGGTAGCTGGCCTCCAGAGGTACAGGACCTCGAAGGTTTTTCCACTACCTCAGCTCTATTTGAGATGTATCCCATTGTGGCAGCTGCCGTGACATGGGGGCATCTATGGGCAGGTTCGTCAGTACGTTGCCACTCAGACAACCAAGCTACCTGCCACATCATAAACAAAGGCCGATCCAAGTCACTGACCATTATGAGGTTCTTGAGGAAACTCACCTGGCTAGCTGCATGCCACAATTTCTTCTTGTTTTGTGTCCATGTCCCAGGTGTTTGTAACACGGCTGCTGACAATTTGTCTCGTTTCAATTTTCAGGCTTTTCGGCAAATACTTCCGTCAGCCGCACGTACAGCCACGACCCCTCCACCTTTCCACCAGCTAGTCATGGACTAGAAGCTATTATGCAACATAGCAGGACATTGGCACAATTAGCACTGTCCACCAATACCCGGAGAACATATGACAGGGCTTTCCTTCTATTTAAAAGATTCCTGTCACTGCACAACATCACACAACCTTTCATCATGACATCTTTGTTAGGTTTTGCTTCTTTTGCCACCTCAAACTTAAATTATCTTACAACACAATCAAGCTATATCTGACAGGCATACAACATCACATGCTAACATTACAACCAAACAACACAAGTTTCATGTCCTCCTACCAGATCAAAAACATCCTTAGAGGTATCCAGAGATCCGAACCCCCACGTACCGTGCAAAGGCTACCTATAGACTTCAATATCTTCAAGGATTTATCCAGCCTACTAGATTCAAAACCCTTTGCGAACAACACAAACCTTGTTATAAAAACCGCCATATACGTAGCTTTTATGGTTTCTTGAGACCAAGAGAATTTACCGCCATCAACACATCCCAGTCCACTCACATTCTGCTTCATTCACACTTAACAAAACACATGGATTACTATATTTTAGCTCTGCATCACTCCAAAACCAATCAACACGCACCCCCGGTAGAGGTTAGATACTATCCTACCCACAACGTGTGGTGCCCCGTCACATTACTGGACACCTATACTCAGCATTTCAAAGCATCACCATCTCAACCACTTTTCTGTCTACAAGGTTCGGTACTCACTACCACCACCTTCATGACCCACGTCAGGTCCCTACTTACACAACTAGGCCTAAAATCAGCTAACTATTCGGGCCACTCCTTCCGCATAGGGGCGGCCTCCACAGCGTCCAGTGCAAACATTCCAGTACATGTTATCAAATCACTAGGGCGCTGGAAGTCTTCTGCATACTCTAGATACATACCTAACCCAGTACAAGAAATTAGAAATGCCTTTCAAGATATGTCTGGTTGAAGTATGTATACTGCTCGTTTCGTAATAAAGTATATTTTCTACTTTTTGCCCTCTTTATTTACAGGCCTACCTCATCGTCGGTTCCGGCACACCACAACCGACTTGCTCTTTCACACTATCCCATACTTATCAGTGTTGGTATCTTCTGTACTATCATGAGCCCTTAACACAAGTATTAAGGCCTTTTGGCCTGTAATTGTGGGAGGGGCGTATGACTCACCTTCTCCCTACTTAAGGGACACCCCTTACCTGGCTCCATACCGTTCGAGGTCAGCGCCGCATCACCCTCCCACCCACTCCTCTTTTATTAACTCCTTTTCTCATACATTTCTTATTGGTGGGCCCTCTTTATTTACAGGCCTACCTCATCGTCGGTTCCGGCACACCACAACCGACTTGCTCTTTCACACTATCCCATACTTATCAATGTTTGTATCTTCTGTACTATCATGAGCCCTTAACACAAATATATATATATATATATATATATACATATATAACAATGTATCTATTACTGTATGTTATATATTTATATGTGTAACAATGTGTATATAATTATACTATACATGTCTGTTATATGTAACAATGTATCTATAACTACTGTATGTGATGTGTAACAATAGATCTAACTGTACATCTCTAGTATATCTGTAAAACAATATTTATAACTGGACTGTATTTAATTATATGTGTAACACTATCTATAACTGCTCTATGTCTATTATATGTGTATCAATGTATCTATAACTGTACTGTATGTGTCTATTATATGTGTAACAATGTATGTTATACTGCATATGTCTATTATAGATGTACCAATGTTCATCTACAAACACACACCAAACATAGAAGGAATTTGATGTGCTATGTGAATATTACAAAATATGAAATCCAAGGAGTTTATTTAAGGAAAAGGATTTGGGATGTTTAATAAATTAATAGACATTTGAACCCATACATTAGATGCTTTTGACAACATATTTCAATGACTTACCATAGAGATTCAGGCTCTTACTGAGTGGGGCAGTGAGTGAGCGGTGCTCCAGGCAGCAGGTCACACTCTGACCCCACATTCTCGATGTTATCTTCACAGTGGACCTCTTGGTGTACGTGCGGTCCTCATTCTCTGTGACATTGTCCCAACTCTGGGTTTCCATCAGGGAAAAACTCCACAAAATGGTCAAATTCTGAGGATAAAATCTCTGAGCTTCACAGATCAGGAGCGCTTTCTCCTCCTCAATCCACAGGGATATTACAGGGGTCACTAGGGAGCAGTAAAATATGTTATTACAGGGTCACTGGAGAGCAGTAAATATGTTGTTACAGGGTCACTGAAGAGCAGTAATAGTATGTTATTACATGGGTCAATGAGAGCAGTAATTTATATAGCGCCATCAAATTCTGCAGCGCTTTACAATGGGTGGACGAACAGACATGTAGTTGTAACCAGACAAGTTGGACACACAGGAACAGAGGGGTTGAGGGCCCTGCTCAATGAGCTTACATGCTAGAGGGAGTGGGGTAAAATGACACAAAAAAAGGTAAGGATAGTATTAGACTAGTGACAGTTGCATAAGGGGAATCAGTCTGGAGCTATTAACAGTTTAATTGATACGCTTTTATGAAGAAGTGGGTTTTTAATGATTTTTTTGAAGCAGTGGAGACTGGGTGAGCAACGGCGGAGGGAAGAGAGTTCCACAGGAACAGTGCAGCCCTCGAGAAATCTTGAAGGCGAGCATCAGAGGTGGGAGTACGGACAGAAGATAGACGTAAGTCTTCGATAGTAAGGGCCTAGACGGAACATACTTGTGTATAAGGGAGGATAGATAGGTGGGAGCAGCATTATGTAGAGATTTGAAAGCAAGAACCAGAATTTTAAATTGAGCCCTATATCTTACAGGAAGCCAATGTAGGGACTGACTTTACTGAGAGGGTAGTGGCTGCATGGAATAGCCTTCCAGCTGAAGTGGTAGAGGTTAACACAGTAAAGGAGTTTAGGCATGCGTGGGATAGGCATGAGGCTATCCTAACTATAAGATAAGACCAGGGACTAATGAAAGTATTTAGAAAATTGGACAGACTAGATGGGCCGAATGGTTCTTATCTGCCGTCACATTCTATGTTTCTATGTTCTTTGTTTCAATATTATGTTATTACATGGGTCACTGTGGATTGGTAAATATTATTTTATTACAGGGTCACTGAGAGCAGTAAATATTATGTTATTACAGGGTCAGTGGGGAGCAGTACATATTATGTTATTACAGGGTCACTGAGAGCAGTAAATATGATGATATTACAGGGTCACTGGGAGCAGTAAATATTATGTTATTACATGGTCACTGGGAGCAGTAAATATTATGTTATTACAGGGTCACTGGGAGCAGTAAATATTATGTTATTACAGGGTCACTGGGAGCAGTAAATATTATGTTATTACAGGGTCACTGGGAGCAGTATATATTATGTTATTACAGGGTCACTGGGAGCAGTACATATTATGTTATTACAGGGTCACTGGGAGCAGTAAATATTATGTTATTACAGAGTCACTGGGAGCAGTAAATATTATGTTATTACAGGGTCACTGGGAGCAGTAAATATTATGTTATTACAGGGTCACTGGGAGCAGTAAATATTATGTTATTACAGGGTCACTGGGAGCAGTACATATTATGTTATTACAGGGTCACTGGGAGCAGTAAATATTATGTTATTACAGGGTCACTGGGAGCAGTAAATATTATGTTATTACAGGGTCACTGGGAGCAGTAAATATTATGTTATTACAGGGTCACTGGGAGCAGTATATATTATGTTATTACAGGGTCACTGGGAGCAGTATATATTATGTTATTACAGGGTCACTGGGAGCAGTAAATATTATGTTATTACAGGGTCACTGGGAGCAGTATATATTATGTTATTACAGGGTCACTGGGAGCAGTAAATATTATGTTATTACATGGTCACTGGGAGCAGTAATATTATGTTATTACAGGGTCACTGGGAGCAGTAAATATTATGTTATTACAGGGTCACTGGGAGCAGTAAATATTATGTTATTACAGGGTCACTGGGAGCAGTAAATATTATGTTATTACAGGGTCACTGGAGCAGTAAATATTATGTTATTACAGGGTCACTGGGAGCAGTAAATATTATGTTATTACATGGTCACTGAGAGCAGTAAATATTATGTTATTACAGGGGTCACTGTGAGCAGTACATATTATGTTATTACATGGTCACTGGGAGCTGTAAATATTATGTTATTACAGGGTCACTGGGAGCAGTAAATATTATGTTATTACAGGGTCACTGGGAGCAGTAAATATTATGTTATTACAGAGTCACTGGGAGCAGTACATATTATGTTATTACAGGGGTCATTGGGGAGCAGTACATATTATGTTATTACAGGGTCCCTGGGAGCAGTAAATATTATGTTATTACATGGTCACTGAGAGCAGTAAATATTATGTTATTACAGGGTCACTGGGAGCAGTAAATATTATGTTATTACAGGGTCACTGGGAGCAGTATATATTATGTTATTACAGGGTCACTGGGAGCAGTACATATTATGTTATTACAGGGTCACTGGGAGCAGTAAATATTATGTTATTACAGGGTCACTGGGTGCAGTACATATTATGTTATTACATGGTCACTGGGAGCAGTAAATATTATGTTATTACAGGGTCACTGGGAGCAGTAATATTATGTTATTACAGGGTCACTGGGAGCAGTAAATATTATGTTATTACATGGTCACTGGGAGCTGTAAATATTATGTTATTACATGGTCACTGGGAGCAGTAAATATTATGTTATTACATGGTCACTGGGAGCAGTAAATATTATGTTATTACAGAGTCACTGGGAGCAGTACATATTATGTTATTACAGAGTCACTGGGAGCAGTAAATATTATGTTATTACAGAGTCACTGGGAGCAGTACATATTATGTTATTACAGAGTCACTGGGAGCAGTAAATATTATGTTATTACAGGGTCACTGGGAGCAGTACATATTATGTTATTACAGGGTTACTGGGAGCAGTAAATATTATGTTATTACAGGGTCACTGGGAGCAGTAAATATTATGTTATTACAGGGTCACTGGGAGCAGTACATATTATGTTATTACAGGGTTACTGGGAGCAGTAAATATTATGTTATTACAGGGTCACTGGGAGCAGTACATATTATGTTATTACAGAGTCACTGGGAGCAGTAAATATTATGTTATTACAGGGTCACTGGGAGCAGTAAATATTATGTTATTACAGGGTCACAGGGAGCAGTAAATATTATGTTATTACATGGTCACTGGGAGCAGTAAATATTATGTTATTACATGGTCACTGGGAGCAGTAAATATTATGTTATTACATGGTCACTGGGAGCAGTAAATATTATGTTATTACAGGGTCACTGGGAGCAGTAAATATTATGTTATTACAGAGTCACTGGGAGCAGTACATATTATGTTATTACATGGTCACTGGGAGCAGTACATATTATGTTATTACATGGTCACTGGGAGCAGTAAATATTATGTTATTACATGGTCACTGGGAGCAGTACATATTATGTTATTACAGGGTCACTGGGAGCAGTAAATATTATGTTATTACACGGTCACTGGGAGCAGTAAATATTATGTTATTACTGGGTCACTGGGAGCAGTAAATATTATGTTATTACAGGGTCACTGGGAGCAGTAAATATTATGTTACAGAGATTAAAAGCACAGGAGCAATGTATTATGTTATTACTAGGAAGTCACTGAGCAGTAAATATTATATTATTACAGGGTCACTGAGAGCAGTAAATATTATGTTATTACAGGGTCACTGGGAGCAGTACATATGCTTATGTTATTACAGGGTCACTAGGAGCAGTAAATATTATTTATTACAGAGTCACTAGGAGCAGTAAATATTATATTTATTACAGGGTCACTGGGAAGTAAAATATTATGTTATTACAGGGTGCTAGGAGCAGTAAATATTATATTGTACAGGGGTCACTAGGAGCAGTAAATATTATGTTATTACAAGTCTAGGAGCAGTAAATATTATGTTATTACTTAGGGTCACTAGGAGCAGTAAATATTATATATTTATAACAGGGTCACTGGGAGCAGTAAATATTATGTTATTACAGGGGTCACTGAGAGCAGTAAATATTATGTTATTACTGGGTCACTGGGAGCAGTAAATATTATGTTATTACATGGTCACTGGGAGCAGTAAATGTTATGTTATTACAGGGTCACTAGGGAGCAGTAAATATTATGTTATTACAGGGTCACTGGGAGCAGTAAATATTATGTTATTACAGGGTCACTGGGAGCAGTATATATTATGTTATTACAGGGTCACTGGGAGCTGTAAATATTATGTTATTACAGGGTCACTGGGAGCAGTAAATATTATGTTATTACAGGGTCCCTGGGAGCAGTACATATTATGTTATTACAGGGTCACTGGGAGCAGTAAATATTATGTTATTACAGGGTCACTGGGAGCAGTAAATATTATGTTATTACAGGGTCCCTGGGAGCAGTACATATTATGTTATTACATGGTTACTGGGAGCAGTAAATATTATGTTATTACAGGGTCACTGGGAGCAGTAAATATTATGTTATTACAGGGTTACTGAGAGCAGTAAATATTATGTTATTACAGGGTCACTGGGAGCAGTAATATTATGTTATTACAGGGTCACTGGGAGCAGTAAATATTATGTTATTACAGGGTCACTGGGAGCAGTAAATATTATGTTATTACAGGGTCACTGGGTGCAGTACATATTATGTTATTACATGGTCACTGGGAGCAGTACATATTATGTTATTACAGGGTCACTGGGAGCAGTACATATTATGTTATTACAGGGTCACTGGGAGCAGTAAATATTAGGTTATTACAGGGTCACTGGGAGCAGTACATATTATGTTATTACAGGGTCACTGGGAGCAGTAAATATTATGTTATTACAGAGTCACTGGGAGCAGTAAATATTATGTTATTACATGGTCACTGGGAGCAGTAAATATTATATTATTACAGTCACTGGGAGCAGTAAATATTATGTTATTACAGAGTCACTGGGAGCAGTAAATATTATGTTATTACAGAGTCACTGGGAGCAGTAAATATTATGTTATTACAGTCACTGGGAGCAGTAAATAGTATGTTATTACAGGGTCACTTGGAGCAGTAAATATTATGTTATTACAGGGTCACTAGGGAGCAGTAAATATTATGTTATTACAGGGTCACTGGGAGCAGTAAATATTATGTTATTACAGGGTCCCTGGGAGCAGTACATATTATGTTATTACATGGTCACTGGGAGCAGTAAATATTATGTTATTACAGGGTCACTAGGGATCAGTAAATATTATGTTATTACAGGGTCACTAGGGATCAGTAAATATTATGTTATTACAGGGTCACTGGGAGCAGTAATATTATGTTATTACAGGGGTCACTGGGAGCAGTAAATATTATGTTATTACATGGTCACTGGGAGCAGTAAATATTATGTTATTACAGGGTCCCTGGGAGCAGTAAATATTATGTTATTACATGGTCACTGGGAGCAGTAAATGTTATGTTATTACAGGGTCACTAGGGAGCAGTAAATATTATGTTATTACAGGGTCACTGGGAGCAGTAAATATTATGTTATTACAGGGTCCCTGGGAGCAGTACATATTATGTTATTACAGGGTCACTGGGAGCAGTAAATATTATGTTATTACAGGGTCACTGGGAGCAGTAAATATTATGTTATTACAGGGTCACTGGGAGCAGTAAATATTATGTTATTACAGGGTCACTGGGAGCAGTAAATATTATGTTATTACAGGGTCACTGGGAGCAGTAAATATTATGTTATTACAGGGTCACTGGGAGCAGTAAATATTATGTTATTACAGGGTCACTGGGAGCAGTAAATATTATGTTATTACTGGGTCACTGGGAGCAGTAAATATTATGTTATTACAGAGTCACTGGGAGCAGTAAATATTATGTTATTACATGGTCACTGGGAGCAGTACATATTATGTTATTACAGGGTCACTGGGAGCAGTAAATATTATGTTATTACAGAGTCACTGGGAGCAGTAAATATTATGTTATTACAGAGTCACTGGGAGCAGTAAATATTATGTTATTACAGTCACTGGGAGCAGTAAATATTATGTTATTACAGGGTCACTGGGAGCAGTAATATTATGTTATTACAGTACATATTATGTTATTACATGGTTACTGGGAGCAGTAAATATTATGTTATTACAGGGTCACTGGGAGCAGTAAATATTATGTTATTACAGGGTCACTGGGAGCAGTAATATTATGTTATTACAGGGGTCACTGGGAGCAGTAAATATTATGTTATTACATGGTCACTGGGAGCAGTAAATATTATGTTATTACAGGGTCACTGGGAGCAGTACATATTATGTTATTACAGGGTCACTGGGAGCAGTAAATATTATGTTATTACAGGGTCACTGGGAGCAGTAAATATTATGTTATTACAGGGTCCCTGGGAGCAGTACATATTATGTTATTACAGGGTCACTGGGAGCAGTAATATTATGTTATTACAGGGGTCACTGGGAGCAGTAAATATTATGTTATTACAGGGTCACTGGGAGCAGTAATATTATGTTATTACAGGGGTCACTGGGAGCAGTAAATATTATGTTATTACATGGTCACTGGGAGCAGTAAATATTATGTTATTACAGGGTCACTGGGAGCAGTAAATATTATGTTATTACATGGTCACTGGGAGCAGTAAATATTATGTTATTACAGGGTCACTGGGAGCAGTAAATATTATGTTATTACAGAGTCACTGGGAGCAGTACATATTATGTTATTACATGGTCACTGGGAGCAGTAAATATTATGTTATTACAGGGGTCACTGTGAGCAGTATATATTATGTTATTACAGGGGTCACTGGGAGCAGTAAATATTATGTTATTACATGGTCACTGGGAGCAGTAAATATATTATTACAGGGTCACTGGGAGCAGTAAATATATTATTACAGGGTCACTGGGAGCAGTAAATATTATGTTACTACATGGTCACTGAGAGCAGTAAATATATTATTACATGGTCACTGGGAGCAGTAAATATTATGTTATTACAGGGTCACTGGGAGCAGTAAATATTATGTTATTACATGGTCACTGGGAGCTGTAAATATTACATTATTACAGGGTCACTAGGGAGCAGTAAATATGTTATTACAGGGGTCACTGGGAACAGTAAATATTATGTTATTACAGGGTCACTGGGAGCAGTAAATATTATGTTATTACAGGGTCACTGGGAGCAGTAAATATTATGTTATTACATGGTCACTGAGAGCAGTACATATTATGTTATTACAGGGGTCACTGGGAGCAGTACATATTATGTTATTACAGGGTCACTGGGAGCAGTACATATTATGGTATTACATGGTCACTGAGAGCAGTAAATATTATGTTATTACAGGGTCACTGGGAGCAGTAAATATTATGTTATTGCAGGGTCACTGGGAGCAGTAAATATTATGTTATTACAGGGTCACTGGGAGCAGTAAATATTATGTTATTACAGGGTCACTGGGAGCAGTACAAATATATTCGGGGCCAGTACAAACCGTTATCTGCAAATCTATTCATAAACAGGGCTATACATAGGACACAAGGTCACACATTTAGGCTGGAAGAAAGGAGATTTCATCTAAGGCAAAGTCAAGTTTTTTTTACAGTAAGAGCAATAAGGATATGGAATTCTTTACCTGAAGAGGTGGTTTTATCAGTCCATACAGATGTTTAAACTGCAATTGGATAAATACTTGCAAAAACATAACATACAGGGATATAATTTCTAATTAGTGGGATAATAGCTGCTTGATCCAAGGATAAATCTGACTGCTATTTTGGGGTCAAAAAGGAAATTCTTCCTAGTTTGTTGCAAAATTGGAAGAGTTTCAGACTGGGTTTTTTTTTACCTTCTTTTGGACCAACTGCAAAAACATATTTGAGGAAGGCTGAACTTGATGGACGTAAGTCTCTTTTCGGCTATGTAACTATGTAACTATGTAATGTTTTATAAATATTTTTTTTTATCACTAGGCACTTGACCTTTTATGTTTTTATTATTTTACTATAAATTTACCTATGTTTGTTGGGAATCATATAGCAAAAACATGTACTCTTTGTCTATGTAATATGTAACTAAAAAAATAACTATTTCTGAATGTATTAAAAAAAAAAAAAGAAAAAAATCTCACTAAGTTTTCAATATGTTTTCAACTACATGGCTAAATATATAAAGTATATAACATGGCAATTTTACCTGTGACCAGGAGGTGTGACCCATTCCCAGTGTAGGTATAAAGTAAAGATGTTTTGTCTACCACTATTTCACACACATACAGCCCACTGTCCCTGGCTGTGACAGAGGAGATAAGGAGAGAGCTGGACTGGAGGTTGGAGGTGATGGTGATTCTGGAGCTGTTCTGGAGCACATTGGAATCCTGGGCCCCAGTCTTCCACCAGTAATGTAATATTTCGACATTCTGTCTTCTTCCTAGAGAGCAGGACATGCTGGCTGTCTGACCCTCCTGCAGGACGAGGGATGGGGGGATCTGTATGACCCTCACTCCGGCTACACCTGTAGAGGGTAAGAATAATTAATCACAGAATTTCCTTAAATTCTTGTAATCCTAAAAAAAACCTGACAAATGTTCAAATTTTCAATTGTTCTAAAATAATTGTAATTTATTTAAATGAAGTTAAGTTCTTAGGTTATTATTATTAAGTTACCAATAGCCAGCATACACTGTCTGTAACACACCAAGCTCCCATAAGCAGAGCACAGATTCTATTACAGTCTACAGGTGATATTCAGAGTCTTTCTGCAGAACATAAAAGACTTATTGTTTAATGTGGAATAATAACATGAACGTATATTAGCTCAGGACCCCCAAGTTGCCACTTTCAGTAAAGGTAGCTATGTAGATGCCCAAGTCATGGAGTTTGAAGCTGTGCTGATCACCTGAAAAAATAAAATAAAAAACAATCTGGATTTCTAACTGAGTGTCATTAAAATGCAAGAAATTCAATTTTCAAACATTCTCATAAGTTATCCCAAGATTTTGTCAGAGACTCCCAAAAACATTTAGAGAAAGTGCAATCTGATATCGGATATTTATTGCCTTATTAACAGCTGCCGATAAGCCATTACCAGTATCCAAGTGATCACAATCCCATTGTTCTGACACTATTTGACAAAACTTTTACTGTTATCAGACCGGTCTAAATGGATCCTATACGTACAATAAACACTCAAGTTTTTACAAAATGTAACAATTTTTCTGACAAATAACCAATATCCCTAAATGTTTTAAGAGATTTTTACATGAGCAGAACAAGCACCGCAAACACCTTCTTGCACTTAAAAGAACACTGTAGGCATATTAACAACTTCATCTTATTGAAGTTCGTATAGTGCCTTCAGTGCTGGCCACCTTGTCCTACCTCCAAAACCCAATATTAAACTAGAAACATAGAAACATATGTTTCTATGTTTCTATATTAAACTAAATATAATTCTTGGAAGTGCAGCTTCAAGCAACACTGCCAAGCCTTCTGGGGATGAGATCCAGGTATCTCACGTCCCGACTCTCATACCGTAACATTACGTGACATCACATGTCCATGCTCAGTGCCGTCACAGTCAGTCATAGAGAATAACTAAATACAATGATTCCCTATGCAGGAATTGTAGGTGCGTTGTGGTGAGTGCTGCACATGTGCCTGCATTCCTCAATGGTCCTCTGTAACGGACCGTTTTGCACACAAGGGGTAAAAACCGTTAAGGCGATCGGCCCCCTTTCCAGAGATACAGGCACAGCTACTGCAGAACACCAAACTCCCAAACTGGATACAAAATAGCACTCCAACTCCCGAACTGGAACCTCCCAAATAGTTGCTAGCAGACGAACAGGAAAAGCAGACAATCAGCTTACACTCCTGGCAATCAGTCTCTAACAGCATACAGTAAATCCCCCCAAAGACGAGACAAGGCTCCGTGTTGAGGGTCAAGCAGTGGTCTGTTTAATGAGGGCTACCTGCCCAGCTTTTATGCAGGTCTCCCACCTGGTGGACACTCCCCTAGGGGACCAAATGGGAGACTGTGACAAGGGACAGACACGTATACAAAAAGGACACACAGTCACAGTATATTCCCACAATGCATCCTGGCTTCCTCCCCTCTGCCCTGGGAGATAATTGGGAAGTAACTCAATTATCTCCCAAGACAAAGGCAAAACTCCATTACACACGTGGGAACACAAAGCCAGCATAACACTTTAAAATGCACAAAGTAACATTTACTACATAAACCATAGACATGTAACATATCCCCAGATAGCTCAGGTCTGAGTGCACATTATTAGGTGAATGGCACTCAGACTACACGAATACAGTTCAATCGCCATGGAGCCAAAGTCTTTACAGTCAGTTTCATATGAATGGGCTCCATGGGATTCCTATCTGGGGTATAAGACATTCACACAAAAATACCGAACACCGGGTCATTCGTGTGCTTTCCCCGAACAAGAAGGGAGGTCGGCGGTTTCAGCGGTGTTCACGCAAAACTGTGTCCGATTTTAGTTCCATGAAAATAGAGGCGAACACCGCTGTTCATTCGTATGGTTTAAAATGGCCGCGACCTCGTGTTCGGGATACGAACGGCGGCCACCCAGCGTTCATCAATTAAGCTGCGGTTAACTGCAGCTTCAGGAGGTTAATTGCCGGCACACTCCAGCTCCCAGGTGGTCCAGTCATTCGTACGGTTGTTCGGTAGATTGAAACTACCGAACAACCGGCAGAAAAGCACGAATACAGCTTTTCTGCATGCAAAAATAAAGTCTTTAAAAAGGGGCCATAGTCCAAAGGCAGCAGGCGAGCAACCAGGCTTCTCCAATGCAATGTGGCGAGATTGGTCTCGTCACATCTCTCCCCTTTTCCAAACAGACTAACAGGGTATCTGACCTCCTGCCGGTCAGTGCCCTTGTTAGTCCAGCAGCCCACCCACAAAACACAATCAACAGCACAGCCTACCCACAATAAACGGTTACTACACCTGGGTAGAGGAGAAGCTTGTCCATGTCCAGGTGCCTCACCATGGCTGTGCTGGGTACGGGTACGCTGACTTGGTGGGTTGCTGAGTGGGCAGAGACCAGCGGTACTCTGCCCTGGTGCCAGCGCTACTGGGAGGGTAGCCTGTGGAAGCCTGTTAGTTGGAGGGGAGACCACTGCTCCCCTTTAAATACACCGCTTCTGCTGCTGCTGCTGGAGACCCACCGCCTCCCCTTCTTTGGTTACCCATCTCAGCAAGCGCGAGGGAGACCACTGTCTCCCTTTGGCTAAACAGCTCCTGTCGCTGGGGCAGGGACCTCCCGACCGGCCCCTACCCCCTGTGCTTGGCAGTGTAGAGACCACGTCCCATCTGCCAGTAACCGCTGTGGGGCTACCGGTCTCCCCTTTGTACATTGTTTCGCCGCTGGGGAGAGGGGGTAACAAGCTCCTCTCCCATACATACTTCCAGCTGCGGGGGAGGGAGACCGACTGTCTCTGCTCCCAATACAGAGTCCTGCTGCTGGGAAAGGAGACTGGGCTCTCTATTCCCGGTAGGACACTCTGCCGCTGGGGAATGGAGACGGGGCTCCCAATTCCCAATGATCTGTGCTGCCGCTGGGGAATGGAGACTGGGCCCCCAATTCCCAAAGCATCATACTGCCGCTGGGGAATGGAGACTGGGCTCCCAATTCCCAAAAAATCACGCTGCCGCTGGGGAGGGAGGACACTACTCTCCTCTCCCTGCACTTCACACTGCCTTCCCGGCATATCACTCTGCTGCTGGGGGGCAGGAACAACCACCTCTGCCCCCTGTAACTCAGCCTGCCGCTGGGGAATGGAGCTCAGGCTCCCAATTCCCTGCAATTCATTCTGCTGCTGGGGGGCAGGAACAACTACCTCTGCCCCCTGTAACTCAGCCTGCCGCTGGGGAATGGAGCTCAGGCTCCCAATTCCCTGCAATATCTCCCGCTGGGGAATGGAGCTCGGGCTCCCAATTCCTTGCAATTCATTCTGCTGCTGGGGGGCAGGAACAACTACCTCTGCCCCCTGTAACTCAGCCTGCCGCTGGGGAATGGAGCTCAGGCTCCCAATTCCCTGCAATATCTCCTGCTGGGGAATGGAGACTGGGCTCCCAATTCCCAATAAATCACACGGCCGCTGGGGAATGGAGACTGGGCTCCCAATTCCCTGCAGGACCGGTGGAGAGACCTCGGTCCCATCTCTACCGGCCACCTGGGGTTCTTCCCAGAAAATATCCACAATGTCTTCCCAGCTGAATGGGTCTGGCTCTGGCTCTGTCATGCTGCTCTCCTGCTGAGCCTTCTCGCTGTATTGAAACAGCTGCTGGTAGCCCTGTTCTAGCTCCATCTCTCGGGTTACCAGGTGGACCAGGTCTTGCTCAATTTTGTGAGCGTCGTCCCAGTCATACCTGCTCTCCCTCCACTCCCAGAGATCACTGAACCGGGCTTGTGTAGGGCTCCCAAATTCGAGCTCTGAAAACGACTCCCATAACAAGCCAGGACCATCAAACTCCTCTCCCTCTGGCTTGTCATGCTCGGCTGTCCAGGGTAGGTACTGTGCCCCATACCACCAGAGCGCCTGGTAGGCATCTTCTAGCCACAACTCCTGCCATACTAGGTGTTCCAATTTCCTCACCCATTCCTCCAGGGGCTGCTCTCCCAGGAAGGGCATCCGCAGGGCTACTCGCTTCTGCAACCGCTGGTCTTCCTTGGGGAGTCTCTTGCCCCGCTGGTACTCCACAATACCCAGTGCCTGGTACCAGATGCCTTTACGGACTGCATCTCGGTCATCCATGGCACCCTCGTCATACTCCACTGCTGGTTCCATGCTGGTGCTGTCAGGGTCGCTGTACTGGGACATGCGTTGCCCTCAAATTGTAAAATCCAAAGAAATGGTGTCTCCTGTAGCTGTCCTTCTGGTTGTAGGAACGATCCCACCGCTGCCACCAATTGTAACGGACCGTTTTGCACACAAGGGGTAAAAACCGTTTAGGCGATCGGCCCCCTTTCCAGAGATCCAGGCACAGCTACTGCAGAACACCAAAACTCCCGAACTGGATACAAAATAGCACTCCAACTCCCGAACTGGAACCTCCCAAATAGCTGCTAGCAGACGAACAGGAAAAGCAGACGAACAGCTTACACTCCTGGCAATCAGTCTCTAACAGCATACAGTGAATCCCCCCAAGAACGAGACAAGGCTCCGTGTTGAGGGTCAAGCAGTGGTCTGTTTAATGAGGGCTACCTGCCCGGCTTTTATGCAGGTCTCCCACCTGGTGGACACTCCCCTAGGGGACCAGATGGAAGACTGTGACAAGGGACAGACACGTATACAAAAAGGACACACAGTCACAGTATATTCCCACAATGCATCCTGGCTTCCTCCCCTCTGCCCTGGGAGATAATTGGGAAGTAACTCAATTATCTCCCAAGACAAAGGCAAAACTCCATTACACATGTGGGAACACAAAACCAGCATAACACTTTAAAATACATAAAGTAACATTTACTACATAAACCACAGACATGTAACATATCCCCAGATAGCTCAGGTCTGAGTGCACATTATTAGGTGAATGGCACTCAGACTACACGAATACAGTTCAATCGCCATGGAGCCAAAGTCTTTACAGTCAGTTTCATACGAATGGGCTCCATGGGATTCCTATCTGGGGTATAAGATATTCACACAAAAATACCGAACACCGGGTCATTCGTGTGCTTTCACCGAACAAGAAGGGAGGTCGGCGGCTTCAGCGGTGTTCGCGCAAAACTGTGTCCGATTTTAGTTCCATGAAAATAGAGGCGAACACCGCTGTTCATTCGTATGGTTTAAAATGGCCGCAACCTCGTGTTCGGGATACGAACGGCGGCCACCCAGCGTTCATCAATTAAGCTGCGGTTAACCGCAGCTTCAGGGAGGTTAATTGCCGGCACACTCCAGCTCCCAGGTGGTCCAGTCATTCGTACGGTTGTTCGGTAGATTGAAACTACCGAACAACCGGCAGAAAAGCACGAATACAGCTTTTCTGCATGCAAAAATAAAGTCTTTTACAAAGGGGCCATAGTCCAAAGGCAGCAGGCGAGCAACCAGGCTTCTCCAATGCAATGTGGCGAGATTGGTCTCGTCACATCCTCTATGGGGAACATTGGATTGGCCCATCACCCTAGAAGGACATCTCCGCTATGATGCAACCGTAGAAGACTTGGAGCTGGAGAAAAAGGGGCAACAGGACTGTGGCGTTAGGAATACAGATACATATTTATAACTCTGCAGTATTCCTTTAATGATGTGTGAAAATAATATAAACTAACGATTATTATTAATCAATTATACCAATTAATCAACAAACAAGCATTATGACTAAAATAAAACAGAGCAAAACCAGTAACAGAGGGATTGAGGGCCTGCTCAATGAGTTTAATGTTAGAGGGAGTGGGGTATAGTGACACAGTAACAGAGGGATTGAGGGCCTGCTCAGTGAGTTTACATGTTAGAGGGACTGGGGTATAGTGACAGTAACAGAGGGATTGAGGCCCTGCTCAGTGAGTTTACATGTTAGAGGGAGTGGGGTATAGTGACACAGTAACAGAGGGATTGAGGGGCCTGCTCAGTGAGTTTACATGTTAGAGGGAGTGGGGTATAGTGACACAGTAACAGAGGGATTGAGGGCCTGCTCAGTGAGTTTACATGTTAGAGGGAGTGGGGTATAGTGACAGTAACAGAGGGATTGAGGGGCCTGCTCAGTGAGTTTACATGTTAGAGGGAGTGGGGGTATAGTGACACAGTAACAGAGGGATTGAGGGCCTGCTCAGTGAGTTACATGTTAGAGGAGTGGGGTATAGTGACACAGTAACAGGGGATTGAGGGCCTGCTCAGTGAGTTTACATGTTAGAGGGAGTGGGGTATAGTGACACAGTAACAGAGGGATTGAGGGCCTGCTCAGTGAGTTTACATGTTAGAGGGAGTGGGGTATAGTGACACAGTAACAGAGGGATTGAGGGCCCTGCTCAGTGAGTTTACATGTTAGAGGGAGTGGGGTATAGTGACACAGTAACAGAGGGATTGAGGGCCTGCTCAGTGAGTTTACATGTTAGAGGGAGTGGGGTATAGTGACACAGTAACAGAGGGATTGAGGGCCTGCTCAGTGAGTTTACATGTTAGAGGGAGTGGGGTATAGTGACACAGTAACAGAGGGATTGAGGGGCCTGCTCAGTGAGTTTACATGTTAGAGGGAGTGGGGTATAGTGACACAGTAACAGAGGGATTGAGGGCCCTGCTCAGTGAGTTTACATGTTAGAGGGAGTGGGGTATAGTGACACAGTAACAGAGGGATTGAGGGTCCTGCTCAGTCAGTTTACATGTTAGAGGGAGTGGGGTATAGTGACAGTAACAGAGGGATTGAGGGCTCTGCTCAGTGAGGTTACATGTTAGAGGGAGTGGGGTATAGTGACAGTAACTGAGGGATTGAGTGCCCTGCTCAGTGAGTTTACATGTTAGAGGGAGTTGGGTATAGTGACAGTAACAGAGGGATTGAGGGTCCTGCTCAGTGAGCTTACATGTTAGAGGGAGTGGGGTATAGTGACACAGTAACAGAGGGATTGAGGGCCTGCCCAGTGAGTTTACATGCTAGAGGGAGTGGGGTATAGTGACACAGTAACAGAGGGATTGAGGGCCCTGCTCAGTGAGTTTACATGTTAGAGGGAGTGGGGTATAGTGACACAGTAACAGAGGGATTGAGGGCCCGCTCAGTGAGTTTACATGTTAGAGGGAGTGGGGTATAGTGACACAGTAACAGAGGGATTGAGGGCCCTGCTCAGTGAGTTTACATGTTAGAGGGAGAGGGGTATAGTGACACAGTAACAGAGGGATTGGGGGCCCTGCTCAGTGAGTTTACATGTTAGAGGGAGTGGGGTATAGTGACACAGTAACAGAGGGATTGAGGGCCCTGCTCAGTGAGCTTACATATTAGAGGGAGTGGGATATAGTGACACAGTAACAGAGGGGTTGAGGGCCCTGCTCAGTGAGTTTACATGTTAGAGGGAGTGGGGTATAGTGACAGTAACAGAGGGATTGAGGGCCCTGCTCAGTGAGTTTACATGCTAGAGGGAGTGGGGCATAGTGACACAGTAACAGAGGGATTGAGGGCCCTGCTCAGTGAGTTTACATGCTAGAGGGAGTGGGGTATAGTGACACAGTAACAGAGGGATTGAGGGCCTGCTCAGTGAGTTTACATGTTAGAGGGAGTGGGGTATAGTGACACAGTAACAGAGTGATTGAGGGCCTGCTCAGTGAGTTTACATGCTAGAGGGAGTGGGGTATAGTGACACAGTAACAGAGGGATTGAGGGCCCTGCTAGGTGAGTTTACATGTTAGAGGGAGTGGGGTATAGTGACACAGTAACAGAGGGATTGAGGGCTCTGCTCAGTGAGTTTACATGTTAGAGGGAGTGGGGTATATTGACACAGTAACAGAGGGATTGAGGGCCTGCTCAGTGAGTTTACATGTTAGAGGGAGTGGGGTATAGTGACACAGTAACAGAGGGATTGAGGGCCTGCTCAGTGAGTTTACATGTTAGAGGGAGTGGGGTATAGTGACACAGTAACAGAGGGATTGAGGGCCTGCTCAGTGAGTTTACATGTTAGAGGGAGTGGGGTATAGTGACAAAGTAACAGAGGGATTGAGGGCCTGCTCAGTGAGTTTACATGCTAGAGGGAGTGGGGTATAGTGACACAGTAACAGAGGGAATGAGGGTCATGATGCCCATGAGCTGCGTTGGGTGCCACCCTGCTGTGAACACGGTTCCTCATCCTCATCATCCTCCTCCTCATCCTCCAGAACTGTGCACTGGCTGGACAATTGTGTACCTGGCCTATGCTGGTGCAGGAACCCACCCTCCAAGCCACTTGTGAATGACTGGCCTGATAACTGTGGAAATGACCCCTCCTCCTCTTCCTCCTGTGCCACATCCTCTTCCATCATCGCCCGCAGCGTTTTTTCAAGGAGACAGAAGCAGGATAGTAAGGCTGAGAACGGCGTCATCGGCACTGGCCATGTTGGTGGAGTACTCGAAACAGTGCAAAATGGCACACAGGTCTCGCATGGAGGCCCACTCATTGGTGGTGAAGTGGTGCTGTTCCGTAGAGCTACTGACCCGTGCGTGCTGCATCTGAAACTCCACTATCGCCTGCTGTTGCTCGCACAGTCTCTCCAGCATGTGCAAGGTGGAATTCCACCTTGTGGGCACGTCGCATATGAGGGGTTGAGCGGGAAGGCCAAAGTTACGCTACAGCACAGACAGGCGAGCAGCAGCAGGGTGAGAACAACTAAAGCGCGCACAGACGGCCCGCACTTTCTGCAGCAGGTCTGATATATCTGGGTAGTTTTTCAGGAATTTCTGCACCACCAAATTCAGCACATGCGCCAGGCAACGAATGTGCGGCAAACCGGCTAGGCCCAGAGCTGCTACGAGATTTCGCCCATTATCGCACACCGCCAGGCTGGGCTTGAGGCTCAGTGGCAACAACCACTCATCGTCTGTTGTTCTATACCCGTCCACAGCTCCTGCGCGGTGTGAGGTTTCCCCCCAAACATATCAGTTTTAAAACAGCCTGCTGTCGTTTCCCCCTGGCTGTGCTGAAGTTGGTGGTGTTACGCTTCCCGGATGAGGTGGTGGTAGAGGAGGAGGAAGCGGAGTAGGAGGAGGAGGCAACAGGAGGCACAGAGAAATGCCCTGCAATCCTCGGTGGCGGAAGGACATGCCCAAAATGCTATCCGCATCAGGCCCAGCCGCCACTACATTTGCCCATTGTGCAGTTAGGGAGATATAACATCCCTGCCCGTGCTTACTGGTCCACGTATCTGTGGTTATGTGGACCTTGCCACTGATGGAGTTGCGCAGTGCACACCTGATTTTGTCCTCCAATTGGTTGTGCAGGGAAGGGATGGCTCGCCAGGAAAAGTAGTGGCAGCTGGGAACCACATACTGTGGGACAGCCACCGCCATCAGGTTTTTAAAACTGTCTGTCTCCACCAGACGGAATGACAGCATTTGAAAGGCCACGAATTTTGAAATGCTGGCATTCAGGGCCAGGGATTGTGGGTGGGTAGGGGCGTACTTCCTCTTTTTCTCCAGTGTTTGGGAGATGGACAGCTGAACGCTTCCATGGGACAGTGTGGAGATGCTTGGGGACGGTGGTGGACATGGTTGCGTTGCTGCCACATCCTCTGTTTGCGGGGTGGTAGGTGACACTGTCAGTTGTGGAGGAAGAGGCTGAGACAGCAGCAGAAGAGGAAGCAGGAGGAGCCTGAGGACCTTTCTTGGTTTTTGATGTGCTTAATCCACTGCAGCTCGTGCTTTGCATGTAGATGCCTGGTCACAGGGCCGCCATCAGAAAATTTGGGGCCCATGACAAAGCACAAGGTCTGGGCCCCCCCACCCTCCTCGCGGGCCCGCCCACGCCCTACCTAGTCCGCTCACAATGATGCAGGACTGAATGTGGTGTGTGTATAGTGGAAGTGAATTAGAATGTGTGTAATGGATGTAGTGTTTGTGTGTATTAGATACTGTTTGTGCAATAAATGCAGAGTGTGTGTTTGTGTAGCGGATGCAGTGTGTATAGTGAACGCAGAGTGTTTTTGAGTAGTGGATGTAGTGTGTGTACAGTGATGTAGTGTGTGTACAGTGATGTAGTGTGTGTTTGTGTAGTGGATGTAGTGTTTGTATGTACTAGATGAAATGTGCTTAGTGGATGCAGTCTCTGTAGTGGATGTAGTGTGTGTATTAGACGCAGTGTCTGTGTATAGTGAATGCAGAGTGTTTCAATTTGTGGTGGATGTAGTGTGTGTACTGTGAATACAGGATGTTTGTGTAGTGGATGCTGTGTGTACAGTTAATGCAGAGTGTGTGTCAGTTTAGTGAATCCAGAGTGTGTGCATAGTTTAGTGAATCCAGAGTGTGTGCATAGTTTAGTGAAGGCAGAGTGTATGTTAGTGTGTAGTGAATGCAGAGTGCGTCAGTGTAATGAATGTAGTGTGTGTGTTAGTGCAGTGAATGCATAGTGTGTGTAAATTTGTAGTGAATGCAGAGAGTGTGTTAGTATGTAGCGGATGCAGAGTGTGTGTTAGTGTAGTGAATGCAGTGTTAATGTGTGGTGAATGCAGAGAGTGTGTTAGTGTGTAGCGGATGCAGAGTGTGTGTTAGTGTAGCGGATGCAGAGTGTGTGTTAGTGTAGCGGATGCAGTGTGTGTTGCGTTAGTGTATGCAGTGTGTGTTAGTGTATGCAGTGTGTGTGTGTGTTAGTGTATGCAGTGTGTTGTGTTAGTGTATTCAGTGTGTGTGTGTGTTAGTGTATGCAGTGTGTGTGTTAATGTATGCAGTGTGTGTTGTGTTAGTGTATGCAGTGTGTGTATGTGTGTGTCAGTGTATGCAGTGTGTGTGTTGTGTTAGTGTATGCAGTGTGTGTGTGTTGTGTTAGTGAATGCAGTGTATGTGTGT
>OW240912.1:3524131-3626528 GCA_933207985.1 Pelobates cultripes
TGCTCAGTGAGTTTACATGTTAGAGGGAGCTGGGTATAGTGACACAGTAACAGAGGGATTGAGGGCCCTGCTCAGTGAGTTTACATGTTAGAGGGAGTGGGGTATAGTGACACAGTAACAGAGGGATTGGGGGTCTGCTCAGTGAGTTTACATGTTAGAGGGAGTGGGGTATAGTGACACAGTAACAGAGGGATTGAGGGCCCTGCTCAGTGAGTTTACATGTTAGAGGGAGTGGGGTATAGTGACACAGTAACAAGGGGATTGAGGGCCTGCTCAGTGAGTTTACATGTTAGAGGGAGTGGGGTATAGTGACACAGTAACAGAGGGATTGAGGGCCTGCTCAGTGAGTTTACATGTTAGCGGGAGTGGGGTATAATGACACAGTAACAGAGGGATTGAGGGCCCTGCTCACTGAGGTTACATGTTAGAGGGAGTGGGGTATAGTGACAGTAACAGAGGGATTGAGGGCCCTGCTCAGTGAGTTTACATGTTAGAGGGAGTGGGGTATAGTGACAGTAACAGAGGGATTGATGCCCTGCTCAGTGAGTTTACATGTTAGAAGGAGTGGGGTATAGTGACACAGTAACAGAGGGATTGAGGGCCCTGCTCAGTGAGTTTACATGTTAGAGGGAGTGGGGTATAGTGACACAGTAACAGAGGGATTGAGGGGCCTGCTCAGTGAGTTTACATGTTAGAGGGAGTGGGGTATAGTGACACAGTAACAGAGGGATTGAGGGCTTGCTCAGTGAGTTTACATGTTAGAGGGAGTGGGGTATAGTGACACAGTAACAGAGGATTGAGGGCCTGCTCAGTGAGTTTACATGTTAGAGGGAGTGGGTATAGTGACACAGTAACAGAGGGATTGAGGGCACTGCTCAGTGAGCTTACATGTTAGAGGGAGTGGGGTATAGTGACACAGTAACAGAGGGATTGAGGGCCCTGCTCAGTGAGTTTACATGCTAGAGGGAGTGGGGTATAGTGACAAAGTAACAGAGGGATTGAGGGCCTGCTCAGTGAGTTTACATGCTAGAGGGAGTGGGGTATAGTGACACAGTAACAGAGGGAATGAGGGTCATGATGCCCATGAGCTGCGTTGGGTGCCACCCTGCTGTGAACACGGTTCCTCATCCTCATCATCCTCCTCCTCATCCTCCAGAACTGTGCCCTGGCTGGACAATTGTGTACCTGGCCTATGCTGGTGCAGGAACCCACCCTCCAAGCCACTTGTGAATGACTGGCCTGATAACTGTGGAAATGACCCCTCCTCCTCTTCCTCCTGTGCCACATCCTTTTCCATCATTGCCCGCAGCGTTTTTTCAAGGAGACAGAAGCGGGATTGTAAGGCTGAGAACGGCGTCATCGGCACTGGCCATGTTGGTGGAGTACTCGAAACAGTGCAAAATGGCACACAGGTCTCGCATGGAGGCCCACTCATTGGTGGTGAAGTGGTGCTGTTCCGTAGAGCTACTGACCCGTGCGTGCTGCATCTGAAACTCCACTATCGCCTGCTGTTGCTCGCACAGTCTCTCCAGCATGTGCAAGGTGGAGTTCCACCTTGTGGGCACGTCACATATGAGGGGTTGAGCGGGAAGGCCAAAGTTACGCTACAGCACAGACAGGTGAGCAGCAGCAGGGTGAGAACAACTAAAGCGCGCACAGACGGCCCGCACTTTCTGCAGCAGGTCTGATATATCTGGGTAGTTTTTCAGGAATTTCTGCACCACCAAATTCAGCACATGCGCCAGGCAAGGAATGCGCGGCAAACCGGCTAGGCCCAGAGCTGCTACGAGATTTCGCCCATTATCGCACACCGCCAGGCTGGGCTTGAGGCTCAGTGGCAACAACCACTCATCGTCTGTTGTTCCATACCCGTCCACAGCTCCTGCGCGGTGTGAGGTTTCCCCCCAAACATATCAGTTTTAATACAGCCTGCTGTCGTTTCCCCCTGGCTGTGCTGAAGTTGGTGGTGTTACGCTTCCCGGATGAGGTGGTGGTAGAGGAGGAGGAAGCGGAGTAGGAGGAGGAGGCAACAGGAGGCACAGAGAAATGCCCTGCAATCCTCGGTGGCGGAAGGACATGCCCAAAATGCTATCCGCATCAGGCCCAGCCGCCACTACATTTGCCCATTGTGTAGTTAGGGAGATATAACATCCCTGCCCGTGCTTACTGGTCCACGTATCTGTGGTTATGTGGACCTTGCCACTGATGGAGTTGCGCAGTGCACACCTGATTTTGTCCTCCAATTGGTTGTGTAGGGAAGGGATGGCTCGCCAGGAAAAGTAGTGGCAGCTGGGAACCACATACTGTGGGACAGCCACCGCCATCAGGTTTTTAAAACTGCCTGTCTCCACCAGACGGAATGACAGCATTTGAAAGGCCACGAATTTTGAAATGCTGGCATTCAGGGCCAGGGATTGTGGGTGGGTAGGGGCGTACTTCCTCTTTTTCTCCAGTGTTTGGGAGATGGACAGCTGAACGCTTCCATGGGACAGTGTGGAGATGCTTGGGGACGGTGGTGGACATGGTTGCGTTGCTGCCACATCCTCTGTTTGCGGGGTGGTAGGTGACACTGTCAGTTGTGGAGGAAGAGGCTGAGACAGCAGCAGAAGAGGAAGCAGGAGGAGCCTGAGGACCTTTCTTGGTTTTTGATGTGCTTACTCCACTGCAGCTCGTGCTTTGCATGTAGATGCCTGGTCATGCAGGTTGTGCTCAGATTTAGCACGTTTATACCTCCCTTTAGGCTCTGATTGCACACCATGCAAACCACTCGTGTCTTGTCGTCAGCACATTGTCTGAAGAACTGCCACGCCAGGGAACTCCTTGGAGCTGGCTTTGGTGTGCTCAGTCCCTGGGTGCAGTGGGCAGTAACAGGCATACCATCTAGGGGACGGCCGCTCCGCTTCTGCACAGGTCACTCTCATGACCTTCATTCCATGTGGGGTCTAGGACCTCATCATCCTCCACATCATCTTCCACCCACTCCTCAACCCTACCCTCCTTGCCGGTCTGCAAACTGCCGAAAGCCACAGCAGTTGGCACCTGTGTTTCGTCATCATCAGAGACGTGCTGCAGTGGTCCTTGCATGTCCACATCCTCACACATAAGTGTTTGTGTATCAGTGCACTCAATCCCTTCCACTTCTGGGGCAGGGCTAGGTGAATGGCCCATGGAAACCCCACCAGCATAGTCATCAAAAAGCATAAGAGACTGCTGCATGACTTGTGGCTCAGGCTGCTTGGGTGATTTGCAAGGGGGTGAAGTGATAGACAGATGGGCACCGGGTGGGAGACAATGTGCATGTATGTACGTAGTGGGCATTGGATAGCATTCCCTTCATCCCCCATAAAACCATAACTTACCCCTTCAAATAACGACAGACAACTTCTTGGAGAAAAACAGGCCACAGCATTTATTAACACAACCAAATACTGTATGACTCCTTTAACATATAACGAAATAATAAATATCATAAATTAACATAAACAATTTGCATATAGTCATACAGTAACCAAAGAAACCATCCATGCCAATCTAACTTCCCCAAGGCTCTCACCTCCCCCCCTCGGCATAATAAAAACATCTTCCTTTTCAGGGCTCCCCACCAACTCGGTGGGACCCAACCATAATGCTCCCCACTGGTCGACTTACAACCCAGTGGGGACACGTCCAACCTGGTACCTTCTCCAGGTTCACCATAAGAGACAGGGGGAGGATGAGACCCGGCCATTATCCCCCTTTTTCATCTAATCTACCAAACCATCCCTTATTTGGCAAGGACACACCCCGCCACAACCCAGCTGTTTTAAGCCTAAAATCATGGGGGGGGCCCCAAACAAACCTACCATGGCCTGTTACACCATCTCTAGAATGGCCAGATTAAAACGGTCTAGCCCGACCTCAGTTAAATGAACCGGCCACAACAAATCTGCCGCCTCCTTCTCAAAACCTGATGAAATGGGCATCCCCCAAACCCTTATAACGAACCGCGAAACCCAACGGTGGAACCCTTTGCGGCAGCGCTCCAACGCACTCCAGATGTGTGCCTGCCGCCAATAGTTCCTCACCACAACCTCCGACCACACCATGCAAAAACCCCCGGAAATGACATAAGGATCTGGGACAAGTCCCGCTTCCCTATGTCCACCAAGTCACCGAGCGGCACCATCCCCAGGTCAGTACCCCCCCAGGGGGAATGACCAGAACCAATGACACCCCCCCCACAAGCGAGAGAACCTGACCACTTCCGGGAGGAGCCAGACCCACTTCACGTCCCCCCGGCGCTGAACCACCGAACCTCCACTGTCGAGTGCTCAATCATCCGCCCTGAGAAGGAAAAAACAAACAATCAATGGAGAAAACCAGCGTCCTGCACACCGGAACAAATCTCCTAGAGTCCCACCTTCTTATTCTCCGCACATCCCGAGTCAGCATACCCAGCCGAGAGGCCTCCGTCGCAGCGCCAATGCGGAAAGAATGACCGCCAAACAAACTGAAAATGGGAGAGGAAGTTCCCCTCCTCGTGTACCATGATTGGGCCAGCCAGGTATGGCTGTACTGCGGACTCCCTGAGCGCCCAGACCAGACAGGCGTCCAATCCTGGGACCGCTGCCAGCGGGACCCACCTGCCCTTGCAAAGGATGTCGGTCTTGTATGTCTTGACGGACACCGGGTCCTGACCATCCTGGACATCGGCAAACAGAATCCTCCCCTACCGGCTTACCAGTTCGGACCCACCAATACCCCAATCCTCATGGCCCCAAAGAAATGAAGAAACGGAGAGGAATACCTCTGGGAGCACCTGGCACAATTGTGCCCATAGGGCCCCCAAAACCGTCCTCTTTGGATCCACAGAAATCAACCCCTGCACGGGCCCTACACCGCATGCCATACCAGAAACTCCGTGGTGACTGCCACCCGACCCTGGGACTTAACCACATAACTAAACTGGACACGCGCAAGGACACCCCGGAGGGCGACATATCAGCCGAAACCCAACGCTCCAGCAGTCACAACAGATCTTGAAACGAGCAGGCGAACCCGCAAATGACTCCTGCGACTGCCATTCCACCCATACCCTGGAGTACCGTGGCCCAAGAGGAACCGGACCTATACGACACATGAAGACACGGGCACCATAGCACCAGGCGCTGGAGCAGGGGAAGTACCAAAAGAGAAAAGGGGGACCGAGAGCTGGCTAATCACTTGGACAACCCAGAGGTTGGCATGGTGAATAACAACCGACTGTCCTGTAGCTCCCGACCCCATAAATCCAATGCCACCACAACAGGAAAGCTCCAGCAAGGCAAGATTCCTGGTCAAGCCGCCGACCATGTCAGCACACTAGCGCGATCTCAGAATCGCCCCAACCAGACAGAGCCAGCCACGTCCGTATAGAGGGGCAAGTTCGAACTGGACACCTCCGGCGCCTGCCAAGATGACCTTCCAATATACTAATCCATATGAACTGGCAACAAGCGAAACGCGGCTCTGACGTCATTCTTCGTTAGCAAAACCCCAGGGCCCACTGCCCCTACCATGCGTACCGCAGCATCGAAGGATGCCTAGGACGCCCAACATCTTTCACCGAAGCCCCTTGAGGGTAGGGAAAACGATGAATCAGATGAAAATCCCCTGCCTCCTACTTGGGCACCAGGCCCAAGGGGGACCTGCAACTTGGGGAGCGTCGGGGCCTCAACTGACCCCGCGAACCACCCCAAAGCTACCTCCCGCAGGAGCTCATCTAACACCATCTGCAGGAAGTCGAGCACAGACTTAGAAACATAAACATAGAATGTGACGGCAGATAAGCACCATTCGGCCCATCCAGTCTGCCCAATTTGCTAACCACTGACATTAGTCCCTGGTCTTATCTTTAAGTAGGACAGCCTCACGCATATCCCACACCCACTTAGACTCCTCTACTGTGTTAACCTCTATCACTTCAGCTGGAAGGCTAGTCCATGCATTCGCTACCCTTCTGTTAACGTAATACATCCGGGTACATTTGCGAAACCTTCGCCCCTCCAATTTAAGACTGTATTCTTATTGCGGAAGTTTTACTTCTGTTAAACATAGTCTCCTCCCTACTGCATTGATTCCCTTTAAGTATGTAAATTGTCTATCATATAGCGACTTTCACGCCAGGCGCTCTGAGAACGGGATCCCGAAGTCTCGGGATTCCAGTAGCGGTCGAGCCATGGGTGCATCACGCTTACGAGCACTGGCGTCGCCGCCATGCGCCCCCACGTCCCCTTTTTTCCCCGTACTTACCCCTCTTGAAACAGCCGGAGGCAGAATGAGCCCCCACCACGATGGGAGCATTTGAGCTTAAAACAGCACGACCCCGAAACTGATGAACCCCAAGCTGACAGCGGATGAATTTGCGACATTTTACGGTGCCCTCTATAACCTAGCGGAGGACCCTCTACAACACCAGCCGACCCCAATGGAGATAGCCGCCTACTTAGACAAAGTGGAATTTCCCCAGCTTTCCAGCGCCCAAGCCTCACTACTCACCAGCGCAATCACTCCAGAGGAAATCTCCAAAGCACTTAGAGAAACCCCCCGACATAAAACCCCAGGGCCTGACGGCTTCTCCGCTTACTACTACAAAACCTTTGAGGACCAACTCCTTCCCCACATGACCTCCCTGTTCAACAACATCATGGAGTCAGGCTCCATACCCACTGAAATGTTAGAGGCCACCATAATTACTATTCCCAAGCCGGGCAAACCCACTGAACTGTGCGCAAATTACCACCCTATCTCCCTGCTTAACGCAGACACAAAGCTCTTTGCCAAAATCCTAGCCAATAGAATACGCCCCCTCCTGGGTACACTTGTCTCCCCGGAACAACCGGGTTTTGTCCCGGAACGCCAGGTAGAGGACAACACAAGACGTGCACTAGACATAATGGAACTCCTGACGGTACACAGAACACAGGGACTACTAATGGCCCTTGACGCGGAGAAAGCCTTCGACCGGCTACACTGGGGCTACATGACGGAGGTCCTCCGCAGGTTTGGATTCCCCGACAAATTTCTCAATGGCCTCCTATCATTGTATTCCTCCCCGACAGCCGTGGTTGTGAGCTCCGGTTTTACCTCTCGACGCTTTGCCCTGACGAATGGCACAAGACAGGGATGCCCACTATCGCCCCTCATCTTTATCCTGTCACTAGAACCGCTAATGCGCACAATTAAACAGGAACAGCGCGTCACTGGTATCCCCTCGCTGATAGGTCCCCAAAAAATAGCCGCCTTTGCTGACGACATCCTAATATTTCTGACTAACCCGACAGAATCACTGAAGCATCTCCTATTCCTGCTCCATGACTATGGCCAAGTGTCTTATTACAAGAACAATGAGGCAAAAACTCAGGTACTACCCTTTAACGTGACCCACTCTAACCTTACCGCCCTGCGAGCTCAATACCCCTTTGACTAGCGAAAAGACAATCTCTCCTACTTAGGCACAAAATTGGCACCCTCGAGACGCAACTTACTCCGACACAACCATGACGCCTTGCTAAATAAAACAGAGACGCTGCTGGAGAGCTGGGGGGCAAAAAACACATCATGGCTGGGACGCATAAACTCCATAAAAATGATCATACTCCCTCAAATATTATTCCTCTTCAGGGCCCTCCCCATTGAGATACCAAAGGTGCTACTACAACGGTTCCAGCGTCTGTTAAACGCACACATATGGAAGAAGAAACCACCTAGGGTTTCTATGGCAAGCACAACCCTGGCCATGGGGAGTGGGGGACTGGGTGTACCCAATATTTCCAAATACTACATAGCCACGAAACTATCCCAAACAGCAAGATTGCTGATAACCCCAAACCGCCCCCTGTGGTACCAATTAGAAACGGCAAGCGCTACGCCCCATGCACTATTAGACTTACTTTGGGTCCCGCCCAAATCGCATCCACGCGACGCAAAAACACTAGTGACCACAAAACACTCTCTCCGCATATGGCACAGGTGGGCCCTGAAACTGCTAGCCCAACCTCTGATGCTATACGCCCCCATGACTAGCCTGAAGTACCTCACACAAGACCTGGTTCTAGACGGGTGGACAGCACAGGGGATAGAGATGTTATCCCAAATAATGGAGGGCAATGAGATCAGAAAATTCCCGATACTTCAGCGGACCTTCCTCCTCCCGGGTAGGGAACTCTTCACCTACCTTCGTATTAAGCACATAATGCAGGGAATCAACCAAGCAGCACCCGACACCAGAGAGCCAGGCTCGTTCGACACACTGTGCCTCAGTCGAAAGACCCAAGCAAAACCACTCTCCCTATGTTATCAAAATCTCTTAGGGATGGGCAAGACTGATAAGTTAAGCTACATGGTGCACTGGGAATCTGAACTCAATAGCACAATAGAGAGTAGTAAATGGTCCGCAGCGATGGCACTTGTGAAACGAGCCACACACTGCCTAGATCATGTTGAAGCAGCCTATAAACTCTGGATGAGGTGGTATCTCACCCCACGGAGGCTGGCACTTATATACCCAGGGGCACAACAGGTATGCTGGCGTTGCTGCGCACAGACGGGTACTTTGAGCCATATCTTCTGGCACTGTCCAGTATTACACACTTTCTGGAGGCAGGTACAAATGTTACTCCGAAGCAGTATACAGAAAGGGATACCATTCACTGCGGAGGCCTACCTCCTACACATGCTTCCCAAATCACTGACCCATCCGGAGGCGGTGCTGACCACCCACGTTACCTTAGCAGGCAAACACTGTATAGCTTCCCTCTGGAAATCAACCTCAGCTCCGGAAATAACAGTGGTAGTGGATAAACCTCACGCAGCACCTTGAGAAAATAGCGCATACGATCCAGGGCACTCTAGCACGATACAACCTGATCTGGTCTAACTGGTCTGGACAATGAGACAAAGGCCCGTGTCGATCTAGGATAGTGGAGTAAAAATAGAAATAATGGACCACCCCACCCCAGATGTACGAGAAAAAGGATATACAGGGAAGCCCGCTAAATCAAATTCCCATATAAGCAGAGGTAGCTGGAGAAAAGTGGCTAGACGGGCCGTCACAACACCCAACAAGGTGTAGAGTCATCTCAACCTTTCCCACCATCCTTATCTTTACCCGGTTGTTAATCCACCCTCCCCCCCCAACCTCAATCATCCCCGGCAGCTACCCACGCAGGCAATGTTGTAGCTATAAATCTGACTGGTGGGCGACCTAGCTATTGGCGCCGCACACCGGCCACTGTAGTACCCCCCTCTTATACGGAGTCGGAGGCCTGCATAACTCGGTGAGAGTCATGCTGCGACCCTCACTGAGAGCAACGACCGTGCTCGGAGGCTGACTGTACACGCCTACTGTTTCTGGTCGTGAATCTGGTGTAACACCTGTGTAACATTGTTGCTCCACATTGTTATTCATGATAAAATCTTGTCCTATATGCCACAGCAACACCGTTACCACTGTCTGCTGAATCTCTGTTGCGACCTCGATGTACTCATTGTGTCGGTGGCCTCTGATGTCACGGACACAACATTTTTTTTTTTTTTTATGTAACTTACAGGCCTCAAACAGTATTGACTTAATAGCTACTCTTTCTTTGCTAATTCTAACTCACAAATTGTTCGAACAACAACGTAACCATACAGTATGTCTTACGCAGCATGTATGAAAGAACCAATATTATTTGTACTCGACAATGTGGTCTGCTTATGTGTAACTATTTACCCTTACCCCATTTTTTTATTTCTGTACCCCTTTGTTTACAGTTCCATGATAAAAACCAATAAATATGATACATTGGAAAAACAGCACGACCCACCCCATCGGCTGACGTTCAACTCCCCGCAACAACCTGGCCCTTGCTGCGAGCCTGCTGGGGCGGAGCCGCCCCCCCAGGAAAGGAGGACAAACCCCCTTTACGCGCCGCCGGGCGGATTACAATGGAGAGCCAGGGGCCGAAGTCCATCTGATCCCACGCTGCAGAGGGCAAAACCGCAAGGCGCTGATGAAATGTTTTTCATAGCGCCACCAACCCAGGCCATCATAAGTATGACATGCATTCCAAGTGGTGTCCTGGTAACAAAACAGCGCCACGCCGCGCAGCCCTCTCCTCAACCATGCTCTCCAAAATATCGAACCCCAAACCCAAATCGCCAATGTCTTAGGAATTTCCTATAACGGAACTTTACATCATCGCCGCCCGAGTCCCTTTGTGCCCCAAGGGAAGAGCATCCCCCCCAAGTGCCAAAGGGGAATATCTTACGCGATTGCGCAGGGGAGAGAGGGGCACAGCCCCCAATGAGGAAGAGGCCCAACCCCCCTCCAATTGCCATGCTGAAGACCGAGCGCACTGCCCTCCACCCACCGGTGGATGCACCGTCGCGCCACGAGGGTACTACACTGAGCGCGGCTGAACGTTACTCTTTGATATTTTTCTTTTTTTTTTTTGTGTGTGTGTGGTTAGGTTGTAGAAAATTATTAGTATAATTTTATTTATTTTTTTAAATAAACCCAACATGAACCCGCCTAGCGCAGGCGCCCCAGCCAGCGCAGGAAAACATTACTCACCTGACGGCACCCCAGGAACTGCTGGCGGCACCATAGAAGAGACAGCAGCTTGAAAAAAGGAGTCCATCACCTGCAGGGCAGTTCCCATGGCAACTGGAGCTTCAGACACCACCTGCTGGACGGATCCGGCAACTGCACCCAAAGCCTGAAGCAGCAGTGGAGAGAGGAAGAGCCAACGCTCCAGGACAGGAGGCTGCCGAGACAGGTAAGGAGAGGGGGTGTGGGGGGAGGGAGGGATAGGGGGCAAAGAAGGTCAGCAAGGAGGAGGGGGACAATAAAGAAAGAGGGGGGAACAAAAAAGGGGGGAGGACAATAAAGAAAGAGGAGGAGGACAAATAAGAGGGAGACACCACACAGAAAGGGTGGGGACAATAGATGGGAGGGGGGGAGCCCACACCGCCCGCGGACCCTGCCCGGACAAAAGAGGGAGGGGAGGGCCGGGACAAGCAGACCCCCCCGGACCCCTCCCCACCCGGCGGCAGCGGCCGAGAGCCACCCCGCGTGCCCCGCAGGGTGCCCACTTACCACTGCCGGCCGGGAGGGGAGGACCCCGGGCGGCATCCCACATGCCGCCCTGGCCTATTGCCGTGCTTCCGCCCCCCCCCCACTACCTCCAGGGGGGGCACGGTCCACAGTAAATGCCGCCGCCGGACACCAGGGGCGGCGGAAGGACGGGGCGCAGGCCCAGTTGAAGCCTCGGGCCCGGGCTGCAGATCCTGTACCGGGCCGAGGAGGAGAGCTGGGGTCAGATGAGCCACGGAGAGTAAGAAACACTATGGAACAGTTTGTTCAGAATATTTTTTTTTTTCTGGGTTTCCTCCTCTAAAAACTAGGTGCGTCTTATGGTGAGGTGCGTCTTATGGAGCGAAAAATACGGTACTTTTTATGGGGTTGTTGCATGTTTTGGGGTCCCTGTGACATGTTTTATGGTGCTGTATTTCTCTGCCTGTGATAATTAGATTAACCATTGTGTTCAGTAATCATATCAGAGGCAGAGGGGAGGATTTTGTGTGGGAGTGTCTGTGTGTATTGTACGGATTGATTGGCTGTGTTTCAAAACCCTGTGGGCAGTACTATATTTGTGGATTGTGAATAAAAGAGGCTGTATGTGCCAGTCCAGTCAGTTCCTGCTTAGCCTTCAAAGTTAAGTGTCGTCTCATTATTGGGGGAGGATTTATTGTATGCTGTTCCAGTTTGACTGCTAGGAGTGTAAACCTATTCGCATGGTTTTTCCTATTCGGCTGTATACAACATTCATACAGCCGAATAGGAAATTCGCCCACAGACGCCAGGGGGAGGCCACCGTCTGTAGCAGCAGCACCAGTTCCAGCCCTGAGGGCAGACAGGATGGCTGTAAAACCAGGACCCAGCATCCAGCGTCCCCAGGCAGAAAATCCAGCAAGCCCAGCAACAGGAGGATCATAGGAAACTTGTTGCTGGCCCGGCTCCTAAGTGGCACTGAGGTCAGTCTGATCTGTCACCACCCACTTGCTCACATCTCACACACCCACATGTAGCATATAGCCAATCATGCATCATCCATCCCACACTCATACATGTGCCCCTGTCCGCTAAGCTGCGCACTCTCCATGGGGCCTGGAACTGGAGGCACTGTCAGCCATCCAATCTACTATCGCCTGTACTTGTTCTGGCCTCACCATTCATAGAGCGGTATTCGGGCCTACCAAATAATACTGAAGGTTCTGTCTTGTACTCGCACCTGAGGAAGGTGTTTCATTTGTGCATGTAGCTGGCACAGATCGACCACGTCCTCTCCTTGCAACAGGGATTCCACCAACACCAGAAGCACCACAACCAGGGCCACGTCCCTTATTTGAAGCTCTCCTCATTCTTTGCGTTCACCCACCAAACTAACAGATGTTTTATGTCAGGCGACAATGTAACCGCCAACAGTCAACAATTTCTTTTTTTTTTTAGTTTATTGGACTGCAAGAAATGCACCGCAGGCCGCAAATGTACTATTTAGCACACAAAAAATTTGAATTTTTACAACTGCACTGTAAGCACACTATTAGATGCTTCTATTTGACTCTCAGATATGAAGTGCACGCCCCAAAATGTACTATTTAGCAGATTAGCACCCAGAAAATAAGAATGTTTACCACCGCGCTGTAACCGCACTATTAGATGCTTCAATTTGACTCTCAGATATGAAGTGCACCCCACTAAAATACTATTTAGCAGTTTAGGATGCAAAATTTTTTAAGTTTTAAAATTGCAATGTGACAGCAGTATTTGACGCTTCTATTTGACCCTCAGATATGAAGTGCACCCCACCCCACTATTGTACTAGTTTGCAGAATTCTTTCCTAAGCTGTCCCTATCAGCGGCAGAATCCTCTCCCTACACTAATAAGACTACATGTGCGTGTGGCGCTACGCGACTCCAGTTTATATATAGAGGCTGGGTCACATGCTGCACTGGCCAATCACAGTCATGCCGTTAGTAGGCATGGCTGTGATGGCTTCTAAGGGCACACAAGTCAAACGCTTGTTGATTGGCTGCCCTGCAGCCTTTGAAAGCACGCCATTAAATCACCGAACACTGAACTCCAACCCGAACATACAGTGATATGTCCGTGTTCGGGTCCGGGGGCCAAAAAACCTAATGTTCGGTACGAAGTTGGTTGTTCACTCAACTCTAGCTGTAACCGCAGTATTTGACGCTTCTATTTGACTCTCAGATATGAAGAGCACGCCCCAAATGTACTATTTAGCAGTTTAGCACCAAAACAATTAGAATGTTTACAACTGCGCTGTAACCGCAGTATTTGACACTTCTATTTGACTCTCAGATATGAAGTGCACCACACTAATGTACTATTTAGCAGATTAGCACCCAGAAAATAAAAATGTTTACAATTGCGCTGTAACCGCAGTATTTGACGCTTCTATTTGACTCTCAGATATGAAGAGCACGCTCCAAATGTACTATTTAGTAGTTTAGCACCAAAACAATTAGAATTTTTACAACTGCGCTGTAACCACAGTATTTGACACTTCTATTTGACTCTGAGATATGAAGTGTGTAACGGATCGCCTGGCACCCCGACTGGGTACCTCCGCTAAAGGATGCTACTAGCGTTTCCTGAGGACTCCAAGCACTCGGGCAGACACCACAATCACCGAACCGGAGACGCATATGAGTACTTTTAAGCATATGAATGTTGTATACAGCCGAATAGGAAAAACCATGCGAATAGGTTTACACTCCTAGCAGTCAAACTGGAACAGCATACAATAAATCCTCCCCCAATAATGAGACGACACTTAACTTTGAAGGCTAAGCAGGAACTGACTGGACTGGCACATACAGCCTCTTTTATTCACAATCCACAAATATAGTACTGCCCACAGGGTTTTGAAACACAGCCAATCAATCCGTACAATACACACAGACACTCCCACACAAAATCCTCCCCTCTGCCTCTGATATGATTACTGAACACAATGGTTAATCTAATTATCACAGGCAGAGAAATACAGCACCATAAAACATGTCACAGGGACCCCAAAACATGCAACAACCCCATAAAAAGTACCGTATTTTTCGCTCCATAAGACGCACCTCACCATAAGACGCACCTAGTTTTTAGAGGAGGAAACCCAGAAAAAAAAAAATATTCTGAACAAACTGTTCCATAGTGTTTCTTACTATGGGACAGTTTGTTCAGAATATTTTTTTTTTTCTCCCCTGTCCCATAATGATCTTTAACCCCCCTTTCCTCTGTCCCATAGTGATTGTTAACCCCTCCTCCCCTGTCCCATAGTGTTCTTTAACCCCTCCTACCCTTGTCCATTAGTGTTCTGATCCCATAGTGTCCCCCCCTGCCCTTGTCCCATAGTGTCTCCCCCTCCCCTTGTCCCATACTGTCCCCCTCCCCTTCTCCCATAGTGTCTCCCCCTCCCCTTCTCCCATAGTGTCTCCCCCTCCCTTTCTCCCATAGTGTCTCCCCCTCGTCCCATAGAGTGTGCACTTCCTTTCAGTCCCGCAGGAAACCGGAACCTGAAATAGAAGTTCCTGGACCGCGGAGCGCGCTGTGAAGCCGGCCCACGCTCCAAGACAGGTATGTAAATCTTCACATTCGCTCCATAAGACGCACAGACATTTCCCCTCACTTTTGAGGGGAAAAAAGTGCGTCTTATGGAGCGAAAAATACGGTATATCCTTGGAACCGGTGGATCTGGGTGAACCACATATACAACATTCACCCAGATCCGTTCAGTACTTTGGAAGATACAGTTTAATGCAGATTCTGCAGAACATATACAGGCTAAATGAAAAACAATCACTGTATAATGTGTCCCCTGCTGTATAGTCCAAAACCACCGCACGATGTCTCTGTGCAACAAATACCGGCGAGATGGCACCGTGTTGAAAAGTCGAAATAGTGTCTGTGAGTTAAAATGGCCGCCATCCATTGTTCTCACCATGTGCTTCATCCATTGTTCACACCATGTGCCTCTGATACAGGAAATGGTGGCCATCCAGTAACTCCACAGTATGTCCCCAGATGGTTCTTAAAGGGCCAGCAGCAGCACAACACAAATCCATTATGCCCAAATAATGTCTTTAAAGGGCAATACATCCCAGGGGCCATAGTCACATGGCAGGAGGCTGGCAATCAGTCTTCTCCAATGCCCAGTGGCGAGGTCGGTTTTGCCACAAAGTGCACCCCACTAATGTACTCTTTAGCACCCAAATAAATGTAAGTTTTAAAACTGCAATGTGACAGCAGTATTTGACGCTTCTATTTGACTCTCAGATATGAAGAGCACACCCCAAATTTACTATTTAGCAGTTTAGCACCAAAAACAAATTGAGTTTTTAAAACTCCGATGTAACCACAGTATTTGACGCTTCTATTTAATTGACTTTTTAAAACTCTGATGTAACCGCAGTATTTGACGCTTCTATTTGACTCTCAGATATGAAGTGCACCACACTAATGTACTAGTTTGCAGAATTCTTTCCTAAGCTGTCCCTCACAGCGGCAGCATCCTCTCCCTACACTAATAAGACCTCATGTGCGTGTGGCGCTACGCGACTCCAGCTTATATATAGAGGCTGGGTCACATGCTGCACTGGCCAATCACAGCCATGCCATTACTAGACATGGCTGTGATGGCTTCTAAGGGCACACGAGTCAAGTGCTTGTTGATTGGCTGCCCTGCAGCCTTTCAAAACGTGCCATTAAATCGCCAAACACCGAACTCCAACCCGAACATACAGTGATATGTCCGTGTTCGGGTCCGGGGGCCAAAAAACATAATGTTTCGCTCAACTCTAAAAATGACAAGTCTTCTAATTCCTAGCAGAGCAGTAGACAGTCTCCGACTTCTTGTAGTTGCAGTGCATTAGCCTTCCCCTGTTATAATTTCACTGTCCCAGCAGTAATAGACCATTGAAACAGGTAGGAGCACACTTTCTTTAAGCAGACTCAGAGAACATGGCTTCTCCCCTGTCCTCTTCTTCCTGCCACCCTAGCCCTTTCTCCTCACATTACAGGGCAAAGTTCAATATCTCAAAACTTAAAGCAAAACTGCAAAATATAGCAGTCTGTTACATCTATATATGTCTGTATATGTTAGTAATTTGTATATAGTGAAGAGATCACCATAAGGACATATCTGAATAGCAGTGACTATATTAATATTTATCTCAAGTCAGAGCAGGCATTATAGTGAGTTATTAAATAGCTTCAGGAGACATAAGATTAGATGCACAACAATTCTGCCACCTAGTGGCCAAGCAAATCAGGGGTTTATAGTTAAAGAGTCTCAGTCCATACCAAGGGGTAGATAATCACTAACTTACCTATAAATTAAGTACATACATATCCAAACTGAAAAAATACAGCCAAAATAACAAACTGGAGCAAGTCATTCAATAAAATCTGCCCAATAAAAAATAATTATTGGAAAAAAGCCTTTTTTTTCTAGAAGTGTAACATAATAGAGTATCGCAAATTATAGACAATTGGCCAAGTCTGATATAAATAATCCATTAGCGTATAATATGGAAATCAGAGAGCAATGTGGAGCCAGCTATGGGCTGCAATATTCTCCTTAAAGAGAACGAGATCATTGGAGAAAGATCGAGTCCTGAGGAAGAAACTCATTTTGTAATACAAGGAAACTATATAATTCTAATTCTAAACTCAGCCAAAATATCCACACGCTGATATCACATGGAAATCCTCCTCCTTCCCCATTCTAGAGCAGTAATTATCATACACTGTCTGACCCATCAGATAATATTATACATGTATCCACATACTGATATCACATGGAGATCCAACCCCTTCCCCATTCTAGAGCAGTAATTATCATACTGTCTGACCCTATCACATAATATTATACATGTATCCACATACTGATATCACATGGAAATCCTCCTCCTTCCCCATTCTAGAGCAGTAATTATCATACACTGTCTGACACCATCAGATAATATTATACATGTATCCACATACTGATATCACATGGAGATCCTACCCCTTCCCCATTCTAGAGCAGTAATTATCATACACAGTCTGACCCCATCAGATAATATTATACATGTATCCACATACTGATATCACATGGAAATCCAACCCCTTCCCCATTCTAGAGCAGTAATTATCATACACTGTCTGACACCATCAGATAATATTATACATGTATCCACATACTGATATCACATGGAAATCCTACCCCTCCCCATTCTAGAGCAGTAATTATCATACTGTCTGACACCATCAGATAATATTATACATGTATCCACATACTGATATCACATGGAGATCCTACCCCTCCCCATTCTAGAGCAGTAATTATCATACACTGTCTGACCCCATCAGATAATATTATACATGTATCCACATACTGATATCACATGGAAATCCTACCCCTTCCCCATTCTAGAGCAGTAATTATCATACACATGACACCATCACATACTGATATCACATGGAATCAACCTTCCATTCTAGAGCACTGGTATCATACACTGTCTGACCCATCCATAATATTTCATGTATAGATACTGAAATCACATGGAATCCAACCCTTCCCCATTCTAGAGCAGTAATTATCATACACTGTCTGACCCCATCAGATAATATTATACATGTATCCACATACTGATATCACATGGAATCCTACCCCTTCCCCATTCTAGACAGTAATTGTATCCACATACTGATATCACATGGAGATCCTACCCCTTCCCCATTCTAGAGCAGTAATTATCATACATAGTCTGACCCCATCAGATAATATTATACATGTATCCACATACTGATATCACATGGAAATCCAACCCCTTCCCCATTCTAGAGCAGTAATTATCATACACTGTCTGACACCATCAGATAATATTATACATGTATCCACATACTGATATCACATGGAAATCCTACCCCTCCCCATTCTAGAGCAGTAATTATCATACTGTCTGACACCATCAGATAATATTATACATGTATCCACATACTGATATCACATGGAGATCCTACCCCTCCCCATTCTAGAGCAGTAATTATCATACACTGTCTGACCCCATCAGATAATATTATACATGTATCCACATACTGATATCACATGGAAATCCTACCCCTTCCCCATTCTAGAGCAGTAATTATCATACACAGTCTGGACCCAGCAGGATATTTACACAATCCACAAAACCGTATCGCGGAAATCCCCTTCCAGAGATTCTACAGTCACGAAATTACATCATACACTGCTCTGACCCCATCAGATAATATTATACATGTATCCACATTACTGATATCATACTTATCCTGGAGATCCATACCAGGGGAACCTTCCAGACCATTCTAGAGCAGTAGATAAGTAATTCATACGGATAGTAACACTGACCCCATCAGATACATATTATATCCCCATGTATCCACATACTGATATCACATGGAAATCCATATAACCCCTGTACTCCAGCATACTGATATATCAATGCAACATTCTCTGTCTTCAACATCAGATAATATTATACATGTATCCACATACTGATATCACATGGAATTATGTTTTATTGATTTAGAAAGAGTAGAACAACTAAACATATTTTAGAAGTTGATTATCTCACATTCTGATCGCTGCTACATCCTGTTTACCTAGACATTGGAAGTCCCAAAATGTGCCATCTAATTTGATTCTAGAAAACAAGGCACACGAATTATCACACAGAGCCAATATGCATGGTTTCCCAATATTAAAATATAATTGGGATAAATGGGAAGAAAAAATCAAAACAGTTTATGGTCTTTGATATATTTATTGTTAAAGTGCATTGATGTACAACATTTTTTTTGCCATATACTTTAATATGTTTATTTCATTGATGGATGGATACCCCTTCCCATTTCCAAGTTACCCTTCCTTTCCTACCCCTAATACAATGTTTGTATTATTATCATTTGTTATACAAAATTTTAAAACTTTAATAAAAATTATTTGAAAAGAAGTTGATCATCTTCTCTTAGTCAGTAAAAACTATAAAATATAATTTGGTTGCCAGCCGAATATCCAATAAGAAAATATTTTACAATGTCAGATCTATACACTGCCATCATATTGACATTCTCCATTCCCTGTTCTATAGCAGTGATTATATTATGGGTCAGTGGTTGGATATTTGGGCCCTCTGTCCCTATATACCTGTTCTCCTTCCCCGGCCCCCTCTTTCCTTCTCTCTTTTTTGAAGGATCCTACATACCTGTGAGGAGGTAGAAACACAGAATTGATGGAACCATGGTGAGAGCTGATCCTGTATAAATGTGACTTTCAGTGTTAGCTGTTATCTAACTCCTGGTCACAATTAGCAGGAGGGGTAACACATGTAACGGAAGTAAAGTGGACCAAAAACAAAGGAAGCTGCACTTTGTTGATGACCACACTTTCAGCCAGTGGTTTTACATGTATTATAAAGACTGTCTTACAGCAGCCCTCTGCCATATTTTACTGTTTTTACAGTTACACTGGTTACTGTTACGAGAGCACAAGATTCTCAGCACCATCTTCATCCCATACCGGGTGCCGATTACCCTCAACTTTTCTGTACAGGTTTTTTGGGTTTTTTTTTTTATATGAAGCTGGAAATACTCCAACCAATGCCAGATTTTACTTTTCAACTGCACTCTTTATTAATGTGCCTTTCACCTGGTGCAATACAGTCGGTTTAGAACAGTCCGGCACTCTTTATTAATGTGCCTTTCACCTGGTGCAATACAGTCGGTTTAGAACAGTCCGGCACTCTTTATTAATGTGCCTTTCACCTGGTGCAATACAGTCGGTTTAGAACAGTCTGGCACTCTTTATTAATGTGCCTTTCACCTGGTGCAATACAGTCGGTTTAGAACAGTCCGGCACTCTTTATTAATGTGCCTTTCACCTGGTGCAATACAGTCGGTTTAGAACAGTCCGGCACTCTTTATTAATGTGCCTTTCACCTGGTGCAATAAAGTTGGTTTAGAACAGTCCGGCACTCTTTATTAATGTGCCTTTCACCTGGTGCAATAAAGTTGGTTTAGAACAGTCCGGCACTCTTTATTAATGTGCCTTTCACCTGGTGCAATACAGTCGGTTTAGAACAGTCCGGCACTCTTTATTAATGTGCCTTTCACCTGGTGCAATACAGTCGGTTTAGAACAGTCCGGCACTCTTTATTAATGTGCCTTTCACCTGGTGCAATACAGTCGGTTTAGAACAGTCCGGCACTCTTTATTAATGTGCCTTTTACCTGGTGCAATACAGTCGGTTTAGAACAGTCTGGCACTCTAATGTGCCTGTGACGAAGTGCCCTTCACCACTTGGTCCTGGAGAGGCCTGCTTGCCAGCCTTCTCCCCTGTGACTATGACTCTTTGATGTATTTGGCTTTAAAGCCCCTATTCTACCTTCAGACAGACTATTAATGTAGGTTGCTTTATTTCTCTTATGTTTTAGTCACCCTGTACCCATTATAGGTTCAGGGTGTGTGTAATGTAATTGTTTAAAGTGTGTGTGTGTACTGTGTATTGCCTGCTCTCCTGTACTGCTGAGGTTTGCTACCAACTAGGTGGCTTTGGCTATGGAGCTTGTCTAGTGCCCTCTGTTGGTAGCAACAGCAATATGCACTACCTGAATAGCAAGACTGGTTCATTTGCATATTGCTAATTCTGCAGGCACGTGAGATATTTTCTGTTAAATATTGTCTCCCCACCCCTTTAAAAATGTGCCGTTGTGATAAGTCACTGTGTGTTGCCTGCTATGGTTTGACTGTTTGTGATTTTATTGAGTTTTCACAGCACTGTTAATGAGGTGACACACAGTCCTGGATGCTGGAGGTTCATACAGGGTGGAAGGAAAAGGTCTTTCCCACACGGTCCTGGAGGACAGAAGCTGATCCAGGGTGGACGGAAGACGGCGAGGCTCCAGTTAAGCTACGGAGGTTGTGGAGTCTGCGGTGGTTGTGGTGTCTGGTGCGGTGCTTGTGGTCCTCGGCGCAAGCTAGGAAGCATCCATCAATGGAGGGTACTCTTTATTAATGTGCCTTACACCTGGTGCAATACAGTCGGTTTAGAACAGTCCGGCACTCTTTATTAATGTGCCTTACACCTATATATGTTTGATGTATGCAGACGATTCCAATGTACCAGTTTCTGATATACGCTGGGATGTTTACTAAAGGCTGCAGAAGCAGTGCTTATTCTTAAATAATGACCTGAATATGATGAAGGTGTAGGAAAGGAATACGGAATCAATAGTTATCTACAAGCTCTTGGGAGGCAATCTACAAGGAGACCAAATTGATGTTCATGCCTACCAATACAGTTGCAAGAAAAAGTATGTGAACCCTTTGGAATGATATGGATTTCTGCACAAATTGGTCATAAAATGTGATCTGATCATCATCTAAGTCACAACAATAGCCAATCACAGTCTGCTTAAACTAATAACACACAAATAATGAAATGTTGCCATGTTTTTATTGAACACACCATGTAAACATTCACAGTGCAGGTGGAAAAAGTATGTGAACCCCTAAACTAATGACATCTCCAAGAGCTAATTGGAGTGAGATGTCAGCCAACTGGAGTCCAGTCAATGAGATGAGATTGGAGGTGTTGGTTACAGCTGCCCTGCCCTATAAAAAACACACACCAGTTCTGGGTTTGCTTTTCACAAGAAGCATTGCCCGATGTGAATGATGCCTCGCACAAAAGAGCTCTCAGAAGAACTACGATTAAGAATTGTTGATTTGCATAAAGCTGGAAAGGGTTATAAAAGTATCTCCAAAAGCCTTGCTGTTCATCAGTTCACGGTAAGACGAATTGTCTATAAATGGAGAAAGTTCAGCACTGCTGCTACTCTCCCTAGGAGTGGTCGTCCTGTAAAGATGACTGCAAGAGCACAGCGCAGACTGCTGATTGAGGTGAAGAAGAATCCTAGAGAGTCAGCTAGAGACTTACAAAAGTCACTGGCAAATGCTAACATCCCTGTTAGCGAATCTACAATACATAGTTACATAGTTACATAGTTACATAGCTGAAAAGAGACTTGCGTCCATCAAGTTCAGCCTTCCTCAGAAATGTTGTTGCTGTTGATCCAAAAGAAGGCAAAAAACCTGGTCTGAAGCACTTCCAATTTTGCCCCAAACTAGGAAAAAATTCCTTCTTGACCGCAAAATAGCAGTCAGATGTATCCTTGGATCAAGCAGCTATTACCCCACTAATTAGAAATTATATCCCTGTATGTTATGTTTTTGTAAGTATTTATCCAATTTCAGTTTAAACATCTGTATGGACTCTGACAAAACCACCTCTTCAGGCAGAGAATTCCATATCCTTATTGTTCTTACTGTAAAAACCTTTTCTTTGCCTTAGATGAAATCTCCTTTCTTCCAGCCTAAATGTGTGACCTCGTGTCCTATGTATAACCCTGTTTATGAATAGATTTCCAGATAAAGGTTTGTACTGGCCCCGAATATATTTGTATAAAGTTATCATATCCACTCTCAGGCGCCGTTTTTCCAAACTAAACAGATTTAATTTTTTAACCTTTCTTCATAACTAAAATGCTCCATTCCTTTTATCAATTTTGTAGCTCGTCTCTGGACTTTTCTCCAGTGCCATGATATCCTTCTTTAGAACAGGCGCCCAAAATTGCACAGCATATTCAAGGTGTGGTCTTACCAGCGATTTATAAAGAGGCAAAATTATATTTTCATCCCGAGAATTTATGCCCCTATTTATACATGACAAAATCTTACTGGCCTTAGCAACTGTAGATTGACATTGCATATTGCTGCCTAATTTGTTGTCTATAACAATTCCCAAATCCTTCTCGTGTGTGGTTATCCCTAATTCACTACCATTTAGTGTGTAAATTGCTTGTGCATTCTTAACCCCAAAGTGCATAACTTTGCATTTCTCTATGTTAAATTTCATCTGCCATTTTAGTGCCCAGTCCCCCAATCTATCCAAATCTCTCTGCAGCAAAGCAATATCCTGCTCACATTTTATTACTTTACAAAGTTTTGTGTTATCTGCAAACACTGATACATGGCTTTCAATGCCTATTTCAAGATCATTTATAAATATGTTAAATAGAAGTGGTCCCAAAACAGAACCCTGAGGGACACCACTTACCACTTTTGTCCAGCCTGAAAATTTACCATTAATTACAACTCGTTGTACTCTGTCCTTAAGCCAATGTTCTACCCAAGAACAGGAATATTCATCTAGACCAATTTCTTTTAGTTTGAAGACTAACCTATTGTGAGGAACCGTATCAAATGCCTTGGCAAAGTCCAAGTAGATCACATCCACTGCAACACCCTGATCTATACTTCTACTTACTTCTTCGTAGAATGCAATTAGGTTAGTTTGACATGACCTATGTTTCATAAAACCATGCTGATTATTGCTAATAACAAAGTTCTTCCCAATGAATTCCTGAATATTATCCCTTAATAGCCCTTCAAATATTTTCCCAGTTACAGAAGTTAAGCTCACAGGTCTATAATTTCCAGGCAAGGATTTTGAACCCTTTTTAAATATAGGAACAACATCTGCCTTCCTCCAATCCTCCGGTACAACACCTGAAACAAAAGAATCTTGAAAAATTAAATACAGAGGTTCACTTATTTCCCCACTTAGCTCCTTAAGTACTCGTGGGTGAATACAGTCAGGCCCTGGAGCTTTATTTACATTAATTTTCTTTAATAGCTGTAGCACCTTGTCTCGAGTTATCCAATCACAAGTTATTTGCAAGTTTTTTGCAGCAAACATTTGCATATCTCTTGCCATAGGATCCTCATTAATATATACTGAAGAAAAATAGTTATTTAAAATTTCTGCTTTTTCCTGGTCTTCATTAGCTAATAAACCCAACTCTGTTTCAAGTGTACCTACACTTTCATTTTTTGTTTTTTTAGAATTGATGTACTTGAAAAAATTTTTGGGGTTGGTTTTGCATTCTTTAGCTATCAATTTCTCATTTTCTAGTTTAGCCACTTTAATTGCCTTTTTGCAAGCATTATTGGCTTCCTTATATCTTAAATAGGATGCCTTTGATTTGTCTGATTTAAATGCTTTAAATGCCCTTTTCTTATTTTTAATCTCTTGTTTTACTTCTCTACTAAGCCACATTGGTATTAATTTGTTTCTTTTATATTTATTACCCAATGGTACGTACTGAGAAATGTACCTTTCTAATATATGTTTGAATAGTTTCCATTTATCCTCAGTGTTTTTATCACTAAGGAGTTTATGCCAGTCGATATGTTGTAGAGCTGCCCTAATCTTATTGAAATTGGCTTTTTTAAAATTATATGTTTTAGTATACCCCACCTGCTTTTGCTTTTTTGAGTTTATTTCAAAATTTACCATATTGTGATCACTATTTCCCAAATGCTCCCCTACTTGAATGTTGGTTAAAAGATCAACATTGTTTGTTATGACAAGATCCAGACAAGCATCCTTTCTAGTTGGTGCTTGTACCAGTTGTGACCTGAAGGTGTCATTTAACACATTCAAAAACCAGATTCCCCTTGCTGAAGTACTAGTCCCTCTTTCCCAATTTATGTCTGGATAATTAAAATCTCCAATAATTAACGTGTTACCTCGATTTGCAGCTTTCTCAATTTGCTCTAACAGCTGTTCTTCCTCATTAATATTTACATTAGGTGGTTTATAACATATCCCAACCAATAATTGATTTCCCTTTGTTTTCCCCAAGCAGATATCTACCCATAAAGCCTCCACCTTTTCCTCGTCACACTCCACATGCCTAAGATTTGACTTTAACTCACGGTTGACATATAAACATACCCCACCACCCTTCTTGTTTTTCCTATCCTTCCTAAATAACGTATACCCATTTAAATTAACTGCCCAGTCATGTGTCTCATCCCACCATGTTTCTGTTATGCCTATTATATCATATTGTTTAGTGCATGCTAATGCCTCTAGTTCCCCCATTTTGTTATTTAGGTTCCTTGCATTAGTAAGCATACATTTAATATTATCATGAGTCTTTTGTACTTTTTGTGAATTATCAATATTACATACCTCCTCTGTTCTGAGTTTTCCCCTCCCCCCATCTCCACCCCCTTTGTTCTGAGCTAAAGCCCATCTCTTTTCCATCCTATCTCCATTTTCTAGATTGCTTTGACCCTCCCCCCCTACCACTAGTTTAAAATCTCCTCCAACCTTCTAGCCATCCTATCCCCCAGCACAGCAGACCCTCTTCCGTTTAGGTGCAATCCATCATGACTATACAGGTTGTACCCAAGCGCAAAATCGGCCCAGTGCTCTAAAAACCCCAAACCCTCTTTCCTGCACCAAGACTTTAGCCACGCATTGACCTCTCTAATCTCCCGCTGCCTTTCTGCTGTAGCGCGCGGCACAGGTAATATTTCTGAAAAAATTACCTTGGAGGTTCTTTTCTTAAGCTTACTTCCTAGTTCCCTGAACTCATTCTTTAGGACTTTCCATTTTCCTCTGACTTTGTCATTGGTACCAATATGGACCATGACAGCTGGGTCATCTCCAGCCCCTCCCAATAATCCCTCCACTCTGTCGGCAACATGCCGGACCCGAGCACCCGGGAGACAGCAAACTGTCCGGTTGAGTCGATCAGAGTGGCAGATTACCCTATCTACTCTCTTAATAATAGAGTCCCCTACCACCACAACCTGTCTAGCCTTCCTTACCCTCTCAACCCCACCCGTACTAGAGGGGCTGTTTCCACGGCTGTTAGCAGGAACAGCTTCCTGCAGTACAGCTACTCCTGAGCTGATGCTCCCAACATCTTCACTCAAACGGGCAAATCTGTTAGGCTGCATGAGATCAGGACTAGCTAAACCTTTTCTCTTCCCTCCCCCCTGCTTCCTCGCCCCACTGTCACCCAGCTACGTGCCTGTTCCCCATCTGTCTTATCTCCTCCCTCTCCACTACCTGTCCCCACTAAACTCTGCTCAGTGAGCAGCAGACTCCTCTCAAGATTGTCAATCTCCCTCAGTGTTACAATTTGCCTCTCCAGATCTCTAATCTGAGCTTCCAGAAATGCCACTCGCTCACACCCACCACAGAGGTATGGACCCTGGACAGAATCATCCAGGCATGCATACATGCGGCATGATGTGCACTGAGTAAAACTCACAATCTTGCTAGCACTCATCTCCAGTTACAAAAAACACAAGTGAGCAAAAAAAATAAAATAAAAATAAATAAATAAATAACCCTCTTGGTTTAAACTCCCTTGTAGTTTCAACTCCTGTTTTAACTCCTACTTAAAATAGACTACTGTAAATAGCCTACTTTCAAGCAAACTCCAGTGAGCAAGCTCTGTGAGTCAGTAGTGGGTTTATATTGGCAATACAAATCCCACACAGGTGGAAATTAAGGGGCACTTCCCTTAATTAGCTCAGCAGCAGCACCCACAAGGAGGGGAATAGAAACAACAAGAGAGGGGAAAAAAAAAAGGGAGGGAGGGAAAATGTTTTAAATAATACCAGCAAGGTGAAAATATAGAAGAAAATAAAAAAAAGGAACAAAGTTTAAATATATCCAAAGAGAAAAAATATATATATATGAAAAGGGGAAAAAAGTTACAAAATATTAAAATAAATCAAAACAGTAAGGAGAAATAATTTGTTTTTTTTAAAAAGGGTAAAAGTAAAAAAACAAAAAACAAAAAAAAAACACAAAATACAAACAAAACAAAACCCAAAAAGAGAGAAAAAAAAAAAAAAAACCAAACAAATACTAAAATTTAAACCTGCTTTTCTTTTCCACTTGGTATTAACTAATACCAACCACAGTCCACCAGTTCACCAACAAACTCCTGTTGTTTTTTTTTGTTTACGTAAAACACTAAACAAGAATGGATTTCATGGGAGGATACCACAGAGGAAACCACTGCTGTCCAAACAAAACATTGCTGCACGTTTACAGTTTGCACAAGAGCACCTGGATGTTCCACAGCAGTACTGGCAAAATAGTCTGTGGACAGATGAAACCAAAGTTGAGTTGTTTGGAAAAAACACACAACACTATGTGTGGCGAAAAAAAGGCACAGCACACCAACATCAAAACCTCATCCCAACTGTGAAGTATGGCTGCTTTGCTGCGTCAGGGCCTGGATGGATTGCTATCATCGAAGGAAAAATGAATTCCCAAGTTTATCAAGACATTTTGCAGGAGAACTTAAGGCCATCTGTCTACCAGCTGAAGCTCAACAGAAGATGGGTGTTGCAACTGGACAATGACCCAAAGCATAGAAGTAAATCAACAACAGAATGGCTTAAACAGAAGAAAATACCAAACTACGAGATTTGCAATTACAAACCACAGAAAAACAAATGCGATATTTGAAGCAAACTCATTACACGCTAGGAAACAAAGCTGGTAAGCTTCTAGCTGGCCGCTTGAAACAAAAGTATCTACAAACCAAGATTCCCTATATTGTATCAAAGCAGGGAGACAAACTCTATAACCCCCAGGATATAGTGAACTCATTAGCGGAATACTACGCAGCACTTTACCAACTCCATACAGACCCAGGGAAGGGACTCACCAACCCTCTGAGGCTGGAATAGACTCCTTTTTGGATAAAGTCACCCTCCCTTGTATATCCCAGGACCTTAGCGCACACCTCACCAGTCCCTTCACTGAGGAAGAACTAAGGGCAGCCATCAAATCTCTCCCCAAACGCAAATCCCCGGGCCCAGATGGCCTCTCAAACTATTACTATATCAAATTTACGGACCAATTAGCCCCTCACCTATTACGACTGTTCAACAATATCAAGCAATCTGGTGACATGCCCCGAGAAATGCTAGAAGCCTTTATTGTAACTTTCCAAAGCCTAACAAACCCCCCACACATTGCGCCAACCTGAGACCAATCTCGCTCCTCAACTCAGACACTAAATTATATGCCAAAATGTTGGCTACGAGGGTCAAGACGCTTTTCCCCACGCTCATCTCTGCTGAACAAGCAGGGTTTGTGCCAGGCAGACAGGTGGGGGATAACACCCGCCACTTTCTCAATCTTATTGACTGGGCAAACCACTCCTCTCAGCAAGGCCTGGTGCTGGCGTTGGACGCAGAAAAGGCGTTCGACCGCTTGCACTGGGGTTATATGACACGCACTCTGACTAAAATGGGCCTTCCACAGAATTTTATCAATAGCATCCTAGCCCTATACCAGTGCCCGTCGGCAAAGGTTTTTAGCACCGGCTTTTTGTCAGCGCCCTTCACCATACGTAATGGCACACGCCAGGGCTGCCCACTATCGCCACTCATCTTCATCTTATGCCTCGAACCCCTAAAAGAAAGCACAACGATCCAAGGCCTGTCAACCCCGGGCGGCATACAGAAGTTGGCTTTATTTGCCGACGACATACTCATGTTCATAACACACCCCGACAGCTCCGTTCCTGCTCTGCTAGATCTTCTCAAAGAGTACGGAGAAGTGTCATTCTATAAGAACAACACAGCTAAGACTCAAGCGTTACCGATAAATCTGCCACACCAAACACTAGCGCACCTAACCCTCAAGCACACCTTCGACTGGCGCTCATCATCCCTCACATACCTAGGGATTAAACTGACAAAAACCCACCAAGCCATAACAAAAGAAAAAAAAACCCTCCCCGTAATACACAAATTGAGAGCGATTCTGGAGAAGTGGGAGAACCTAGAGATCTCCTGGTTGGGTCGAGTGAATACAATTAAAATGATGGCTCTACCCCATATCTTGTATCTCTTCCGCACGATTCCAATAACACTCCCTAATAAACTGATTAAATTAATGCAATTGGTTATCAATGCACACATCTGGAAACGGAAGCCCCCGAGAGTAGCCCAGCGCAACCTTGGCTTCCCCTTCACCAAAGGAGGCCTGGGTCTGCCGGATATCAAAACTTACTAACAGGGTGTACACATCCTAAGACTAAAAGACAGTTCCCAAAAGCCTCTGTGGCTGCCACTGGAAGATACCTACCTACACCCACACAACACGTCCCGCATACTATGGACCAATGCCCTCGCTAAACCTGAGGGGGCTTACTTATCACAATGCTCCCGCTTCCTGACGAGCTCGTGGCGGGCGTGGAGCCACCTGATCGTGGACCCGCACCTGCTCTTCAGGGAGGCGCCGCTAGAGGCCATGTCTATCTTTTCCCCTGACCTACCCACTGCGAGTTGGAAAGCCAAGGGCATACATAGCGTAAAGGACCTATTAGAGGGAAACAAAATCCAAACGTTCCCTGATCTTCAGCGAAAATTCTCCCTCCCCCAAAGGGACATGTTCCTCTATCTTAGAACAAAAAACATTTTACTGCCCCAAGCGAGCAGAACACATGAAGTGCCCAAAGACCTACCTCTACTACCCGCTCAGATTCTCTCTACTAAACTAGGGAAACCCCTGTCCATGTGCTACAATGCCCTCCTGGAGGGTCAACTAGGTGAAGCAAGATCATATATGACACAATGGGAAGGTGAGCTAAACGAACAACTAACATTGGCGCAATGGTATGAGGCGATGACAATCACAAAGGGTGCTTCCAAGAGCCTCTCGCTATGGAGGCATACTGCAAAATAGCCATGAGATGGTATTTGGTACCGCACAAATTAGCGCGCATTTAAAGGGGTTCCTCCGGGCTGTGCTGGCGCTGTGAGGGGGAGGAGGGTACCATGCTGCACATGTTCTGGACGTGTCAGGCGTTAGGTTCATACTGGAAAAAGATACAAAGCCTTATCAAGAACACTACCGGCCTTTTCATCCAGCTGAGACCAGAACACTACCTACTACATATGATACCCGGGCTTTCACTGCACCCCCACAAAACAGTACTAATAAACATACTCACAGTAGCAAAAATTCTCCTGGCCCAAAACTGGAAGAGCAAAGCGGTACCCACTATAGTGGCACTCACAGAGAGACTGGACATCATAAGCTCTTATGAACGTATGGCCAGCAGAGTCCAGAGCCAGGGAGCTAGATATGATAGAGAGTGGGCAAGCTGGAACTCTAAGCCTTAAGCCCAGTACCTAGTACAATACCCCGGGCATCAGGTCACACAACCCACAAACTGGACCACCCAACTATTAATATAATATCCGAAGACAGGTTAAGAATGATTAGAGACTGCTAAATAGTAGGTGTGAGCACTGGGTAGCAAGGCTGGGGACTCTAGGTCTCCACTCCAAGTTATCCCTCCCCCCACCCCCCCCTCTGTCCCTATGTCCCCCAAATATTGCCACTGCATTACCGACTGTACACGACTAGAACCTCGGTATGAGGTCGAACCAGTCCAGGAGCAAATAACTACTCTATATCTGCTTGGAATGTGTGTATAATAACAGTTACATGATGTACAAAAAGTAACAAATGTAAGACCGCAAGGTCCGACCTGCATTGTCATGAAAACCTAGTGTACACAAAACTGAAAGTAATGTATGCCTGTTCATGTTGTTGGCAAAATAAAGACTATATATGGAAAAAAAAACAGAAGAAAATACGCCTTCTGAAGTGGCCCAGTCAGAGTCCTGACCTCAACCCAATTGAGATGCTGTGGCATGACCTCAAGAAAGCGATTCACACCAGACATCCCAAGAATATTGCTGAACTGAAACAGTTCTGTAAAGAGAAATGGTCAAGAATTACTCCTGACCGTTGTGCACGTCTGATCTGCAACTACAGGAAACATTTGGTTGAAGTTATTGCTGCCAAAGGAGGTTCAACAGTTATTAAATCCAAGGGTTCACATACTTTTTCCACCTGCACTGTGAATGTTTACATGGTGTGTTCAATAAAAACATGGCAACATTTCATTCTTTGTGTGTTATTAGTTTAAACAGACTGTGATTGTCTATTGTTGTGACTTAGATGATGATCAGATCACATTTTATGACCAATTTGTGCAGAAATCCATATCATTCCAAAGGGTTCACATACTTTTTCTTGCAACTGTATGTACTCCCTAATGACTGTAGAATTAAATGTGCCGGTGAAATAACGTGAGCAGAGGGAATGTGTGCCGGACTGTAACTTGTGATGTTACCCATAGTGGATGAAAGCAGGGCCAGATTAAGAGCCCAGTGGGCCTGGTGCTGACAATTATGAGTACAGAATCTTATCGACAAAAACACTAAAACAGTCATACCTCCCAAGCGGTATGTATCTGGTGGAGATATTGCCGGAGGGAAACTCATAGGATGCAGCTATAAGAAAACTTTTCTTAAAATATGCGAATCTCTCTCTAATATTTTCATCTTTAAGTAAATCCATAACTAACAGCAGTGTCCAGTGAAGCAGGATGTCAATGGACAGGGTAAAAGGGTGGGCCACTGACGCAGGTCATGTAACCAGAACTCCCGAAAGGGACAAACATGCCCAAAAAGGAGGCATGTCTGCCCAAAGAATTGGAAGGCCAGCCTGGCATGAATGCATTCTGGCCAACAGCATCCTGAGCTTGGCATAAATGCATCTAATGATGCGCTCGCTCCACGCTTTCTAAGGACTGTCCCCTAGCACTCACATGTCCACTTGTCTCCTTACCTTCTTACTAGCAGGCAGAAGTTCCTGGTATATAGTCTGAGACATAAAAGGTGGATGTAGTGAGTGTAGAAGAAAGAACATGCCACAGTGTTAGAGAGACCAAAGTCAGCATTACCTAAACTAATTTCATTTCAGCTAGTCCACACAAGTTTTGTTTCCATATATCCCTCTTAAGTTTCCATACTTAAGCAAGAGTATGTGAAGAGTAGTAAGGGTTTCCACCTTTCTTGGAAAAAAATACAGGCCTTACTAATTTGCATAACTAATTATGTATGCGTGACATCACAAGATGTAAATCACAAAGAGTGACATAAGAGAAAATTCTGTAAAACTACCAAAAAACTACGTACAGTTTGATTCTGCTGTATAGATGGATTGCTCCCAGTCTCTCCCAGTGTCCCCATGTCTCCCAGTGTCCCCATGTCACTAGGGGACACTGTGAGACATGGGGATACTGAGACACTTGGGGACACTGGGAGACCTATCTACACTGAGACACGAGGAACACAATGTCCCCAGGTGTCTGTGTCCCCATGTCTCCCAGCCAGTGTCCCTGGTGTCTCAATGTCCCCAAGTCTCCCAGTGTTTCAGTGTCCCTAGTGTCTGTGCGCCCATGTCTCCCAGTCACTAGTGTCTCAGTGTCCCCACATCTCTCAGTGTCCCTATGTATCACAGCTTCTCAGTGCCCCATGTCTATGTCTCCATATCTCCCAGTGTCCCCTAGTGTCTGTGTCCCCATGTCTCCCAGTGTCCGGGACACTGGGAGACATGGGGACACAGACAATGGGAGACATGGGGACACTGAGACACTAGGGACACTGGCTGGGAGACATGGGGACACAGACACTTGTGGACATTGTGTCCCTAGTGTCTTAGTGTCCCTATGTCTCCCAGTGTCCCCTAGTGTCTCAGTGTCCCCTAGTGTTCCTATGTGTGTGTCTGTCTCCCCATGTCTCAGTGACCACAGAGTTCTCCCTGTGTCCCCTTAGTGTCTCAGTGTCCCCATGTGTCCCTGCAGCCTTTACCCCATCCCTCACTTCCCTGAGCTGTAGGCTGTCTCTGCAGGCTGGGAGCTGCTGTCTGGACTCTCTGTGCTGTGTAGCTGCTCCCCTGCGGATCAGTAAGTAGTAGAGAGAGGCAGGGAAATACTGTAACTTCCTATCCCTGCCTCTCTCCACACACAGTGCTGGTATTGCAGAGTAATCTCTGTTTATAGTGAGAAAAATACAGGCACTTGTATTGCGATATTACTGCAATATCGGCACCGTCCAGGCAGCCTCAAATAAATACAGGCATGGTGGCATCCCTAAGAGAAGTGTGTAAAAAAAAAAAAAAAAAAAATTAAAGTAAAAAAAAAGGTTTTTTTTTTTTTTTAATCAATAGGCCTATTCCATGGGCCTGGAGCTGCAGCTCCATCAACCCATATGTTAATCTGGCATTGAATGAAAGTAAGGGGTACACAGTGGGATACTCTTGGTGAGGGTTAGGAACTCCTGCGTTAGGAGACTCTAATTCTCCAGATTATCATAGAACATAATTATGATGAAAGGATGGATGTCATCATAGCATGCATCTCTGCCATGTTGTCTGTGATACTTGCACAGAGGCAGATTCCCGGCTGGGGAGCTCAGAGTTGGCAATCATGAGTCTGTACAGCTTGGCTTCGGTGCTGTAGCTGGGAATGGTAAGTCTTTACGCATGAGTTCGGCAGCAATTAGGAACGGTCCAGGATCACAAGGAACTGTGTTGGTGGTATCCTGGTACTTGACCAGGGTACAATGAACTAGCTGGGGTGGAGGGTCTGGTCGGGTACTTGGGAATGAAATAACCTCTTCTAGTGGTGAGAGATAATATGATATATAAACAAAGAGTAAATGTAATGGGCATGTCGATGAGAGTGTAGCCCTGTATCAACTGGCAGCTCGCTAAGTGCCGGATGGCGAAGAAATTAGCTATACAAGGGGAAGGTATGGCGAAAGTGACCTCGCCATGGGATTTTGGAGGGGCCTGTTTGCTAGCCTCTTGCCCTGTGACTATGGCCCTGTGTTGAACTTGGGACTACATACACTTGGGACTACATACACTGTTTGTGCCTTTTTACCTGCTATGGTGCAGTATATGGGGCTACCGAATGGATTATGCTTATGGTGTTCATTTACCGAACAAACTGCCGAACAGCCGGACCACCCGCAAGCAGTTGAGTGTGCTGCTTGTTAACCTCCGAGAACCTGTGGTTAACCGCAGCTTAATTGACGAATGGCTGGGTGGTCGGCATTTGTATGCACGAACACGTGGCGGCGGCCATCTTAAACTGTCAAACAGCCAGCTGTGTTTTGTCGCTGAGCGCATGGAACTGTTTTCGGACACTCGCTCGCATGAACACCGCTGGGACTTCCAGCAATTCATTTCTTTATCATACGAACGCAGCTTCGGTACATTGAAGCCACCGAACAAGGGGCACACATTGACTGTGTCCATTCACCATACTGTTTGGTAATTTGAACAGTACTTTGACTGTTTTAAATAGACAAGCCGCACAGCCTAATTCTCTGGAACTGTTTTGGGCATGAAAGCATGCTTGCGGTTGGTCAAAAGAGACTTCAAGGAGTTTCCTGAACCCCTGCTCTGATCTGGGTGATTTGTGGATATCTTGTTCACCCAGTTTAGGGCTATCAGGGGATGTAATATTTATTTGAGGATATGTTATGTTTTAGGGTGTTTTCCAGACTTTGTCAAAATGTATGTTTTTTTCTGCTTAGAGTTAATTGAGTTAGTCCATTGTCTTTGTTAATTATATCACAGGCAGAGGGGAGGGATTGTGTACAGTATGTGGGAGTGTTATTCATTATCACATCATTTTGTATTGGCTTGTTGATTTTATGTCCTGTGCCTCCATTTGGGCAGTAACCTTGTGGGGAAACTTGTATAAAAGACCAAATTAAACCCTCAGTTCTTACTTTACCCTCAATTTAGAGTCTTGAATCTTATTGGGGGAAACAGCTCTTGTAGGAGCTGTCCCTGCTTCACTTTCTGGAGGAAGAGAGGTTCACCCACTGGAACCTGGAGCCTTGTCGTAGGTCCAGGGTAGGTAGGGGACGGCAAAACCCCAACCAAGCTGCGGCGGTTTGTGAGGTCTGCAGTACTTATGGTGTCTGGAGAAGTGCTTGGAGCCCTCGGTAAGCACTGGGAGCATCCATCGGCGGAGATACCCAACCGGGGTACAGGAAGCTCCGTTACAGAAGGTGAGGCCTTGCTAAATGCCAAGTGGCTCAGAGAGGCTCTAGCTGTGATTTTGGCCGAGGGACTGAAGCCACAGTAAGAAGTGGCGTGAATGTTGGCCTCTCGGTGACAAGTAAGAGATTCAAATGAGTGGCCGTGACAGGTGAGGCCCTATCTAAAAACCAGTAGAGGTTGAGCGAGGCTCTAGATATGAGTTGGACTGATGGGTGACTGAATTATGAGTATACTAAAAAATGGCCTGCAGCCAGTTGATCTATCCCTAAGAAGTGTAAGGGAATAGAAACGTAATGGATTGATAGAAAGTATATTGGAACGTACTTACCTTGCCAACTAGTGAGGTTGAGCTTGAGAAAGGATTTTGTAGAGAGGAACATGTCCAGGATGGTGTAAATGCCAATTGCAATAACATAGCTATGTTGCCAGGGCCGCCATCAGGGGGTGACAACCAGGGGGTGACAACATGTAGCGGCCCGCACGCTGATGGGGCTCATCGGGTGGCCCGCACTTAGGACCACCCGATGGGCCCTATATCTTCAGGGGCCCGGTCAGCGCTGTGGCCGTGTAATAGCGTGACCAGGCCCCTTTAAAATTGTTGCCGTTGTTGGTTATTGCAAGAAAACACCCCAGGTTGTTTTCTGCAAGGCCTCCTTAGGACACCCATGCCCCCCATGCATAGGTTTGCCAGGATTTTGGGTAGGTACGGTTACAATTGTATGACTTGCAATTTGAGTTGAAATTGAGAGTATTTCTTCTGATAGGCCTAACTTTAGCTTGGTGCTTATCACATACACCAGTTTTATATATCGCCATGAAAGGGTACATACTTGAAACGTAGACACCCCGAGGTATTGCATGTGGAGTGCTTTGATGCAACTTTATTTAGCCAGACAAAAAATAAAAAAGTTGAAGAAAGTGTGTGGAGGTAACTGTTCAATCCTCATTTTTAACACACACTGCTTTTTGACTGTGATTTAGGAGAGCTCGTTGTTGGTTATTGCAAGAAAACACCCCAGGTTGTTTTCTGCAAGGCCTCCTAAGGACACCCATGCCCACCATGCATAGGGTAAATGTAACAAAGCCGAAAAAAAGACACCAAAGAAACTGAACGGCAAATGTTAAAAAATAAATAAAAAATGGACCAGTGTGTGGTATCATTTGAAGCAGTCTCCAGTGCAGAGTCGAGGCTGTCCAGGGCAATCAGGACAGTGATATACACTATATTTTCTCTGCCCCCTCTTAGAACAGACCCTGCATCTTTTTTGGGGATTCTGCTTTGCCGCAGCACTGGGAATTTTAAAAATAAAATGCGTAGCCCCAACTCTGCTCTCTCCCATCACCACCCGGGGAGCAGGTGCATCACGGTACAAAATCCCCAAAAATGATCTGGAGCTAAAACTGTAAAAATCTCAGTTGCGTCCCGGGGTTTGAACAACAAAAAAGCATTGTGGGTTGCAATCTGCATTAGGTAGATTGCAATCTTTTTGTACCAGGCCCTTGTCTTGCGTATAATTAGGTAGGGCTGCAGCAGCTGATCTGCCAGATCAACCCCACCCATGTGCCGGTTATAGGCCTTGATACACACTGGCTTCCTTGTTCTGTCAGCTCTGCCACGTACAGAGACCTCCACAGTCCCCTCAGTGTGGATGGTGGTAAGAAGGTACACATCCTTCTTGTCTCTGTACTTAACTGCCAACAGCTCCTCTTGGCACAGAGCTGAGGTCTCCCCGCTTCGTAGCCGGGTCCTGGGAAACCTGTGCTGTTCTTTTTGATTGTGCCGCAAGCTACGGTGTTAAAACAGTACAGTAGCTTGAACAAAAGGGACACTTGTATAAAAATTGTCAGTATACAAGTGGTACCCTTTGTTCATCAGGGGGAATATCAGGTCCCAGACAATCTTGCCACTGGTTCCCATATATTCTGGGCAACCTGGAGGGTCATGGTGGCTATCCTTTCCCTCGTACACCCGGAAGGCCTGAGTATACCCATTCTCGCTATCACAGAGCTTATACATCTTTACACCATACCTAGAGCGCTTGGAAGGAACATGCTTGAATCCCAGCCTTCCCTTATACTTCATCAGGGATTCATCCACGCATATATTCCTTCCAGGTGTATAAGCCTCTGCAAACCTGGCAGCAAAGTGGGTAATCAGGGGACGGATTTTATACAGCCTGTCAAACTGGGGATGCTCCCTAGAGGGACACAGGCTGTTGTCGCTGAAGTTCATGAAATGCAGAATCATTTCATACCTCTTCCTCGACATACATTGGGCGTAAATGGGGGTAGAGCAGATGGGGCTACTGCTCCAGTAGGAGCGGATGGAGGGCTTCTTTATGATGCCCATCAGCACAGTCAATGCCCAGAATCTTTTAAATTCTGGCACATCGATGGGGGCCCATTGCTGCTTTGCCAAAAAAGAGTCAGGATTTGTAGCTCGGAATTGATGGGCATATAAATTAGTTTGGTTGATACATCATCGCCCAAAAACACCTCCATAAACTGCTGAGGGCTAAAATCTGCGACATCCACATTGATGCCAGGATTTGCAGTAAAGGATGGGATGTCTGGCCTCTGGCAATGAGGCACTACCCACTCCTCAGCAGTTCTGCCAGGTGGAGCAGCACGTCTCCTTCTGGCAGGGGGACTAGCAGGCACAGATACAACATCACCAGATACATCACTAGCAGCAGACACTGTATCTAGTGATGATGTATCTGAGCACCTGGCAGGGTCAAAATCAGGGTCGGAGTCTGACATAGACGCGTCAGACTCTAGCGCAAGGGTGGCATATGCCTGCTCAGTGCTGGTTGACTTCTGTGACCCATGTGACATGATCACAATCACTTTACTTAGTGACCTGTCACAAAAAAAAAAAAATCAGACAAAAAAAAATGATCCCCTAAAAAAATGAACAGACAGAAACATAGAAACATAGAAACATAGAATGTGACGGCAGATAAGAACCATTCGGCCCATCTAGTCTGCCCAATTTTCTAAAAACTTTCATTAGTCCTAGCCTTATCTTATAGTTAGGATAGCCTTATGCCTATCCCATGCATGCTTAAACTCCTTTACTGTGTTAACCTCTACCACTTCAGCTGGAAGGCTATTCCATGCATCCACTACCCTCTCAGTAAAGTAATACTTCCTGATATTATTTTTAAACCTTTGTCCTTCTAATTTAAGACTATGTCCTCTTGTTGTGGTAGTTTTCTTCTTTTAAATATAGTCTCCTCCTTTACTGTGTTGATTCCCTTTATATATTTAAATGTTTCTATCATATCCCCCCTATCTCGCCTTTCCTCCAAGCTATACATGTTAAGATCCTTTAACCTTTCCTGGTAAGTTTTATCCCGCAATCCATGAACCAGTTTAGTAGCCCTTCTCTGAACCCTCTCTAAGGTATCAATATCCTTCTGAAGATACGGTCTCAGTACTGTGTACAATACTCCAAGTGAGGTCTCACCAGTGTTCTGTACAATGGCATGAGCACTTCCCTCTTTCTACTGCTAATACCTCTCCCTATACAACCAAGCATTCTGCTAGCATTCCCTGCTGCTCTATTACATTGTCTGCCTACCTTTAAGTCATCAGAAATAATCACCCCTAAATCCCTTTCCTCAATTGTTGAGGTTAGGACTCTATCAAATATTCTGTACTCTGCCCTTGGGTTTTTTCGTCCAAGATGCATTATCTTGCACTTATCCACATTAAATGTCAGTTGCCACAATTCTGACCATTTTTCTAGTTTACCTAAATCATTTGTCATTTGACTTATCCCTCCTGGAACATCAACCCTGTTACATATCTTAGTATCATCAGCAAAAAGACATACCTTACCATCAAGACCTTCTGCAATATCACTAATAAAAATATTAAGAGAATGGGTCCAAGTACAGATCCCTGAGGTACCCCACTGGTGACAAGTCCAAGCTTCGAATATATTCCATTAACTACAACCCTCTGTTGCCTGTCACTCAGCCACTGTCTTACCCATTCAACAATATTGGAATCCAAACTTAAAGATTGCAGTTTATTGATAAGTCTTCTATGTGCAACAGTGTCAAAAGCCTTACTGAAATCTAGGTAAGCAATGTCTGCTGCACCACCCTGATCTATAATTTTAGTTACCCAATCAAAAAAATCAATAAGATTAGTTTGGCATGATCTCCCTGAAGTAAACCCATGTTGTCTCTGATCTTGAAATCCATGTGTTTTTAGATGTTCATCAATCCTATCCTTTAACATGGTTTCCAAAATAAGCGATCACTAGCAGGACAAGGGTTAATCATTCTGAAAAGAGCTTTTGGGTCTCAAATAAAAAAAAAGATAACAAAAAAATGAATCCCTAAAAAAAATGCACAAACAGCAAAAAAGTGCTGCTGTGCAGGGGCCAGTGATTATAGTGATCACTGGCAAGACAGGGGTTAATGGCTCTGCAAAGACCTTTGGGTCTCAAGATTTTACAAATCCTGTAACGGACCGTTTTGCAAAAAAGGGAAAAAAACCGCTTAGACGATAATCCCCTTTCAGAGACAGGCACAGCTACTGTAGAATCACCAAAACTCACGAACTGAATACAAGTGAATGCTCCAAACTCCCGAATGGCATACAAGTGAATGCTCCAAACACTCGAACTGCATACAAGGGAATGGTCCAAACACTCGAACTGCATACAAGGGAATGCTCCAAACACTCGAACTGCATACAAGTGAATGCTCCAAACTCCCGAACGGCATACAAGGGAATAAGGTAGCACTCCAAATACATGAACAGGAACCATACGAATTGCTGCTACCAGACGAACAGGAAAAGCTCCCAAGCGGCTTACACTCCTGGCAATCGGTCCTTAGCAGCATACAGTAAATCCCCCCAAAGACGAGACAAGGCTCCGTGTTGAGGGTCAAGCAGTGGTCTGTTTAATGAGGGCTACCTGCCCAGCTTTTCTGCAGGTCTCCCACCTGGTGGACACTCCCCTAGGGGACCAGATGGGAGACTGTGACAAGGGACAGACACCTATACAAAAAGGACACACAGTCACAGTATATTCCCACAATGCATCCTGGCTTCCTCCCCTCTGCCCTGGGAGACAATTGGGAAGTAACTCAATTATCTCCCAAGTCAAAGGCAAAACTCCATTACACACGTGGGAACACAAAACCAGCATTATACTTTAAAATGCACAAAGTAACATTTACTACATAAAACACAGACATGTAACATATCCCCAGATAGCTCAGGTCTGAGCGCACATTATTAAGCGAATGGCGCTCAGACCACACGAATACAGTTTAATTGCCATGGAGCCAAAGTCTTTAATTCCACGAATAGGCTCCATGGCATAGCTATCTGGGTTAAAACATTCCTCCAACATAAAATACCGAATTTACATGCATTCGTTCAATCCGTGCGAATTAGAACCAGGGGTTGGAGGTTCAGCGGTGCCTGCACGTAAAAGTGTCCGGGTTTGGTGCATGAAAGCCGGGCAGACAAGCGTTGGCTGCCCGGGGAGCTCCAGAACACCGCCATCGTGTGGCGGCTAAGTGTAACCGCGACCACCCAGTAACAATCAATTAAGCTGCGGTTAACCGCAGCTACTGGGTGGTCAATTGCCGGCACACGCTCGTTAAGCCGCGGTTAACTGCGGCTTCAGGGAGGTAAATGGAGGGCGCACTCCAGCTTCTGGGTGGCCAATTAACGGCGCCGGCCGACTTCCCACGGCTCTGGGGAGGCTGATAGAAGTCTGTTTGTTCGGTAGATAGAATCTACCGAACGGCTGTGCAGAAAGGAAGGAATAAATCTTTCTGCACAGTAAAATTAACCATTTAACTGCCGGTCCATAATCCAAAGGCAGCAGGCGGGCAACCAGGCTCCTCCAATGCAATGTGGCGAGATTGGTCTCGTCACATCTCTCCCCTTTTCCAAACAGACTAACAGGGTATCTGACCTCCTGCGGGTCAGTGCCCTTGTTAGTCCAGCAGCCCACCCACAACAAATAATCAACAGCACAGCCCACCCACAATAAATGGTTACTACACCGGGGTAGAGAAGAAGCTTGTCCATGTCCAGGTGCCTCACCACGGCTGTGCTGGGTACGGGTACGCTGCCTTGGTGGGTTGCTGCGTGGGCAGAGACCAGCGGCACTCTGCCCTGTTGCCAGCGCTACTGGGAGGGTAGCCTGGTGGAAGCCTGGTTGTTGGAGGGGGAGACCGACTGTCTCCCCTTTAAATACACCGCTCTGCTGCTGCTGCTGGAGACTGACTGTCTCCCCTTTAGATGCACAGTCCTGCTGCTGGAGACCGACCGTCCCCCCTTTAGCTGCACAGTCCTGCTGCTGGAGACCGACCGTCTCCCCTTTGGTTACCCATCTCTGCTGCTGGAGGGGGAGACCGATTGTCTCCCCTTTGGCTAAACAGCCCTGTCGCTGGGGGGCAGGACCGGCCGTCCCTACCCCCTGTGCTGGCAGTGTAGAGACTACGGTCCCATCTGCACGGTTGTGGGGCTTACTGTCTCCCCTTTGTACATTAAGCTGCCGCTGGGGAGAGGGGGTAACAAGCTCCTCTCCCATACATACTTCCAGCTGTGGGGGAGGGAGACCGACTGTCTCTGCTCCCAATACAGAGTCCTGCTGCTGGGGAAAGGAGACTGGGCTCTCTATTCCCGGTAGGACACTCTGCCGCTGGGGAATGGAGACGGGGCTCCCAATTCCCAATGATCTGCTGCCGCTGGGGAATGGAGACGGGGCTCCCAATTCCCAATGATCTGTGCTGCCGCTGGGGAATGGAGACTGGGCTCCCAATTCCCAAAGCATCATACTGCCGCTGGGGAATGGAGACTGGGCTCCCAATTCCCAAAGCATCATTCTGCCGCTGGGGAATGGAGACTGGGCTCCCAATTCCCAAAAAATCACGCTGCCGCTGGGGAGGGAGGACACTGCTCTCCTCTCCCTGGACTTCCCACTGCCTTCCCGGCATATCACTTGGCTGCTGGGGGGCAGGAACAACTACCTCTGCCCCCTGTATCTCAGCCTGCCGCTGGGGAGGGAGGACGCTGTTCTCCTCTCCCTGCACTTTACACTGCCTTCCCGGCATATCACTCTGCTGCTGGGGGCAGGAACAACTACCTCTGCCCCCTGTAACTCAGCCTGCCGCTGGGGAATGGAGCTCAGGCTCCCAATTCCCTGCAATATCTCCCGCTGGGGAATGGAGCTCGGGCTCCCAATTCCCTGCAATTTCTCCCGCTGGGGAATGGAGCTCGGGCTCCCAATTCCCTGCAATTCATTCTGCTGCTGGGGGACAGGAGCGACTATCTCTGTCCCCTGTAACTCAGCCTGCCGCTGGGGAATGGAGCTCAGGCTCCCAATTCCCTGCAATATCTCCCGCTGGGGAATGGAGACTGGGCTCCCAATTCCCAATAAATCACACGGCCGCTGGGGAATGGAGACTGGGCTCCCAATTCCCTGCAGGACCGGTGGAGAGACCTTGGTCCCATCTCCACCGGCCACCTGGGGTTCTTCCCAGTAACACTCCACAATATCTTCCCAGCTGAATGGGTCTTGATCTGGGTCTCCGCTTCCCTGCTGAGCCTTCTCACTGGAGTGGAACAGATTTTGGTAACCCTGTTCCAGCTCCATCTCTCGGGTCACCAGGTGGACCAGGTCTTGCTCAATTTCGTGAGTGTCGTCCCAGTCATACCTGCTCTCCCTCCACTCAAAGAGATCACTGAACCGGGCTTGTGTAGGGCTCCCAAACTCGGGCTCTGAAAAAGACTCCCATAACAAGCCAGGACCATCAAACTCCTCTCCCTCTGGCTTGTCATGCTCGGCTGTCCAGGGCAGGTATTGTGCCCCATACCACCAGAGCGCCTGGTAGGCATCTTCTAGCCACATCTCCTGCCATACTAGGTGTTCCAATTTCCTCACCCATTCTTCCAGGGGCTGCTCTCCCAGGAAGGGCATCCGCAGGGCTACTTGCTTCTGCAACCGCTGGTCTTCCTTGGGGAATCTCTCGCCCCGCTGGTACTCCGCAATACCCAGTGCCTGGTACCAGATGCCTTTACGGACTGCATCTCGGTCATCCATGGCACCCTCATCATACTCCCCTGCTGGTTCCATCTCGGTGCTGTCAGGGTCGCTGTACTGGGACATGCGTTGCCCTCAAATTGTAAAAATCCACGGAATGGTGTCGCCTGTAGCTGTCCTGTAGTCTGTGGGAACGATCCCGCCGCTTGCCACCAATTGTAACGGACCGTTTTGCACAAAAGGGAAAAAAAACGCTTAGACGATAATCCCCTTTCAGAGACAGGCACAGCTACTGTAGAATCACCAAAACTCACGAACGAATACAAGTGAATGATGGCATACAAGTGAATGCTCCAAACACTCGAACTGCATACAAGGGAATGGTCCAAACACTCGAACTGCATACAAGGGAATGCTCCAAACACTCGAACTGCATACAAGTGAATGCTCCAAACTCCCGAACGGCATACAAGGGAATAAGGTAGCACTCCAAATACACGAACAGGAACCATACGAATTGCTGCTACCAGACGAACAGGAAAAGCTCCCAAGCGGCTTACACTCCTGGCAATCAGTCCTTAGCAGCATACAGTAAATCCCCCCAAAGACGAGACAAGGCTCCGTGTTGAGGGTCAAGCAGTGGTCTGTTTAATGAGGGCTACCTGCCCAGCTTTTATGCAGGTCTCCCACCTGGTGGACACTCCCCTAGGGGACCAAATGGGAGACTGTGACAAGGGACAGACAAGTATACAAAAAGGACACACAGTCACAGTATATTCCCACAATGCATCCTGGCTTCCTCCCCTCTGCCCTGGGAGATAATTGGGAAGTAACTCAATTATCTCCCAAGTCAAAGGCAAAACTCCATTACACACGTGGGAACACAAAACCAGCATTATACTTTAAAATGCACAAAGTAACATTTACTACATAAAACACAGACATGTAACATATCCCCAGATAGCTCAGGTCTGAGTGCACATTATTAGGTGAATGGCACTCAGACCACACGAATACAGTTTTAATTGCCATGGAGCCAAAGTCTTTAATTCCACGAATAGGCTCCATGGCATAGCTATCTGGGTTAAAACATTCCTCCAACATAAAATACCGAATTTACATGCATTCGTTCAATCCGTGCGAATTAGAACCAGGGGTTGGAGGTTCAGCGGTGCCTGCACGTAAAAGTGTCCGGGTTTGGTGCATGAAAGCCGGGCAGACAAGCGCTGGCTGCCCGGGGAGCTCCAGAACACCGCCATCGTGTGGCGGCTAAGTGTAACCGCGACCACCCAGTAACAATCAATTAAGCTGCGGTTAACCGCAGCTACTGGGTGGTCAATTGCCGGCACACGCTCGTTAAGCCGCGGTTAACCGCGGCTTCAGGGAGGTAAATGGAGGGCGCACTCCAGCTTCTGGGTGGCCAATTAAGGTCGCCGGCCGGCTTCCCACGGCTCTGGGGAGGCTGAAAAGAGACTGTTTGTTTGGTAGATGGAATCTACCGAACGGCTGTGCAGAAAGGGAGAAATAAATCCTTCTGCACAGTAAAATTAACCCTTTAGCTGCCGGTCCATAATCCAAAGGCAGCAGGCGGGCAACCAGGCTCCTCCAATGCAATGTGGCGAGATTGGTTTCGTCACAAATCCCTACCTGAAAATACCTAAATCTCTCTAGCTAAACCACAGATCTCTCTCCCTCTCTCACTAAAACAAGTGAAGAGAGGGAGGCAGATCCACACTAATCAGAGAAATGGGGAACACACTTTGGATGAAATTGCTAATGGGGCAAGCTGTGATTGGATGACCCCAGCCTGCCCCTTACGATGAGGCAGGATAGGGACACCCCAGAAGCCCCATTTTTTGCCAGACGTACCTGATACGTCCGTGGTCGGGAAGGATTTAAACCAATCAGTAACAGGCATCCCATCCATATATAAAGCTCTGACAGACACGTGACTTCCTCTTTCTTTGCTGCTCCAGCCAAGGCACAGGTCAGAGTATTTTGCTCCAAACTGTTTTACTGATATTGTAGCCCCATGTAGCCAAAGCGCAGCTAAGCGAAAAAAGGCCTTGACAGGGGTTAGGAGGCGGGCATAGGAGGAGGGAAGGAAGTAGGGAGTTATGGGTAAGTAGGCTTGGCTATTTAAATAGGCAGCCATTTTAAAGCCTTCACTTTTAATTACTACCTTGCTGAGTTTGTCCCGCCCACCCTCCCTGAATTTGGTTCGGACTTGGGTTATCCCGTTTTTTCACAGCGGCGGGATAGGGAGCTGAAGGAGAAGAAATAGGCTCCCTAGGATGAACGTCATGGAGACGTAAAACTGTGGTCATTGGTGGTTGGTAGGTTCCGAGTCCTGTCGGTGGCTCAGAATCTGGTGGGGCAGGGGTATCCGGGTATACCCCTGCCATGGTTAATTTATGTTTGGCACTTTAAGTTGGTATGTTGGAATATGTTGATACGTATGTTATATGTTATATGTATATGTATATATGTTATTTATATGGGGGTCATTGCCTGTTATATTAACAGAAGGATTCGGTTACGAGGGCGGAGTATGGGGGCAATGACCCATGTTTATTGTTAAAATTATTATTGCTTAATAAATTATTATTATTCAAGATTGGTTAAATAAAGCTGTGGACAAATTTTCCCATATACCTTTGTGTCAGTGAGTTATTGGGTTGGGTATGTGGGAGGGTTGTCCTGGAGTCCGACTGCCCATATGGCGACTATACACCGGTCATGCAATTGACACTTTAGTTAGACATTTAATGCTAGACAGTCAGTTTTACTCCAAACTGTTCTGGATATTGCAATGGTCACTTTAGTTAAAATTTTATTTCTTGACTTTCAGTTTGCTCCAACTGTTTTTATCAATATTGCTATGGTCACTTTAGTTAGACTTTTAACCCCTTAAGGTTTTCCCCAGATGTGCTTTTTCCTCAAATATGAGTTTTTGCCGCTGGGTTTTTGCCTGGCCCCAGATCATCGGGTGGACTGGTAATCCTAGACCTGGGTCCTTGGATGGGGGATAGGTATTATTCCCACTTTGACTTTATGCGCCCACTTGCGTGGACGAAGGAGGAAAACAACTGTTGGGAATAATATACTTTGCCCATATTTACCTAGGGTTTATGATACAGATTGTATCTGGTAGCTGGTTAGTCTGTTTAAAATTGGTTAACATGTCAGCTATTTGCAATAATTATTGTTATGGTTCTGGTCCTTGCTCTACTTGTTTATGCTATTTTTAAGACTATTGTATTCTGCATTTACAAACATACACGCAACACTGTTCCTGCAAAATCCCCAGCTTGCTATGATGAATATAAGTTTATGGTACTGGTCGAATGCCTAGTCTTATGCTATGGAAATAGTGGCCGAAGACATAATAAAAGACCTGCAGGATTGGCTAGCAATCCTGAATATACCATGGCATATGGCTAGTTGTCTGACCAGGACTCCTTAAATAGGGTATGAGCAAAATATTGCTCAAAGAGGGGAAAATGAAGGAATTGAAACAGTTAATCTGTTAATATTGTATAAGGTGAATGTGACAGAACCATCTTGTAACGGACCGTTTTGCACAGAAGGGGAAAAAACCGCTTAGACGATAATCCCCTTTTTAGAGACAGGCACAGCTACTGTAGAATCACCAAAACTCACGAACTGGATACAACATAGCACTCCAACTCCCGAACTGGAACCTCCCAAATAGCTGCTAGCAGACGAACAGGAAAAGCAGACAGCTTACACTCCTGGCAATCAGTCTCTAACAGCATACAGTGAATCCCCCCAAGAACGAGACAAGGCTCCGTGTTAAGGGTCAAGCAGTGGTCTGTTTAATGAGGGCTACCTGCCCGGCTTTTATGCAGGTCTCCCACCTGGTGGACACTCCCCTAGGGGACCAAATGGGAGACTGTGACAAGGGACAGACAAGTATACAAATAGGACACACAGTCACAGTATATTCCCACAATGCATCCTGGCTTCCTCCCCTCTGCCCTGGGAGATAATTGGGAAGTAACTCAATTATCTCCCAAGACAAAGGCAAAACTCCATTACACACGTGGGAACACAAAACCAGCATAATACTTTAAAATGCACAAAGTAACATTTACTACATTAAACACAGACATGTAACATATCCCCAGATAGCTCAGGTCTGAGTGCACATTATTAGGTGAATGGCACTCAGACCACACGAATACAGTTTAATCGCCATGGAGCCAAAGTCTTTACAGTCAGTTTCATACGAATGGGCTCCATGGGATTCCTATCTGGGGTATAAGACATTCACACAAAAATACCGAACACCGGGTCATTCGTGTGCTTTCACCGAACAAGAAGGGAGGTCGGCGGCTTCAGCGGTGTTCGCGCAAAACTGTGTCCGATTTTAGTTCCATGAAAATAGAGGCGAACACCGCTGTTCATTCGTATGGTTTAAAATGGCAGCGACCTCGTGTTCGGGATACGAACGGCGGCCACCCAGCGTTCATCAATTAAGCTGCGGTTAACCGCAGCTTCAGGGAGGTTAATTGCCGGCACACTCCAGCTCCCAGGTGGTCCAGTCATTCGTACGGTTGTTCGGTAGATTGAAACTACCGAACAACCGGCAGAAAAGCACAAATTCAGCTTTTCTGGATGGAAAAATAAAGTCTTTTAAAAGGGGCCATAGTCCAAAGGCAGCAGGCGAGCAACCAGGCTTCTCCAATGCAATGTGGCGAGATTGGTCTCGTCACACATCTGTCTGCTGGATTTTTGTCCGTTCGTCTGTTTGTCCCTCGTTCGTATGAATGGCTGGTTTCTATAGCCCAGCCATTCGAATGACTCTTTTTCCCGAACAAATCTGCCGAACGAACGGCCACCCAAGTGAGGAGTGTGCTGCTGGTTAACAAAGTGATCCCAATTAGAACGTTGTTAACCGCAGACCCTTCTCAATTAAACCGAACTCAGGGTGGTCGTTGTTCGTATGTCGACCATGAGGCAGCGGCCATTTTAAATCATGCGAACGCTCAGCGGTGTTTGGCCCTATTTCTATGGAACTGAAAACGGACACTTTTTCTGCCGAACACCGCTGGAACAAGGGAACGCCTGGCTGCCTCCACGAAAGCATGCGAACACCGGCCGTTCGGGAGATTGAGAGCATACAAAAGACTTAACCCAGATAGCCTTCCCATGGAGTCATTCGCATACCGAAAGCATGTAAGAACTTTGACTCCATGGTGATTGAACTATGTGTGTGGGATCTGAGCGCTATTCGCTAATAATATGCACTCAGATCTAGGCTATCTGGGGACATGTAATACTAACGGGAAATGTTCAGTTTTCATGTAGTTATGTATTTTTATGTCTTTTATTATTTTATGTTTAAGATGGCGACTGTCCTTGTCCTGGAGTTAATTGAGTTACTTGGTAATTAACTCCAGGGCAGAGGGGAGGGAATCATAATGCACTGTGGGTAAAATATGTGACTGTGTGTCTGAAATGTCCTTCTATCTGTCTGTAGTTTAAGTCTCCCATTTGGTCCCCTAGGGGAGTGTCCACCAGGTGGGAGACCTGCATAAATACGGGCAGGTAGCCCACAGTAAAACCAGATCCTGTTTGACCCTCAATGCGGAGCTTCTGTCTCGTTATTGGGGGGATTTCTTATTCACGTTTAGAGACTGCTGGATGGAACGAAAGCCGCTTTGGGGATATTATTGTTCGACGGTTACCAGCAGTTCGTATATTGCCGTTCGGGAGTTTGGAGCCGTTCGTGGATTTCGATCGGGAGATTGCCGCTTCCCCTGCATTTGGTTCGTGTCTTACAGAGTAAGCGAACGGAGACTGTACTGCAGCCGGGGAAGGTTTACTAAACGGCGGTTTTGCCTAAAGACACTGGAGGTGTCTTAACAGTGAATTATTTTGTAAAAGTAGTAGCAAGCTCTTTTGCAGAAGTGCTTACAAAACATAACTGAAAGGAAATCACAAGCTATGACAGTTTCTATGTATCAGGAGATGCTTAACCACAATGTACATGTGATATTTTGTAAGATTAGATTATTGAACGTAACAGCAGAAACTACTTCCTCTTTTATGTATCTTGTGTAACTTTCTGTAACCAATGTTCGTGACAAATATTGTATAAGTACAGAGCATTTTGAATACATTGTCAGAAGACTTTTGGAAAGCAATCTTGTGTCTGTCTCATTATTCTGCTTCCATAATTCTTCCCTGAGCTCAGGTGACAATCGAGGGTTGGAGAACCGTGACCAGAAGGGACCGAGTCATCAGTTTAGCCTTTCAAGGGGTTAATGCTAGACATTCAGTTTTACTCCATACTGTTTTCTGGATAATGCAATGGTCACTTTAATTAAACCTTATTAGCTTGTCCTGCATTGTGAACCAAGCGATTTTTCATTTATATTACATTTGTCTTCCATTTGGACTCGTATGGTGTGGTATAATTCCCCTGTTACCCTTCTCCCGACTTAACCCTGAATTCTGTTTTACTATTTGGATTCTTGTTTGCTGGCACCTTTTCTAACCTATTACATTCCACTGGCCTCGCACGGATTGCGGTGTTTTACCGCGATCGCGCCTTTTTATTCTCCGGTGCTGGGACTTCAGGGCTAGGTCTCTGGGGATTGGGGGTGCTCGAGGGACCCGGTACATACACAGGCGGGCAGCGATCACAATCTGGATCGCGGGCCGCACAGCGCTTTTGCACGCGAACGTGGGCCATCTTGAATCTCGGTCTTATTGAGGGTGACCACCTCCTCAGACCACTTCTTGAAATTTACTTAAATGGTACTGATTGCCTGAAATTCTGGGTGACCCCAGTTACGAGGCTACCACGTCTCCCATACACGGGCTACATCCCGACATTGCAGACCGCTCATCCCGGTCTTATTGAGGGTGACCCCCTCCTCAGACCACTCTTCGGAATTTGCTATAGTGGTACTGATTGACTGAAATCCTAGGTGACCCCAGTTATACGTGGAGGCCCACTGAGGGGCAATAAGTGCACAGTTGTATGGTCCTGTCTCCCACCGACCATTTCAGTTGAGGATTAATGCTACAATGCTTTGGTGGAAAAAGCCCTCGCCAATAGGCTGGCTTACAACCCATCTGACAGGACTGGTGCGACGGCACCACCGATAGAAGCTAGAGATACCGACAACGTTAGGTCGGACACATTATCGTATAAACGCCATTGGAAGGGCTCCACCGCGGCTTCCTCGAAGGAAAAAGGGAAGACCACATGTAAGCGGAGCTGCCTCTCGGACGTCCTGTACATTAATTATATCAGACTCCATAATCAGGGGATGAGGACTCCGACGCTCCCCCTTCTATGGAGATCACGAAAGAATGGAGAGCAGACGAGTCTCCATCTGAAGAGGAAGAGTGGCAGGACCCGCCCTAGCAAGAAAGGCTTGTCTTTGACACACTGGACACTCTTATTTTTACTCACGCACCATCCGACGTCCAAGAATGGGGTTACCGGATCACCTGGCACACTTTGCTCAGGAGGCCTATGGGAAAATGAAGTTCGAGACAAGCTCAAGGTGGAATGCCCACGCCCTCTATTACCGAACAAGATAGTCCTCACCCGGGAGTTCGATACCACGAAGGTGGTATTTATGCCCCGATCAAGCCGGGGTCCATGTACTTTGCCGACCTGACCCCACCCAAGACTCACCTCTAGAAGCTCACGGTGTGAGGGAATGGGTGCAAAGGGCAATATGTAGGTTGGGGAACGCAAGGCAGACAGGTTTACAGAACGGCGCAAAGATGGATTTCAAACTATTGAAGTTAGGGACGAAAGAGCGATGACCTCAGGCGGACGGACTATTGTTTCGAGAACCATTTATCTCAGCAACGGTTTGGTAGTAAGGAAGAAGACAGGAGACTATCGCCCAGTTATCAACCTACGCCAGCCCAGTGGTTTTGGGGCGTACCAACACCTCAAGAAGGCTGCTATCCATGTCTTAGGGGATCTACTCCTCGAAAGGGGTTCGCAAGGTTGGATTTGAAGGGCACTTACCTACTGGTTCACATGGTGTCTCATGAAGTTTCTGAAGCCGGTCATGGCTCACTGAAGAGCAAAGGGTATCCACTGTCGTATACCTAGACCACTTAATGACCTTTTGCAATCCAATTCCTGACTACGTTTACAGACGAGATTTATGTTTACAGTTTCTGGAATTGTTGGGATTCATAGTGAACAGAGAGGAGTCGGTTCGATCCCAGTTCCGAGTGATTCAGTTCCTCTACATCGGAATAGATTCCACCTTGGGCGGATTACACCTTCCCACATCATTGATAGCGACGATTCATAAGGAAATTCGCCAGGTACGGCGGAAAGGCACCATAACCCTTTGACTATTTCCCAGGACCACTTCACTACCGGACCAGACAGCGGCTGAAAGCTCACTACCCGAGATCCGGACACAGCTATGAAATTGGGATCAGAATAGCGAAGACTTTGATAGTACTCATTACCGCGGTAAAGGAGTCAAGCGTGGCACCCAGAATGGTTGTCCTTAATCAGGATCATCCTCTGCTCCTTTGAGTTTACTAGCCTTCAGGCAGATCCAAAAGGAGAACATCATCCATTGATAATGCAGGAGTGTCTGGAGTTGGTGGATTGGTGTCTTTCAGGGGAGAGTGGTACGTCAAGGGACTATCGCAACCAACTAGAGACCTACTTATCCGCATGGAACCCCTGGAGATAGGGGTAATAAACTCCTTTATTACCCCTATCTCCTTGATGCTGATTCAATACTTTTTCGCTACGGGCCGATTGGAATGATTGGACCTTTCCATTAACGGGATACGTTCCGCGATTTCGACGACGCATAGTACGATTCACGACACTCCGGTCGATCAAGAGCCTTTGATATGCCGCTTTCTGCGGGGTATCAAACTGTCCAGAACCATGCGTCAAAGTATCACTGTTGTGGGACTTTGATTTGGTTCATTTGGAACTAGTCAGATAACATGGACCTATCCCTCCGTCAGCCATAGTCACGTTACTTTTAGGTCTTTTCGTCGGATATCAGATGTACTGGAGTTCGACGTAAATGGTCTTTTCGGTATCACCGGAAGGAATGATTTCTACGGTGTCTCATAGAACGAAATCTTATCCGCGTCCGTATCTTACCCTGTTCCCGGCGATTTCCCAGTCTTTGTGCAGGTAAAGCGGTACTTTGTTGCATGGAGATCACGACAACACTTAGATTGTCACATTCAGGACATCTGCTGGTCTTATACTAACCATACAAGCCAGTTACCATGAACACTCTGTCTAGATGGGTTCATTGGTTGTTATTGCTAGTGGGGGTGGAGACGTGTTTTGGGTACTCATTCGGTACGAGGTGTGGCTGCTTCTCAGGCCTTCATGGGGGGGCCCTCTATATTTTACAGCGACGAATTGGACACGGATAGACTACTTCCATATATTTATTTTCGGCAACCACACACGCATCCTTCTCGCTCATACCACAGTTTTAAAAATGCAAAATATGAAGCCTCCTGTCATGTGATAAAATTGTAGATTATGCTAACGAAGTGTACCTATAATCTTAATTTTAATAATGACAGGAGGCGAATATTTTCCCTCCCAAGACTCTGGAAAATTTTGATATTCTGGTTTGTCATTTTCTCAGTGTAATTATAAGGTTTTGGTATTTCAGTATATCCATGGGATGCTTATCTGGTTGACATATGTTAGATCCGTGTTGATTATTAAGTATACTATGGTTGTTTAATGTTTCAGTATATTAACTTAATATAAATATAGATACGTATAGTACTAGATTTAATGTGGACAACAGTTGGTTTCTGTGACAGAACCATCTGTCTGTTTATTGCTGGTGGATTCGTCTGTTTTACCCCGTTCGTGTAAATGGCTGTTTCCTATAGCCCAGCCATACGAATGACCGTTTTTCCCGAACAAAACTACCGAACGGATGGCCACCCAGGAGAGAAGTGTGCTGCTGGTTAACCTATTGATCCCAATTAGAACGTTGTGGTTAACCACAGACACTTCTCAATTAAACCGAATTCAGGGTGGTCGTCGTTCGTATGTCGACCACGAGGCAGCGGCCATTTTAAACCACGCGAAAGCCCAGCGGTGTTTGGCTCTATTTCTATGGAACTAAAAACGGACACTTTTTCTGCCGAACACCGCTGAAACAACGGAACGCCTGGCTGCCTCCACGAAAGCATACGAATACCGGCCGTTCGGGAGGTTTGGAAGCATACGAAAGGACTTAACCCAGATAGCCTTCCCATGGAGTCATTCGTATACCGAAAGACTGTAAGAACTTTGACTCCATGGCGATTGAACTATGTGTGTGGGATCTGAGCGCTATTCGCTAATAATATGCACTCAGATCCAGGCTATCTGGGGATATGTGATATGAATGGGAAATGTGCGGTTATTTTAAAGTTATGCATTTTTATGTCTTTTATGATTTTATATTTAAAATGGCGACTGGCTTTGTCCTGGAGATAATTGAGTTACTTGGTAATTATCTCCAGGGCAGAGGGGAGGGAATCATAAGGGACTTGAACCGGGGAACTTCGCAGTCCTGGTTCCTTCCTCTGAGCCACAGCAGCTTTTGTATTTATATGTCATTCTGGTCCTGTTCATCCTGGCATGTCTATTTCTCTGGGGGCTGTACCTTGACTTTGGCTGTGCTTCACCTGACCCTGATCAATAGGTTAACCAGCAGCACACTTCTCTCCTGGGTGACCGTCCGTTCGGCAGGTTTGTTCGGGAAAAAGAGTCATTCGAATGGCTGGGCTATAGAAAACAGCTATTCATACGAACGGGATACAAACAGACGAATACACCTAAAATAAGATGGTTCTGTCACAAAAACTGTTTGTTCTTACCCTTGTTACAGTATAAACTGTTTGTTATTGCCCTTGTTACAGTGTAAACTGTTTGTTACTGTCCTTGTTACACTGTAAACTGTTTGTTATTGCCCGTGTTACAGTGCAAACTGTTTGTTATTGCCCTTGTTACAGTGCAAACTGTTTGTTATTGCCCGTGTTACAGTGCGAACTGTTTGTTATTGCCCTTGTTACAGTACAAATTGTTTGTTATTAACCTTGTTACAGTATATACTGTTTGTTATTGCCGTTGTTACAGCGCAAACTGTTTGTTATTGCCCTTGTTACAGCGCAAACTGTTTGTTATTGCCCTTGTTACAGTGTAAACTGTGTGTTATTGCCATTGCTACAGTATAAACTGTTTGTCATTACCCTTGTTACAGTGTAAACTGTTTGTTACTGCCCTTGTTACAGTGCAAACTGTTTGTTATTGCCCTTGTTACAGTATAAACTGCTTGTTATTGCCGTTGTTACAGTATAAACTGTTTGTTATTGCCCTTGTTACAGTATAAACTGCTTGTTATTGCCGTTGTTACAGTATAAACTGTTTGTTACTGCCCTTGTTACAGTGCAAACTGTTTGTTATTGCCCTTGTTACAGTACAAATTGTTTGTTATTAACCTTGTTACAGTATATACTGTTTGTTATTGCTGTTGTTACAGCGCAAACTGTTTGTTATTGCCCTTGTTACAGTGTAAACTGTTTGTTATTGCCATTGCTACAGTATAAACTGTTTGTCATTACCCTTGTTACAGTGTAAACTGTTTGTTACTGAACTTGTTACAGTATAAACCGTTTGTTACTGCCCTTGTTACAGTATAAAATGTTTGTTATTGCCGTTGTTAGAGTGCAAACTGTTTGTTATTACCCTTGTTACAGTATAAACTGTTTGTTATTGCCCTTGTTACAGTATAAACTGTTTGTTACTGCCCTTGTTACAGCGCAAACTGTTTGTTATTGCCCTTGTTACAGTGCAAACTGTTTGTTATTGCCCTGGTTACAGTATAAACTGTTTGTTATTGCCCTTGTTACAGTGCAGACTGTTTGTTATTGCCCTTGTTACAGTATAAACTGTTTGTTATTGCCCTTGTTACAGTGTAAACTGTTTGTTATTGCCCTTGTTACAGTATAAACTGTTTGTTACTGCCCTTGTTACAGTATAAACTGTTTGTTATTGCTCTTGTTACAGTGTAAACTGTTTGTTATTGCCCTTGTTACAGCATAAACCGTTTGTTACTGCCCTTGTTACAGTGCAGACTGTTTGTTACTACCCTTGTTACAGTATAAACTGTTTGTTATTGCCTTTGTTACAGTGTAAACTGTTTGTTACTGCCCTTGTTACAGTGCAGACTGTTTGTTACTACACTTGTTACAGTGTAAACTGTTTGTTACTGCCCTTGTTACAGTATAAACTGTTTGTTATTGCCCTTGTTACAGCATAAACCGTTTGTTACTGCCCTTGTTACAGTATAAACTGTTTGTTATTGCCGTTGTTACAGTATAAACTGTTTGTTATTGCCCTTGTTACAGCGCAAACTGTTTGTTATTGCCCTTGTTACAGTGCAAACTGTTTGTTATTGCCCTTGTTACAGTATAAACAGTTTGTTATTGCCCTTGTTACAGTGTAAACTGTTTGTTATTGCCCCTGTTACAGTGCAAACTGTTTGTTACTGCCCTTGTTACAGTGTAAACTGTTTGTTACTGCTGTTTGTTACTGCCCTTGTTACAGTGTAAACTGTTTGTTACTGCCCTTGTTACAGCGCAAACTGTTTGTTATTGCCCTTGTTACAGTGTAAACTGGTTGTTATTGCCTTGTTACAGTGGAAACTGTTTGTTACTGCCCTTGTTACAGTGCAAACTGTTTGTTATTGCCCTTGTTACAGTGTAAACTGTTTGTTATTGCTCTTGTTACAGTGGAAACTGTTTGTTATTGCCCTTGTTACAGCATAAACCGTTTGTTACTGCCCTTGTTATAGTATAAACTGTTTGTTATTGCCGTTGTTACAGTATAAACTGTTTGTTATTGCCCTTGTTACAGCGCAAACTGTTTGTTATTGCCCTTGTTACAGTGTAAACTGTTTGTTATTGCCCTTGTTACAGTATAAACAGTTTGTTATTGCCCTTGTTACAGTGTAAACTGTTTGTTATTGCCCCTGTTACAGTGCAAACTGTTTGTTACTGCCCTTGTTACAGTGTAAACTGTTTGTTACTGCCCTTGTTACAGTATAAACTGTTTGTTACTGCCCTTGTTACAGTGCAGACTGTTTGTTATTGCCCTTGTTACAGTGCATACAGTATGTTTGTTACTGCCCTTGTTACAGTGTAAACTGTTTGTTATTGCCCTTGTTACAGTGCAGACTGTTTGTTATTGCCCTTGTTACAGTATAAACTGTTTGTTATTGCCGTTGTTACAGTATAAACTGTTTGTTACTACCCTTGTTACAGTGTAAACTGTTTGTTTCTGCCCTTGTTACAGCGCAAACTGTTTGTTATTGCCCCTAAACTGTTACAGTGTAAACTGTTTGTTATTGCTCTTGTTACAGTGGAAACTGTTTGTTACTGCCCTTGTTACAGTGCAGACTGTTTGTTACTGCCCTTGTTACAGTATAAACTGTTTGTTACTGCTCTTGTTACAGTGTAAACTGTTTGCTATTGCCCTTGTTACAGTGTAAACTGTTTGTTATTGCCCTTGTTAAAGTGCAGACTGTTTGTTATTGCCCTTGTTACAGTATAAACCGTTTGTTACTGCCCTTGTTACAGTATAAACTGTTTGTTACTGCCCTTGTTACAGTGCAGACTGTTTGTTACTGCCCTTGTTATAGTATAAACTGTTTGTTACTGCCCTTGTTACAGTGCAGACTGTTTGTTACTGCCCTTGTTACAGTATAAACTGTTTGTTACTGCCCTTGTTACAGTGTAAACTGTTTGCTATTGCCCTTGTTACAGTGTAAACTGTTTGTTTTTGCCCTTGTTACAGTGCAGACTGTTTGTTATTGCCCTTGTTACAGTATATACCGTTTGTTACTGCCCTTGTTACAGTATAAACTGTTTGTTATTGCCCTTGTTACAGTGCAGACTGTTTGTTACTGCCCTTGTTATAGTATAAACTGGTTGTTATTGCCGTTGTTACATTGCAGACTGTTTGTTACTGCCCTTGTTACAGTATAAACTGTTTGTTACTGCCATTGTTATAGTATAAACTGTTTGTTATTGCCCTTGTTACAGTGCAGACTGTTTGTTATTGCCCTTGTTACAGTATAAACCGTTTGTTACTGTCCTTGTTACAGTATAAACTGTTTGTTATTGCCCTTGTTACAGTGCAAGCTGTTTGTTATTGCCCTTGTTACAGTGCAGACTGTTTGTTATTGCCCTTCTTACAGTATAAACTGTTTGTTACTGCCCTTGTTATAGTATAAACTGTTTGTTACTGCCCTTGTTACAGTATAAACTGTTTGTTACTACCCTTGTTACAGTGCAGACTGTTTGTTACTGCCCTTGTTATAGTATAAACTGTTTGTTACTGCCCTTGTTACAGTGCAGACTGTTTGTTACTGCCCTTGTTACAGTATAAACCGTTTGTTATTGCCCTTGTTACAGTATAAACTGTTTGTTATTGCCCTTGTTACAGTGGAAACTGTTTGTTATTGCCCTTGTTACAGTATAAACCGTTTGTTATTGCCCTTGTTACAGTATAAACTGTTTGTTATTGCCCTTGTTACAGTGGAAACTGTTTGTTATTGCCATTGTTACAGTATAAACAGTTTGTTACTGCCCTTGTTACAGTATAAACTGTTTGTTATTGCCCTTGTTACAGTATAAACAGTTTGTTATTGCCCTTGTTACAGTGTAAACTGTGTTACTGCCCTTGTTACAGTATAAACTGTTTGTTATTGCCCTTGTTAAAGTGCAGACTGTTTGTTATTGCCCTTGATACAATGGAAACTGTTTGTTACTGCCCTTGTTACAGTGCCTGTTTGTTATTGCCCTTGTTACAGTATAAACTGTTTGTTACTGCCCTTGTTACAGTGTAAACTGTTTGTTATTGCCCTTGTTACAGTGTTACAGTATAAACTGTTTGTTATTGCCCTTGTTACAGTTACAGTATAAACTGTTTGTTATTGCCCTTGTTACAGTATAAACTGTTTGTTACTGCCCTTGTTACAGTATAAACTGTTTGTTACTGCCCTTGTTACAGTGCAGACTGTTTGTTATTGCCCTTGTTACAGTATAAACTGCTTGTATACTGTTTGTTATTCCTTGTTACAGTGCAGACTGTTTGTTATTGCCCTTGTTACAGTATAAACTGTTTGTTATTGCCCTTGTTGTTACAGTGTAAACTGTTTGTTATTGCCCTTGTTACAGTACAGTGTAAACTGTTTGTTATTGCCCTTGTTACAGTGTACTGTTTGTTATTGCCCTTGTTACAGTATAAACTGCTTGTTATTGCCGTTGTTACAGTATAAACTGTTTGTTATTGCCCTTGTTACAGTGTAAACTGTTTGTTACTGCCCTTGTTACAGTGCAAACTGTTTGTTATTGCCCTTGTTACAGTACAAATTGTTTGTTATTAACCTTGTTACAGTATATACTGTTTGTTATTGCTGTTGTTACAGCGCAAACTGTTTGTTATTGCCCTTGTTACAGTGTAAACTGTTTGTTATTGCCATTGCTACAGTATAAACTGTTTGTCATTACCCTTGTTACAGTGTAAACTGTTTGTTACTGAACTTGTTACAGTATAAACCGTTTGTTACTGCCCTTGTTACAGTATAAAATGTTTGTTATTGCCGTTGTTAGAGTGCAAACTGTTTGTTATTACCCTTGTTACAGTATAAACTGTTTGTTATTGCCCTTGTTACAGTATAAACTGTTTGTTACTGCCCTTGTTACAGTATAAACTGTTTGTTATTGCCTTTGTTACAGTGTAAACTGTTTGTTACTGCCCTTGTTACAGTGCAGACTGTTTGTTACTACACTTGTTACAGTGCAGACTTGTTATTGCCCTTGTTACAGTGCAAACTGTTTGTTATTGCCCTGGTTACAGTATAAACTGTTTGTTATTGCCCTTGTTACAGTGCAGACTGTTTGTTATTGGCCTTGTTACAGTGTAAACTGTTTGTTATTGCCTTTGTTACAGTGTAAACTGTTTGTTATTGCCCTTGTTACAGTGCAGACTGTTTGTTATTGCCCTTGTTACAGTATAAACTGTTTGTTACTGCCCTTGTTACAGTATAAACTGTTTGTTATTGCCTTGTTACAGTGGAAACTGTTTGTTATTGCCCTTGTTACAGCATAAACCGTTTGTTACTGCCCTTGTTACAGTGCAGACTGTTTGTTACTGCCCTTGTTACAGTATAAACTGTTTGTTATTGCCTTTGTTACAGTGTAAACTGTTTGTTACTGCCCTTGTTACAGTGCAGACTGTTTGTTACTACACTTGTTACAGTGTAAACTGTTTGTTACTGCCCTTGTTACAGTATAAACTGTTTGTTATTGCCCTTGTTACAGCATAAACCGTTTGTTATTGCCCTTGTTACAGTATAAACTGTTTGTTATTGCCGTTGTTACAGTATAAACTGTTTGTTATTGCCCTTGTTACAGCGCAAACTGTTTGTTATTGCCCTTGTTACAGTACAAACTGTTTGTTATTGCCCTTGTTACAGTATAAACAGTTTGTTATTGCCCTTGTTACAGTGTAAACTGTTTGTTATTGCCCCTGTTACAGTGCAAACTGTTTGTTACTGCCCTTGTTACAAACTGTTTGTTACTGCCCTTGTTACAGTATAAACTGTTTGTTACTGCCCTTGTTACAGTATAAACTGTTTGTTATTGCCCTTGATACCTGTTTGTTACTGCCCTTGTTACAGTATAAACCGTTTGTTATTGCCCTTGTTACAGTATAAACTGTTTGTTATTGCCCTTGTTACAGTGGAAACTGTTTCTTATTGCCCTTGTTACAGTATAAACTGTTTGTTATTGCCCTTGTTACAGTGTAAACTGTTTGTTATTGCCATTGTTACAGTATAAACAGTTTGTTATTGCCCTTGTTACAGTGTAAACTGTATGTTATTGCTCTTGTTACAGTGGAAACTGTTTGTTATTGCCCTTGTTACAGCATAAACCGTTTGTTACTGCCCTTGTTATAGTATAAACTGTTTGTTATTGCCGTTGTTACAGTATAAACTGTTTGTTATTGCCCTTGTTACAGCGCAAACTGTTTGTTATTGCCCTTGTTACAGTGCAAACTGTTTGTTATTGCCCTTGTTACAGTATAAACAGTTTTTTATTGCCCTTGTTACAGTGTAAACTGTTTGTTATTGCCCCTGTTACAGTGCAAACTGTTTGTTACTGCCCTTGTTACAGTGTAAGCTGTTTGTTACTGCCCTTGTTACAGTATAAACTGTTTGTTACTGCCCTTGTTATAGTGTAAACTGTTTGTTATTGCCCTTGTTACAGTGCAGACTGTTTGTTATTGCCCTTGTTACAGTATAAACTGTTTGTTACTGCCCTTGTTACAGTGTAAACTGTTTGTTATTGCCCTTGTTACAGTGCAGACTGTTTGTTATTGCCCTTGTTACAGTATAAACTGTTTGTTATTGCCGTTGTTACAGTATAAACTGTTTGTTACTACCCTTGTTACAGTGTAAACTGTTTGTTACTGCCCTTGTTACAGCGCAAACTGTTTGTTATTGCCCTTGTTACAGTGTAAACTGTTTGTTATTGCTCTTGTTACAGTGGAAACTGTTTGTTACTGCCCTTGTTACAGTGCAGACTGTTTGTTACTGCCCTTGTTACAGTATAAACTGTTTGTTACTGCCCTTGTTACAGTGTAAACTGTTTGTTATTGCCCTTGTTACAGTGTAAACTGTTTGTTATTGCCCTTGTTAAAGTGCAGACTGTTTGTTATTGCCCTTGTTACAGTATAAACCGTTTGTTACTGCCCTTGTTACAGTATAAACTGTTTGTTACTGCCCTTGTTACAGTGTAGACTGTTTGTTACTGCCCTTGTTACAGTGCAGACTGTTTGTTACTGCCCTTGTTACAGTGCAGACTGTTTGTTACTGCCCTTGTTACAGTATAAACTGTTTGTTACTGCCCTTGTTACAGTGTAAACTGTTTGCTATTGCCCTTGTTACAGTATAAACTGTTTGTTTTTGCCCTTGTTACAGTGCAGACTGTTTGTTATTGCCCTTGTTACAGTATATACCGTTTGTTACTGCCCTTGTTACAGTATAAACTGTTTGTTATTGCCCTTGTTACAGTGCAGACTGTTTGTTACTGCCCTTGTTATAGTATAAACTGGTTGTTATTGCCGTTGTTACATTGCAGACTGTTTGTTACTGCCCTTGTTACAGTATAAACTGTTTGTTACTGCCATTGTTATAGTATAAACTGTTTGTTATTGCCCTTGTTACAGTGCAGACTGTTTGTTATTGCCCTTGTTACAGCATAAACCGTTTGTTACTGCCCTTGTTACAGTATAAACTGTTTGTTATTTCCCTTGTTACAGTGCAAGCTGTTTGTTATTGCCCTTGTTACAGTGCAGACTGTTTGTTATTGCCCTTCTTACAGTATAAACTGTTTGTTACTGCCCTTGTTATAGTATAAACTGTTTGTTACTGCCCTTGTTACAGTATAAACTGTTTGTTACTGCCCTTGTTACAGTGTAGACTGTTTGTTACTGCCCTTGTTATAGTATAAACTGTTTGTTACTGCCCTTGTTACAGTGCAGACTGTTTGTTACTGCCCTTGTTACAGTATAAACCGTTTGTTATTGCCCTTGTTACAGTATAAACTGTTTGTTATTGCCCTTGTTACAGTGGAAACTGTTTGTTATTGCCCTTGTTACAGTATAAACCGTTTGTTATTGCCCTTGTTACAGTATAAACTGTTTGTTATTGCCCTTGTTACAGTGGAAACTGTTTGTTATTGCCATTGTTACAGTATAAACAGTTTGTTACTGCCCTTGTTACAGTATAAACTGTTTGTTATTGCCCTTGTTGCAGTATAAACTGTTTGTTATTGCCCTTGTTATAGTATAAACTGTTTGTTATTGCCCTTGTTACAGTGTAAACTGTGTTACTGCCCTTGTTACAGTATAAACTGTTTGTTATTGCCCTTGTTAAAGTGCAGACTGTTTGTTATTGCCCTTGTCACAATGGAAACTGTTTGTTACTGCCCTTGTTACAGTATAAACTGTTTGTTACTGCCCTTGTTACAGTGCAGACTGTTTGTTATTGCCCTTGATACAATGGAAACTGTTTGTTACTGCCCTTGTTATAGTATAAACTGTTTGTTACTGCCCTTGTTACAGTGTAAACTGTTTGTTATTGCCCTTGTTACAGTGCAGACTGTTTGTTATTGCCCTTGTTACAGTATAAACTGTTTGTTATTGCCCTTGTTATAGTATAAACTGTTTGTTATTGCCCTTCTTACAGTATAAACTGTTTGTTACTGCCCTTGTTATAGTATAAACTGTTTGTTACTGCCCTTGTTACAGTATAAACTGTTTGTTACTACCCTTGTTACAGTGCAGACTGTTTGTTACTGCCCTTGTTACAGTGTAAACTGTTTGTTATTGCTCTTGTTACAGTATAAACCGTTTGTTACTGCTCTTGTTACAGTGTAAACTGTTTGTTATTGCTGTTGTTACAGTGTAAACTGTTTGTTATTGCCCTTGTTACAGTATAAACTGTTTGTTACTGCCCTTGTTACAGTGCAAGCTGTTTGTTACTGCCCTTGTTACAGTGTAAACTGTTTGTTATTGCTCTTGTTACAGTATAAACCGTTTGTTACTGCCCTTGTTACAGTGCAGACTGTTTGTTACTGCCCTTGTTACAGTGCAAGCTGTTTGTTACTGCCCTTGTAACACTGTAAACTGTTTGTTACTGCCCTTGTTACAGTGTAAACTGTTTGTTATTGCCATTGTAACAGTGCAGACTGTTTGTTATTGCCCTTGTTACAGTATAAACTGTTTGTTATTGCCGTTGTTACAGTATAAACTGTTTGTTACTGCCCTTGTTACAGTGCAGACTGTTTGTTACTGCCCTTGTTACAGTATAAACCGTTTGTTATTGCCCTTGTTATAGTATAAACTGTTTGTTATTGCCCTTGTTACAGTGTAGACTGTTTGTTATTGCCCTTGTTACAGTATAAACCGTTTGTTATTGCCCTTGTTACAGTATAAACTGTTTGTTATTGCCCTTGTTACAGTATAAACAGTTTGTTACTGCCCTTGTCATTGTATAAACTGTTTGTTATTGCCCTTGTTATAGTATAAACTGTTTGTTATTGCCCTTGTTACATTGTAAACTGTGTTACTGCCCTTGTTACAGTATAAACTGTTTGTTATTGCCCTTGTTACCGTGCAGACTGTTTGTTATTGCCCTTGTTACAATGGAAACTGTTTGTTACTGCCCTTGTTATAGTATAAAGTGTTTGTTATTGCTGTTGTTACAGTGTAAACTGTTTGTTATTGCCCCTGTTACAGTGCAAACTGTTTGTTACTGCCCTTGTTACAGTGTAAGCTGTTTGTTACTGCCCTTGTTACAGTATAAACTGTTTGTTACTGCCCTTGTTACAGTATAAACTGTTTGTTATTGCCCTTGTTATAGTATAAACTGCTTGTTACTGTCCTTGTTACAGTATAAACCGTTTGTTACTGCCCTTGTTACAGTATAAACTGTTTGTTATTGCCCTTGTTACAGTGCAGACTGTTTGTTAGTGCCCTTGTTACAGTATAAACTGTTTGTTACTGCCCTTGTTACAGTATAAACTGTTTGTTATTGCCCTTGTTACAGTGTAGACTGTTTGTTATTGCCCTTGTTACAGTGTAAACTGTTTGTTATTGCCCTTGTTACAGTGTAAACTGTTTGTTATTGCCCTTGTTACAGTGCAAACTGTTTGTTACTGCCCTTGTTATAGTATAAACTGTTTGTTATTGCCCTTGTTACAGCATAAACCGTTTGTTACTGCCCTTGTTATAGTATAAACTGTTTGTTATTGCCGTTGTTACAGTATAAACTGTTTGTTATTGCCCTTGTTACAGTGCAAACTGTTTGTTATTGCCCTTGTTACAGTGCAAACTGTTTGTTATTGCCCTTGTTACAGTATAAACAGTTTGTTATTGCCCCTGTTACAGTGCAAACTGTTTGTTATTGCCCCTGTTACAGTGCAAACTGTTTGTTACTGCCCTTGTTACAGTGTAAACTGTTTGTTACTGCCCTTGTTACAGTATAAACTGTTTGTTACTGCCCTTGTTACAGTGTAAACTGTTTGTTATTGCCCTTGTTACAGTGCAGACTGTTTGTTATTGCCCTTGTTACAGTATAAACTGTTTGTTACTGCACTTGTTACAGTGTAAACTGTTTGTTATTGCCCTTGTTACAGTGCAGACTGTTTGTTATTGCCCTTGTTACAGTATAAACTGTTTGTTATTGCCGTTGTTACAGTATAAACTGTTTGTTACTACCCTTGTTACAGTGTAAACTGTTTGTTACTGCCCTTGTTACAGTGTAAACTGTTTGTTATTGCCCTTGTTACAGTGTAAACTGTTTGTTATTGCTCTTGTTACAGTGTAAACTGTTTGTTACTGCCCTTGTTACAGTGCAGACTGTTTGTTACTGCCCTTGTTACAGTATAAACTGTTTGTTACTGCCCTTGTTACAGTGTAAACTGTTTGCTATTGCCCTTGTTACAGTGTAAACTGTTTGTTATTGCCCTTGTTAAAGTGCAGACTGTTTGTTATTGCCCTTGTTACAGTATAAACCGTTTGTTACTGCCTTTGTTACAGTATAAACTGTTTGTTATTGCCCTTGTTACAGTGCAGACTGTTTGTTACTGCCCTTGTTATAGTATAAACTGTTTGTTATTGCCCTTCTTACATTGCAGACTGCTTGTTACTGCCCTTGTTACAGTATAAACTGTTTGTTACTGCCATTGTTATAGTATAAACTGTTTGTTATTGCCCTTGTTACAGTGCAGACTGTTTGTTATTGCCCTTGTTACAGTATAAACCGTTTGTTACTGCCCTTGTTACAGTATAAACTGTTTGTTATTGCCCTTGTTACAGTGCAAGCTGTTTGTTATTGCCCTTGTTACAGTGCAGACTGTTTGTTACTGCCCTTGTTACAGTATAAACTGTTTGTTATTGCCCTTGTTACCGTGCAGACTGTTTGTTATTGCCCTTGATACAATGGAAACTGTTTGTTACTGCCCTTGTTATAGTATAAAGTGTTTGTTATTGCTGTTGTTACATTGTAAACTGTTTGTTACTGCCCTTGTTACAGTGCAGACTGTTTGTTATTGCCCTTTTTACAGTATAAACCGTTTTTTATTGCCCTTGTTATAGTATAAACTGTTTGTTATTGCCCTTGTTACAGTATAAACTGTTTGTTACTGCCCTTGTTACAGTGCAGACTGTTTGTTATTGCCCTTGTTACAGTATAAACTGTTTGTTACTGTCCTTGTTACAGTATAAACCGTTTGTTATTGCCCTTGTTACAGTGCAGACTGTTTGTTACTGCCCTTGTTACAGTGTAAACTGTTTGTTATTGCTGTTGTTACAGTGTAAACTGTTTGTTACTGCCCTTGTTACAGTATAAACCGCTTGTTACTGCTCTTGTTACAGTGCAGACTGTTTGTTATTGCCCTTGTTACAGTATAAACAGTTTGTTATTGCCCTTGTTACAGTGTAAACTGTTTGTTATTGCTCTTGTTACAGTGGAAACTGTTTGTTATTGCCCTTGTTACAGCATAAACCGTTTGTTACTGCCCTTGTTATAGTATAAACTGTTTGTTATTGCCGTTGTTACAGTATAAACTGTTTGTTATTGCCCTTGTTACAGTGCAAACTGTTTGTTATTGCCCTTGTTACAGTACAAACTGTTTGTTATTGCCCTTGTTACAGTATAAACAGTTTGTTATTGCCCTTGTTACAGTGTAAACTGTTTGTTATTGCCCCTGTTACAGTGCAAACTGTTTGTTACTGCCCTTGTTACAGTGTAAACTGTTTGTTACTGCCCTTGTTACAGTGTAAACTGTTTGCTATTGCCCTTGTTACAGTGTAAACTGTTTGTTTTTGCCCTTGTTACAGTGCAGACTGTTTGTTATTGCCCTTGTTACAGTATAAACCGTTTGTTACTGCCCTTGTTACAGTATAAACTGTTTGTTATTGCCCTTGTTACAGTGCAGACTGTTTGTTATTGCCCTTGTTACAGTATAAACTGTTTGTTATTGCCGTTGTTACAGTATAAACTGTTTGTTACTACCCTTGTTACAGTGTAAACTGTTTGTTACTGCCCTTGTTACAGTGTAAACTGTTTGTTACTGCCCTTGTTACAGCGTAAACTGTTTGTTATTGCCCTTGTTACAGTGTAAACTGTTTGTTATTGCTCTTGTTACAGTGGAAACTGTTTGTTACTGCCCTTGTTACAGTGCAGACTGTTTGTTACTGACCTTGTTACAGTATAAACTGTTTGTTACTGCCCTTGTTACAGTGTAAACTGTTTGCTATTGCCCTTGTTACAGTGTAAACTGTTTGTTATTGCCCTTGTTAAAGTGCAGACTGTTTGTTATTGCCCTTGTTACAGTATAAACCGTTTGTTACTGCCCTTGTTACAGTATAAACTGTTTGTTACTGCCCTTGTTACAGTATAAACTGTTTGTTACTGCCCTTGTTACAGTGCAGACTGTTTGTTACTGCCCTTGTTACAGTGCAGACTGTTTGTTACTGCCCTTGTTACAGTGCAGACTGTTTGTTACTGCCCTTGTTACAGTATAAACTGTTTGTTACTGCCCTTGTTACAGTGTAAACTGTTTGCTATTGCCCTTGTTACAGTGTAAACTGTTTGTTTTTGCCCTTGTTACAGTGCAGACTGTTTGTTATTGCCCTTGTTACAGTATAAACCGTTTGTTACTGCCCTTGTTACAGTATAAACTGTTTGTTATTGCCCTTGTTACAGTGCAGACTGTTTGTTACTGCCCTTGTTATAGTATAAACTGTTTGTTATTGCCGTTGTTACATTGCAGACTTTTTGTTACTGCCCTTGTTACAGTATAAACTGTTTGTTACTGCCATTGTTATAGTATAAACTGTTTGTTATTGCCCTTGTTACAGTGCAGACTGTTTGTTATTGCCCTTGTTACAGTATAAACCGTTTGTTACTGCCCTTGTTACAGTATAAACTGTTTGTTATTTCCCTTGTTACAGTGTAAGCTGTTTGTTATTGCCCTTGTTACAGTGCAGACTGTTTGTTATTGCCCTTCTTACAGTATAAACTGTTTGTTACTGCCCTTGTTATAGTATAAACTGTTTGTTACTGCCCTTGTTACAGTATAGACTGTTTGTTACTGCCCTTGTTACAGTGCAGACTGTTTGTTACTGCCCTTGTTATAGTATAAACTGTTTGTTACTGCCCTTGTTACAGTGCAGACTGTTTGTTACTGCCCTTGTTACAGTATAAACCGTTTGTTATTGCCCTTGTTACAGTATAAACTGTTTGTTATTGCCCTTGTTACAGTGGAAACTGTTTGTTATTGCCCTTGTTACAGTATAAACCGTTTGTTATTGCCCTTGTTACAGTATAAACTGTTTGTTATTGCCCTTGTTACAGTGGAAACTGTTTGTTATTGCCATTGTTACAGTATAAACAGTTTGTTACTGCCCTTGTTACAGTATAAACTGTTTGTTATTGCCCTTGTTGCAGTATAAACAGTTTGTTATTGCCCTTGTTATAGTATAAACTGTTTGTTATTGCCCTTGTTACAGTGTAAACTGTGTTACTGCCCTTGTTACAGTATAAACTGTTTGTTATTGCCCTTGTTAAAGTGCAGACTGTTTGTTATTGCCCTTGACACAATGGAAACTGTTTGTTACTGCCCTTGTTACAGTATAAACTGTTTGTTACTGCCCTTGTTACAGTGCAGACTGTTTGTTATTGCCCTTGATACAATGGAAACTGTTTGTTACTGCCCTTGTTATAGTATAAACTGTTTGTTACTGCCCTTGTTACAGTGTAAACTGTTTGTTATTGCCCTTGTTACAGTGCAGACTGTTTGTTATTGCCCTTGTTACAGTATAAACTGTTTGTTATTGCCCTTGTTATAGTATAAACTGTTTGTTATTGCCCTTGTTACAGTATAAACTGTTTGTTACTGCCCTTGTTACAGTGCAGACTGTTTGTTATTGCCCTTGTTACAGTATAAACTGCTTGTTACTGTCCTTGTTACAGTATAAACCGTTTGTTATTGCCCTTGTTACAGTATAAACTGTGTGTTATTGCCCTTGTTACAGTGCAGACTGTTTGTTAATGCCCTTGTTACAGTATAAACTGTTTGTTATTGCCCTTGTTACAGTGTAAACTGTTTGTTATTGCTGTTGTTACAGTGTAAACTGTTTGTTATTGCCCTTGTTACAGTGCAGACTGTTTGTTATTGCCCTTTTTACAGTATAAACCATTTGTTACTGCTCTTTTTACAGTGTAAACTGTTTGTTATTGCTGTTGTTACAGTGTAAACTGTTTGCTATTGCCCTTGTTACAGTGCAGACTGTTTGTTATTGCCCTTGTTACAGTATAAACTGTTTGTTACTGCCCTTGTTACAGTATAAGCTGTTTGTTACTGCCCTTGTTACAGTATAAACTGTTTGTTATTGCCCTTGTTACAGTGTAAACTGTTTTTACTGCCCTTGTTACAGTGCAGACTGTTTGTTACTGCCCTTGTTACAGTATAAACCGTTTGTTACTGCCCTTGTTACAGTATAAACTGTTTGTTATTGCCCTTGTTATAGTATAAACTGCTTGTTACTGTCCTTGTTACAGTATAAACCGTTTGTTACTGCCCTTGTTACAGTATAAACTGTTTGTTATTGCCCTTGTTACAGTATAAACTGTTTGTTATTGCCCTTGTTACAGTGCAGACTGTTTGTTATTGCCCTTGTTACAGTGTAAACTGTTTGTTATTGCCCTTGTTACAGTGCAGACTGTTTGTTATTGCCCTTGTTACAGTGTAAACTATTTGTTACTGCCTGTGACGAGACCAATCTCGCCACATTGCATTGGAGAAGCCTGGTTGCTTGCCTGCTGCCTTTGGACTATGGCCCCCTTTTAAAAGACTTTATTTTTGCCTGCAGAAAAGCTGTATTCGTGCTTTTCTGCCTGGGGTTCGGTGGATTTGTTTGAATGTGTTATACCCCAGATAGGAATCCCATGGAGCCCATTTGTATGAAACTGACTGTAAAGACTTTGGCTCCATGGCGGTTAAACTGTATTCGTGTGGTCTGAGCGCCATTCACTTAATAATGTGCGCTCAGACCTGAGCTATCTGGGGATATGTGAAATGTCTGTGTTTTATGTATAAATGTGACTTTATGTATTTTAAAGTGCTTTGTGTCTTTTTGCAACCATGTGCTTAATGGAGTCTTGTGTCTGTCCTGGGAGATAATTGAATTACTTATCTCCAGGGTAGAAGACTCTGAAACTGGTTTGGGCCAGAAAGCCATGCTTCATTTAGTCACAAAGGACTTTTTACTAACTTTTGAACCCCTTGTCTGATTTGTGCCATTTTTTAATATGTTGTTCCCCTGAATGGATTGATTGTGAATGTGTAATTTTATGTGAATGTGATGTATGGTTTTAGAGTTATGAAAGTTGGGTAGAAGTATGTTTTAACTGTATGTATAATTGAGTTTCCTCTCAGGATAAGGGGAGGGAATATGTGGGATGTAACTGTGATGTTATTGGTTGTTTTATACCTCCCTGTGAGCGGTCCTGTATTTGAAAACACTGTAATAAAAACCAGGCTGGGTGTGCCAGCACCTCAGACCACTGCTTGACCCTCAACACGGAGCCTTGTCTCGCTCTTGGGGGGATTCACTGTATGCTGTTAGAGACTGATTGCCAGGAGTGTAAGCTGTTCGTCTGCTTTTCCTGTTCGTCTGCTAGCAGCTATTTGGGAGGTTCCAGTTCGGGAGTTGGAGTGCTATTTTGTAACCAGTTCGTGAGTTTTGGTGTTCTGCAGTAGCTGTGCCTGGATCTCTGGAAAGGGGGCCGATCGCCTAAACGGTTTTTACCCCTTGTGTGCAAAACGGTCCGTTACACTGCCCTTGTTACAGTGTAAACTGTTTGCTATTGCCCTTGTTACAGTGCAGACTGTTTGTTATTGCCCTTGTTACAGTATAAACTGTTTGTTACTGCTCTTGTTACAGTGTAAACTGTTTGTTATTGCTGTTGTTACAGTGTAAACTGTTTGTTATTGCCCTTGTTACCGTATAAACTGTTTGTTACTGCCCTTGTTACAGTGCAAGCTGTTTGTTACTGCCCTTGTTACAGTGTAAACTGTTTGTTATTGCCCTTGTTACAGTATAAACTGTTTGATACTGCCCTTGTTACAGTGCAAGCTGTTTGTTACTGCCCTTGTTACAGTGTAAACTGTTTGTTATTGCTCTTGTTACAGTATAAACTGTTTGTTACTGCCCTTGTTACAGTGCAGACTGTTTGTTATTGCCCTTGTTACAGTGTAAATTATTTGTTACTGCCCTTGTTACAGTGTAAACTGTTTGCTATTGCCCTTGTTACAGTGCAGACTGTTTGTTATTGCCCTTGTTACAGTATAAACCGTTTGTTACTGCTCTTGTTACAGTGTAAACTGTTTGTTATTGCTCTTGTTACAGTGTAAACTGTTTGTTATTGCCCTTGTTACAGTATAAACTGTTTGTTACTGCCCTTGTTACAGTGCAAGCTGTTTGTTACTGCCCTTGTTACAGTGTAAACTGTTTGTTATTGCTCTTGTTACAGTATAAACCGTTTGTTACTGCCCTTGTTACAGTGCAGACTGTTTGTTACTGCCCTTGTTACAGTGCAAGCTGTTTGTTACTGCCCTTGTAACACTGTAAACTGTTTGTTACTGCCCTTGTTACAGTGTAAACTGTTTGTTATTGCCATTGTAACAGTGCAGACTGTTTGTTATTGCCCTTGTTACAGTATAAACTGTTTGTTATTGCCGTTGTTACAGTATAAACTGTTTGTTACTGCCCTTGTTACAGTGCAGACTGTTTGTTACTGCCCTTGTTACAGTATAAACCGTTTGTTATTGCCCTTGTTATAGTATAAACTGTTTGTTATTGCCCTTGTTACAGTGCAGACTGTTTGTTATTGCCCTTGTTACAGTATAAACTGTTTGTTATTGCCCTTGTTACAGTATAAACTGTTTGTTATTGCCCTTGTTACAGTATAAACTGTTTGTTACTGCCCTTGTCATAGTATAAACTGTTTGTTATTGCCCTTGTTACAGTATAAACAGTTTGTTATTGCCCTTGTTACAGTGAAGACTGTTTGTTATTGCCCTTGTTACAGTATAAACCGTTTGTTATTGCCCTTGTTACAGTATAAACTGTTTGTTATTGCCCTTGTTACAGTATAAACAGTTTGTTACTGCCCTTGTCATAGTATAAACTGTTTGTTATTGCCCTTGTTATAGTATAAACTGTTTGTTATTGCCCTTGTTACATTGTAAACTGTGTTACTGCCCTTGTTACAGTATAAACTGTTTGTTATTGCCCTTGTTACCGTGCAGACTGTTTGTTATTGCCCTTGATACAATGGAAACTGTTTGTTACTGCCCTTGTTATAGTATAAAGTGTTTGTTATTGCTGTTGTTACAGTGTAAACTGTTTGTTATTGCCCTTGATACAATGGAAACTGTTTGTTACTGCCCTTGTTATAGTATAAAGTGTTTGTTATTGCTGTTGTTACAGTGTAAACTGTTTGTTATTGCCCCTGTTACAGTGCAAACTGTTTGTTACTGCCCTTGTTACAGTGTAAACTGTTTGTTACTGCCCTTGTTACAGTATAAACTGTTTGTTACTGCCCTTGTTACAGTGTAAACTGTTTGTTATTGCCCTTGTTACAGTGCAGACTGTTTGTTATTGCCCTTGTTACAGTATAAACTGTTTGTTACTGCCCTTGTTACAGTATAAACTGTTTGTTATTGCCCTTGTTACAGTGCAGACTGTGTGTTATTGCCCTTGTTACAGTGCAGACTGTTTGTTAATGCCCTTGTTACAGTATAAACTGTTTGTTATTGCCCTTGTTACAGTGTAAACTGTTTGTTATTGCTGTTGTTACAGTGTAAACTGTTTGTTATTGCCCTTGTTACAGTGCAGACTGTTTGTTATTGCCCTTGTTACAGTATAAACCATTTGTTACTGCTCTTTTTACAGTGTAAACTGTTTGTTATTGCTGTTGTTACAGTGTAAACTGTTTGTTATTGCCCTTGTTACAGTGCAGACTGTTTGTTATTGCCCTTGTTACAGTATAAACCATTTGTTACTGCTCTTTTTACAGTGTAAACTGTTTGTTATTGCTGTTGTTACAGTGTAAACTGTTTGCTATTGCCCTTGTTACAGTGCAGACTGTTTGTTATTGCCCTTGTTACAGTATAAACCATTTGTTACTGCTCTTTTTACAGTGTAAACTGTTTGTTATTGCTGTTGTTACAGTGTAAACTGTTTGTTATTGCCCTTGTTACAGTGCAGACTGTTTGTTATTGCCCTTGTTACAGTATAAAGTGTTTGTTACTGCCCTTGTTACAGTATAAACTGTTTGTTATTGCCCTTGTTACAGTGTAAACTGTTTTTTACTGCCCTTGTTACAGTGCAGACTGTTTGTTACTGCCCTTGTTACAGTATAAACCGTTTGTTACTGCCCTTGTTACAGTATAAACTGTTTGTTATTGCCCTTGTTATAGTATAAACTGCTTGTTACTGTCCTTGTTACAGTATAAACCGTTTGTTACTGCCCTTGTTACAGTATAAACTGTTTGTTATTGCCGTTGTTACAGTATAAACTGTTTGTTATTGCCCTTGTTACAGCGCAAACTGTTTGTTATTGCCCTTGTTACAGTGCAAACTGTTTGTTATTGCCCTTGTTACAGTATAAACAGTTTGTTATTGCCCTTGTTACAGTGTAAACTGTTTGTTATTGCCCCTGTTACAGTGCAAACTGTTTGTTACTGCCCTTGTTACAGTGTAAACTGTTTGTTACTGCCCTTGTTACAGTATAAACTGTTTGTTACTGCCCTTGTTACAGTGTAAACTGTTTGTTATTGCCCTTGTTACAGTGCAGACTGTTTGTTATTGCCCCTGTTACAGTATAAACTGTTTGTTACTGCCCTTGTTACAGTGTAAACTGTTTGTTATTGCCCTTGTTACAGTGCAGACTGTTTGTTATTGCCCTTGTTACAGTATAAACCGTTTGTTACTGCTCTTGTTACAGTGTAAACTGTTTGTTATTGCTGTTGTTACAGTGTAAACTGTTTGTTATTGCCCTTGTTACAGTATAAACTGTTTGTTACTGCCCTTGTTACAGTATAAACTGTTTGTTATTGCCCTTGTTACAGTGCAGACTGTTTGTTATTGCCCTTGTTACAGTGTAAACTGTTTGTTATTGCCCTTGTTACAGTGCAGACTGTTTGTTATTGCCCTTGTTACAGTGTAAATTATTTGTTACTGCCCTTGTTACAGTGTAAACTGTTTGCTATTGCCCTTGTTACAGTGCAGACTGTTTGTTATTGCCCTTGTTACAGTGCAGACTGTTTGTTACTGCCCTTGTTACAGTGCAAGCTGTTTGTTACTGCCCTTGTAACACTGTAAACTGTTTGTTATTGCCCTTGTTACAGTGTAAACTGTTAGTTATTGCCCTTGTTACAGTGTAAACTGTTTGTTATTGCCCTTTTTACAGTATACACTGTTTGTTATTGCTGTTGTTACAGTGCAGACTGTTTGTTACTGCCCTTGTTACAGTATAAACCGTTTGTTATTGCCCTTGTTATAGTATAAACTGTTTGTTATTGCCCTTGTTACAGCATAAACCGTTTGTTACTGCCCTTGTTATAGTATAAACTGTTTGTTATTGCCGTTGTTACAGTATAAACTGTTTGTTATTGCCCTTGTTACAGCGCAAACTGTTTGTTATTGCCCTTGTTACAGTGCAAACTGTTTGTTTTTGCCCTTGTTACAGTGTAAACTGTGTTACTGCCCTTGTTACAGTATAAACTGTTTGTTATTGCCCTTGTTAAAGTGCAGACTGTTTGTTATTGCCCTTGATACAATGGAAACTGTTTGTTACTGCCCTTGTTATAGTATAAAGTGTTTGTTATTGCTGTTGTTACATTGTAAACTGTTTGTTACTGCCCTTGTTACAGTGCAGACTGTTTGTTATTGCCCTTTTTACAGTATAAACTGTTTGTTATTGCCCTTATTATAGTATAAACTGTTTGTTATTGCCCTTGTTACATTATAAACTGTTTGTTACTGCCCTTGTTACAGTGCAGACTGTTTGTTATTGCCCTTGTTACAGTATAAACTGCTTGTTACTGTCCTTGTTACAGTATAAACCGTTTGTTATTGCCCTTGTTACAGTGCAGACTGTTTGTTACTGCCCTTGTTACAGTGTAAACTGTTTGTTATTGCTGTTGTTACAGTGTAAACTGTTTGTTATTGCAAGTGTTACAGTGTAAACTGTTTGTTATTGCCCTTGCTACAGTGTAAACTGTTTGTTATTGCAGTTGTTACAGTGTAAACTGTTTGTTATTGCCCTTGTTACAGTGTAAACTGTTTGTTATTGCCCTTGTTACAGTGTAAACTGTTTGTTATTGCCCTTGTTACAGTGTAAACTGTTAGTTATTGCCCTTGTTACAGTGTAAACTGTTTGTTATTGACCTTGTTACAGTGCAGACTGTTTGTTATTGCCCTTGTTACAGTGTAAGCTGTTTGTTATTACCGTTGTTACAGTATAAACTGTTTGTTATTGCACTTGTTACAGTGTAAGCTGTTTGTTATTACCCTTGTTACAGTGTAAACTGTTTGTTATTGCTCGTGTTACAGTATAAACCGTTTGTTATTGCCCTTGTTACAGTATAAACTGTTTGTTATTGCCCTTGTTACAGTATAAACTGTTTGTTACTGCCCTTGTTACAGTGTAAACTGTTTGTTACAGCCCTTGTTACAGTGTAAACTGTTTGTTATTGCCCTTGTTACAGTATAAACTGTTTGTTATTGCCCTTGTTACAGTGCAGACTGTTTGTTACTGCCCTTGTTACAGTATAAACTGTTTGTTATTGCCCTTGTTACAGTGTAAACTGTTTGTTACTGCCCTTGTTACAGTATAAACTGTTTGTTACTGCCCTTGATACAGTGTAAACTGTTTGTTATTGCCCTTGTTACAGTGTAAACTGTTTGTTACTGCCCTTGTTACAGTATAAACCGTTTGTTACTGCCCTTGTTACAGCATAAACTGTTTGTTATTGCCCTTGTTACAGTTAAACTGTTTGTTACTGCCCTTGTACAGCGTAAACTGTTTGTTCCTGCCCTTGTTACAGTGTAAACTGTTTGTTATTGCCCTTGTTACAGTGCAGACTGTTTGTTATTGCCCTTGTTACAGTTTAAGCTGTTTGTTATTACCCTTGTTACAGTATAAACTGTTTGTTATTGCACTTGTTACAGTGTAAGCTGTTTGTTATTACCCTTGTTACAGTGTAAACTGTTTGTTATTGCTCTTGTTACAGTATAAACCGTTTGTTATTGCCCTTGTTACAGTATAAACTGTTTGTTATTGCCCTTGTTACAGTATAAACTGTTTGTTACTGCCCTTGTTACAGTGTAAACTGTTTGTTACAGCCCTTGTTACAGTGTAAACTGTTTGCTATTGCCCTTGTTACAGTATAAACTGTTTGTTATTGCCCTTGTTACAGTGCAGACTGTTTGTTACTGCCCTTGTTACAGTATAAACTGTTTGTTATTGCCCTTGTTACAGTGTAAACTGTTTGTTACTGCCCTTGTTACAGTATAAACTGTTTGTTACTTGTTACAGTGTAAACTGTTTGTTATTGCTCTTGTTACAGTGTAAACTGTTTGTTATTGCCCTTGTTACAGTATAAACTGTTTGTTACTGCCCTTGTTACAGTGCAAGCTGTTTGTTACTGCCCTTGTTACAGTGTAAACTGTTTGTTATTGCTCTTGTTACAGTATAAACCGTTTGTTACTGCCCTTGTTACAGTGCAGACTGTTTGTTACTGCCCTTGTTACAGTGCAAGCTGTTTGTTACTGCCCTTGTAACACTGTAAACTGTTTGTTACTGCCCTTGTTACAGTGTAAACTGTTTGTTATTGCCATTGTAACAGTGCAGACTGTTTGTTATTGCCCTTGTTACAGTATAAACTGTTTGTTATTGCCGTTGTTACAGTATAAACTGTTTGTTACTGCCCTTGTTACAGTGCAGACTGTTTGTTACTGCCCTTGTTACAGTATAAACCGTTTGTTATTGCCCTTGTTATAGTATAAACTGTTTGTTATTGCCCTTGTTACAGTGCAGACTGTTTGTTATTGCCCTTGTTACAGTATAAACCGTTTGTTATTGCCCTTGTTACAGTATAAACTGTTTGTTATTGCCCTTGTTACAGTATAAACTGTTTGTTACTGCCCTTGTCATAGTATAAACTGTTTGTTATTGCCCTTGTTACAGTATAAACAGTTTGTTATTGCCCTTGTTACAGTGAAGACTGTTTGTTATTGCCCTTGTTACAGTATAAACCGTTTGTTATTGCCCTTGTTACAGTATAAACTGTTTGTTATTGCCCTTGTTACAGTATAAACAGTTTGTTACTGCCCTTGTCATAGTATAAACTGTTTGTTATTGCCCTTGTTATAGTATAAACTGTTTGTTATTGCCCTTGTTACATTGTAAACTGTGTTACTGCCCTTGTTACAGTATAAACTGTTTGTTATTGCCCTTGTTACCGTGCAGACTGTTTGTTATTGCCCTTGATACAATGGAAACTGTTTGTTACTGCCCTTGTTATAGTATAAAGTGTTTGTTATTGCTGTTGTTACAGTGTAAACTGTTTGTTATTGCCCTTGATACAATGGAAACTGTTTGTTACTGCCCTTGTTATAGTATAAAGTGTTTGTTATTGCTGTTGTTACAGTGTAAACTGTTTGTTATTGCCCCTGTTACAGTGCAAACTGTTTGTTACTGCCCTTGTTACAGTGTAAGCTGTTTGTTACTGCCCTTGTTACAGTATAAACTGTTTGTTACTGCCCTTGTTACAGTGTAAACTGTTTGTTATTGCCCTTGTTACAGTGCAGACTGTTTGTTATTGCCCTTGTTACAGTATAAACTGTTTGTTACTGCCCTTGTTACAGTGTAAACTGTTACAGCCCTTGTTACAGTGTAAACTGTTTGCTATTGCCCTTGTTACAGTATAAACTGTTTGTTATTGCCCTTGTTACAGTGCAGACTGTTTGTTACTGCCCTTGTTACAGTATAAACTGTTTGTTATTGCCCTTGTTACAGTGTAAACTGTTTGTTACTGCCCTTGTTACAGTATAAACTGTTTGTTACTGCCCTTGTTACAGTGTAAACTGTTTGTTATTGCCCTTGTTACAGTGTAAACTGTTTGTTACTGCCCTTGTTACAGTATAAACCGTTTGTTACTGCCCTTGTTACAGCATAAACTGTTTGTTATTGCCCTTGTTACAGTGCAGACTGTTTGTTACTACCCTTGTTACAGTGTAAACTGTTTGTTACTGCCCTTGTTACAGTGCAGACTGTTTGTTACTACCCTTGTTACAGTATAAACTGTTTGTTATTGCCCTTGTTACAGTATAAACTGTTTGTTACTGCCCTTGTTACAGTGTAAACTGTTTGTTACTGCCCTTGTTACAGTGTAAACTGTTTGCTATTGCCCTTGTTACAGTATAAACTGTTTGTTATTGCCCTTGTTACAGTGCAAACTGTTTGTTATTGCCCTTGTTACAGTGTAAACTGTTTGTTACTGCCCTTGTTACAGTATAAACTGTTTGTTACTGCCCTTGTTACAGTGCAAACTGTTTGTTATTGCCCTTGTTACAGTGCAGACTGTTTGTTATTGCCCTTGTTACAGTATAAACTGTTTGTTATTGCCCTTGTTACAGTGTAAACTGTTAGTTATTGCCCTTGTTACAGTGTAAACTGTTTGTTATTGCCCTTGTTACAGTGTAAACTGTTTTTTACTGCCCTTGTTACAGTGCAAACTGTTTGTTATTGCCCTTGTTACAGTGCAGACTGTTTGTTATTGCCCTTGTTACAGTATAAACTGTTTGTTATTGTCCTTGTTATAGTGTAAACTGTTAGTTATTGCCCTTGTTACAGTGTAAACTGTTTGTTATTGCCCTTGTTACAGTGTAAACTGTTAGTTATTGCCCTTGTTACAGTGTAAAATGTTTATCATTGCCCTTGTTACAGTGTAAACTGTTTGTTATTGCCCTTGATACAGTGCAGACTGTTTGTTACTGCCCTTGTTACAGTATAAACCGTTTGTTACTGCCCTTGTTACAGTATAAACTGTTTGTTATTGCCCTTGTTACAGTGGAAACTGTTTGTTATTGCCATTGTTACAGTATAAACTGTTTGTTACTGCCCTTGTTACAGTGTAAACTGTTTGTTATTGCCATTGTTGCAGTGTAAACTGTTAGTTATTGCCCTTGTTACAGTGCAAACTGTTTGTTACTGCCCTTGTTACAGTATAAACTGTTTGTTACTGTCCTTGTTACAGTGCAGACTGTTTGTTATTGCCCTTGTTACAGTATAAACCGTTTGTTACTGCCCTTGTTACAGTGGAAACTGTTTGTTATTGCCATTGTTACAGTATAAACTGTTTGTTACTGCCCTTGTTACAGTGTAGACTGTTTGTTATTGCCCTTGTTACAGTATAAACTGTTTGTTATTGCCATTGTTGCAGTGTAAACTGTTAGTTATTGCCCTTGTTACAGTGCAAACTGTTTGTTACTGCCCTTGTTACTGTATAAACTGTTTGTTACTGTCCTTGTTATTGTATAAACTGTTTGTTACTGCCCTTGTTACAGTGCAGACTGTTTGTTATTGCCCTTGTTACAGTATAAACTGTTTGTTACTGCCCTTGTTACAGTATAAACTGTTTGTTATTGCCCTTGTTACAGTATAAACTGTTTGTTATTGCCCTTGTTACAGTGTAAACTGTTTGTTATTGCCCTTGTTACAGTGTAAACTGTTTGTTATTGCCCTTGTTTGTCCATGGTACAGTGACAATGCTAAATCTTAAATGATGGCTCTATATAATGTAATACAACCAGGATTGAGGTATCCCTCCCCCAGTTTCATTACCACGCATGGGTCACAGCTCCTCTCATAGGACCCAAATAAGGACTAATTATCCCAGAAATGTAAACAGAGGGAAAACAAACCAACAAACACACGTTACGTGTTCCTTTAAAAATTGATTTATTTTACAGGTGACGTGGAGCATTTTGATAATAAATAACAATGAAAGTGAAATATTCTTCATTATAAGAATATAGCATGAAATAGCAGACTCATTCATGTATGACGGACCCGGCATTTTATTCAGGACTTGGACTGAAATAACGGAACTTGTGGCCAGGGGAGGGCTGGCAACTTTAGGGCAAGGGCAAATTCACAGATCACAGATTCTGCTTCCTGTGATCCACTTCCACCAATGACAGACATATTGTTCTATGAACCCACCAAGCTGTAGATAATGTTGCCCCCAGGTGGGTTATATCATGGTAAGGGTAAAGCTGTAGATAATGTTGCCCCCGGGTGGGTTATATCATGGTAAGGGTAAAGCTGTAGATAATGTTGCCCCCGGGTGGGTTATATCATGGTAAGGGTAAAGCTGTAGATAATATTGCCCCTGGGTGGGTTATATCATGGTAAGGGTAAAGCTGTACATATTATTGCCCCCAGGTGGGTTATATCATGGTAAGGGTAAATCTGTAGATAATATTGCCCCTGGGTGGGTTATATCATGGTAAGGGTAAAGCTGTAGATGGGATTGACCCTGGGTGGGTTATATCATGGTAAGGGTAAAGCTGTAGATATTATTGCCCCCGGGTGGGATATATCATGGTAAGGGTAAAGCTGTGGATCTTATTGCTCCGCGTGGGTTATATCACGGAAAGGGTAAAGCTGTAGATATTATTGCCCTGGGTGAGTTATATAACGGTAAGGGTAAAGCTGTAGATAATATTGCCCCCCGGGTGGGTTATATCATGGTAAAGTTAAAGCTGTAGATATTATTGCACCCAGGTGGGATATATCATGGTAAGGGTAAAGCTGTAGATAATATTGCCCCCCGGGTGGGTTATATCATGGTAAGGGTAAAGCTGTAGATATTATTGCCCTGGGTGAGTTATATAACGGTAAGGGTAAAGCTGTAGATAATATTGCCCCCCCCGGGTGGGTTATACCATGGTAAGGGTAAAGCTGTAGATATTATTGCCCCCAGGTGGGTTATATCATGGTAAGGGTAAAGCTGTAGATATTATTGCCCCCGGGTGGGATATATCATGGTAAGGGTAAAGCTGTGGATCTTATTGCTCCGCGTGGATTATATCACGGAAAGGGTAAAGCTGTAGATATTATTGCCCTGGGTGAGTTATATAACGGTAAGGGTAAAGCTGTAGATAATATTGCCCCCCGGGTGGGTTATATCATGGTAAGGGTAAAGCTGTAGATATTATTGCCCTGGGTGAGTTATATAACGGTAAGGGTAAAGCTGTAGATAATATTGCCCCCCCCCGGGTGGGTTATACCATGGTAAGGGTAAAGCTGTAGATATTATTGCCCCCAGGTGGGTTATATCATGGTAAGGGTAAAGCTGTAGATATTATTGCCCCCAGGTGGGTTATATAACGGTAAGGGTAAAGCTGTAGATAATGTTGCCCCCCGGGTGGGTTATATCATGGTAAGAGTAAAGCTGTAGATGGGATTGTCCCCAGGTGGGTTATATCATGATAAGGGTAAAGCTGTAGATATTATTGCCCTGGGTGAGTTATATAACGGTAAGGGTAAAGCTGTAGATAATGTTGCCCCCCGGGTGGGTTATATCATGGTAAGGGTAAAGCTGTAGATGGGATTGTCCCCAGGTGAGTTATATAACGGTAAGGGTAAAGCTGTAGATAATATTGCCCCCCGGGGGGGTTATATCATGGTAAAGTTAAAGCTGTAGATATTATTGCCCCCAGGTGGGTTATATCATGGTAAGGGTAAATCTGTAGATAATATTGCCCCTGGGTGGGTTATATCATGATAAGGGTAAAGCCGTAGATATTATTGCTCCCAGGTGGGTTATATTATGGTAAGGGTTAAGCTGTAGATATTATTGCCCTGGGTGAGTTATATAACGGTAAGGGTAAAGCTGTAGATAATATTGCCCCCCGGGTGGGTTATATCATGGTAAGGGTAAAGCTGTGGATCTTATTGCTCCAGGTGGATTATATCACGGTATGGGTAAAGTTGTAGATAGGATTGCCCCTGGGTGGGTTATCTCACGGTGAGGGTAAAGCTATGGATAACATTGCCTCACAGGTGGGTTATATCATGGTAAGGGTAAAGCTTTAGATATTATTGCCCCCGGGTGGGTAACATTATGGTTAGGGTAAAGCTGTAGATAGGATTGCCCCTGGGTGGGTAACATTATTATATCACAGTAAGTTTAAAGCTGTAGATAGGATTGCCCCTGAGTGGGTAACATTATTATATCACAGTACGTTTAAAGCTGTAGATAGGATTGCCCCTGGGTGGGTAACATTATGGTTAGGGTAAAGCTGTAGTTAGGATTGCCCCTGGGTGGGTAACATTATTATATCACAGTAAGTTTAAAGCTGTAGATAGGATTGCCCTTGACATGTAGGTCATATTATGGTTTTGTAGAGTTGAAAGTCGATATCTCTGCTGGATCTGTCAAATCATCTAAAGTCACAGATAAACTCCCACGAAGCGTCAGACAGGACAGTCTCAGTAGAGGTCCCCCAATGAGGCAGTAACAAATTGTGACAGTCGATGTGCAATACGAAGATCCGAGAAAAGAACCAGAATAAAAGCTGTAGACGGACCTTAATGTTTGTCTCAATAAATGTCTGTTTTTCCATCCATGTGGAAATGTCTGTGTGTCCATAATGTGAACTTGCACTGCTCTGAAATACACAGAAAAACAAACTGTTATCATAGACCACAGCCAGTCAGTGACCCATTTAATCCATCCAAACAGCGAAAAATAGATTGTGCATGGTATTCATTGCTTGCCAAATTCATGGCATTCTCCAACAGACTGGTTTATACTTAGGTCCCCTCTGGTACTACAAGAATTCAAATAAACAGATCAGCATTTTATTGGTTTAATTTATATATTTTTCACATTGTTTTTATCAATATTAAAAAAGGTGGAGGTGACGCCCCCTGTTCATCCTTGATCCCAGACTGTTGGTATAATTCTGAAGCTTGATAAGGCATAACTGGTCAAATCTTCATTGTCTTTTATGCATTTAATCTCTTATTTTGTTTGTGTATAAGGTTTTATCCGTGTATGTGGATAAGAATCTGTGTGGATTCTTGGCTTTTAGTTACCTGGCCACATTGTGCTCATTAGACAAGGGGAGACAAAAGCTGGAAGCAGAGGACACAAAGTAGACATAAAGGAGGTAACGGAATATGTGCCGAGCTGATAATGTCCAGACGAGTCTGTGTTTTGACACCAGAAGCTGTAGAGAAAAAGATTAAAACAAAATAAAAAACAGGATCACAATCCACCCGGAACAATCTACCTACACACAGTAAGTCCTAGAAACCTTCACTCACATGACTCCACAAACCTTCAGCTTCCTGGATCAAAAAACATTAGCTGCTTGGATCGGTAAAGCATCACCTACCAGAACCTGTAAACCCTAATCTGCCCTGACTTAAAGGACCATTATAGTGCCAAGAAAACAAACTATTTTTCCTGGCACTATAGGGTTAATAGTCCCCCCCCCCACCCTCAGGGTTCCCCTCCCACCGGGCTCTAGGTGGAGGAAGGGGTTAAACTCTTACCTTTCTCCAGCGCCGGGCTCCCTCGGCGCTGGGGACTCTCCTCCCTCTTCCGACGTCATCGTCTGAATGTGCATCCACGCACGCATTCAGTTAGTCCATTTCTCAATGCTTTCCTATGGACGCTGGCGTCTTCTCACTGTGAAAATCACAGTGAGAAGCGCGGAAGCGCCTCTAGCGGCTGTCAATGAGACAGCCACTAGAGGCTGGATTAACCGTAAAGTAAACATAGCAAGTTCTCTGAAACTGCTATGTTTACAGCAGAAAGGGTTAATCCTAGATGGACCTGGCACCCAGACCACTTCATTGAGCTGAAGTGGTCTGGGTGCCTATAATGGTCCTTTAACAATCCTCATCTGCCACGGCTTATCAATCTTCGTTTACTTGGACCCATCAACCCACAGGTTCCAACAGCCATCGATGCACACCAAGCAAAGCATGTAAACCGTTCCCTAAACTGGTAACCTTCATCTATGTGACTTATTGCTCCTGTCTACTCTTACACATCAAACCTTGCACAATACGCTTTAAAATACATTGATTTCAATCTTTAATGTCATTACATCTGTTTTATATCACCTACCTCTTCCAGGAGACCCAACAATTTTCATTCTGAATTAAAGGAGATCATTACAAAACATGCAAAATGTGCAAACGGTATGCCTTGTCCCTATCTCTGTCATACTTTCCATGTGTCTGTCTCGCTGTGTCTGTCTCAGTCTGTCTCTGACTATTCACACATGTCTCTAGTTTTTTCTCTAACTATACCTGTTACTCAGTACATCACTAATTTGATCAGTGTCTTAGCACCTCTCTCTCACCCTTTGTCTCAGTACCTCTCTCTCTTTCTCCCTCTCTCTCACCCTTTGTCTCAGTACCTCTCTCTCTTTCTCCCTCTCTCTTACCCTTTGTCTCAGTACCTCTCTCTCTTTCTCCCTCTCTCTCACCCTTTGTCTCAGTACCTCTCTCTTTCTCACCCTTTGTCTCAGTACCTCTCTCTCTTTCTCCCTCTCTCTCTCACCCTCTGTCTCAGAATCTCTCCTGTAACTCTCAGCATGGTGGATGGGTGTCACATTATATGTCGCTCCTGCTCTATCGAGATGCTGGCTTGCCAATGTTGTGACACTGTGCATCATGCTGGTGTCATGTTTGACAAAGATCTCTTTTATGCTCGGAATGGTGTTTGCGTGGTGTAGTTTCTCCAGCTAGCCAATAGCCGTGTGAACTTGACTAGGTGGGTAAGGGTATGTGAACGGGTGGCTTGGTAGGTATAGGAGACTAGGTGGGTAAGAGTATGTGAACTGGTGGTTTGGTAGGTGTAGGTGACAAGGTTGGTAAGGGTATGGGAACAGGTGACTTGGTAGGTGTAGGTGACTAAGTGGGTAAGGGTATGTGAACAGGTGGCTTGGTAGGTGTAGGTGACAAGGTTGGTAAGGGTATGTGAACGGGTGGCTTGGTAGGTGTAGGTGACTAGGTGGGTAAGGATATGTGAACCGGTGGCTTGGTAGGTGTAGGTGACTAGGTGGGTAAGGATATGTGAACCGGTGGCTTGGTAGGTGTAGGTGATTAGGTGGGTAAGGGTATGTGAACAGGAAGGTGCATGGTGGTTGGGTGACAGGGTGAGTAAGTGTGACTAAGTGAATGTGGCTGGGTTGGTAAATATATGTAATTGAATTTGTGGGTGAATGTGAGAAGAAGGGTGACTGTATGTTGGTATGTGTTCAGGGTGCCAGGGTGTTTTCACGCTAGAGACATGCTTGCTGTGAGAGTGTTAATAGAATCACATGAATTGCAACAAGAGTAAATCTGCCTTTACAGACGGAGAGCCTGGAGGCATTGTACAGCGCTACGGAATCTGATGGCACTATATAAATAATAAAATAATAATAATAATAATTACACACCGTGCACTTCACCTTAGCTCACCCTGTACTGCAGTCTCTTCTGTGTCTGCACCTCTCTTCCGATCTGTTTCTTAGCCCTGTCTCTACTTGATTCTCTCACCGGGGCTCTCTCTCAAATTGTGCTTTCCTGTGGTCACCCCCAAAGGGGAACCTATATGGTGGGGTTGGTTCCTCAGCCCAATAGGAATCTGGTCTGGATTCCAAATGTACAGAGAAAAAGAGGGATTGGGGGCACATTCAGAACATGCATTTCTAAACAGTGGCGCCGACGTAAAGACCAAAATGTATACAAAGAACAGATTAAGGAAGAGCACATACAATCAAAATACAGTTTAAAACTTAAATTCACTTATCTCAGCAAACAAATATGGGATTCTGTTCCACCATACGGCCACATGTTCTGGGTGTGCCCCCCAGTTCCCTTTTTTCTATGCTTTGTTGTGTGTAGTCTGTGGATGGTACATGTCCCATTTAACCCAAATTTAAAATGTTCCCCAATCATATTACATACCTGTCCATATAACATCTCCCTCAGCTTTGGCCAGCTGATTCTGTATTACACACGTGTACTGAATATTCCGCTGGACTTCCTTAAGGCTGGAGTTCACCTCGAACATGTTGTCTAATGAAGGTGTGAAGGTGGTGTTGGTAAGATTGACCAGGCTGGTGGTATTTCCAGTCTTATTGCTCCATGTAACTGAAGGTTGTGGGTACCAACTGGGAGACTCACAGAGCAGAGTGTTTGGAGGGACGCCAGTTATTGTCAGATCGCTGAAACCTGGGAGACAAGAATTTTAATGAATAAATGTATTTAACAGCGATAAAGAATCATGTATTTACTGAATATGTGGTGGATGAAAACACCAAGAGCTAATGTCGTGTGAGGTGTGTGTTATACCCACTGTTCCAACAGTTAATCCTGTGTTTCACTAAATCTGGTTAGTCCCATCAAGACTCCAACAGGAGTATTATGCCAACTATCTCTCCTCCTGAAACTGGCCAGATACCAGCTAAGTCTGCAGGTGGGCACAGCTGCCCTTTATAGAGAGAGTGCAATCCTTGTGGATGTAGATCTGTGACTGTAGTCACCATCACTGGGAGCATTTGACTGACACCTCCTGTGGTTCCCCAAATGTCTAAGTCACCCTGTGCCCATTACAGATGCAAGGTGTGCATTATTTTTATTTGTTAAAGGTCTCATGTCCTGCTGATGGTTCTGTACCAAAGATGTAGACTGGGCTGTGCAGCCTCTGCAGCGCCACCTGTTGGTTGTTAATGATCTTGAAACAGTTGCTTACTTGAATAGCAAGGCTCGTTAATTTGCATTTTCAGGTAGATTTGCATATTATGGTTAATGCAGGCAGGGGATGCATTTCTAGTCAGTGTTTGTCTCGCTCACCCCTTTATAAATATTTTATTGTGTTATAGGAGTATCTGTAGGATTCCCCATATAATTATATTTTATGTTTTGGCTTCAGTGTATCACCATAAGTTAGATGCAACGTGGATATGGGCTAGTCCTGAGTGAACATAAAGCATTGTGTGTTAGTTCTATTGGGAACTGTGTGTTCTGTCTGGTTTATTTGAGGATTCCAGTTACAGAGTTCTTTCACCTGCTTCCTGGCTGCTCTAGTCCCTGGTCCCAGGGATGTGTTGACAAAGAGCTAGGCCTGAGAGCCAGAAGTGCCTTTGCAAAGGCAGTAGTTGGAGATAGCACTTGTAGAGTGGTCGATATCTACATGTGATGGAACAGAAAAGGCAACAGCAGAAAGGACATCCAGAGGTAAGAGAGCTATAACTTCCACAGCCTTGTCACTCAGTCACTCAGTCCAGCTTCAGTGACTGAGTATGAAGCACTCCAGGTAGTAGCGAGGAAGCTGACTTAATGGTGTGTGTCAGAAATGCCTCTGCCACGTGTTCTTGGACGGGCCTGCTTGCCAGCCTTCTACCAAAAGACTATGGGCCCTTTAACCCCTTAAGGACACATGACATGTGTGACATGTCATGATTCCCTTTTATTCCAGACGTTTGGTCCTTAAGGGGTTAAAAACTATGTGAACCGACTTGGTTCTTGGGATTTTATATTTGATTCAGGAGCAGAACAGGCGCATGAACCAGAGACCACCCAATAGCTTGTTAAGCCCAATTGACAGTTTGTAACACTTTCCACCGCAGTGTTCTAAGTGTTCGTCTGGGTGACCGCTGTTCGCATGAACAACCACGAGGTGGCGCCCATCTTGTTCCCACGAATGCAGGCAGCAGTGTTTGGGCATGAACCTCGTGGAACTGAAATCAGACACAGAAACTCCCGGACACTGTTGGACTTCCAGCATTGCCTGCGTTCGGTTCTACACAACTCAGAAGGGCACTGTTCAGTGGAAACGTTCCCACGAACAAGATGAACAAGCTCCAGGGTAAGAACATTGACTATTGTGACAAAAGTAACCTCGTCACTGGCTTTTGGAGGGTCCTGTTTGCCAGCCTCCTACCCTGTGATTATGGCCCTGTGACGAACTGAGGTTGGCCAGCCTCTTGCCTCAGGACTATGGGCCCTGCAATATACCTTGCCCAAAGCACTTTAAAAGGCTCTGTTCATGTGAAGTATGTACTTTTGTACTCCAGACAGAGAGACAGACTGTTAGCCCTAATTCTCTGGAACTGTTTTGGGCATGGGACCAGAGGCGGCTCTCTAATTAGGTGGTTTAGACGGCCGCCTAAGGCCTCGCGCTTGTTGGGGCCTCACGGCCGCATAAATCACCTTATGACAAACTGTGTCAGTGACACCAGGAGGAGGCCCGGCGGCTAGCCCGGTATGCCGCTGGGTGCGAGGCCCCTCCAGGCTGCCTGGCCGGAGAGTTTTATGTGAATGTGATGCATACTTTTAATACTTTTGATAATTACATTACCCATTGTGTAAGGTAATTGTATCACAGGCAGAGGGGAGGATTTTGTGTGGGAGTGTCTGAGTGTATTGTACGTGTTTATTGGTTGTTTTCCAAAACCGTGTGGGTGGTACTAATGTGTATATAAGAACAATAAACCCACAGCTCTGTCAGTTCTACTTCACCCTCAATTTGAGTCTCATCTCATGTTTGGAGGAAACAGCTATAACAGCTATATCACTAGCTCTTGTAAGAATTATCCTGCTATACTCTCTGGAGTAGGAGAGGTTCACCCACTGGAAGCTGGATCCTGGTCATGGGTCCAGGGTGGGTGGAGGACCGCAAGATCCCAGCAAAGCTGTAACGCTGGATATGGGGACTGCAGTGCTGATGGTGTCTGGTGGAGTGCTGGAAGTACTCGGTGTTGCTAGGAAGCAGCAGTTAGCGGAGGTACCCAGTCGGGGTGCCAGGTGGTCCGTCACATGGTGGTACTCAGCCTCAGTACAGGAGCTCCATTACATTCTGTTTGGCCAGATAAGTTGAGTTTTCTGAGTACCCAGAACAATGGACTGAAAGCTGCACCAGAACCTTTATACCCGGGTACATGTGGGTATTGGGCCTTGGTGTTGTTTGTATTTAGAATGTACTATTATTGGTCTACACCCTGTTTAAGAAATACTTGAATATCATGTATCAATTTCCCAATAGTCAGTTGTAACGGAACACCTGGCACCCCGACTGGGTACCTCCGTTCACGGATGCTCCTAGTGCTTCCCGAGGACTCCAAGCACTCCACTAGACACTATGGTTGGGGTCTCGCCGTCTTCCACCCACTCTGGACCCAAGACCATGTTGGGGATAAAATCAGCCTGGGCCCTTTGTGGATGATGGATATTTGCCAACTCATTCAGAGCTCTGGAAATTGGAAATGAATAGCAGAGACGTGTTCAATAACCAATTCAAATTGTATTCCTCCGTCAGTTATATTTATACCCCATTTTCATAGCAGGATGGGAGGGGGAAAAAATGAGCATATGGGCGTGACAATGACATTGTTTTTCACAAGTTATAAACAGCTGTTTTTAGTTATAATTCAGTGTTATATAATGTATGCATATTGGATAAAACCCAGATGATTACAAATACCGAAATCTTGGACAATTAACAAGAACATCCCAAAATCCTTATCCAAGAACATTTCCCGTAAATAGGTGTGACAGAACCATCTGTCTGCTGGATTTTTGCCCGTTCGTCTGTTTGTCCCCGTTCGTATGAATGGCTGGTTTCTATAGCCCAGCCATTCGAATGACTCTTTTTTCCCGAACAAATCTGCTGAACGAACGGCCACCCAAGTGAGGAGTGTGCTGCAGGTTAACGAAGTGATCACCATTATAACGTTGTGGTTAACCGCAGACACTTCTCAATTAAACCGAACTCAGGGTGGTCGTCGTTCGTATGTCGACCACGAGGCAGCGGCCATTTTAAATCATGCGAACGTCCAGCGGTGTTTGGCTCTATTTCTATGGAACGGAAAACGGACACTTTTTCTGTCGAACACCGCTGAAACAAGGGAACGCCTGGCTGCCTCCACGAAAGCATGCGAACACCGGCTGTTCGGGAGATTGAGAGCATACAAAAGACTTAACCCAGATAGCCCACCCATGGAGTCATTCGTATACCGAAGGACTGTAAGAACTTTGACTCCATGGCGATTGAACTATGTGTGTGGGATCTGAGCGCTATTCGCCAATAATATGCACTCAGATCCAGGCTATCTGGGGACATGTAATACGAATGGGAAATGTTCAGTTTTCATGTAGTTATGCATTTTTATGTCTTTTATTATTTTATGTTTAAAATGGCGACTGTCCTTGTCCTGGAGTTAATTGAGTTACTTGGTAATTAACTCCAGGACAGAGGGGAGGGAATCAGAATGCACTGTGGGTAAGATATGTGACTGTGTGTCAGAAATGTCCTTCTATCTGTCTGTACTTTAAGTCTTCCATTTGGTCCCCTAGGGGAGTGTCCACCAGGTGGGAGACCTGCATAAATACGGGCAGGTAGCCCACAGTAAACCCAGATCTTATTTGACCCTCAATGCGGAGCTTCTGTCTCGTTATTGGGGGGATTTCTTCTTCACGTTTAGAGACTGCTGGATGGAACGAAAGCCGCTTTGGGGATATTATTGTTCGACGGTTCCTAGCAGTTCGTATATTGCCGTTCGGGAGTTTGGAGCCGTTCGTGGATTTCGATCGGGAGATTGCCGCTTCCCCTGCATTTGGTTCGTGGGTTACAGAGTAAGCGAACAGAGACTGTACTGCAGCCGGGGAAGGTTTACTAAACGGCGGTTTGGCTTAAAGACACGGGAGGTGTCTTAACAATTGGTGGCAAGCGACGGGATGAATCCTACAGCATTGGAGGTCAGCTACGAGACATGCAGTACGAGGAATTAAGGCGTGCTACACTTAAGGACATATTGGAACGCCGAGGAAGGTCAGCAAGCAATTTAAAGAAACGGGAGATTATTGCTTTGCTAATGGAGATGGATGCAGCAACGGGAATGGAAAGAGTCAACGTGCCCAGTACCTTGGATTTAACACCCGAGGAAATACAATTCAACCGGGCAGTACAAATAAGGCTGGCACATTTTGGCCCCAACCCCCCAGCTGACATCGTGGTTCGTGTGCAGGCAGCAGTTGCAGCACAACAGGCGGCCCGGGAAAGAGGAGCTGCAGCAGCAGAGGTACCGTATGACAATAATGTGGTTGCCAGAAAGAAGGTACCTTTTGCTGCCTTTAAAAATTTTGTGGAAACAGAGGGAGAGATTGATGGATTTTTGGCAGACTTTGAGAGGCAGTGTGCGCTACATCAGGTACCTGCAGATGAATGGGTCACCATCCTCTCTGGGAAATTATCTGGCCGGGCTAGTGAAGCTTTTCGGGCCATCCCAGAGGAGGAGATCACCAGCTATCGGGCTGTGAAAGAGGCGCTCCTAGCCAGGTATGCAGTGACCCCAGAGGCGTACAGGCGGAGGTTTAGAGAAACCAACAAGCTGGTTGGGGACTCTTATGTGGAATGGGCCTGCAGAGTCCATCGTACCGCAGCCCACTGGATGGCTGGATGCCAAGCGGTAACTGGGGAGGAGGTGTTACAAGTGTTCCTGCTGGAGCACTGTTTTGATAGACTACCTGCTGGGGTCCGGGAATGGGTCAGAGACAGAAAACCCTCTACCCTACCCGAGGCTGCCCGTCTGGCAGACGAATACACGGATGCCCGCAAGTTGGATGGTACAGCTGCTAAAGCCCCTGCCAGACTGGAGTATCGACCAGCAGTAACACCCGCTCCTGCAGTCTACCAACCCCCAGTACACCGTACCCCAGCCGCTCCACCAGCTAACAATTATATACAACCAGCCCGATTTAATGCCCGGGAGTACTCACAACCCATCCGGTGCTATGGGTGCAAGCAGTTGGGGCACAAGCGTCCTGAGTGCCCACTGAACAGTGCCAACCAGGCTCAGTCCTGGAGGAGACCAGTTAATGGAAACCAGCATCCACCGCAGCCTGCTGCTCACTGCCTAGAGCAGGAGGAATTTTGGGGCATTCTACACGAGGCAGACCCAGTGCAAGCAGCTCACCAGGATAATCGCCAGCAACATCGGCAAACTGTGAAGCTGAATGGCAGAGTGGTGAATGGGCTGAGAGACACAGGAGCCACGATGACACTGCTCCAAAAGAACTTGGTCTCAGAGCATCAGCACACTGGGGACACTGTGGCAGTAAGGGTAGCAGGGGGTGCCGTGTTTCGCTTACCTGTTGCCCGAGTACATTTGGATTGGGGAGTGGGCGCTAGACATGTGGATGTGGGGGTGATGAAGGACTTGCCCGCAGATGTTCTTTTGGGAAACGATTTGGCCCCTTTGGTTTCAGCCTATGCTCCGATGGGCCCTGCAGATGTGAACCCAGTGACCACCCGTGCCCAGACCCGTGCTGCCGGAACCAGCCCACTTGCTGACGAGACCCAGGTAAGATCTCCTTCCCCGACTGGTACCCCAGATCAGGTTCCCTTAAGCTGGGATTCCCCAGAGGAGTTTGGGAGGGAAACCCGGGCAGATCCGACCCTCCAAAGATACAAGGACAGGGCAGATGCTGGGGAGGAAGGAATAGATGGGGAACGGTATGAGTGGGTGGGGGACAGGTTGTATAGGATCCCTAAACCTTCCCAGAAGAGTGTTGCCACTCCGCCGAATCGCCAGTTAGTGGTACCTGCAAAGTACCGGCAGGAGATTCTGCGGATAGGGCATGATGTTCCTTTAGCTGGACATCTAGGGTCCCGCCGCACAGCCTATAGGATTTCACAGAACTTCTTTTGGCCAAACTTTAACCAGGCTGTGCGGATGTACTGCAGCACGTGTGACACATGTCAACGGGTAGGAAAGCGGGGGGACCACCCTAAGGCTAGGCTACTATCGATGCCTATTATAGGGGAGCCCTTTGCCCGCATAGCCGTTGACATTGTGGGTCCACTGGCCAGGGCTAGTCCATCCGGTAAGAAGTATGTTCTTACCGTGGTAGACTATGCCACCCGCTATCCAGAGGCAGTAGCGCTGTCTAACATAGAGGCAGAGACGGTTGCTGATGCCCTGGTTAGAATTTTTACTAGGGTCGGGTTCCCTAAGGAGATCCTCTCCGACCAGGGAACCCAATTCACCGCTGTGCTCACCCAGCAACTGTGGAAGGTGTGCGGCATTAAGCCGTTACTTAGCTCACCCTACCACCCACAGACTAACGGTCTCTGCGAGCGCTTTAACGGTACCCTCAAACAGATGCTGAGGACCTTTACAGACACTTGCAGAGACTGGGAGAGATTCCTGCCTCATCTATTATTTTCTTATAGAGAGGTGCCCCAGGAATCTACTGGGTTCTCCCCCTTTGAGCTGCTGTATGGGAGACGGGTCCGCGGACCCCTAGATCTCATCCGGGGCCACTGGGAGGGGGAGACGGAGCAGGAGGGGACCCCCATAGTACCATATGTTCTGGAACTCCGGGACCGCATGGAGAAACTGTCCCTGATGGTAAGGGAGAATCTCCAGGCGGCCCAGGGGAGACAGAAGAGATGGTACGATCAGGGTGCCCGACAGCGGGTCTTCCAGGTTGGGCAAAAGGTATTGGTGCTTAAACCTGTGAAGGCCAACAAGATGCAGGCATCTTGGCAGGGCCCGTACAAGGTAGTGGCGCAGATCTGCGACACTACTTACTTGATAGCCAGCTGCGCAGATGAAAGGATCCAGCGGTCCTTTCATGTGAACATGCTGAAAGAGTACCAGGAGAGACCTGAGAATATTGCAGCAGTATGTGCCCCAGCTGCAGATGATTCTGAGAACTTACCCCTTCCAGATCTATTAGAAAGGGATTCCCAGACTGACCTTACTACCCTTGTACAGCTAGGGGACCGGTTGAACCCCACAGAAAGGGTACAGGCGCAGCAGTTGTTATGGGAGAAGCAGGCGACGTTCTCCCAGGAACCAGGTTATACCACCCTAGCTGTGCATAAGGTAGAGACCCCTGGACAGACCCCGTTACGACAGCCCCCCTACCGTATCCCTGAAGCAGTCCGTGAAGGAATGCGGAAGGAGATACAGGAGATGACCCAGCTTGGGGTTATCGAGCACTCCGACAGCCCTTGGGCCTCACCTGTAGTCCTGGTGCCAAAGAAAGATGGGACCACCCGGTTCTGTGTGGACTACAGGCGACTCAACGAGCGGACCACCACTGACGCCTACCCAATGCCCCGGGTAGACGAATTACTAGATCGTATTGCCAGGGGGCGATATCTGACCACCATAGACCTGTGTAAGGGCTACTGGCAGATCCCCCTGGCGAGGATGCTATCCCCAAGTCGGCATTTGTCACCCCATTTGGCCTGTACCAATTTAAGGTCATGCCTTTTGGGATGAAAAATGCACCGGCTACCTTCCAACGGATGGTGGATAGACTCCTGGATGGCTTCCAAGAATTTGCCTGTGCATACTTGGACGACATTGCGATCTACAGTGGGTCCTGGGAGGAACACCTGGTACATGTAGGGGTAGTGCTGGATAAGATTAGGGCCGCTGGCCTGACATTGAAGCCAGAAAAGTGTCATCTAGGTATGGCTGAAGTACAGTACCTGGGTCACAGAGTGGGGTGTGGGAGCCAGAGACCGGAGCCAGCCAAGGTAGAGGCAGTGGCTAACTGGCCCACACCTACCACTAAGACCCAGGTATTGGCCTTCTTGGGGACGGCAGGGTACTACAGACGTTTTGTCCCTGACTACAGCGCTATCGCTAAGCCCCTGACAGACCTGACAAAGAAAAACTTGCCTAAGCAGGTCCTGTGGTCTCCGGCTTGTGAAGCTGCGTTCCAGGCACTGAAGCAGGCTCTTGTGAATGCCCCTGTCTTGGCTGCCCCAGTCCCTAACAAACGCTTTCTCGTCCATACAGATGCTTCCATGTATGGACTGGGGGCTGTGCTGAGCCAAGTCGGGGAAGATGGAGGAGAGCACCCTGTCGCATATCTCAGCAGAAAGTTGTTACCCAGAGAAGTGAGTTATGCGGCAGTGGAGAAGGAGTGTTTGGCTTTGGTCTGGGCATTGAAAAAGTTAAGTCCCTACTTGTATGGGCAAGAGTTTTCCCTGGTGACTGACCACAACCCACTCGTTTGGCTTAACCGGGTCTCAGGAGACAATGGGAGACTGCTGAGATGGAGCTTGGCCTTGCAGCCCTACAATTTTACCATCAGCTACAGACCCGGTAAGCTAAACGGAAATGCAGATGGGTTGTCACGACAAACAGACGTTTCCATCACCTCGTAGTCCGGTCATCCCCAAGTTGACCCGCCACAGGGTCAAGCCGGGTCTGCCGGAGTGTCCCACAAGGAGGGAGCCGTGTGACAGAACCATCTGTCTGCTGGATTTTTGCCCGTTCGTCTGTTTGTCCCCGTTCGTATGAATGGCTGGTTTCTATAGCCCAGCCATTCGAATGACTCTTTTTCCCGAACAAAACCGCCGAACGAACGGCCACCCAAGTGAGGAGTGTGCTGCAGGTTAACGAAGTGATCACCATTATAACGTTGTGGTTAACCGCAGACACTTCTCAATTAAACCGAACTCAGGGTGGTCGTCGTTCGTATGTCGACCACGAGGCAGCGGCCATTTTAAATCATGCGAACGTCCAGCGGTGTTTGGCTCTATTTCTATGGAACGGAAAACGGACACTTTTACTGTCGAACACCGCTGAAACAAGGGAACGCCTGGCTGCCTCCACGAAAGCATGCGGTGACGAGACCAATCTCGCCACATTGCATTGGAGAAGCCTGGTTGCTCGCCTGCTGCCTTTGGACTATGGCCCCTTTTAAAAGACTGAATTTTTCCATGCAGAAAAGCCATATTCATGCTTTTCTGCCGGTTGTTCGGTAGTTTCAATCTACCGAACAACCGTACGAATGACTGGACCACCTGGGAGCTGGAGTGTGCCGGCAATTAACCTCCCTGAAGCTGCGGTTAACCGCAGCTTAATTGATGAACGCTGGGTGGCCGCCGTTCGTATCCCGAACACGAGGTCGCGGCCATTTTAAACCATACGAATGAACAGCGGTGTTCGCCTCTATTTTTATGGAACTAAAATCGGACACAGTTTTGCGCGAACACCGCTGAAGCCGCCGACCTCCCTTCTTGTTCGGTGAAAGCACACGAATGACCCGGTGTTCGGTATTTTTGTGTGAATATCTTATACCCCAGATAGGAATCCCATGGAGCCCATTCGTATGAAACTGACTGTAAAGACTTTGGCTCCATGGCGATTGAACTGTATTCGTGTAGTCTGAGTGCCATTCACCTAATAATGTGCACTCAGACCTGAGCTATCTGGGGATGTGTTACATGCCTGTGTTTAATGTAGTAAATGTTACTTTGTGCATTTTAAAGTATAATGCTGTTTTGTGTTCCCACGTGTGTAATGGAGTTTTGCCTTTGTCTTGGGAGATAATTGAATTACTTCCCAATTGTCTCCCAGGGCAGAGGGGAGGAAGCCAGGATGCATTGTGGGAATATACTGTGACTGTGTGTCCTTTTTGTATACTTGTCTGTCCCTTGTCACAGTCTCCCATTTGGTCCCCTAGGGGAGTGTCCACCAGGTGGGAGACCTACATAAAAGCTGGGCAGGTAGCCCTCATTAAACAGACCACTGCTTGACCCTCAACACGGAGCCTTGTCTCGTTCTTGGGGGGATTCACTGTATGCTGCTAAGGACTGATTGCCAGGAGTGTAAGCCGCTTGGAAGCTTTTCCTGTTCGCCTGCTAGCAGCTATTCGTATGGTTCCTGTTCGTTTATTTGAAGTGCTACCTTATTCCCTTGTATGCCGTTCGGGAGTTTGGAGCATTCACTTATTGGCGGTTCGTGAGTTTTGGTGATTATTCAGTAGCTGTGCCTGTCTCTGAAAGGGGGATTATCGTCTAAGCGGTTTTTTACCCCTTGTGTGCAAAACGGTCCGTTACAAGCAGCCTACATAACTAGTCTGTCTGAAGGTAGACTAGGGGCTTTAAAGCCAAATACATGAAAGAGTCATAGTCACAGGGGAGGAGGCTGGCAAGCAGGCCTCTCCAGGACCAAGTGGCGAAGGGCACTTCATCAGATTATGGTTACAAAGTTTTGCTTAAAAAGTTATGGTTACAAAGTTTTGGTTGTATGGCTTGGTTTACCTATGATGAACTTTAAAAAAAAAAAATGGGCCGTCCACTCTTCCCTAAATAGGGAATGACGGTTGTTGGCCTTTGACTGAACTGATGCTCAAAGTTTGTCAGTTAAACCAGCAACTAATGTCGGTACTTATAGTACAGTAAGAACAATATTATTATGGAACTCTTCTTAAAAATAAATATATATATATATATATAATTTCATTGGTACTTTCTACTGAAAGTACTCATATTGTTATTTAGGACTCCAGGCAGGTGAAAGGCTGTGTCCTTATCTGTAGGTGTACCCAAACAAGGAGAACGCTAAGTTATTTGTTCAAGGTTTTGCGGAAGGTTTTAAGATTTCAAGGTTTTATGGTCCAGGTTGTTCAGTTGTTAATAATTTGAAATCAGTTTTGCATGATGTTGAATCTGTTAGCAAATTTACAGTCCTCCTTGCGCTAATTTGGCCTTTCTTCTTTAGGTTTAATTAAAAACAAAAAGGAGAGACAGGGTCATTCAGGCTAATTCTCCATTTATTGTCCCTCTGGTGTGTCATTAAATTACGAATTTGACAAGGATACATGCTCAGTGTCCTACGCATAATGTGATGATGCACTCAGATAGAGAAGAGAATTTGGATCAGGCGCACTGTTGGCTGAAGGTGGACATGGAGTCAGGCTACGGGCTATTAATGGTGCATCCAGAGGGTTTCACTTCATTGGGATTTTCATTTCTTGGCAAGTTTTATTTTAATGAAAGTTTGCCAATGGTTCGTTCCATTTGCTGTTTTTTTAGAATAAGTTGTTAATGTGGAGACCGGTTTATCTTCTATTGTACAATATCGTGATAACTTTGTTTATTGGTCCTAGTTCTGTTTCTGAATATGTTAGGTTGTTAGAGTTTTTCTGTAGTTTAGACAAAAAAGACATTGCGGTCAGTGACAAGTCTTCAATTTTAGGGATAACAATTGTTTCAGTGCTTTTGAAGATAAACGGACGACAAAGCAACAGTGAAGCAGTTCAGTCAATGATTAGGCCTATTAGCATTTGCAAGTCGTATTATGCCTATAGAAAATTTTGTAGGTGAATGGCGCTGGCTTGTGTTAAAAGAAAATCTGTTCACTGTTGTGTAAGGATTTCTGGAGAAATTAAGAAAAACTCGAAAGTGTGGGGGCATTTTCTGCAGCAGTGCAATGGTGGTTTGTTATTGCAAATTGAATTTTTCAAGATAAGGAAGATTTAGAATTATTTGTGGCTGCTGCTCGGTCAGTTGGTTTTGGCATATTTAGAACTAGAAATGGGCTTTTGCTCAGTGGTCAGATAAATGGGTAGAGCAAGGGTTGACCAGGAATGTAACCCCCTTTTCGAATTGTTACCAATTGTAGCAGCAAGTTTGGTATGAGAAAAAGAACTGCAGAATAAACAAATATTGTTCCACTGTGACAATGAGGCAGTTGTACATGTCTTTAATTCTATGCATTCTAAAAGTTGCTTTGTTATTAATTTGTTGCGAAATCTAGTGTTGTTATTTTGAAACATGATATTTGGTGGAAGGCTGTTCATATTCCGAGTATTGAGCATAACATAGCTGATGCTATCTTCGTTGCCAGCCCCACACTTTCAGGAGCTTAGTGCCGGATGCAGAAGAAAAGAGCGTGGAATTGCCAAAAGGCTCTTGGCAAGTCATATGGGAAGAGCCGGGCAATTTCACATGAAAGCACTTGCACAGGGCAAGTGGAGTGCTTATGTGTCAGCATGGAATGAAGGGTATAAATTACATACAAATTGATCCAGTAGGTTGAAATATAGAAGCTGCATTCTCTTTTGTGGTTCAGTGTATTAGCAGTTGTATAGCAAAAAAATATATATATATATCTTCCAGGCGTTTAGCTGGTAACAAATTTGAGGTTTTGGGTAGACCAGTAGTGGTGCATTTGTAAGTAACCAGTTGTTAAAAGGTTATTTTAAAAACGATAGTCGGCCCATAAAATATTCAGTGTTGGGAGAGCTGCTTGAAGTTTTGAAACACTGTTTGCCATTCGCAATTCAAAGTAAATTTGTTTTCAGCAGCACTTTATTTAGCCTTTTGCAGCACTTAGGATCAGTGAGTTGGTTTCTTGCAGTAGATTTGGACTATCAGGTTTCGGCTTAAGAATGTGTTGAGCACGGACGCAAAGGTAGATGTTGGTTGCAATCGTAAAACTGATCAATTTGAAAAGGCAGATTCATTTGTCAGGTATCGAAAAAAGCAGAGTTTGCCCAGTGGAGACACTGCGTGCATATTTAAGCTGTCCACCCTGTGGAACAGGGCCTGCTGCTAGTGGCATATTTCAGGCTCTACTCTAACATGTTCTCAATTTTCAGAAGATTTTGCAGTGATGTTTTGAAAGACTGGGTTACAAAGGCAAATTTACTACTCATTCCTTCAGAATTGGGGTAGCATCTGAAGTAACAAACTTAGGTTTTGGAGCAGAGGCTATAAAAGGAATTGGGGACAGGATTCAAATTGTTTTAAGTTATATGTGTGGAATGACATGATGTAATGTGTGTTTTCATCCTTTCACTCTGTTATAATTATTATTTCCTCAGGTAGCATAACAAATGTTTGGGTAATGGGTCATTCTTTTGTAAAGCAGGCCAGGTAAGGGCAGGATCAAGAATTTATGGACCGAATTTGGACTTCAATCGAGATGGCGGCACAATATATAGGAATGGTGTAGGTGTTCTACAATTTCACCAGTTAATGGAACTCATATTAAAGTGTTGGTCTTGGCCTGCTCCAGCTGTTTTATCATTTCATATGGTGGTAATGATATTGGTGTGTTTAAACCCATGCAGTTATCACGTAAGGTAAAGAAAAATGTTTGGTGATGGTTAAGTGAACCAAGAGTTAAAAGCGCTGAGAAGAGTGAGTGGTAAGTTGAATTTGACAAGGTCAAGATTTACCACGATTGGGAGGGTTTTTTCACACAGACATTGCAAATGAGATCAGAACGAACAGGGTCTTTTTAATGAAGGCTAGGTTAATTTGTGCTATATCGGTCTTGATATTTTAATCTGTATCTAAAACATGATTGAAAAAAGGAATGTACCTGTTTTATGCAATAGCTGCACAGTTATATATTTTTATGTATTTTATTGTCTTTTGCTACCATGTGTTCAATGGAGTTTTGCCTCTGTCCTTGGAGATAATTGGATTACTTCCCAATTATCTCCAGGATAGAAGACTATGTGGAACCGGTTTTGGGCAGAAAAGCCATGTTTCATTTGGTCACAAAGGACTTTGATCTAACTTTTGACCCACTGGACCAATTTGTATGATTTTGACGTATGTTTGTATTTGGAGTATGCTGATTCTGAAAATGTAAGTTATGTGAACGTGATGTATACTTTTAAAGTTATGAATATTGTGTAAAACTGTGTATTTTCCTGCCTGTTATAATTACATTAGCCTATTGTGTTCAGTAATTATATATCAGTCAGTGTGGTTTAATATAAGAACAGTGACTGAGTCACACCACATAAAAACAAAAGTTTTAGACTTTAGAAAAACAGACTTTTCTAAAATTAGAATATGGGTAGAGGAGTCATTATCAGACTGGAGCAATTTAAATGGAGTCCAAGAAAAATGGGTTTATTTAAAAGTTGCTCTATTGAAGGCAACAGAAAATTGCATTAGGCTGGTCAGTAAAAGCAAAAAATTCAAGAAACCACTGTGGTACTCCGCAGATGTGGCCAAAATAGTTAAAAACAAAAAGTTAGCATTTAGGAATTATAAAAAAACCCAGAGTGAGGGAGACAAAATGATCTATAAGATTAGGCAGAAAGAGGCTAAGCAAGTTATAAGAGCTTCCAAATCACACACAGAAGAGAAAATAGCACAGTCAGTAAAAAAGGGGGATAAAACATTTTTTAGATACATAAATGAGAAAAGAAAAGTAAAACAAGGATTAGTTAGATTAAAAACAAAAGAAGGAAGGTATGTAGAAGAGGATAAAGGTCAGGCTGACTGCCTCAATGAATATTTTTGTTCTGTATTTACAGAAGAAAATGAAGGAAAGGGACCTCAGTTGAGAAAAAGCATAAATGAGTCATTTATTACACGTGAGTTTACAGAGGAAGAGGTTCTATTTCAACTGTCAAAAGTAAAGACAAATAAGTCAATGGGACCTGATGGAATACACCCAAAGCTATTAAAAGAGCTTAGTGGTGTACTAGCAAAACCATTAACAGATTTATTTAACCAATCATTGTTAACAGGAGTAGTCCCAGAAGATTGGAAGTTAGCGAATGTTGTGCCCATTTACAAGAAAGGTAATAGGGAGGAGTCGGGCAACTATAGGCCAGTAAGCCTTACTTCAGTAGTGGGGAAAGTGATGGAAACCATGTTAAAGGATAGGATTGATGAACATCTAAAAACACATGGATTTCAAGATCAGAGACAACATGGGTTTACTTCAGGGAGATCATGCCAAACTAATCTTATTGATTTTTTTGATTGGGTAACTAAAATTATAGATCAGGGTGGTGCAGTAGACATTGCTTACCTAGATTTCAGTAAGGCTTTTGACACTGTTGCACATAGAAGACTTATCAATAAACTGCAATCTTTAAGTTTGGATTCCAATATTGTTGAATGGGTAAGACAGTGGCTGAGTGACAGGCAACAGAGGGTTGTTGTTAATGGAATATATTCAAAGCTTGGACTTGTCACCAGTGGGGTACCTCAGGGATCTGTACTTGGACCCATTCTCTTTAATATTTTTATTAGTGATATTGCAGAAGGTCTTGATGGTAAGGTATGTCTTTTTGCTGATGATACTAAGATATGTAACAGGGTTGATGTTCCAGGAGGATAAGCCAAATGACAAATGATTTAGGTAAACTAGAAAAATGGTCAGAATTGTGGCAACTGACATTTAATGTGGATAAGTGCAAGATAATGCATCTTGGGCGTAAAAACCCAAGGGCAGAGTACAGAATATTTGATAGAGTCCTAACCTCAACATATGAGGAAAGGGATTTAGGGGTGATTATTTCTGATGACTTAAAGGTAGGCAGACAATGTAATAGAGCAGCAGGAAATGCTAGCAGAATGCTTGGTTGTATAGGGAGAGGTATTAGCAGTAGAAAGAGGGAAGTGCTCATGCCATTGTACAGAACACTGGTGAGACCTCACTTGGAGTATTGTACACAGTTCTGGAGACCGTATCTTCAGAAGGATATTGATACCTTAGAGAGGGTTCAGAGAAGGGCTACTTTTCCATGAACACAGCTGAACTTCCAGCTTCAGTGCGTTCGAATAGAAACATACGAACGGAGCGCTAATTTGTGGGTTTCTTTTACATCCAATAAGGGGAGGCACGAACAGTTCCGTTTGTACATTTTACAACTAATACAACAGGAAAATAGACCGACCGCAGAGACTGAAATTGTGGAACTATTTTGGGCATACAAACATGCGAACAGTCAGTCATATCCACATTTTTACTAACTTCTGAACCCCTGGTCCAATGCGTGCCATTTATGGATATGTTGTTGCCAGGAATAGATTGATTATGAAAATGTAACTTTTGTTGAAATCCCATGCATAGTTTTGAAGTTATAATAAATGTGAAAATGTATATTTTCTAGCTTGGAGATAATTGAGCTGATACAAAGATTAACTCAATTATCTCCCAAGCAGAGAGAAGGAATGTACTGTAATTACTGGGTGTGTTTCTATTGTAACATTGTGCCTGATTGGCTGCAGTACTTGCATTGTTGGTGCTCCACAAGGTCCAGTGGGTGGTGACAATACTGTAAAATCCTGCATAAAAGCAGCAATAAACGCTCAGTGGAGTCAGTTCTACTTCACCCTTCAAAACGTAGCCTTCTCTCGTTCTTGAAAGGGAACCTGCTCAGAATAATCACTAGCTCTTTCAAGAGCTCTGCCTTACTCTCTACTTTGATCCAGCAGGTGGGATAAAGCAACTCCACTAATGCACAGCATCTTGCCAGGAAGAAGGATGTCTCCAACGGCTGATACTCCCTCTCTCATTGGGGTAGCCGTTACAGAAGGGTGAGGTCAGAAAATAACAAAGGCTGATGGGAGATTGAGGGGGGACAAAGCAGCCAATTTAAACTGGTCTGGCAGTGTCCCTGGGACAACGCCCTGCTGGAGAAACAATAGGACTGGAAAAAGGAAGAGGGGAAGTGGCACATT
>OW240912.1:3626628-3645402 GCA_933207985.1 Pelobates cultripes
CTCCAACCGACACCATCAGCACTGCAGACTTATCTCATCCCCCAAGCATGAGCCAAGGCTTCAAGAAAGGGTCAAGCAGGTCTGTTTTAATGAGCACACACAGCAACAGCCCTCACGCAGCCAAAACAACTCCTCCTCAGAGGAAAACAAACTGACAGTTAAAGACAGACAGCGTTTGAAAAATATGACAGTTATTAAGGGTTTTTAAACTGGTGTTCTAGGAGGGAGGGGAATAAAACAGTCAAACTAAGTCCATAAAACAGGGCCCCCTTCCCCACACTCTGCATCCGAAGTGCATAGCAAAACTGCAGATCCTTTGTCAGAGCATTTAAAGGGCCAGAACCAGTCTAATAAAATCCACTATGCCCAAATAACATATTTAAAGGGCAAAATCTTCCAGGGGCCATAGTCGCAGGGCAGGAGGCTGGCAAATAGTCCTCTCCAGGCACAAGTGGCGAAGGGCACTTCGTCACACTCTAGTTTTGTTTTCCCCTTTTGGTTATATCCAGGATGCACAGTTCCCCAGAGTAGCCGATCTTTTCACTACGCTAGTTCAGTGTTGGGACTCGGATTGGACGTCCCTGGGGAGTACCTTATTCTACCACAGTTGCGAGTTACACAGTCCATTTGGAGTAATGGTAGCATAATTGGTTAATTCTCGGACGAGACCACCAAACAGGTGGATCATGAGAGAACGATAAGACTCTATTCAGTTCGGTTACGGAAATGACGGTAGACTCAAACGCATTACCTGAGGTTGGAATTTTGTCTACAAGACCACTTCACCTAGTGATCCCGACACGATCGAAGGAGCCATCTCCCACATCAAAGGTTGAGATCTGGTGACAGTTTTCTCTCAATCCTAAATCCACGGAGGACGCTCTGTGTTTTACAACTACAGAGAAATACCTAATAGATCAGCTTTGCAGTTCAGGGTCGTCTACTAGGAAACGGGTCGTAATCCCATGTACAGTGGATCCAACAACGGATGGAGTTTTTCACGTATTTGGGATACATCGACAGCTAGTGTCTTCATTGATCCATCTACTGTCACTTCTCGCAGTTGGAGGGCCCATTGGGGATTGCTCTGGTTATCTCCCAGAATAGATAGCAGCGAAACAAACAGCGTTGGATTTGTTGACTGAGCGTTAAAACAGCAAATACGAAGCCTCCTGTCATGTTGTAAAATTGTTGCTGTGGAGTTCTAGTAAAGAGATACTTAAGCAAATACTCGCCTCCTGTCATTAATAAAATTAAGATTATAGGTACACTAAAGCTAGCATAATCTACAATTATCAGACATGGAGCTTCCAATCTCTCTCAGTTTCTGTCATTAGCCAAAATAACGAAACAAATACATGTCCCACAAATAACTATGGTATTAACCCCTATAATAGGGCTGGGGGCATTAGAGGACCAATAAATCTTCATTTCTCGTTTAATGAAATAATTATTCCTCCGTGTCCATTGTCCAGGAGATTAAAGTAAAGTAGATTCCAGAAATCTGTGCCCTGAACATGTATGATTTAATAATAGTGCTGCTAAAAATCACCGCACAATTATAAAATACAAACAGGGATCATCCTGCTCGCATGTCATTGTGGGATCATTATGTCAGATTTAATTTTTTAATTCTTTATTTAATCTCCAGACAAAAAAAAAAAAAAAAATATCACATCACGCGTTTCAGATATTTTAAAGCCACTATACTATCTGTCTTAAAGGTAGACTGTCATCACATAATGAACTTAAACTCTTTTAAAACATTTGGTAGCAAAACTGCTAAGACACTGTATAGATTTGGAGAAAAAGCTATCTAAAAATAAGTCTTTTTCTCTCCCATCTGACTCTGCTTTTCTCGGCAGACACTCAATGTCCAGGAATTGAGAACCAGGGAGAGCAGAGGAGACCTCGCGCAGGACATCTATCTTCTCTCCACCCAAAGCAACCACCGCGCATGCAATGAAGCCAGCGTGTCCGTGTCATGGAGGACATTTGTCCTAGGGCTCAATTTCAAATTCTGGTGCTTGCTTATAAGTCCCTACATAATGCTGCTCCAGCCTACCTATCCCTAATACACAAGTATGTTCCGTCGAGGCCCCTGCGCTCTGCCAAAGATCTATGTCTATTCTCTGTCCGTACTCCCACCTCTAACGCTCGCCTCCAAGACTTTCCCAGGGCTGCACCTCTTCTTTGGAACTTCCTTCCCTTCCCATAAGAATTTCACCTAGTCTCCACTCATTCAAAAAATCATTGAAAACTCACTTCTTCAAGAAAGCATATGAATTAAACTGTTAGCAGGTTTTTAACCCCCCACCCCCCATGCCTTGAAAGTGGCGTGCTGACCATGAGTCCCTCCACGAACTTTGACAGGTGGGACATAGAACAGGATTGTACCAGCGATTTATCGGATTATTCACTCTTCCCCTAATCAGTCGCCAGTCTCGCAGATGGAAGTCCAACTCCAGACCCGCTCACCAGGGCCATTTTGTTTTTCATCAGCCGGCCTACACTTCGAACCGATTTAGAATAATTTGCGATTCTCCGTTGCGGTAACCGTCAAAAATTACCTACTAAGCCCTCAGTGAATACTTTTCTAGCAACCTATATCATTACCCCTACTTATTACTTATACCCTTTGTGTCACTATACCCCACTCCCTCTAGAATGTAAACTCATTGAGCAGGGCCCTCTCTGTTCCTGTACGTCCAATTGTCAGGGACCTCTCTGTTCCTGTACGTCCAATTGTCTGGTTAAAATTACATGTGTTAGTCCACCCATTGTACAGCGCTACGGAATCTGATGGCGCTATATAAATAATAAAATAATAATAAAATAATAATTTGTCCTATTCGAGGAATTGTCCCCACGCAGGGCAAATCACCAGGGCCATTTTGTTTTTCATCAGGCGGCCTACACTTCGAACCGATTTAGAATAATTTGCGATTCTCCACGCGATAAGCACGGAGGACTCTTCTTAGTCCGGATCCAAGGAAAATAGATCTGTCACTACCCGACAAAGATAGGGTATAGAATAATTTGCGATTCTCCACGCGATAAGCACGGAGGACTCTTCTTAGTCCGGATCCAAGGAAAATAGATCTGTCACTACCCGACAAAGGAGGGCAGGCAGGCACGAGTATAACACTCGCCTCTTTAATTATATCGTGGCAGGGGAGGGGGAGGCCAGGTAAGCTGTTAAGACACCCCTGGTGTCTTTAAGAGAAACCGCCGTTTAGTTAACCTTCCCCCTTCGCAATATCAATAACTCTGTTCGCATAGACTGCGGTATACGAACCACCATCAGGGGAAGCGGTAATCTCCCGAACGGGATCCGTGAAAGGCTCCAAACTCCCAAACAGAAATCCACGAACCGCCGCTAACCACCGAACAAAGATATCCACCAAGTGGCTTTCGGTTCCAGCAATCAGTCTCTAGTCGTCGGTAATAAATCCCCTCAATAACGAGACAAAGCTCCGCATTGGGGGTCAAACAGGATCTGGCTTTACTGTGGGCTACCCGCCCGTATTTATGCAGGTCTCCCACTTGGTGGACACTCCCCTAGGGGACCAAATGGGAGACTGTAATGACAGATAGACATGGGGACATTTCAGACATACAGATGTAAACTTTTCCCACAATGCAATATGGTTTTCTCCCCTCTGCCCTGGAGATAATTGAGAAGTAATTAAATTATCTCCAGGACAAAGACAAATCGCCATCTTAAATAAAATGCCAGAAAACACACAAAAATATATAATTCCACAACTACCGAACATTTCACATTCGTATCACATATCCCCAGATAGCCTGGATCTGATGGCATATTATTAGCGAATAGCGCTCAGATCCCACACGCATAGTTCAATCGCCATGGAGTCAAAGTTCTTGCAGTCTTTCGGTATGCAATTGACTCCATGGGAAGGCTATCTGGGTTAAGTCTTTTCGTGTGATTCCAAACTCCCGAACGGCCGGTGTTCGCATGCTTTCGTCGATGGAGCAGGGCGACCCGTTGTTTCAGCGGTGTTCGGCAGAAAAAGTGTCCGTTTTTAGTTCCATGAAATAACTGCCAAACACCGCTGGTCTTTCGTGTGAGCTAAAATGGCCGCTGCCTCGTGGTCGACATGCGAACGACGGCCACCCTGTATTCGGTTTTAATTGAGAAGTGTCTGCGGTTAACCACAACGTTCTAATTGGGATCAAGATGTTAACCAGCAGCACACTCCTATCCTGGGTGGCCATCCGTTCGGTAGGTTTGTTCGGTAAAACAAGTCATTCGTATACATGGGCTATAGAAACAGCCATTTCCACGAAAGGAGGGCAAAACAGACAAATCCACCACGTATAGACATATAGATGGTTCTGTCACATAAGCCGTGACAGTTTCTCTTTAAATAAAGAATATTGGGCTATTAGATAATTCCTGTTTGGGTTTTGTTTCCAAGTTCTGTATTTTCTCTTTATATGGAGCTTAGACAAGACTCCCCGGGTGAAGCTCTGCTCCCTGGCCCGGGCTCCATCAGGAATACTCTGAGCGGGATATAAATCTGAGGAACACGTCGAACAGCAGAGTAACGTGTGTGGCAAACCAAGCCACTTGGACTATAACCTGAGACTATACCTTTAAGGGTTGCCTATATGTCTGGGGAGATATGTGTTTTACTCCATGTACTGTATGCTGACTGTACTGTATTAGATTGCCTGTATTTGCTATCTGCCGAATGCAGATAGCAGTTTGTATGGGGTTTTCCTTTCGTTTCACGAACGGCACTTTAGAAGGCCGTTCGTGAACCGAAAACACTACCCCTAATAGCCCACACACTTAGAGGCATGTGGCGCTGGTTAACCGATTGCAACAATGTTGCAATCGGTAATTTTATAACATGACAGGAGGCTTCCTATTTTGCGTTAACTCTCTTTACTAAACTCCACAGCAGTAAAGAAAAACGTAAAGAGTAACAAATAAATCACTGAGCAGCATAGTATATAAGGGTCATGCTGCCTGTACACTTCCTCTTTCTTTACTGCTCCATCGCAGACAGGTCAGAATATTTGCTCCCCTGGAGCTTTATACATTTATTGTCATTACTTATTTATTCCTTGCTATTTCAACATACTTTATCATCATTGTTTTAGCCTTTCCTTCTATTTCTTTGTTCTATACCAGGGCTGGGGGACTACGGGCTTTCTGTGGGTTTTTCCTGCCTCCTTCTGCCCCTCTGTGCCTCCTGGGACCCTCCCTGGGCTTCCCCTTGGTCTCCCCAGGTCCCCCCTCTGCCCCCCTACCCTGGAGTGCCCTCCTGGGCTTCCTCCTTGCGGCCGGTTTTGTTCGCGGCCGTTTTTGCGCCGGCCCGCTTCCGCCCGCGGGCCGGCCTCAAAATTTAGTCCCCGGCTTGCGGCCTACCTCGCGGCCGCCATTTTGGATCGCGGACATCGCGAGATTCTCGCGGCCATCTTAGTTTTGCCTCGTGCATCTCATTAGGGACTCAGGGTGGCTATGTTAGCTTGCTGTTACCTCCTAAGCTGCTGTTTTCACACCTTTTGTGTCTGACACTGTGACTGAAGGATTACCTGCTCCAGCACTCCATCTGCTGCTTTCAACCTGCTACTCAGTCTCTGTGCCTCATCTGCTTCTATCAAGCTATCCTGTGGCTGGGTCAGTCAGGTCAGTGCTGCTGCCTGTTTATTATTATTGTGGCCTGCACTTAAGGGTACCAACCCTGTGCAACCGGGGTGAGCCCCCACTATAAAGACGCTGCTTACTGGGAGACTAGCTGTTGCAGTTCTCTCTAACTGGGTGAGCCCCAGTTTATAAGGTCACTACTATACCCTGCTGGGGTTATTCTGGGCTTGTTCCCACCATACTTCCAAATCTGACCCTACGCCTACTATCAAGACCTGGGTGCCCGTTCATTGCTGTGCCTCTCAGTGACCTATAAGCCTACCCTAACATGGAAGATTCCCAGAACGTCCCTGTGGACTTCCAGGCCATGATTACCGCAGCTGTCGCTGCCTCTGTGGAGAAGGCACTCTCCAAGGCCCGAGCTTCGGCTCCTGATGTACCTAAACGCAGACGTCCACGCCACGAATCGGATTCTGAGTTGTCCGACCACCAGGCACGGGAGGATTCTCGCCCTAAAAAACGCCATGACAAAGGCGAAGACTACACACCCAAACCGCCTAAGGGTAAGGCACCTGCCAAGCGCAAGTCTGCCAAATTACACACCCCGGCCCCGCGTCAGGAGTACTCTTCAGACGAAGAGCAGGACGCACAGTCCATGTCAGTGCTGGATGAATGGCAAGCTGACGCCTCTGACTCGGACTACGACGCATGGGGCTCGGACGAGAAATCTGTCTCCGCTTTTATGCGAGAGACCCTACTGGGTGCGGCCCAGAGAGGAGATGCTGAGGACACTGCGGACGCAGAGCCTCCTCTTGATTCAGACGCCATCTTGGACCCCTCAGGCCAGGTGATGTTCGACCCCCGCAACATTCGGCACCCCAGATCAGGTGACTGGTCGCCTCCAGAACACCTTGCAAGGTTTATGCACCTGTGGCTCCGCAAACCTCTGGAGAAAGAGGTCCGTAGCCGTCTCAGGTCTGAATGCCCACGCCCTTCCCTGCCGGATAAGGTCGCTCAGACCCCGGAATTCGATAAGGTTATGTCAACCTTCATGACGCGCAGTGGTAGAGACCCTCGCCGAGGGGTGGAGAAAGGCCTATGGGGCGCCCAAGATAACCTGCTGGATTCTGTAGGCCCCTGGCTCGCATTATGTATCTGGCTGATGATGCCTACACCAAAGCCGATTCCTTCTCCGCTGAGGACATCAGGGAATGGGCACATGATGTTCGTGAATGGGCACAACGGTGTTTTTGTTTCATCGGAAACACCAATGTTACGCTCTCTTCGGAGAGAAGAAAAGCAGCGTTGTACCGTATTAACGGCAAATTGGCAGACCTTGGCACAAAGGAGATTGGGCCCCAGGCACAAGGGAAACTATTTGGCGAACCGTTCCTCAAGGAACTCAACAAACACGTGAACGTGTTCACCTCCCTTAATAAGGCGAAGTCCTCAATGCGCAGAGTTTTCAGAAGCAACCCTACCAGAGGGGTTTTTGGAAGGGCTGGCCGGTAACGGGGCCGTGCCGCCAGCCGATTTTGGCCTTCAGGCCCCCGCACCCAACCAACACCATTTTACCCGACAAGAGACTACCGGCAGCAACCCTTTTCCAGAGGCTCGGAGAGAGGTCGCGGACCCCACGGACGCGGACGTTCCCGCTTTACCGCAGGTAAGGACCCATATTCCTCCACTGTTACCATGTATCCGCACTGCGGGCCGTATTTCCCTTTCTTTCCAGAATTGGGCCGCCCTATGCTCAGACACATGGATCCTACAAACTGTACAGGGATATATCATAGACCTAGTGGGGACCCCCTTTCAGGTTCAGCCCCCTCGCCCCATCCACATGTCATCCTCCGACCACAACCTCGTCAACACGGAGCTACGCGAGCTCCGAGACAAAGGGGCTATCCAGCCGGCCCGCGACGGGGGTGGCTACTTCAGCAACATCTTCCTGGTTCGGAAAAAATCGGGAGAATACCGCCCCGTCATCAATCTACGCGCCCTCAACGCATATGTGGTCTATCGCCACTTCAAAATGGAAGGCATCCACCTACTGCGAGACCTTCTTCGAAGCAACGACTGGTTCACCAGGCTCGATCTAAAGGACGCGTATCTGTCAGTCCCGGTGCACCCGGACTGTCGAGCACTCCTACGTTTCCTCTGGCACGGACGCCCTTGGCAATTCACTTGCCTCCCTTTCGGGCTCAGCTCAGCCCCATGGTGCTTCACCAAACTCCTAAAACCAGTGGTGGCCCACCTAAGATCAAGGGGCATTCGATGCATCATCTACTTAGACGATCTCCTCATCTTCTGCGCCGACGAACACAGACTACGCCAACACACTCACCTGGCAGTATCCCTACTGGAGTCCTTGGGTTTTATCGTAAACCAACAGAAATCGGAGCTGACCCCTACCCAGACGATACAATTCCTCGGCTTCGAGATCGACTCGACGACATGCACTCTGAGGCTACCAGCCTCAAAGATCACAGCCATTCGCAAGGAGATTCGCAGGGTTCTCCGTCTCGATTCCATTCCACTACGCAATCTGGCCAGGATTGTAGGACTCCTCTCGGCTTCCATTCAGGCCATATTTCCGGGTCCCCTCCACTACAGGGCCATGCAACGTCTCAAGGCGAAATACCTACGCCGCAGGCCCACTTACGACCAACCCGTCCCGGTGACGATGGAGGTTCGCGAGGAACTATCATGGTGGCTGGACAGCATGCAAGCCTGGAACGGCAGGGCCATATTCGGAGACGCTCCAGACTTCGTACTGGAATCAGACGCCAGCCTGTGGGGATGGGGTGCCACCAACGGAACCATCTCCACAGGGGGAACATGGACGGCGCAGGAGCTCTCCATGCACATCAATTGCCTCGAACTCCTGGCAGGATCCTTCGCGATTCGCAGCTTGGCCCAGGAAAGATCCAACTGCTGCATCCTCCTGCGCATGGACAATGTTTCCGCAGTCCAGTACATCAACCGCCTGGGAGGCGCTCGCTCTCGTCTACTGTCGGATATCACGAAAGGCATTTTCGACTATTGCCTCCCTCGCAACATCACGCTACAGGCAGAATACTTGCCAGGAGCAATCAATCTCACAGCCGACTGGTTCTCTCGCCACTGGAGAGACGTCAGCGACTGGAAGCTAAACACGAGAATCTTCAGGGCCCTTGCAGCCCGGAGGGGTCCCTTTCACCTGGATCTGTTTGCCTCTCGCAACAATCACCAGACCCCGGAGTTCTTCAGCTGGCTCCCGGACCCGGAGAGCAAGGCGACAGACGCATTTCTCCAACAATGGCCGTCAACAGGAGCCTACGCCTTTCCCCCATTCTCCATGATTGCGAGAACACTACACCAGATGCGGACGCAACAGATCAAACTGGTTGTCATAGCTCCCTTGTGGCAGAGCCAACCATGGTTCCCGGACCTCCTGGCCTCCTCCTACAGGGACCCTCTTCTCCTACCATCCTTCCCGGACCTGCTCACGGATCCCAAAGGGCACCTCCACCCACTACTCCTGGAAGACCGGCTACCCCTGGTGGCTTGGTCTCTTTCCGGGGTTCCTGGCGAGTCAGCGGACTATCGCAGGCTGCTAGGGACCTCTTATGGGACTCATGGGCCCCGGGAACTAGACGCTGTTACCTTTCAGCTTGGGCCTCCTGGTCTACTTGGTGCATGGAACGGGACTTCGATCCCTTTACAGCACCTATTCCCATGATTCTTAATTTTCTTTCCTCCTTGTTTTCATCTGGCCGCTCTTACCGTTCGGTCAACGTCGTGCGCTCCGCGATTTCGGCGGCTCACACCCCCGTCGGGGATCTCCCGGTCGGCAAAGACCCTCTGGTCTGCCGTCTACTCCGCGGTATGCGGCTCCGCCATCCCCCGGCCCCCAGATACCCTCACCTATGGGATGTGGGACTGGTTCTCCGCTTCTTCAGGGATTGGCTTCCGAATGACCGCCTCTCCCTACGCCAACTATCCGCTAGTGCGCTTTCCTCCTCTGTCTCGTATCTTTCCGACGGGTTTCGGACGTTCGGGCCTTCGACGTGGACGCTTTCGAAGTGGCCCCTGAAGGGGTCACGTTTCACATTTCCCGTCGCACTAAGTTGGGTTCGACCTTGGTCTTTTACCCATTTTTTCCCGACGACCCGCAGCTTTGCGTCGTGTCCACCCTCCGCAGGTATGTTTCGGTTACCTCCTCGCTCCGGTCCTCTACGTCGGGCCAACTCTTAGTCTCCTACGTGCGCCCTCACGCCCCAGTCTCAGTCACCACCTTGGCCCGATGGATCCGCTGGATCCTTTCCCTCGCAGGTATAGACCCCGCATTCGGCGCCCACTCCGTTCGCGGTGCGGCGGCTTCATCAGCCTTCCTGGCAGGGGCGTCCCTCTCGGATATTCTCAGAATGGCGGACTGGTCTAGGGAATCCACTTTCCGTACATTTTATTTTCGCACTCCCCCTTCTGCTGGGATGTCACTTCTTCAGCGTTAAAATTGCAAAATAGGAAGCCTCCTGTCATGTTATAAAATTGAAGATTATGCTAGCTTTAGTGTATGTGACAGAACCATCTGTCTGCTGGATTTTTGCCCGTTCGTCTGTTTGTCCCTGTTCGTATGAATGGCTGGTTTCTATAGCCCAGCCATTCGAATGACTCTTTTTTCCGAACAAATCTGCCGAACGAACGGCCACCCAAGTGAGGAGTGTGCTGCAGGTTAACGAAGTGATCACCATTATAACGTTGTGGTTAACCGCAGACACTTCTCAATCAAACCGAACTCAGGGTGGTCGTCGTTCGTATGTCGACCACGAGGCAGCGGCCATTTTAAATCATGCGAACGCCCAGCGGTGTTTGGCTCTATTTCTATGGAACTGAAAACGGATACTTTTTCTGCCGAACACCGCTGAAACAAGGGAACGCCTGGCTGCCTCCACGAAAGCATGCGAACACCGGCCGTTCGGGAGATTGAGAGCATACAAAAGACTTAACCCAGATAGCCCTCCCATGGAGTCATTCGTATACCGAAAGACTGTAAGAACTTTGACTCCATGGCTATTGAACTATGTGTGTGGGATCTGAGCGCTATTCACTAATAATATGCACTCAGATCCAGGCTATCTGGGGACATGTAATACGAATGGGAAATGTTCAGTTTTCATGTAGTTATGCATTTTTATGTCTTTTATTATTTTATGTTTAAAATGGCGACTGTCCTTGTCCTGGAGTTAATTGAGTTACTTGGTAATTAACTCCAGGACAGAGGGGAGGGAATCAGAATGTACTGTGGGTAAAATATGTGACTGTGTGTCAGAAATGTCCTGCTATCTGTCTGTACTTTAAGTCTTCCATTTGGTCCCCTAGGGGAGTGTCTACCAGGTGGGAGACCTGCATAAATACGGGCAGGTAGCCCACAGTAAACCCAGATCTTATTTGACCCTCAATGCGGAGCTTCTGTCTCGTTATTGGGGGGGATTTCTTCTTCACGGTTAGAGACTGCTGGATGGAACGAAAGCCGCTTTGGGGATATTATTGTTCGATGGTTCCTAGCAGTTCGTATATTGCCGTTCGGGAGTTTGGAGCCGTTCGTGGATTTCGATCGGGAGATTGGCACTTCCCCTGTATTTGGTTCGTGGGTTACGGAGTAAGCGAACAGAGACTGTACTGCAAGCCGGGGAAGGTTTACTAAACGGCGGTTTGACTTAAAGACACGGGAGGTGTCTTAACAGTGTACTAATATGTGACGAGACCAATCTCGCCACATTGCATTGGAGAAGCCTGGTTGCTCGCCTGCTGCCTTTGGACTATGGCCCCCTTTTAAAAGACTTTATTTTTGCATGCAGAAAAGCTGTATTTGTGCTTTTCTGCCGGTTGTTCGGTAGTTTCAATCTACCGAACAACCGTACGAATGACTGGACCACCTGGGAGCTGGAGTGTGCCGGCAATTAACCTCCCTGAAGCTGCGGTTAACCGCAGCTTAATTGATGAACGCTGGGTGGCCGCCGTTCGTATCCCGAACACGAGGTCGCTGCCATTTTAAACCATACGAATGAACAGCGGTGTTCGCCTCTATTTTTATGGAACTAAAATCGGACACAGTTTTGCGCGAACACCGCTGAAGCCGCCGACCTCCCTTCTCGTTCGGTGAAAGCACACGAATGACCCGGTGTTCGGTATTTTTGTGTGAATATCTTGTACCCCAGATAGGAATCCCATGGAGCCCATTCGTATGAAACTGACTGTAAAGACTTTGGCTCCATGGCGATTGAACTGTATTCGTGTAGTCTGAGTGCCATTCACCTAATAATGTGCACTCAGACCTGAGCTATCTGGGGATATGTTACATGTCTATGGTTTATGTAGTAAATGTTACTTTGTGCATTTTAAAGTGTTATGCTGGTTTTGTGTTCCCACGTGTGTAATGGAGTTTTGCCTTTGTCTTGGGAGATAATTGAATTACTTCCCATTTATCTCCCAGGGCAGAGGGGAGGAAGCCAGGATGCATTGTGGGAATATACTGTGACTGTGTGTCCTTTTTGTATACTTGTCTGTCCCTTGTCACAGTCTCCCATTTGGTCCCCTAGGGGAGTGTCCACTAGGTGGGAGACCTGCATAAAAGCTGGGCAGGTAGCCCTCATTAAACAGACCACTGCTTGACCCTCAACACGGAGCCTTGTCTCGTCTTTGGGGGGATTTACTGTATGCTGCTAAGGACTGATTGCCAGGAGTGTAAGCCGCTTGGGAGCTTTTCCTGTTCGTCTGCTAGCAGCTATTCGTATGGTTCCTGTTCGTTTATTGGAAGTGCTACCTTATTCCCTTGTATGCCGTTCGGGAGTTTGGAGCATTCACTTATTGGCGGTTCGTGAGTTTTGGTGATTATTCAGTAGCTGTGCCTGTCTCTGAAAGGGGGATTATCGTCTAAGTGGTTTTTTTCCCCTTTTATGCTAAACGGTCCGTTACATAATAATCTTAATTTTAATAAGGACAGGAGGCGAGTATTTTCCCTCCCTTTTGTTCCCTACCCTGACTCCTCGGGGGAGTGGATCTTAAGGTGATGGATTTTGGGATTCATATTAGTGGTTCCACTATCTTCTGGACATATTCGGTATCCCTTCCATCTCTATTCCCAGTGTTTCCACCTAGACGGACAGTTTAGTTGTACAACATGCTTACACCTACACATATTTAGCCTATGGCCAGCTTACAATCTGTCTGTACTGTTTAATTTACACCATTCTGTTAAAGCCCACAGGCATGAACAGTTACGGTTCAGTACCTAACCGATTTTATACTCTCCTTTCAGTGTAACCCTCTTCAGGACCTCCACTGGTCGCTGGTTTGTTAACCTCACGACTCGGTAAGATGGGATGACGGCTTCGTTTGGTCTCTCCTCCTATCTCGTTACCAGGAGTCTCCTCAAGTTCTGCTCGCCAGAGACCGCAGTTACCGTTTCGTTGAGTTTCTGGATGTTCGAGCTCTATCTGGACTTGGATGTCGCTTTAAGAAAGAGGAAGTGTACAGGCAGCATGACCCTTATATACTATGCTGCTCAGTGATTTATTTGTTACTCTTTACGTTTTTCTTTACTGCTGTGGAGTTTAGTAAAGAGAGTTAATGCAAAATACTTGCCTCCTGTCCTTATTAAAATTAAGATTATTAGTACACTAAAGCTAGCATAATCTTCAATTAGAGGCTCTCCTGGGTGGCCGTCGTTCGACTACCGACCATGCGGCGGTCGGCCATCTTGGATCCTTTGTTCCCTCAGCGGTGTTAGGTCGTCGAGCGCATGGTACTAAAAACGGCTACTCGACGGCACGAACACCGCTGAGCCTCCAGGACGTTCGGGAGTTTCAGGCCGTTCGGTATTTTATTCCCTGGAAGGCAATCGGTTCTTTTAATATATTTTGTAATGAATGTGTTTTTCGTGCGGCGTTCGGTTATTTTAGCTGGGATCTGAGCGGTAATCTCACGAATGATGCGCTCAGACCCCAGCTATCTACCGAACGTCCATTCCTTTAAATAGACTGCATATTCATAAAGTTATGTATTTTTATACGAATTGTAAATTCTGCTGCACGGAGGGATAATCCACTTAACGGTATATTCCAGTGGGAGGATCCCTCTCGTGCAGCAGTGCTTGATGGGAAAAATGCCTTGTAATGTAAGTCCCCCATGTAGTCCCCTCTGGGAGTGCCCCTGGGAAGGTACTCAGGAAACCCCTTACATGGGGACTTGTATAAATTGTGCAGCCGAATTAAAGGATTTCAGTTGACTCTCAGAACTGTGTTTCGTCCGGTTACTGGGACGTTGGGGATATTGCCTTGTTGTTTCAGCGCTTGACTGTGGATTATTTCCTGAACCAGCGGAATTCGTGGATTTAATATTGGCGTTCCGCTACAACGTGCAGTCACATTAGATATAAACCCAGCGCTGTCTGAGCCTGTCCTGATAACGTGCTGTCATTACATTAGATATAAACCCAGCGCTGTCTGAGCCTGTCCTGATAACGTGCTGTCATTACATTAGATATAAACCCAGCGCTGTCTGAGCCTGTCCTTATAACGTGCTGTCATTACATTAGATATAAACCCAGCGCTGTCTGAGCCTGTCCTGATAATGTGCAGTCAGATCCCCTACATTAGATATAAACCCAGCACTGTCTGAGCCTGTCCTGATAACGTGCAGTCATTACATTAGATATAAACCCAGCACTGTCTGAGCCTGTCCTGATAATGTGCTGTCATTACATTAGATATAAACCCAGCGCTGTCTGAGCCTGTCCTGATAACGTGCAGTCATTCCATTAGATATAAACCCAGTGCTGTCTGAGCCTGTCCTGATAACGTACTGTCATTACATTAGATATAAACCCAGTGCTGTCTGAGCCTGTCCTGTTAACATGCAGTCATTACATTAGATATAAACCCAGCGCTGTCTGAGCCTGTCCTGATAACGTGCTGTCATTACATTAGATATAAACCCAGCGCTGTCTGAGCCTGTCCTGATAATGTGCAGTCATTACATTAGATATAAACCCAGCGCTGTCTGAGCCTGTCCTGATAACGTGCGGTCATTACATTAGATATAAACCCAGCGCTGTCTGAGCCTGTCCTGATAACTAGCAGTCAGATTCCCTACATTAGATATAAACCCAGCACTGTCTGAGCCTGTCCTGATAACGTGCTGTCATTACATTAGATATAAACCCAGCACTGTCTGAGCCTGTCCTGATAACGTGCTGTCATTACATTAGATATAAACCCAGCACTGTCTGAGCCTGTCCTGATAATGTGCGGCCATTACATTAGATATAAACCCAGCACTGTCTGAGCCTGTCCTGATAACGTGCAGTCATTACATTAGATATAAACCCAGCACTGTCTGAGCCTTTCCTGATAACGTGCGGTCACATTAGATATAAACCCAGCGCTGTCTGAGCCTGTCCTGATAATGTGCGATCATTACATTAGATTTAAACCCAGCGCTGTCTGAGCCTGTCCTGATAACGTGCAGTCACATTAGATATCTACCCCGCGCTGTCTGAGCCTATCCTGATAACGTGCAGTCAGATCCCCTACATTAGATATAAACCCAGCGCTGTCTGAGCCTGTCCTGATAACGTGCAGTCATTACATTAGATATAAACCCAGCGCTGTCCGAGCCTGTCCTGATAACGTGCGGTCATTACATTAGATATAAGCCCAGAGCAGTCTGAGCCTGTCCTGATAACGTGCAGTCATTATATTAGATATAAGCCCAGCGCTGTCTGAGCCTGTCCTGATAACGTGCAGTCAGATTCCCTACATTAGATATAAACCCAGCACTGTCTGAGCCTGTCCTGATAACGTGCAGTCAGATTCCCTACATTAGATATAAATCCAGCGCTGTCCGAGCCTGTCCTGATAACGTGCGGTCATTACATTAGATATAAGCCCAGAGCAGTCTGAGCCTGTCCTGATAACGTGCAGTCATTACATTAGATATAAACCCAGCACTGTCTGAGCCTGTCCTGATAATGTGCGGCCATTACATTAGATATAAACCCAGCACTGTCTGAGCCTGTCCTGATAACGTGCAGTCATTACATTAGATATAAACCCAGCACTGTCTGAGCCTTTCCTGATAACGTGCGGTCACATTAGATATAAACCCAGCGCTGTCTGAGCCTGTCCTGATAATGTGCGGTCATTACATTAGATTTAAACCCAGCGCTGTCTGAGCCTGTCCTGATAACGTGCAGTCACATTAGATATCTACCCAGCGCTGTCTGAGCCTATCCTGATAACATGCAGTCAGATCCCCTACATTAGATATAAACCCAGCGCTGTCTGAGCCTGTCCTGATAACGTGCAGTCATTACATTAGATATAAACCCAGCGCTGTCCGAGCCTGTCCTGATAACGTGGGGTCATTACATTAGATATAAGCCCAGAGCAGTCTGAGCCTGTCCTGATAACGTGCAGTCATTATATTAGATATAAACCCAGCACTGTCTGAGCCTGTCCTGATAACGTGCAGTCAGATTCCCTACATTAGATATAAACCCAGCACTGTCTGAGCCTGTCCTGATAACGTGCAGTCAGATCCCCTACATTAGATATAAACCCAGCGCTGTCTCAGCCTGTCCTGATAACATGCAGTCATTACATTAGATATAAACTCAGTGCTGTCTGAGCATGTCCTGATAACATGCAGTCAGATCCCCTACATTAGATATAAACCCAGCACTGTCTGAGCCTGTCCTGATAACGTGCAGTCAGATCCCCTACATTAAATATAAACTCAGTGCTGTCTGAGCATGTCCTGATAACGTGCAGTCAGATCCCCTACATTAGATATAAACCCAGCGCTGTCTCAGCCTGTCCTGATAACATGCAGTCAGATCGCCTACATTAGATATAAACCCAGCGCTGTCTGAGCCTGTCCTGATAACGTGCAGTCAGATCCCCTACATTAGATATAAACCCAGCGCTGTCTCAGCCTGTCCTGATAACATGCAGTCATTACATTAGATATAAACTCAGTGCTGTCTGAGCATGTCCTGATAACATGCAGTCAGATCCCCTACATTAGATATAAACCCAGCACTGTCTGAGCCTGTCCTGATAACGTGCAGTCAGATCCCCTACATTAAATATAAACTCAGTGCTGTCTGAGCATGTCCTGATAACGTGCAGTCAGATCCCCTACATTAGATATAAACCCAGCGCTGTCTCAGCCTGTCCTGGTAACGTGCAGTCATTACATTAGATATAAACCCAGCGCTGTCCGAGCCTGTCCTGATAACGTGCGGTCATTAAATTAGATATAAGCCCAGAGCAGTCTGAGCCTGTCCTGATAACGTGCAGTCATTATATTAGATATAAGCCCAGCGCTGTCTGAGCCTGTCCTGATAACGTGCAGTCAGATTCCCTACATTAGATATAAACCCAGCACTGTCTGAGCCTGTCCTGATAACGTGCAGTCAGATTCCCTACATTAGATATAAACCCAGCACTGTCTGAGCCTGTCCTGATAACGTGCAGTCAGATCCCCTACATTAGATATAAACCCAGCGCTGTCTCAGCCTGTCCTGATAACATGCAGTCATTACATTAGATATAAACTCAGTGCTGTCTGAGCATGTCCTGATAACATGCAGTCAGATCCCCTACATTAGATATAAACCCAGCACTGTCTGAGCCTGTCCTGATAACGTGCAGTCAGATCCCCTACATTAAATATAAACTCAGTGCTGTCTGAGCATGTCCTGATAACGTGCAGTCAGATCCCCTACATTAGATATAAACCCAGCGCTGTCTCAGCCTGTCCTGATAACATGCAGTCAGATCGCCTACATTAGATATAAACCCAGCGCTGTCTGAGCCTGTCCTGATAACGTGCAGTCAGATCCCCTACATTAGATATAAACCCAGCGCTGTCTCAGCCTGTCCTGATAATGTGCAGTCATTACATTAGATATAAACCTAGCACTGTCTGAGCCTGTGCTGATAACGTGCGGTCATTACATTAGATATAAACCCAGCGCTGTCTGAGCCTGTTCTGATAACGTGCTGTCATTATATTAGATATAAACCCAGCGCTGTCTGAGCCTGTCCTGATAACGTGCAGTCATTACATTAGATATAAACACAGCACTGTCTGAGCCTGTCCTGATAACGTGCAGTCAGATCCCCTACATTAGATATAAACCCAGCACTGTCTGAGCCTGTCCTGATAACGTGCAGTCAGATCCCCTACATTAGATATAAACCCAGTGCTGTGCGAGCCTGCCCTGATATCGTGCGGTCAGATCCCCTACATTAGATATAAACCCAGCACTGCCTGAGCCTGTCCTGATAACGTGCCGTCAGATCCCCTACATTAGATATAAACCCAGCGCTGTCTGAGCCTGTCCTGATAACATGCAGTCAGATCCCCTACATTGGATATAAACCCAGCGCTGTCTGAGCCTGTCCTGATAACGTGCCATCATTACATTCGATATACACCCAGCGCTGTCTGAGCCTGTCCTGATAACGTGCTGTCAGATCCCCTACATTAGATATAAACCCAGCGCTGTCTGAGCCTGTCCTGATAACGTGCAGTCACATTAGATGCATACGAGGCTGATACTTTGTTTGTCACCTTTACTCACTGTTGTGAGTTACCTGGGCGGTTGTGCCTCCTCCCCACAATGAATGAGCTCTGGGCTAGGAATGTGCCTCTTCCTCATACCTGGCTACTGATGGCTCTAAATACATTCCATCGAGTGCGGCTATCACACAGCACCTGCCAGGAGTGGCGTCCCCAGAGAGGCTCAGAAAATGGCCACCATTGGCCAGGTGATCTTCAGGATGTAAGTGTGGGGTCTGGGGGCTGACCTGTTATTACTGTGGGGGACATAATGCCATATGCTGACCTGTTATTACTGGGGGGGACATAATGCCATATGCTGACCTGTTATTACTGGGGTGACGGTGACACTGGGACAGTCCCATGCTGTGTGTCTGCAGGTTTATATTGTAATGGAATTGGGATATTTACCTCCAAATCTCTTCTAATTTCTATTATTTTATTGTTTTAAATCCAATTATTTGATCTGAACATTCAGATCTCAGGCCGTTATTCTCACAACTTGGAATTAAAGTGACATTTTTAAGCTTAATTAA
>OW240912.1:3652826-3663896 GCA_933207985.1 Pelobates cultripes
TATTCATATTATTGACTGCCCTGTCTGTGTGTAACCTTTAAGCTGAAAAACCTCACACTCAGACTTCTAGACGCAAAGTACTGCACACATAGTGTATTATAGTACTGCGCACAGTGTATTATTATACTGCGCACATAATGTATTATAGTACTGCGCACAGTGTATTATTATACTGCGCACATAATGTATTATAGTACTGCGCACAGTGTATTATTGTACTGCGCACAGTGTATTATAGTACTGCGCACAGTGTATTATTGTGCTGCACACACAGTGTATTATAGTACTGCACACAGTGTATTATTATACTGCGCACAGTGTATTATAGTACTGTGCACAGTGTATTATTATACTGCGCACAGTGTATTATAGTACTGCGCACAGTGTATTATTGTACTGCGTACACAGTGTATTATAGTGCTGCGTACACAGTGTATTATAGTACTGCACACAGTGTATTATAGTACTGCACACAGTGTATTATTATACTGCGCACAGTGTATTATTATACTGCGCACAGTGTATTATTATACTGCGCACAGTGTATTATGGTACTGCGCACAGTGTATTATAGTACTGCACACAGTGTATTATAGTACTGCGCACAGTGTATTATAGTACTGCGCACAGTGTATTATGGTACTGCGCACAGTGTATTATGGTACTGCGCACAGTGTATTATTATACTGCGCACAGTGTATTATAGTACTGCGCACAGTGTATTATGGTACTGCGCACAGTGTATTATAGTACTGCACACACAGTGTATTATAGTACTGCGCACAGTGTATTATTATACTGCGCACAGTGTATTATAGTACTGCCCAGAGTGTATTATTATACTGCGCACAGTGTATTATAGTACTGCACACACAGTGTATTATAGTACTGCACACACAGTGTATTATAGTACTGCGCACACAGTGTATTATTATACTGCGCACAGTGTATTATAGTACTGCGCACAGTGTATTATAGTACTGCGCACAGTGTATTATTATACTGCGCACAGTGTATTATAGTACTGCGCACTGTGTATTATAGTACTGCGCACTGTGTATTATAGTACTGCGCACAGTGTATTATGGTACTGCGCACAGTGTATTATTATACTGCGCACAGTGTATTATAGTACTGCGCACAATGTATTATAGTACTGCACACGCAGTGTATTATAGTACTGCGCACTGTTTATTATTATACTGCGCACAGTGTATTATAGTACTGCACACACAGTGTATTATAGTACTGCGCACTGTGTATTATTATACTGCGCACAGTGTATTATAGTACTGCGCACACAGTGTATTATTATACTGCGCACAGTGTATTATAGTACTGCACACACAGTGTATTATAGTACTGCGCACACAGTGAATTATTATACTGCGCACAGTGTATTATAGTACTGCGCACTGTGTATTATTATACTGCGCACAGTGTATTATAGTACTGCGCACACAGTGTATTATTGTGCTGCACACACAGTGTATTATAGTACTGCGCACTGTGTATTATAGTACTGCACACACAGTGTATTATAGTACTGCACACACAGTGTATTATAGTACTGCGCACACAGTGTATTATTATACTGCGCACACAGTGTGGTGTTTGTGATATTTGTGGTGTTTGTGGTGTTTATGATGTTTGTGGTGTTTGCGATGTTTGCGATGTTTGCGGTGTTTGCGGTGTTTGTGATGTTTGTGATGTTTGTGATGTTTGCAATGTTTGCGATGTTTGTGGTGTTTGTGGTGATCATTGTGCTCATTCACCAATACTTCCACAGTGAATTCACTCATTTTTTTCCTTTTTACTATTTTGGGCTTAAATTTAAATTGAATAACTAGAAATATTGGAGAATTGGTTATTTATTGGAAAAAGTGTCTTCAAGTCCTTTTAAATCTGTAACTCTTTTGTATTCACAGTAGCAGGTCCCATGAAAGTGTCACTAACTAGTGTTTTCTGAAACCACTAGATTTTATAAACGACACCTTTTCACCAATTTAATAACAGTACCAGTTCTGTAGGAAAGCCCATAATATCATATAATGACTGATCTATTTCTGTATAATTTATTAATATTGAATAAAACACTTTTTTCGACATTTCTTATTCCTTCCATGCAAGTTTGAGAAGGTGACGCGAGAGCCGAGACGATTTCTCCTAAATAAACCCACAATCTAAAACGTGTGAATGGCATTTATCCATCTCGGCTCAGAATAGAGGAAGGTTTTTCTGAGGCCGTCTGCTCAATTTGTTACTCTGTTTGTTTATTTTAGATTCTTATAAAAGGTCTCGGACTGTGTATAGTGTCATTTCCCGTAAAGTATTATCACTTTATATGAGAAGCATTTTATATTCTTTGCACTTTGATTGTATGAATACGCATGCAATAAATAAATGTCTTTCTATGCTCTGCACACAGTAGCACTTTAATATTTTATGGTTATTAACCAAAATCTGAATGTCTCGTACCAAATAGGGCAAAACCATGCTCCGTATATCCCATTACACGGAGCTAATATCCCATTATACGGAGATAAAATCCCATTCTACGGAGCTAATATCGCATTATACGGAGATAAAATCCCCTTATACAGAGATAATATCCCATTATACAGAGAGAATATCCCATTATACGGAGATAAAATCCCATTATACGGAGCTAATATCCCATTATACGGAGCTAATATCGCATTATACGGGGAGAATATCCCATTATATAGAGGGCATATCCCATTATACAGAGAAAATATCCCATTATACAGAGAAAATATCCCATTATACAGAGATAATATCCCATTAAACGGAGATAATATCCCATTATACAGAGAAAATATCCCATTATACAGAGATAATATCCCATTATACAGAGATAATATCCCCTTATACGGAGATAATATTCCATTATACGGAGATAATATTCCATTATACAGAGAAAATATCCCATTATACAGAGAAAATATCCCATTATACAGAGATAATATCCCCTTATACGGAGATAATATCCCATTATACCAAGATAATATCCCATTATACAGAGATAATATCCCATTATACGGAGATAATATCCCATTATACAGAGAAAATATCCCATTATAAAGAGATAATATCCCATTATACGGAGATAATATCCCATTATACCAAGATAATATCCCATTTTACAGAGATAATATCCCATTATACAGAGATAATATCCCATTATACGGAGATAATATCCCATTATATATCCCAGAGATAATATCCCATTATACGGAGATAATATCCCATTATACAGAGAAAATATCCCATTATAAAGAGATAATATCCCATTATACGGAGATAATATCCCATTATACCAAGATAATATCCCATTTTACAGAGATAATATCCCATTATACAGAGATAATATCCCATTATACAGAGATAATATCCCATTATACAGAGATAATATCCCATTATACAGAGATAATATCCCATTATACAGAGATAATATCCCATTATACCAAGATAATATCCCATTATACGGAGATAATATCCCATTATACAGAGAGAATATCCCATTATACAGAGATAATATCCCATTATACGGAGATAATATCCCATTATACAGAGAGAATATCCCATTATACAGAGATAATATCCCATTATACGGAGATAATATCCCATTATACAGAGAAAAATATCCCATTATACAGAGATAATATCCCATTATACCAAGATAATATCCCATTTTACAGAGATAATATCCCATTATACAAAGGACATATCCCATTATACAGAGATAATATCCCATTATATGGAGATAATATCCCATTATACAGAGGGCATATCCCATTATACAGAGGGCATATCCCATTATACAGAGATAATATCCCATTATACAGAGAAAAATATCCCATTTTACAGAGATAATATCCCATTTTAAGAGATAATATCCATTATGGAGATAATATCCCATTATACAGAAAAATATCATTATGGAGATAATATCCCATTATCCAAGATAATATCATTTGATAATATCCATTATACAGGACATATCATTATACAGGATAATATCCATTATATGGAATAATATCCCATTATACAGGGGCATATCCCATTATACAGAGATAATATCCCATTATACAGAGATAATATCCCATTATACAGAGATAAAATCCCCTTATACGGAGATAATATCCCATTATACCAAGATAATATCCCATTTTACAGAGATAATATCCCATTATACAAAGGACATATCCCATTATACAGAGATAATATCCCATTATATGGAGATAATATCCCATTATACAGAGGGCATATCCCATTATACAGAGATAATATCCCATTATACAGAGATAATATCCCATTATACGGAGATAATATCCCATCATACAAAGGACATATCCCATTATACAGAGATAATATCCCATTATACTGAGATAATATCCCACTATACAAAGGACATATCCCATTATACAGAGAAAATATCCCATTATACGAAGACAATATCCCATTATACAGAGATAATATCCCATTATACGGAGATAATATCCCATTATACCGAGATAATATCCCATTTTACAGAGAAAATATCCCATTATACAAAGGACATATCCCATTATACAGAGAAAATATCCCATTATACGAAGATAAAATCCCATTATACAGAGATAAAATCCCCTTATACGGAGATAATATCCCATTATACCAAGATAATATCCCATTTTACAGAGATAATATCCCATTATACAAAGGACATATCCCATTATACAGAGAAAATATCCCATTATACGGGGAGAATATCCCATTATACGGGGAGAATATCCCATTATACGGAGATAAAATCCCATTATACAGAGATAATATCCCATTTTACAGAGATAATATCCCATTATACAGAGATAATATCCCATTATACAGAGATAATATCCCATTATACGGAGATAATATCCCATTATACAGAGAGAATATCCCATTATACGGAGATACTATCCTATTATACAGTGATAATATCCCATTATACAGAGAGAATATCCCATTGTTAAGACACCCCTGGCACAAAGGAGCGAAACCGCCATTTAGTTAAGCTTCCCCTTTCGCAATAATACAAGCTCCATTCGTATATACTTCCACCGTACGAACTGCAACCAGGGTAATGCGCCAATCTTCCGAACGGGACCCGTACGAATGCTCCAAGCTCCCGAACAATAAATCCACGAATCGTGGCTAATAGTCGAGCAAATATATCCTCCAAGCGGCTTACGGTTCCAGCAATCAGTCACTAACCGTGTGTAGTAAATCCTCCCAATAACGAGACCAAACTCCGCATTGACTGTAAAACAAGAACTGGCTTTACTGTGGGCTACCTGCCCATATTCATGCAGGTCTCCCACTTGGTGGACACTCCCCTAGGGGACCAAATGGGAGACTGTAATGACAGACAGATATATGGTACTTTAAGACATACAGGCACAAAATATTCCCACAATGCATCCTGGTTTCCTCCCCTCTGCCCTGGAGATATTTGAGAAGTAATTCAATTATCTTCCAGGACAGAGACAAATCGCCATTTTAAGTAAGACACAAAAAACACATGAAAATAAATAATTACACAACTACCGAACATATTACATTCGTGCAACGTATCCCCAGATAGCCTGGATCTGAGTGCATATTCTTAACGAATAGCGCTCAGATCCCATGCGAACAGTTCAATTGCCATGGAGTCAAAGTCTTTTACAGTCTTTCGGTATGCGATTGACTCCATGGGATGGCTATCTGGGTTAAGTCCATTCGTGTAATCCAAACTCCCGAACGGCCGGTGTTCGCATGCCTTGTCGACTGAGAAGGGTGGTCTGTGGTTTCAGCGGTGTTCGGCAGAAAAAGTGTCCGTTTTTAGTTCCATAGAATCTGCGCCCAACACCGCTGGTCTTTTGCATGGTTTAAAATGGTCGCCGCATTTGGTTATAATTAAGAGGTGTCTGCGGTTAACCACAACGTTCTAATTGGGATCAAGAGGTTAACCAGCAGCACACTTCTCTTCTTGGTGGCCGTCCGTTCGGTAAGTTCATTCGGTAAAAAGTCAAACAGACGAATAGGGGTATACGGCAATTCCACGAAAGGAAGGCAAACTAGACGAACCAGCAATAATAGCTATACAGATGGGTCTGTCACACCCATTATACGGAGATAATATCCCATAGTGATAGTCACACACAGTATCTGTGTACAGTAACACCTTGGTGGGTGACTGACATTTTAGAGCTGGGATTCTATCTGTATATTATCATGTTCTATGAGTCAGTACACAGCAATGATACAATATAAACCTTTATAGAAGTATTTCTGAAGACGCCCTTTTAAAGAATGAGAAGTGTCCCCAAGGGATCTGTCTTGGTTGGATAGTTAGTGTTTGTGACGTATAATAAGTAAAAATAGATAGTTTGTGAATTTACAGACTGCAATCTTTATAAACAGAGTAAGTTACAGATTAGCCATTCATCAAACAGGAGTTTTATAGTTTATTCCAGTGAAAGACTTTATTATCCCCAATCGATGAGCTCAGAAAGGAACCGAGCTATAAACAGATCCCTGAGTGTGTGTTATAGGACCCACCCTGTGATCAGTGAGTGGGATACACAGAGTTACTAAGGAGTCTGAGCAGGGTCTCGTATTGTGACCGAGGTATAAACAGATCCCTGAGTGTGTGTTATAGGACCCACCCTGTGATCAGTGAGTGGGATACACAGAGTTACTAAGGAGTCTGAGCAGGGTCTCGTATTGTGACCGAGGTATAAACGGATCCCTGAGTGTGTGCTATAGGACCCACCCTGTGATCAGTGAGTGGGATACACAGAGTTAGTAAGGAGTCTGAGCAGGGTCTCGTATTGTGACAGTGACCGAGGTATAAACAGATCCCTGAGTGTGTTATAGGACCCACCCTGATCAGTGATTGGGATACAGAGTTACTAAGGAGTCTGAGCAGGGTCTCGTATTGTGACCGAGGTATAAACAGATCCCTGAGTGTGTGTTATAGGACCCACCCTGTGATCAGTGAGTGGGATACACAGAGTTACTAAGGAGTCTGAGCAGGGTGTATATAGGACAGTGACCACCCTGTGATCAGTGAGTGGGATACACAGAGTTACTAAGGAGTCTGAGCAGGGTCTCGTATTGTGACCAAGGTATAAACAGATCCCTGAGTGTGTGTTATAGGACCCACCCTGTGATCAGTGAGTGGGATACACAGAGTTACTAAGGAGTCTGAGCAGGGTCTCATATTGTGACAGTGACCGAGGTATAAACAGATCCCTGAGTGTGTGTTATAGGACCCACCCTGTGATCAGTGAGTGGGATACACAGAGTTACTAAGGAGTCTGAGCAGGGTCTTGTATTGTGACCGAGGTATAAACAGATCCCTGAGTGTGTGCTATAGGACCCACCCTGTGATCAGTGAGTGGGATACACAGAGTTAGTAAGGAGTCTGAGCAGGGTCTCGTATTGTGACCGAGGTATAAACAGATCCCTGAGTGTGTGCTATAGGACCCACCCTGTGATCAGTGAGTGGGATACACAGAGTTACTAAGGAGTCTGAGAAGGGTCTCGTATTGTGACAGTGACCGAGCTATAAACAGATCCCTGAGTGTGTGTTATAGGACCCACCCTGTGATCAGTGAGTGGGATACACAGAGTTACTAAGGAGTCTGAGCAGGGTCTCGTATTGTGACAGTGACCGAGGTATAAACAGATCCCTGAGTGTGTGCTATAGGACCCACCCTGTGATCAGTGAGTGGGATACACAGAGTTACTAAGGAGTCTGAGCAGGGTCTCGTATTGTGACAGTGACCGAGGTATAAACAGATCCCTGAGTGTGTTATAGGACCCACCCTGATCAGTGATTGGGATACAGAGTTACTAAGGAGTCTGAGCAGGGTCTCGTATTGTGACCGAGGTATAAACAGATCCCTGAGTGTGTGTTATAGGACCCACCCTGTGATCAGTGAGTGGGATACACAGAGTTACTAAGGAGTCTGAGCAGGGTCTCGTATTGTGACCGAGGTATAAACAGATCCCTGAGTGTGTGTTATAGGACCCACCCTGTGATCAGTGAGTGGGATACACAGAGTTACTAAGGAGTCTGAGCAGGGTCTCGTATTGTGACCGAGCTATAAACAGATCCCTGAGTGTGTGCTATAGGACCCACCCTGTGATCAGTGAGTGGGATACACAGAGTTACTAAGGAGTCTGAGCAGGGTCTTGTATTGTGACCGAGGTATAAACAGATCCCTGAGTGTGGTATATAGGACCCACCCCGATCAGTGAGTGGATACACAGGAGTTACCAAGGAGTTCGAGCAGGGTCCTCGTGACAGACCGAGGTATAACAGATCCCTGAAAGGTGTGCTATAGACCCACCCTGTGATCAGTGAGTGGGATACACAGTTACTAAGGAGTCTGAGCAGGGTCTCGTATTGTGACCGAGGTATAAACAGATCCCTGAGTGTGTGCTATAGGACCCACCCTGTGATCAGTGAGTGGGATACACAGAGTTACTAAGGAGTCTGAGAAGGGTCTCGTATTGTGACAGTGACCGAGCTATAAACAGATCCCTGAGTGTGTGTTATAGGACCCACCCTGTGATCAGTGAGTGGGATACACAGAGTTACTAAGGAGTCTGAGCAGGGTCTCGTATTGTGACAGTGACCGAGGTATAAACAGATCCCTGAGTGTGTGCTATAGGACCCACCCTGTGATCAGTGAGTGGGATACACAGAGTTACTAAGGAGTCTGAGCAGGGTCTCGTTGTAGCGGTACTTACCCTTTCCAGGGGCCGGCCGGGGTCCTCTGTTCGAGCCGCGCGCGGTCCTGCTGCTGCACGAGCCGCGCGCGGCTCAGCCGACCGCTGTGACTAGAAAGCGGTCACGTGTTCCACCTACTCTAAGAGCGCGCCGCGGGTATCGGGCGCGCTCTTAAAGGGACAGTGGGTGCCTAAATTGGAAAAGGCATCCCATTGGTCCCTGTCATGCCACACTCCCCATACACTTACCTTTTGGGGGCGTGGATGTGACAGGGACCAATCAAATTAGATGTTTAGGTATTTATACTCACCTTCTTCCCTTTGTTCCTTGCCCTATTGTGGTTTCTGTATCAGTTCCCTTTAGCGCTTGTTGTGTTCAGTTGTGTTTCTCCGTATTGACCTTGGCTTTGTTTCTGACTACGTTTTCTCTTTATCCTTATCTGTTCTGGTTGTTGGCTTGTTGTTTACTGTGTACCAGACCCCGGCTTGTCTTAGTTTACGCTGTCTCTCTGTGCCCTTGATTTCGGATTGTTCCTGACTCTGTCTCCTCTCATATACGTCGAGTCCGGCCATTCTAAGGTCCGGTAGACGTATCTCTCCTCTGTGTTGTCTTTTGTTTAGCTAAATCCTGCGTGTTGGGGTATATTCTCGTTACATTACGATAGGGCCATGGACCCTGCAGATTTGGCTCAGCAAATGGCTTCTCACGAGGCAAGGTTTGTAGAGCAGGATCACCGTATGGATCAGATAGCACAGGCTCTCCAGACGCTCTTGTCTAGAACCATTCCTGCAACCGCACCGACCCCTCCTACACCTCATCCTCCCGAAGTATCCAATTCAACCAATGCTTCGCCCCATTTAACACCTCCTCCTAGGTATGGAGGGGAAGCCAAGACATGCAGAGGTTTTATTAATCAAATAGAATTCCACCTTGAGATGTATCCTCATTCCTTTCCCGCTGATAGGTCTAAAGTGGGGTTTTTTATGCATCAACTTACTGACAAAGCACTAGAGTGGGCAAATCCTATTTGGGAGGCCAATGGACCTATGGTTCATGATTTCAATAGTTTTCTTGCGGCTTTTCGTAGAACTTTTGACACAACAAAGAGGTCAAAGAATGCCGCAAGAGCATTAATGAGGATTAAACAGGGGTCTCGGTCTGTAGCGGATTATGCTATTCAGTTTCGTACCCTTGCTTCACAGGTAGATTGGACCAATAATGGGTTAACTACTGCGTTCATGGAAGGTTTATCTGACACTATATTAGATGAGGTAGCTGCAAGGGAGCTTCCTATTCCATTAGAGGATCTTATTGACTACCTCATTGATATAGATAATAGAATTCGCGACAGGCTCTATACCAAAAACAAGAATAGACGTCTGGTCACATCTATTAACCCTAGAGTTGATAAACCTGAGAGTGTTAAAGTACCCGAGGAGGAACCCATGCAATTAGGGGTTGCCAAACTCTCGGATACTGAAAAACTACTTAGAAGAAGGAATGGACTCTGCCTATACTGTGGTAGGCGAGACCATGTGGTAAGGGAATGTCCTTTGCATCCGGAAAACTCTCGCACCTAAGACCTTATAGGGGACTGGCCTTGGGTGTGATCTCTAAGTCTCCTAAATTGCCTCCTAATCGTTTGCTTCTCCCTGTTTCCCTTCATATGGGGGTGAGTTGTATAGCAGAATGCATATTAGCCTTGGTTGATTCTGGGGCTGCTGAGAACTTTATTGACTCTGAGTTTCTTACGAAAAATAACATTCCCGTCAGAGAAAGGGAGATACCCTTGGCCATTGAGGCCATAGATGGTAGACCATTAAGTTCTCCAATTGTTACTCATGAAACTGTACCATTACACATGTATACAGGGGTTTTACACTTTGAAACCATTGGATTCCAGGTCATCACATCTCCCTCTTCTCACATTGTGTTAGGGTACCCATGGTTACGTACTCACAATCCCATTTTCGATTGGGAGTCAGGGCAAATAAAATCATGGAGCGATGCCTGCCATGAGTCCTGTACTATTGAAGTCACCCCTTTGAATTCTATTAATGTCCCTACAACTCCTCCTTTGTCCACTGTTATACCCTCTCAGTACTTATTTCTCAAAACTGTTTTCGATAAAAGGGAGGCTGACAAATTACCACCTCACAGACCCTACGATTGTGCTATCGATTTATTGCCTGGCACAATACCTCCAAAGGGCAGGGTGTACCCTTTATCTGTTCAAGAAAACCGTGTCATGGAGGAGTATATTAAGGAATCATTAGAAAAGGGGTTTATTAGGAGATCCT
>OW240912.1:3668306-3681708 GCA_933207985.1 Pelobates cultripes
CAATCCCACATAAAGTCACCAGGTTTACTTGGGGAATTATCTGCGAAACATCTGGAAGATCAAAATTAAGAAAATCTCTTTCTCAGTTTGATAATTGGCTCCCTAATCTGGTATCCTTAAATTAGAATCCCCCATAAAGCTATCAGATTAGGGAGTTATCTACCAAGGAGCTCCGTAGTTTGTTACCCTTATCTGCTGTGCACATGGCTGGTTTGTGGTTACATTCAATAAGTGAATCATTAGGTTATTAGCCCTTGTTTCCACATGTCTAGACAATCATTTCACCACGCTGGGGAGACTCGCCATATTTGAGATGGAGTCCCTGGCTGCATATTGTTTTATATGATAAATGTCTACCGGCCTATATCAAACTATAATCAATGTATCAATCCTGAGAAGAAAAAAAAAATCTGATAAAAAATGTTCCAATGTATTTTCCTTATGTGTAACGAACGCTCCTTGCCCTGGAGGAGTGTGGAAATGAACCTCTGCCCACCGACTATGGGCCATATACTTTGTGCCAAAATTAATACATTGCCTTCTATTCACAAGACGTTTCCCTGGTTTATTTGTAGGGTTCCTATATCTGGTGGTTGTTACTGATCAGGCCTGGTTATAAACTGTAATACATTTAATATAAAGTATCTATGACACTGCAACACTGCCCTCTGGTGGTTGTTACTGATCAGGCCTGGTTATAAACTGTAATACATTTAACATAAAGTATCTATGACACTGTAACACTGCCCTCTGGTGGTTGTTACTGATCACACCTGGTTATAAACTGTAATACATTTAACATAACGTATCTATGACACTGCAACACTGCCCTCTAGTGGTTGTTACTGATCACACCTGGTTATAAACTGTAATACATTTAACATAAAGTATCTATAACACTGCAACACTGCCCTCTGGTGGTTGTTACTGATCACACCTGGTTATAACCTGTAATACATTTAACATAAAGTATCTATGACAATGCAACACTGCCCTCTGGTGGTTGTTACTGATCACACCTGGTTATAAACTGTAATACATTTAACATAAAGTATCTATGACAATGCAACACTGCCCTCTGGTGGTTGTTACTGATCACACCTGGTTATAAACTGTAATACATTTAACATAAAGTATCTATGACACTGTAACACTGCCCTCTGGTGGTTGTTTCTGTTCACACCAGGCTGTTGGATTCTTTGTATTGCTGTAATTGTTTCATTGCAAAGTATCTAGAATCAGTACCTATAACCTAGCTTATTTTGCTGCATGTTTTGTCTAGACCTTGACATCCGGTATATTGACGAATGATAGACAGTATTACTAACCTGAGATAGAATGTGTAGTTTTTGGATACATTACCAAACCTTAAAATATGCCAAAATAATCCCCTACACCCCAACTCATTGAAGGACACAGCACCAGACTCCATTAAACTGAGAGATACAGCTCTAGAATCAAATAGCACTCCAAACTCCCGAACTGGAACCTCCCAAATAGCTGCTAGCAGACGAACAGGAAAAGCAGACAATCAGCTTACACTCCTGGCAATCAGTCTCTAACAGCATACAGTGAACCCCCCAAGAACGAGACAAGGCTCCGTGTTGAGGGTCAAGCAGTGGTCTGTTTAATGAGGGCTACCTGCCCAGTATTTATGCAGGTCTCCCATCTGGTGGACACTCCCCTAGGGGACCAGATGGAAGACTGTAACAAAAGACAGACATGTACCAATTACAGACATACAGAAGTAAAACATCCCCACAATGCATCCTGGCTTCCTCCCCTCTGCCCTGGAGAAGTAATTCAATTATCTCCCAGGACAAATGCAAAACTCCATTACACACGTGGGGACACAAAACCAGTATTATACTTTAAAATACATAAAGTAACATTTATTACATAAAACACAGACATGTAACAGGTCTGAGCGCACATTATTAAGCGAATGGCGCTCAGACCACACGAATACAGTTTAATCGCCATGGAGCCAAAGTCTTTACAGTCAGTTTCATACGAATGGGCTCCATGGGATTCCTATCTGGGGTATAACACATTCAAACAAAACTACCGAACACCGGGCCGTTCGTGCACTTCCACCGAACAAGAAGGGAGATCGGCGGCTTCAGCGGTGTTCGCGCAAAACTGTGTCCGATTTTAGTTCCATGAAAATAGGGACGAACACCGCTGTGCATTCGCATGTTTAAAATGGCCGCGACCTCGTGTTCGGGATACGAATGGCGACCACCCAGTATTCGTCAATTAAGCTGCTGTTAACCGCCGGCACACTCCAGCTCCCAGGTGGTCTATTCATTTGTGCGGTTGTTCAGTAGATTGAATCTACCGAACAACCGGCAGAAAAGCACGAATACAGCTTTTCTGCAGGCAAAATAAAGTCTTTTAAAAGGGGGCCATAGTTCAGAGGCAGTAGGCGAGCATCCAATGCAATGTGGCGAGATTGGTCTCGTCACAGGTGGATACAGCAATAGAATCCGTGGATGCAGCTGTATAATCAGTGGTTAGAGCTCTATAATAAGTGAATATAGCTGTATAATCGGTGGATGCAGCTCTGGAATCGGTGGATGCAGCTCTGGAATTGGTGGATACTGCTCTAGAATCGGTGGATACAGCAGTATAATCGGTGGATACAGCTCAAGAATCGGTGGATACAGCTCTGGAATTGGTGGATACAGCTGTATAATCAGTGGATACAGCTGTATAATCAGTGGACACAGCTCTGGAATCAGTGGATAATACAGAATCCCTGTAACATTTCTGAATCCTGTCTGGAGTGATGTAGTGACATATTAATGGACATTCTGTATGATGTGCTATGCTTACTTGAGATAGGTAAATGTAGCAGCTGATACACTATATTCTGTGTGTGCTGATACTTCTCTGTTTACTTTGTATAACTGTGTCTTTGACCACGTCCCCTTAACCTGGCCATGTCATCATCACTCGACAATGTCTCCTTAACCTGGCCATGTCATCATCACTCGACAATGTCCCCTTAGCCTGGCCATGTCATCATCACTCGACAATGTCCCCTTAGCCTGGCCATGTCATCATCACTCGACAATGTCCCCTTAGCCTGGCCATGTCATCATCACTTGACAATGTCCCCTTAGCCTGGCCATGTCATCATCACTCGACAATGTCCCCTTAACCTGGCCATGTCATCATCACTCAACAATGTCTTCTTAACCTGGCCATGTCATCATCACTCGACAATGTCCCCTTAGCCTGGCCATGTCATCATCACTCGACAATGTCTTCTTAACCTGGCCATGTCATCATCACTCGACAATGTCCCCTTAGCCTGGCCATGTCATCATCACTCGACAATGTCTTCTTAACCTGGCCATGTCATCATCACTCGACAATGTCCCCTTAACCTGGCCATGTCACGATAGACTTTGCTTCGGAATATCTGGAATATAGTGATCTCGTTGTCAGATTACACCTGTAGCACACATAGATTGTTTGGAGTCACATTCCCCACCTCGCTGGTCACTAAAACACATTTTAGTAATTACAGTTTATTAGTGGTGCTGAGTATTACACCACAAACACTAATTAAAAGGCCTGTTCAATAAATATATAATATATATGGTTAAAGGGACACTCCAGACCCCTAAAGACGTTCATCTTACCAAAGAGCTTTATGTGCATAGAGTGTGTCTTCTTTTCTTATTTAATAAATAGTGCTGATTTTAATAGAAATTGTCTCTTTTATTAATTACCTTGTTAAACCACCCTGGCTGCTAATCAAACAATCGGTCCTGTTACTTCCTGGTTTGGTTAGCTCAGTGAAGATAAACTCGAGAGGCAGCAATTGCTCAGAGCACCTGCCGTGCAAAGACTTCTCATTGAGCTGCATTGGGAGTCTGTGATTGGACAGACACAAAAAGCCTGGGCGGGGTTAGAAGGAGAGGGCTTGTAAAGGCTGCAGAAAAGAGATTTGCAGATTTTGTAATCTGTTTTTTTATATACCCCAACGAAAAATACATAATGAAATGCATGCAAGTTTTCATTGCAGGAATATCTACCAAACAGTGCTTTTTATTTAATTTGTATCTGGGCAGTGCAGTGTCCCTTTAATGGTACAATTACTGTGTATGTATTAGGGTATTTCCTATAGATATCTGTGTTTATTTTCACTGCTGATAAATCTAGTCGTGTAATGTGATCTCTTCACACGCGGCTTCGTTCTGTAAGTAAACCCTTAATCAGCCCTAATCAATGACTGCACTGAGCGTCTCTCACTGCATCAAGAGATTCTACAGAGAACACAATTTATAACCTGCTCAGAGAGAGCGAGATATTTCTCCTTCTGATACAGAGAAAGGTGATTTCAATTAAAGGTCCTCTCACGGCTCCGAGCTGGCGGCAACACCAACACAAAATGGGGCTTACAGAGAGGCAAGTCTTTAACTCCATTATAACATTTAATTCAAAATGTTCATTTATATCAGGGTTGTTCAATAAAGTGAGAATTCACAGTGAGTTGAAAATTTAAGGCCAAGTAGCCGAACAGGAATCGCAGTCGAGTTAGAAAATGTTTTGAACTTGGCTATTCTGGCCTTAGATTTGAAGTTTACTTTGAATAGTCACTTTAGCAAATAACGTTGTCGGTGTGTTTATTTGTGAGCTGACGATGAGACGGACAGGGAGAGATTATATTAAAGCAAGTTTTCTCCATGTCACACTCGGAGCTGATCACACAATGCAATCCGTTCACTGATGGTGGCTTGGATGCAGTCTCTGCAATGAAGGAGCTCTGTCGCTGTGTACGGAGAGAGTTCCAAAGAGATTGAGCAGTCAGACGGGAAAAGGTCCAGCAACAAATCTTCCTACCAGGACAATTTCTTACCTTAAATAGCAACTGTCATCAAATTTATACTTCCCATATATTAAACGTTTATCACATTTAACATAATGTTATTTTATCTGGATATAATACCGTAACAAACATCAAACTGCTATCTTATCTCATTCCCAAAGCATGCGTTGCCATATGTTTCAAGTCCCCAAAGTGACAGGAGAACGAAAGATAATTTTTATAAAAACAATTTCTAATTTAAAATTAAGGAACGCGGGACGGACAGACTGACTGCTGAATTGGCTGCAGGCCCACAGCACATAAGATTTAACTTTGAAATTACTTGGGATCCAGACAATTCATACTCTCTGCTGGTAATAAGGTCTCTGCATTCACTACTCCTAACAATATTTTTCTCTCTCCTTTTAGTATGATAGCCATCATCATTATTCTGGTCGCTGCTATCGCCTTGATCATTGGCATTGGGGTGTCAGGTAATAACACGGAGATAAAGCTCTCAGACCCACGTTTAGCTGTTTTACATCAATATGTAGAGAATTTAAACATTTTAAAAAGGATTTCTTAGTGGCAGTGTTTTTTGGCTTAAAATTAGTAGAGGGGAAAGCGCCGTGATGATTTTCTCAAGTTAGGTGTAGTGTAGTGAGGTAGTGGGATATGTAAAAACATACAGCAGACTATCGTGTAGTATAACTTGCGTAAAGTAACAATATAACAAATAGAATTGCACTTACAGTTTATAGAGCACAGGTACAGTGTAATGATCTCAGCCAATGGGGTGGAGCGTGGGCGGGGCCTGCCGCTACCGGACCTGCGTGACCATGGAAAAAGGTGAGTAAATCACTCACCGGGGGCCTGAACTGCTATTTAGATGTAGAGTGTTAGGAATACGCATTTTATTCCTGACACCATAGGGTTCCTTAAAAGATGGTGTGTCCTTCGTCTTCCATGTTACATATTATACGATTTAATCCAGAATCTATTTACTCCTAAATGTAGGAATTAGGGAATCTCGTACAAACTAACCTGCTGTGTTTATATAGAATAGCGGATATAGAATAGATTGCGGAATGTTTTGGATCACTGGTTTTATGGTTTATTGAATGATTGTTTAATAAATAACATTCGGTAATATGGTTTTATCATCCAATGTCTGTCCTGTTTGTAGGTCAAGATTCTTCCTCGGTGGTAGCGAATGACGCTGTAGGAGAAATTGGAGAAGATGTGATTTTGGGTTGCACTTTTCCTGCTGCTGTGAAAGACAGTCCGAACATCCTGTGGGAGAAGGTGGGAGTGAATGGTTATGTGTACAAATACGAGAATGACGCCGCTGTGCTTTCTGGTCAGAATGCAGGTTTTAAAGGACGTACATCCCTCTTCCTCAACCAACTGACCTCCGGAAATGCTTCTCTGCGTCTTAGCAATCTCGAACTTTCAGATGCTGGTGATTACAAGTGCACAGTGACCAATTCCAATGGCAATGGAGTGGGCAAGCTCACTCTGAAGGTTGGAGGTGAGTGTGAGTGACTGGGGACAATCTCATAATAGTGGATGAGGTGAAACACAGGCGTGGGCTGGTACAAGGAGGCAATGTCTGTGACAGACACTGATGTGACAAACTCCCCTTTTCCTGTGAGTTTGCCACAAGTTTTTGGATGTGCTTGGTTGTTAGCCTCTTACCCCAGGATTATGGGCCCTGCAAAAACTCAGGCTAAAAAGTGACTTCCATGGGAAAATGTGCCTCTTCCCCTCTACCCTTTTTCCTGTCCTACTGTTTCTCCAGCAGGGCGTTGTCCCATTGACACTGCCAGACCAGTTTAAACTGGCTGCTTTGTCACTCCTCCATCTCCCATCAGTCCTTGCTATTGTTTAACCCCATGGTGTTTCAACTGTATTCGTGAGATATGAGCGCTTTTTGGACATATTGAGCGCTCAGATCCTCAGCTATCTGGGGATATGTTGGACATATAGGTTAAACATTGTATTATATGAGTTATGTATTTTTATGTAGTTTTTGTAACAGTTTTGACTTAGAGATTGTAACGGACAGTTTTGCACACAAGGGGTAAAAACCGTTTAGGCGATCGGCCCCCTTTCCAGAGATACAGGCACATCTACTGCAGAACACCAAACTCCCGGACTGGATACAAAGTAGCACTCCAACTCCCGAACTGGAACCTCCCAAATAGCTGCTAGCAGACGAACAGGAAAAGCTCCCAAGCGGCTTACACTCCTGGCAATCAGTCTCTAACAGCATACAGTGAATCCCCCCCAAGAACGAGACAAGGCTCCGTGTTGAGGGTCAAACAGTGGTCTGAGGTGCTGGCACACCCAGCCTGGTTTTTATTACAGTCTTGCAAATACAGGACCGCCCACAGGGAGGTATAAAACGACCAATCACATCACAGTTACATCCCACATATTCCCTCCCCTTATCCTGAGAGGAAACTCAATTACACATACAGTTAAAACATACTTTCTACCCAACTTTCATAACTCTAACACCATACATCACATTCACATAAAATTACATATTCACAATCAATCCATTCAGGGGAACAACATATTAAAAAATGGCACAAATCAGACAAGGGGTTCAAAAGTTAGTAAAAAGTCCTTTGTGACTAAATGAAGCATGGCTTTCTGGCCCAAACCAGTTTCAGAGTCTTCTATCCTGGAGAGTAATTCAATTATCTCCCAGGACAGACACAAGACTCAATTAAGCACATGGTTGCAAAAAGACACAAAACACTTTAAAATACATAAAGTCACATTTATTACATAAAACACAGACATGTAACATATCCCCAGATAGCTCAGGTCCGAGCGCACATTATTAAGCGAATGGCGCTCAGACCACACGAATACAGTTTAATCGCCATGGAGCCAAAGTCTTTACAGTCAGTTTCATACGAATGGGTTCCATGGGATTCCTATCTGGGGTATAACACATTCAAACAAATCTACCGAACCCCAGGCAGAAAAGCACGAATTAAACTTTTCTGCAGGTAAAAAAAAAGATGTCTTTTAACAGGGGGCCATAGTCCAAAGGCAGCAGGCGAGCAACCAGGCTTCTCCAATGCAATGTGGCGAGATTGGTCTCGTCACAGAGATATTTCCCATACCTAGAGATAATTAAGTTACCACAGCCACTTAAGTCAATTATCTCCAGGATAGAGGAGAAGACCGCCGCACAGCCTAAATCTGTGGAACTATTTTGGGCATGAAAGCCATGCTTGCAGTCGGTCAAATGTGACTTCCATAAAACTTTTGAACCCCCGTTCTGATCTGGGTGATTTTTGGATATGTTGTTCACCCAGATCAGGGCTACCAGGGGATGTATGATTTGTGGGGACATGTGGTGTTTTGGGTAAAAGTGGATATTTTCTGCCTGTGGATAATTAAGTTATTCCATTAGCTATCTTAATTATATCACAGGCAGAGGGAAGGGCTCGCTGACTGTATGTGAGAGTGTTACTTTGTTAATTATTGTTCCTATTGGTTTGTGTCCCTTTTGTCCCAGTTTACCATCAGGTCCAGAGGGTGTGCCTCTGGCCTGAAAATGTGTGTGACGAGACCAATCTCGCCACATTGCATTGGAGAAGCCTGGTTGCTCGCCTGCTGCCTTTGGACTATGGCCCCTTTTAAAAGACTGAATTTTTCCATGCAGAAAAGCCATATTCATGCTTTTCTGCCGGTTGTTCGGTAGTTTCAATCTACCGAACAACCGTACGAATGACTGGACCACCTGGGAGCTGGAGTGTGCCGGCAATTAACCTCCGTGAAGCTGCGGTTAACCGCAGCTTAATTGATGAACGCTGGGTGGCCGCCGTTCGTATCCCGAACACGAGGTCGCGGCCATTTTAAACCATACGAATGAACAGCGGTGTTCGCCTCTATTTTTATGGAACTAAAATCGGACACAGTTTTGCGCGAACACCGCTGAAGCCGCCGACCTCCCTTCTTGTTCGGTGAAAGCACACGAATGACCCGGTGTTCGGTATTTTTGTGTGAATATCTTATACCCCAGATAGGAATCCCATGGAGCCCATTCGTATGAAACTGACTAAAGACTTTGGCTCCATGGCGATTGAACTGTATTCGTGTAGTCTGAGTGCCATTCACCTAATAATGTGCACTCAGACCTGAGCTATCTGGGGATATGTTACATGTCTGTGGTTTAATGTAGTAAATGTTACTTTGTGCATTTTAAAGTATAATGCTGTTTTGTGTTCCCACGTGTGTAATGGAGTTTTGCCTTTGTCTTGGGAGATAATTGAGTTACTTCCCAATTATCCCCCAGGGCAGAGGGGAGGAAGCCAGGATGCATTGTGGGAATATACTGTGACTGTGTGTCCTTTTTGTATACTTGTCTGTCCCTTGTCACAGTCTCCCATTTGGTCCCCTAGGGGAGTGTCCACCAGGTGTGAGACCTGCATAAAAGCTGGGCAGGTAGCCCTCATTAAACAGACCACTGCTTGACCCTCAACACGGAGCCTTGTCTCGTCTTTGGGGGGATTTACTGTATGCTGCTAAGGACTGATTGCCAGGGGTGTAAGCCGCTTGGAAGCTTTTCCTGTTCGCCTGCTAGCAGCTATTCGTATGGTTCCTGTTCGTTTATTTGAAGTGCTACCTTATTCCCTTGTATGCCGTTCGGGAGTTTGGAGCATTCACTTGTTGGCGGTTCGTGAGTTTTGGTGATTCTACAGTAGCTGTGCCTGGCAATGCTCTGTCTCAATCACTTGATATCATGAATATCTTGTACCTTCATGACATTTTAAACCATGTTTGGGGGATTGGAGAAACACACTCTGGGGAGTTGCTATAATCACTATACTCCCCATAGAGTATAATCACTAAAGCTCTCTACTAAGAGCTGTTCCTACTCTCTGGACTAAGAGATCTGCCTAATGGAAGCTGGATCTGGTCTGTAGATACGAATATCCATTTGCTTAATATCCTAGCTATTCCTTATAAGGGTTAATATAGACCAAGAATACATTTGGAATTGTATCTCCAATTCTCGGAAATAAAAATTTATCTAAAATCCTATTATTTAAGACACCTCTGGTGTCTTTTAAATGGCTCTTACGTTTAGTAAACTTCAGTGCAGTACAGTCTCTGTTCTCACCTTGCACTGTCAAAATGAGCCTAGCCCAGTGAAACTGAAACTGACAGCATAATTTCCTTGGCAGTAAATTTCACATAGTTTCCTTATGAACGGATGCTCCTAGTGATCACCAAGGACTCCAAGCACTTCTCCAGACACCATAAATACTGCAGACTCCACGAACCGCCGCAGCTTGGTTGGGGTCTCGCCATCTCTTACCCACCCTGGACCTACGACAAGGCTCCAGGTTCCAGTGGGTGAACCTCTCTTCCTCCAGAGAGCGAAGCACACCCCATCTCAAAGTGATCATGTTGGTTCAATGCTCTTCCAGGGCATGAGAAAAGGACAAGAGCCAGTGATTATTCAAGGGAGTATGAAGAGCATAGCAATCCCTTGTAGCAGTTTACCCCAATAAGAGACGAGACTCTAGATTGAGGGTAAATCAGGAACAGAAAGTTTAATGGCACATGGTGCTGTCTGTTAGGGTACTGTGTGTGTGTGTGTGTGCTAGGGTGCTGTGTGTGTTAAGGTGCTGTCTGTTAGGGTACTGTGTGTGTTAGAGTGTTGTGTGTGTGTGTTAGGGTGCTGTGTGTGTTAGGGTGTTGTCTGTTAGGGTACTGTGCGTGTGTGTATTAGGGTGCTGTGTGTTAGGGTGCTGTCTGTTAGGGTACTGTGTGTGTGTGTGTTAGGGTGCTGTGTGTGTTAGGGTGCTGTCTGTTAGGGTACTGTGTGTCTGTGTGTGTTAGGGTGCTGTCTGTTAGGGAACTGTGTGTGTGTGTTAGGGTGCTGTGTGTGTTAGGGTGCTGTCTGTTAGGGTACTGTGTGTCTGTGTGTGTTAGGGTGCTGTCTGTTAGGGTACTGTGTGTGTGTGTGTGTGTGTGTGTGTTAGGGTGCTGTGTGTGTTAAGGTGCTGTCTGTTAGGGTACTGTGTGTGTGTGTGTGTTAGGGTGCTGTGTGTGTTAGGGTGTTGTCTGTTAGGGTACTGTGCGTGTGTGTATTAGGGTGCTGTGTGTTAGGGTGCTGTCTGTTAGGGTACTGTGTGTGTGTGTGTATGTTAGGGTGCTGTCTGTTAGGGTACGGTGTGTGTTAGGGTGCTGTGTGTGTGTGTTAGGGTGCTGTGTGTGTTAGGGTGCTGTCTGTTAGGGTACTGTGTGTGTGTTAGGGTGCTGTGTGAGGGTGATGTGTGTGTTTGTAAGGATTGCGTGTTGTAGGGAGGCCAATATTGATGTATTTATTTATTTTAATAAAAAAACAAACAAAATAAAAATGACATTATATACCACCCACTTCTCCATTCTTACCTGTAGCCTGGAAGCGGGGGTCGTGCTGCTGACATCCATCCCTGGTGGTCCTAGTGGTAAGTGAATCTCGCGAGAGAAACCCGGCGGAGCTGCAAGTTAGAGCTCCACCGGGTCCTTGTCTGCTGGCTGGCTGTCTTCCTCCCTCTCTCCCCGCCAGTGGCCACGTTTGACAGGATGTGGGCCGGTGAGGAAGATCTTTGATCTCCCCACCGGCCCTTCATGGAACACAGCATGGCCGGCGCTTGAATAGCGCCGGCCCTGCATAGACCGGCCGGCCTCGGCCCATGACCATCGCGGCCCACCGGGCATTTGCCCGGTGTGCCCGATGGCCAGTCCAGCCTGGTCCCAGGGTAGGAGACTGGCAAGCAGGCCCCTCCAAAAACTCATGGCAAACTCCCTTAAAAAGGGGAGTTTGTCACAAGCAGATATAAAAAATTTACCTCAATTTTATCTCAGAGGCCAGGTTGTCCCTCAGAATGACCCACCCCGACTAACATGTCAGTCCAACTTGCTTGAGGGGATGGATGTGATATAGGGCAGACTGAGGGGAAGGCACCTGGGGAAGTGTGCCTTTATTAGCTGTCTGTTGCCATCATGCTGTGCGTGCCGACAATAGATGCCAAATATGCCCGTAACTGACTGTAGCCAGCCTGGAACAAAGCAGGCTGGTTAGTATCACCCCAATGTCGCTGCTGGAAGTGGAGTTACACCACCGCACCAGAAGGGTTACATCTCTCTGAGCAGCATTTCATAGTAAAGCATTCAAATCACTGAAGTGGTCACGTTGCTTGGAATAACCCTTTAAATGTAAAGTCCATTAAGAATTTCCAACAAGTCCGTTTACTAAATAATGCTTAATTTGTTTTTACGGTGATAGTTAAATAAATATATTGGCTTGCATAAGATTGATTTTTTTTTTTCGTTTTTAATATGCTGATATCAACCATTATAGACAATCACATTCACTTGGGTTTTTGATGAATTGAGACTTTCTTTCTCTTGGTAATAAATTATCATTTAGCCTCAGGCATGTTCTACAGCAGTTGGGTTTTTTCACGCTGACTCTAACAAACGGGATGAAATCGAAAAGTGTTAATATTCTTTTAGCTGTGCCAATCTGTTTGTACTTGTAAAGTCGTTTTGTTTTGTTTTTGTCGTCTGGGCTTTGACATTGCTTTCATTTCATTATTTTTCATTTCATAGGGAATGTTTGAGCATTACAGCCAAATGGATACTTGGTGTGAATTTAAGCATAGAAACACAGGGTAACCTTCCAGCCTGTACAATTAAATCTGCTTTTTCCAAAACAAATCAGCAAGAACCTGCCATTTTTAACAGCGACTTTTAGTTCTGTCTCTTTTGTAGTCGAGCATGCACCTAATGGGCCCTGAGCAATTGCTGTGCTATTCTTTATAGACGGTAGGATGTTGGGATGTTGTATAGAAACAACTTTTCATCAACAACCCTGGATAAAATATGCAAAGGCATTATAATTATAAGGGATTATATAAATATAGGATTGGTAAACTATGCGGAAACTCCTGATTTTTAAAACATAGAGGAGGTGGGGCAGTGATTTTCAGGAATTAGGGAGAATCTAAAGGGTGGTGGTAGGGCTGAATGCCCTTGGAATTTGTCTTTTAAATAGTTATTTACTAAAGTGAGAATTGTCATAAATTAAAGTTAATTTCAAATTTAAGGCTAAAATATCAGAATTGAGTAAATTCTTCAGTACAGCTCTGCTTCCAGATTGGCTACTGTGACCTTAAATATGAAACTCACTTTAAATTACGAACAATTCTTACTTTAGTGCATAACACTGTAAGAGTTAGCCTACAAAGGTCGTTTTCGACAATCTCTTCCATTTACATGCTGTACAATTCCTATTATGGGTGCTTGGAGTGTAGATGTCACTGTATATTGCATTAATTGGTTAGATGTTTTGATATAGAGGGTAATTTGTTTCTGCGTCAATGTGTCAACCTCACCCAGGTGAAACACTTCAAAGCACAATGCTCCACACTCCAAATTCAAGATGACTGCCAACGCCACTGACCTTTTATTTTATTTAAATGCCCAAAGCCATGCTTACAGTCATACAACTTACTTTATTAAAATTTGTTACGTGCCTCTATGATGCCACCATCAAAG
>OW240912.1:3681808-3732407 GCA_933207985.1 Pelobates cultripes
CAATCAATGTGGGCATGGGCATTCAATTCTATGGGCCTGGAGCTGCAGCTTCATCTGTCCCTATGTTAATCTGGCCCTGCCTGCAAACCTAAACTTCCCTAATGTAACCCACCAAGTTAGCTGTAGCAACAGGGTTTAAATAGTACCATTTCATACAAAGTTCTGTAATTACACTATTTTATTTAAAACAGCACCATTTTAGAGTTGCTCCAATGTCACTCGTCATTTATGAAAATATTTAATAGTGGCCTTTTAAATGAATAGTTGATAAGAGTTGTAAAACTGCATGTAGCAGGCCCTGGGTAACCTGACCGGTTACCTTCACTAATTCCTTCCCTCAGCCACTCTGGAACCTTTTAAAGTATAAAGACACCCATCCCCCCCAGTAACTGCATGACACACCACTCTGGGAGTACAATACGATTTTATTGTGCCACACATGGCTTTTATGCATAACTCCCTGCAAGGGGTCTTCTACACAAAAAACAGGGGTCTTCATCCCAGGATCCTCTGAGCTTGGGAGCCAAGGCATGGGAAAAGGGACCATGTCTCTTTGTCTCCCAGGTACAGAAAGCCCGCCAAAATAGGCAGTGCCCCAAAAGCATCGCCACCAACCTCAGGAACCCCCACAAAAGTACATTTCCCCGACTGCTCTCCATTCGTGAGGTTCTTGTGCGAACACCATGCAAGGGAAGCATCTCCTTTTGGGATACGAATGCTCCCCCTGGTTAGCAGCCACCCAGGGGAGCACTCATAAATTACTTCCCTTGCGGTTTCGCACTTATGTTATTGTTGTTAACGTTCTAAGTAATTGGTGTGAACATTCTAATGTGCACCGGGGTGATCCCCGTTAGGGAGACGAATGGGTTCTCTTCGTATGAACGCTCTCAAATGGGGAAACAGGGAAAACTACACGAAATACAAGTGGAAAACACACGAATAAGCAGTGGTTCTGCCACACTGCAGCAAATAGTTGCTGTTTAATTACAACTTTCTTACTTCTATATCAGGCGTAGGCTGTCAGAATTCTGTAGGAGCTATGGTAAAAAACCTTGTGACAGCAGCTCCTTACTTTTGCTATATCTGAATAGATCTATCTGGTTCCTACATTCTTCTAGAAACTGCCTATCTAAATGCTATTACAACAAGCATTCACAAGATAAGCTAAGTAATATTCTGTCTAAAATTTGGGAATTTTGTTTATACTGCAAATTCAGTGTTAAGCAATGGGTGGAATCATTCCAAAGCCCTTGTAAGGCTTGAATGTTGCCATATGGTCATGTTCCTTCTTTTGTTTACAGATAGAATTTGCGTTGCACAATAAGACAATGATACTTGCTAATTTATCTGGACACCAGTTAATACTTTTATACTAATATTTGCAGCTGTGCACTATTTTTTTTTCTTTGTTTTTATATGGTGGATACAGTTTTCAACTCAATTTGACATTTTAAATCAAAAAACCTAGCTTTCTAAAAAAGTAAAAATAACTTTGTGATACTTAAATAAGAATTTAGCAAAATTTTCTAGTTAAGTGTAAAAAAGAAAAAACTAAATTGGTTGCGGCAAAGTTAAGCCAAAATGACTAGCTAGTGTATCTTGATTGTAATGCCAGAAACAAAAAGCTTATGATTAAAGCAAAAGTGCTTGGTGGGAAGCCATAGAAATTACAATGCCATTGGCTCCATAATAGATGGCAATGCTTTTTTTTTTAATATTAAATGTTGCATATAAAACCCTGTGTTTTGGCATAATGCCTACATCTAGAAGCATCAGAGGAATGCTGTCACTAACCGTGCAATGACAGTTATCCTACATACCACCTAAAATAAGCAAGACTGTCTGGAAACAGGTAAAAACAAATACAAAATAAGTAGAGCAGAGAACAAAATGAACACACCGGAAGGTGATGCTAAACTGAATAATATTAGAGGGACAGTGTAAGCAGCAAAATTACTGCCACAGTGTAGTGGGTTTGCAGCCAAGAAAGAGCACTAGGCATGGTGCCAAATGCAGGCTTCCTCCTACAGGCCTGGGCTATGTTTCTACGTTTAGTGTCTGAGTATTGTGTGTGGAGGAGGCTGAGAGCTCTGTGTGGATTAGTGTGACAAAGTTAGGGGTTGATTGTGACAGAATGAGATGGGTGGGTGTTGCAGGGTGAGGGGTGGTTAGTATGTAAAGTGGTATGTTACAGAGTCAGTGTGACAAGGTTGGGGTTAAGTGTCAGAAAGGGGGGTGATTGTGACAGAGTGAGTGATGGTCAATGTGACAAGGTTGGGGGGAAAGTGATTGTGACAGTGTGACTTAGGGGGTGACAGTGTATGGTGGCTGAATGTGTGTGGCAGAGTGAAAGCATGTGGAGAGGTTGGTTTAAACACAGTCTCCCACATAGTAATGCCTGTTATTATTATTATTTATTATAATTATATATTTTTAAAATAAATTTGTCCCCTTCTCTTACCTCCCATTATTGCAAGAAGGGGGGCAATATTACATCCCCTCGTGGTCCAGTGCAGGCCATTGTAGATTCCCTGGTGGTTTGGTGGACTGCTGGTGCAGCCGCATTCTTTCAGGGCTGTTGCTCGGTGAAGCTTTCAGAGCACAGGCTAGAAACTCGGTGCCTGCACTCTGATTCCCTCACAGAGAAACAGAACCGTGAGGGACAGCACCAAAGAGAAGAATTTTTAAAGAGCCAGAAGGGAGATCTTTTGATCATCATGTCAGCTCGCAGGAGGAGGGGGATGTCAGAGCCGGAGGACCTATCCTGTCATCCTAGAGGACAATAAGAGTCCACACAATTTTAGTTTGTAGAAAACTAATGCAACTAAAGAAAAGTGCCTAAAAGTAGATTGTACTAGATATTTGCTTAGGATTTTTACATAGTTTTGCAGTTACGGATATTAAATCAAAAGGAGTGCATTCTGACTTTAATAGTGGTCACAAAATCCCAAACTTCTAAACAAAAGTATGAAAATATTTTTAAAATTGATAACCCAAGGTATTTACCTAGGCATTTATAATGTCTACATGAAAAATAAATTTTACGAGAAATTTTGGCAGAGACAGGCATTATAATGACTACATGAAAAGTGTAATTTTCATGTAGTCATTATAATGCCTGTCTCTGCCAAAATATATTTTTCACACATATAGTTGCAATAATAAGTGTCTTTTTTTACTGTGAATTTTATTAACTTGGTTTATTCTACTGCATCCCCACTGATTTAGTACAAGCAAAACTAAGTTACCATTGTTATTTAGCAAGACCGAGGGAAAAACTTCACACACACATACACTGTTACAAATGTTACAGTATTTACACAGTGATTATTAAAAGACGACAGGATGGAAAAATCACTCATCCTCTAGTGATATTTTGTTTTGTTTCTGTTCTATATCACCATTTGGTGTGGAGGGTTAAAGGAATATTCGTGGAATCAACACATTATGTACAATATGTATTTAAGTTTAGATGCTACGTCTATTTTCCTTAATCTTGTTTTTTTTTATTTTTTATTTTTATTAGTACTAATGATTTTTTGTATGCATTGGATTGGTGAATTCTCCTTCTCTCCTGCTACATTTCCTTTTGGGCTCCACAAGTATTGCTGTACATAATGACTTAAATGACAATTAACCATATCTCCGAGCAACTCTTGCTATACCCCTGCTTATGGGGAAGTGTCGGTCACTTCCTGCTTTGGTCAGAACTCCTGCATAGCTTGGTGTTATAGCAACAAATCCATGAACTTCAAATATATCTATTTATTTTGAACTTTTTAGTTTTGCATGTTTCAATGCACTGTGTTGAAAAGGAATAGATCAAATCCAGTCTGGAGTGTCCCTTTAACAGTAATAATTGTGTATAACTTGGTGACATGTGTTGAATGTGCAGACTGCCCATAAGAGACATATCTCATGTATCAGGGTGTATTTACCTTACCAATAAGATATGCTAACATATGCTTTGCTTTACCACTGGACAGATACAATGATGGATACTATGCAATTTAGATAATAAAGATGTTATTTTATCATACAATTAGATTGGCATCATACACATGTGTGTTTCATTAGTCATGTGATCATTATGAGGTCATAAGCCTGCCTTTTTTGTAAATTGTATCTTGAGAAGCAGTATAAATAGGGCTGCATGCAAGACCTTTAACGTTATCACTTGAGAAAGCCTGTTAGGCAAAACGCGTTGTGAGTTTTTGGTATTGTTAAATATTTTACTTATTTACTATTTTATTTAAAAATACATATATATATTTTTTTTTGTTTGGTAACTTAAAATTACATTTTACCCTGTTTTAACTTATCATTTGGAAGTCTCCAACTGGCACAGTTACACTTTTTCCTATTTGTGCTTACATATCCCAGGTTTGTATTGTACCACGCACGCTGTTTTCAACAAGCAAATGTGTGCTCCACTACATGTAACTACATTTCCTCGTACTTAAAAATTGAACTATTCTTATATACAGAGAGCACTATTTTCTGTTTTTATTATATGCCTATTGTTGAATACTGAAGAATACTCACACCAAGAAACATCCATGAGCAGGGATTATACCGCTTCATATTTATACTAAGAGCTGAATTTGAAGCTCTTAGTATAGTGTATTTAGTGAACTTGTATGTATTTTACTTAATTTTAGTTAATATTTTAAGATCCTGTTACTGGTTTGCACTATTGGCTCTTTTTTCTCCACATTTATATATTCCATGTGAGATGCGCACCCTTTGAGTACTACAAAGCCGTGATTGATCCTCCACTCCATATCCCGTGACAAGGATTCTATTGTCAAATACTAACATCTGAGAGCTAATAGCTCCATTTTTGTGAGTGCATTTTCATTCATCTTTCATTTTCTCCTTTGACGCATACAATATTATACTATCTGGTTTTCCTATTTTTTATTTCATATTATGGAACTGATTTGAGTTAGTGAAAATATTGGATTACTAGCCTAATTTACTTACCTTACGAAGACCCCCTGCTGCTCAACCTCAATAGACTTTAGGACTCTAGGTATTTGTATTAGATGTGATATTAATTTTGAAACTTATTATCAAGTACTACCCTCACTGTATTTGGCACCAGCGGCTTCTCTTTTTTTTTACTTGTATGGTATTTTTGGGTTGTTAGGGTACCCATTTTTCAGTGTTTGCTGCCCACCAGAGTGAGCGTTGTATTTATCTCTCCTATTGTTTACAACGATGGATAGACTGACTGCTCAAAACTATATACCTATCCGCGTACTGGATCATATGCTAATTGAGGATTAAAAGAACCCTATAGGGTCAGGAATACATGTGTATTCTTGACCATATCGTGTTAAAAACACTATTTAGGTGGCTGGACCTCCATGCCCCTTTAAATAAGAAAAAAACTCACCTTTATTTCAGCGCCGCATGGGTCTGCCAGCACTGGCTCTGCCTCTGATTCACCTTTTTGGTTGAGATCATCAGAATTGATGATCTCAGCCAATCCAATGCTTTCTTATAGGAAAACATTGGATTGGCTGAGTTCTTCAATTCTGATGATTTCGGTTAAGGAGGGTGGGGGAATAGTCAAGTGCAGCGCTAGCAAACCAGCATCTCCTCATAGAGATGCATTGAATCAGTGCATCTCTATGAGGAACATTCAGCGCGTCCATGCAGAGCATGTAGACACTGAATGTCAGTGATGCACATTGTGCAGCACTGACCCAGGAAGCACCTCTAGTGGCCATCAGGAGGCACCACTAGTGCAATGTGAAGGTGTTCCTAGGTAACAATGTAAAAACTGCCTTTTCTCAGAAAAGGCAGTGTTTACATGAAAATGTCTGCAGGGAAGGACATCCCATAGATTGTAGATGCAGTTGTTCTGGTGACTATAGTGTCCCTTTAACTGCATTTTATCTGGAGTTAACTACGGCATTCTAGCAGGGATATCTGTGCTAATTATGTAAGAGTAAGACGTTGTGTGGAATAGTAATTCATGTACTGAAAGGGATAGACTTAAAACTTATAAAATATTTAGAACATAGCATTGCAGTAAATATTACATGTGCCAAACTAAACAGATATGAAAGTGCAAACAGACTGTGATAATAGCCATCATACTTTGTTCTGCATATATTCTATCAAAGTCTCATCAGTTTTCACTAATCAGATACTTTATGACATGACCTCCTGACTTTATTGCTTTTACATCAAGCAAACACATGAATTATCTAATGTACACAGTATTAATGTGAATCCATTCCCAGCAGACAATCCTCCAGTACCTAATCTCCATTACAAGCTACATGTCTCCATTCTATCATTCTTTTAATTCTATCATTAAGCACTAGTGCTAAAGCAGCAATAGTGTGCTAGTTTTCATGCATTATTTTTTTCTTCTGAACGTATGACATTGAACAGTCGAGCATTGTGCTTATTTTTCAAGCTGTGTATTATTATTATTATTGCCATTTATATAACGCCAACAGATTCCGTAGCGCTTTACAATATTATGAGAGGGGGGATTTAACTATGAATAGGACAATTACAAGAAAACTTAGATGAACTGTAGGGTGAAGAGTACCCTGCTCAAACAAGCTTACAGTCTATAGGATATATATATATATATATATATATATATATTTTTTTTTTTTTTTTTTTAACCAATTGAGAACACAGTTCCCATTTAGTGCTACATTGTGATTCAGATGTTTGCATAAAAAAATAAATAACAGGCCACTGCACACATTTTCCTACACTTTACATGCATTTTATATGGCCGCAAGATATCTAGTCTTGCAGCAAATCCCCAAGCTTTGACCCACCTCCATTGATGTCTATTTCAGTTTGGAAAGTGATAAGAGCTTCACAGCCAAACTTTAATCCCCCAATGAATCAATAAGAGAAAGAATGCACATGCATTTACACATGATATAAAATGTGCATTTTTGCAGCGTATACTCTACAGGAATGAATAGGAAATGCTTCTGCAAATACAACACAGTCACACCGCTGGTCATTCATTTAAATTACATTACGCTCAGAATGAATATATCTAAACACTAGCTACAGCCTCTGAAAGCTTTTCTGACTTAACGTAATATTACACAGGAAGGATGGGGCATGATATTTTTTAATCTTTTTAATGTCTACTAGCTTGCAGAATAATCTTGGATAAGTATTCCAAAAAATCAAAGATACTCATTAAGTGTGTTATTAAATTTGGTGGGTGTGACACACATGTGTCTATTACACAAAATATATCCAGTCACACACATGCATTGATAAACATTAGCACCCACATTCACTGTATATGGCGGGGTCATGCTTTCATGTGTCAGATGTTCTGCCGCTGAATGCTAAACCTGTGCGTCATTTATTGAAGCAAAGTCTGCTCACCTCATGCGTCATTCAGCACATGTAGATGACACAGACGGAAGCATTTAGTCAGTTTTCCTGAATCTTTTACAGGCGTCATTTTGTAGTGAAAGGGGAAGGGCTTATAGGAAATAAATAAAAACACAAATGGGTACCAAGAGTAAAATAGCAGCAGTCCCAGGCTGGTAGTCTTTACAATAACATACATGTTGGGAAATGTGTATGTAAGATGAACATATGATATTGTTGTAGTGCATAAAAACCAACAAAGGCTCTTATGGGGAAGTTCTCTTCTTAACGGAAATGTCTGGTCACAGGGATACTTGATGTCTGTGGAAATATATATAAAAAAGGGGAGAGCAGAGAAACTCCAATAGTGCAAGTCTTAAAATTAAGTGCAGAGATATTTTAATTTCCTATGTACTCACATTGGATAGGGCTTAAACCAGCTCTAGCATGTTGTGCATATAGTGGTATAAATCCCCATTTATAGGATACTCTTTAGGATGTGGTCAGCAGGTCTCACGGCAACAAAATGTTGATTTGACCTAAAAAATAAAAACCAACAATAGTGCTTTCTGTATAAAATTAGAACCAGGAGTAAATATATAAATTGTACTCACATTTACTTGAGCAGATGACCAGGAAGACAGGAAGATTGTATGCAGTGGGTTTTCAATGACTGGAGGCTAGGGGAGAGTCTGATGGCATGGGGCAGGGAATTACATAAGAATTTGGCAGGCTTAAAAAATTCCTGCAGATGAGAGTAGGCAGTGCAAAAACAAGCAGATGTCAGTGGAAAGTTGCTCATAGAGAGAATTGAGAAATAATTTGTTCAGTAAAGAAGAAATGTAGTGCGGTGTTATTGAGGGCTTTGCAGGGTAGTGTTAGCAGTTTAATTGGATCATGTTTACTGCCTATACCGACCCTTGGTTTGTTGTTTGATTTTTCTGACTTTTGGTGTCCATCACCTCAGCTTCTTCCTGGTTTTGCATTTCATCTATTAGATTACTTTATTTGCTTATGAAGTCTAGCCACTCTAAGGCCTGGTAATACTTCTTCTACTCGTTTGTCTTCATCTGCAGTTAGGGATTCATTCTTGACAATCAGAAAATACTGACATTCAGCAAGATGGAGTTCTGTTGAAGTTGTACTTGACTGGGCTTAAGGCACCAAAAAGGCTACGTGCATCACTGGTCACAGTCACATTTGATCAATACATACACACTTCCTGGACTTCAGACTCCTTTTGATCTGAGAATCTTAAGGACATTCATGGGTTGCAGAGACCCTTGAGGATATCATATTACTTTCCATTCCATTTATTTTATAAAGGATATCATATATCAATATTTGCTTCTTATACCATACCTACCTCCATATTGCTCACACAGCTTTTCAACTTACACAATACTTCCATTACCTCATGTATGTGATACTGCACTTCACAAGCCTGACTGATCTCATATAACTTGAAATCGTTTTATGCCTTGTATACAAGACTGATAAGACTGAAAGTATTTTGAAAATTGGGCCAAATGGTTCTTATCTGCCATCACATTCAATGTTTCTATAATATTAACACCTTAAAGACTAGTGACATTTATTCTGTTTCTACATTATTCTGTCGGGATTAGTTGAACATAGAACCTTGTTACCAAATGCTAGCTGTCCATGTGTACATGTAAAATTTAATAATTCCAAGTCTTATGCTGTAAAATAAACTATTTGAAAACAATAAAATAGACTGGTATGCCTAATGCAACACACAGGTACGAGGGAATCAGACTTAGGTGAATTGCTCAAAACTGGATAGATACAGGAATTCACCAAACACCTGTCTTAAGAAGTTTTTGTAATAGGAGAAAATAAAATATAACAACCTTAGTTGATATATATAGTCCAGGAGCTGATCCACCTAAAATGGCTTTACAAATAAACTCCAATGATGTCTGAAAGGAGCTAGAAGAAATAAATGTACTAATATTATATGGTGTATACACCTTTAAATCTGCTATAGGCAGAGTAAATGGAGTGAGCACCAGATGCTATACTTTACATATACCAACTCCAGAGTATTTGAGAAACAGTATATGGGACTGTTCTCTTTGGAGATGAAAGATGAATTAAATCACATAAAATATTACGTGCAATATTACTGTGTGTGGTGTCTGCACCTTTAAGTCTATTATGAAATAGACAGAATAGGGCATTTACCCAAAAATGCTGTACCTTTTTGAAAAAGATATAAACCTTAAAATAGGAGTACAGTATAGAAAACTGCTCCTATAATGCAATACTGATATCGCTTAAAAGTAACCACGTAAAAGAAAAAAGAGGATTAAAGTGAATAGATCAAATTTATTAAAAAATAAATGAATAATAAAAAGTAATAATAGTGAATATATAGACTGATAAAATACAAAAATATAAGTCAGGAACGAAAGGCAAGAATGTTACCAGCACAATTGTAGACCTTGTTAGCAAATTGTATCTGGGGACGGCCAGGATGGATGTAGATACTATGTGTCACCAATAGTTCTTACTGGCTGTCGGCTTACAGTGAGGTTGGCGTGCGTTTCAGACCACGCTCTGAAAACTGCACGCTGCAGTCCGATCGGTCCCCGACTCGTGAGAGCTTCTTTCAGTGTGTCCAAGGTCCTACTGCCGGATCAGCTTCTGCCACCGTATCCTGCTTGCAAATCTGACGCGTTTCGTGGGTGTCCGCCCCACTTCTTCAGAGATAGAACTCTTGTTTGGAGAGTTCCTTGGTCTTCACGGCAGTGTTTGGTTAGTGGTGCCTCTTGCTTTGGTGTTGCAGCCTCTTAATATTGCACGTAATATTTTATGTGATTTAATTCATCTTTCATCTCCAAAGAGAACAGTCCCATATACTGTTTCTCAAATACTCTGGAGTTGGTATATGTAAAGTATAGCATCTGGTGCTCACTCCATTTACTCTGCCTATAGCAGATTTAAAGGTGTATACACCATATAATATTAGTACATTTATTTCTTCTAGCTCCTTTCAGACATCATTGGAGTTTATTTGTAAAGCCATTTTAGGTGGATCAGCTCCTGGACTATATATATCAACTAAGGTTGTTATATTTTATTTTCTCCTATTACAAAAACTATTTGAAAACAATACACAAAGAGATTTAAATATTTCAGTCTAACAATGCACTTGTATATCTGAATGCAAGGGGGACTGCACATTCAAGAAACCCTGAAATTACAAATATAACATTTTAATGTTTATTTTGATGAATATAGTTTGACCATTTGCAGTGCATCAGCATAATAATGTGAGGGGTGCTGTGACCAGGTACTTGATCATTGCACTTGTTGCAGTCTTTTATTATCATATATGGTTATATATCAGGACACATGCATAGCAGCTACATACATCTCTGTCCATTGATGTCCTATCCCCTTGCCTTCTGTCTGGCTATGGTGCATAACAAAGATTGCGGTGAATAAATTGATTAAAAAGTAGAATTGAGAAAATGACTTGTGAATATGTATAAGGACTCTATATAGTTCAATTCTAGCTATGTTTCCAGAAAACGTATCTTAAAAAATCCAAAAACAGATGTGAAAATCAAGGGAGCCTTCTGCTTTTTCTATAATGTCTGCCTTTTGTATCTGACTGTGGCTGCCATTAATGTGTCCTCGTCATTGAATTTATCTTGGTCTATAATTGGCTGAAGCACAATGCATAGTTTCTTGTAGTTGTATATACTAGATGTATGCATTCAGTTTTAAACAAATCACAATTAATCTAAAGTATGGTTGATACTTAATTCACACAAATTCAGTAACTCTGAATTGCCATATGACTGAATCACGAAACAAAAGAAACAAGGAATGAACGATCCATTTAATTTGTTTTGTGATTAGGAGGTTCTGTTTGTGGTGCAAAAACAACAAGATAATTGATGGAATAAAATGATTGATGGTTGGGGACAGCTACAAAATGTTAATTTGATTCAGATCAGGTGATTTGTAGGACAGTGATTTCATTATTTATATTCTATAAATATTTTGCAGTATATTTTTGCACCATTTCATTTTGGTCCTAAGACAATTGTATGACCAAAATATGTCCAAACCGAGACACCACATGGACAAAACCTACATCACCTGAAACAATTTCGTTTTTCCAGACAAAACAATGCTGACAAATGAAATTTTTTTTCACCATGTATGTGTCTATTATATACATTACACATAGGTCCTATGACATTGGCATAAATATATACTTATGCCATGAACCCAGTATGTACATGATGGTTTTTTTTAAGCACACAGTTGCATATACTGAAATTAGTACAGGAAGAGAATGTTTACACTGTTAAATATCACAAAGAGAACAAAACAATTATTGTAATAGCTTTTTTTTGTGAACAATGTTATTACCATAATTTAATATATATCTTAATAACTTCTAAGTCCCCTGGAGTTTTGTAAAATAAAGCCACAAAACTAGCCACAGTCTGTCCTGTTCGCCTCTTCTGTACTCTTGTATCAATAAGAAATTTTTATATCATATGCCATTTTGAATTGGTATGAAATGATAGACATGATTAAAAAAAAAAATAATAATAATAATAATGAAAATCTGTACTAAAACTTATTTTGTGGTTGATGCATTCTACTATGTAAGCATTCATTTATTTGTCATGATCTATGTTCGATTCCCAAAAATGTTTGTCTTAGATAACCAAACCAATCCAAAAGTCATATATCTAGTTATGCTAATTGACAAACAACTATTAAGCAGTCATAGCAGGGTGCATCTTGAGGGACTTAATATTACTATAGCAAAACTTTAGGTGTTGTGTGTGGATATTCTGACATAGATTTCTGCTCACTCATATTGCCCTGCTGTATAAAAGAATGATGGCGATGTATGTTTATCTATGTGTATGTTTGGGTCTGTAGAAAGGCAATTGGCAATTGGTCAGATGGCAATTTAACCTCCACTCCCTTTTCAGTTTAACACGCTTGATTCATTTCATCTCAAGTTTAGAGACATTGGTTTCCTGGTTGTATTACACTGCAGATCTTTCCTGTCTGTTGAACAGTAGATTTAGGGAGGTACACTCAATCAGTGTTACCTGTTTTTGTTTGAGTTCCCCATTGTTCTAGCAGCTCAGATCCTAGATCACTTTTACTGAATCACATATGACCTACATATGAGTTTATGTTCTTCTCAAATACTTTTGTATTTTATTATTATAGGATGAGTCTCTATGGTACAGGACTAATCTAGGTTGGGGTTGCAGTTTCTACTACATATGCTTTCATAGCTTAGCTTCGATTTGTTCTCAATCTCATAGACTGTATCTACTTGAAGGGAACCTATAGTCTAAAGCAGGGGTAGGCAACCTATGGCACTTGTGCCATGCACGGCACTCAAGGTGTCTTTGCACGGCACTCAAGGCTGCTAGAGCCAAACAGGCTCTGGCCTATCAGGAGTCCCAGTGAAACTTCAGATATCTGCTAATACGAAGACATGGTGAAGGACAATCCTCAAGTTATGCATTGCAGCACATAAAGAAAGGAAGTGATCTGAGATCAGTTCCTCCCAGCACTTGTGAATGGGAATACACACTGTAGTAGAGCAGCCCGCAGCTGCTGTTGCAGCTCCTGTCTCTGACCTGTACCTGGCCAGCCTGGTCCCTACTGGAACCCAGGGAAGCCACCCACACTGCTAGATATACACAGAGCTGCAGAATAACCCTCCCCTCATACAAATAATACGAACAGCCCACACACAAACATACACACAATCTGCACAAAATCAACACCACTAACAATCCACATACATGCACACAACCCTACATGCAGCCTCTCACATGCAATACCCCAAACAGCCCCTCACATCCACACACTACCAAACACACAATGTGACATATCCATCCACACACATTTCCACAAGCGGCCCACATTCATAGGTATCATAACATACACCACACACTACTTGTGAACAAATACAATATAATAGCTCATATACGCAGGTGGTAACTCCAATTAACTCCAGGACAAGGACAGCTCATTTTAAACATAAAATAATAAAAGACATAAAAATGCATAACTACATGAATACCGAATACTCACTAGAAGACATGCCCAGATAGCCTGGATCTGGAGAGGCATATTATTAGCTTAACAGCCAGATCCCAGCCACACATAGTTCAATCGCCACGACAAAAGTTCCACAGTCTTCGGTATACCAATGACTCCATGGGAGGGCTATCATCTGGTTAAGTCTTTGTATAAGCTCAATCTCCGAACGCCTGCGTTCTATGCCGCGGAGGCAGCCAGGCGTTCCCTTGTTTCAGCAGTGTTCGACAGAAAAAGTGTCCGTTTTCCGTTCCATAGAAATAGAGCCAAACACCGCTGAGCGTTCGCATGATTTAAAATGGCCGCTGCCTCGTGGTCGACATACGAACGACGACCACCCTGAGTTCGGTTTAATTGAGAAGTGTCTGCGGTTAACCACAACGCTATAATGGTGATCACTTCGTTAACCTGCAGCACACTCCTCACTTGGGTGGCCGTTCGTTCGGCGGTTTTGTTCGGGAAAAAGAGTCATTCGAATGGCTGGGCTATAGAAACCAGCCATTCATACGAACGGGGACAAACAGACGAACGGGCAAAAATCCAGCAGACAGATGGTTCTGTCACATACACTAAAGCTAGCATAATCTTCAATTTTATAACATGACAGGAGGCTTCCTATTTTGCAATTTTAACGCTGAAGAAGTGACATCCCAGCAGAAGGGGGAGTGCGAAAATAAAATGTACGGAAAGTGGATTCCCTAGACCAGTCCGCCATTCTGAGAATATCTGAGAGGGACGCCCCTGCCAGGAAGGCTGATGAAGCCGCCGCACCGCGAACGGAGTGGGCGCCGAATGCGGGGTCTATACCTGCGAGGGAAAGGATCCAGCGGATCCATCGGGCCAAGGTGGCGACTGAGACTGGGGCGTGAGGGCACACGTAGGAGACTAAGAGTTGGCCCGACGTAGAGGACCGGAGCGAGGAGGTAACCGAAACATACCTGCGGAGGGTGGACACGACGCAAAGCTGCGGGTCGTCGGGAAAAAATGGGTAAAAGACCGAGGTCGAACCCGACTTAGTGCGACGGGAAATGTGAAACGTGACCCCTTCAGGGGCCACTTCGAAAGCGTCCACGTCGAAGGCCCGAACGTCCGAAACCCGTCGGAAAGATACGAGACAGAGGAGGAAAGCGCACTTAGCGGATAGTTGGCGTAGGGAGAGGCGGTCATTCGGAAGCCAATCCCTGAAGAAGCGGAGAACCAGTCCCACATCCCATAGGTGAGGGTATCTGGGGGCCGGGGGACGGCGGAGCCGCATACCGCGGAGTAGACGGCAGACCAGAGGGTCTTTGCCGACCGGGAGATCCCCGACGGGGGTGTGAGCCGCCGAAATCGCGGAGCGCACGACGTTGACCGAACGGTAAGAGCGGCCAGATGAAAACAAGGAGGAGAGAAAATTAAGAATCATGGGAATAGGTGCTGTAAAGGGATCGGAGTCCCGTTCCATGCACCAAGTAGACCAGGAGGCCCAAGCTGAAAGGTAACAGCGTCTAGTTCCCGGGGCCCATGAGTCCCATAAGAGGTCCCTAGCAGCCTGCGATAGTCCGCTGACTCGCCAGGAACCCCGGAAAGAGACCAAGCCACCAGGGGTAGCCGGTCTTCCAGGAGTAGTGGGTGGAGGTGCCCTTTGGGATCCGTGAGCAGGTCCGGGAAGGATGGTAGGAGAAGAGGGTCCCTGTAGGAGGAGGCCAGGAGGTCCGGGAACCATGGTTGGCTCTGCCACAAGGGCGCTATGACAACCAGTTTGATCTGTTGCGTCCGTATCTGGTGTAGTGTTCTCGCAATCATGGAGAATGGGGGAAAGGCGTAGGCTCCTGTCGACGGCCATTGTTGGAGAAATGCGTCTGTCGCCTTGCTCTCCGGGTCCGGGAGCCAGCTGAAGAACTCCGGGGTCTGGTGATTGTTGCGAGAGGCAAACAGATCCAGGTGAAAGGGACCCCTCCGGGCTGCAAGGGCCCTGAAGATTCTCGTGTTTAGCTTCCAGTCGCTGACGTCTCTCCAGTGGCGAGAGAACCAGTCGGCTGTGAGATTGATTGCTCCTGGCAAGTATTCTGCCTGTAGCGTGATGTTGCGAGGGAGGCAATAGTCGAAAATGCCTTTCGTGATATCCGACAGTAGACGAGAGCGAGCGCCTCCCAGGCGGTTGATGTACTGGACTGCGGAAACATTGTCCATGCGCAGGAGGATGCAGCAGTTGGATCTTTCCTGGGCCAAGCTGCGAATCGCGAAGGATCCTGCCAGGAGTTCGAGGCAATTGATGTGCATGGAGAGCTCCTGCGCCGTCCATGTTCCCCCTGTGGAGATGGTTCCGTTGGTGGCACCCCATCCCCACAGGCTGGCGTCTGATTCCAGTACGAAGTCTGGAGCGTCTCCGAATATGGCCCTGCCGTTCCAGGCTTGCATGCTGTCCAGCCACCATGATAGTTCCTCGCGAACCTCCATCGTCACCGGGACGGGTTGGTCGTAAGTGGGCCTGCGGCGTAGGTATTTCGCCTTGAGACGTTGCATGGCCCTGTAGTGGAGGGGACCCGGAAATATGGCCTGAATGGAAGCCGAGAGGAGTCCTACAATCCTGGCCAGATTGCGTAGTGGAATGGAATCGAGACGGAGAACCCTGCGAATCTCCTTGCGAATGGCTGTGATCTTTGAGGCTGGTAGCCTCAGAGTGCATGTCGTCGAGTCGATCTCGAAGCCGAGGAATTGTATCGTCTGGGTAGGGGTCAGCTCCGATTTCTGTTGGTTTACGATAAAACCCAAGGACTCCAGTAGGGATACTGCCAGGTGAGTGTGTTGGCGTAGTCTGTGTTCGTCTGCGCAGAAGATGAGGAGATCGTCTAAGTAGATGATGCATCGAATGCCCCTTGATCTTAGGTGGGCCACCACTGGTTTTAGGAGTTTGGTGAAGCACCATGGGGCTGAGCTGAGCCCGAAAGGGAGGCAAGTGAATTGCCAAGGGCGTCCGTGCCAGAGGAAGCGTAGGAGTGCTCGACAGTCCGGGTGCACCGGGACTGACAGATACGCGTCCTTTAGATCGAGCCTGGTGAACCAGTCGTTGCTTCGAAGAAGGTCTCGCAGTAGGTGGATGCCTTCCATTTTGAAGTGGCGATAGACCACATATGCGTTGAGGGCGCGTAGATTGATGACGGGGCGGTATTCTCCCGATTTTTTCCGAACCAGGAAGATGTTGCTGAAGTAGCCACCCCCGTCGCGGGCCGGCTGGATAGCCCCTTTGTTTCGGAGCTCGCGTAGCTCCGTGTTGACGAGGTTGTGGTCGGAGGATGACATGTGGATGGGGCGAGGGGGCTGAACCTGAAAGGGGGTCCCCACTAGGTCTATGATATATCCCTGTACAGTTTGTAGGATCCATGTGTCTGAGCATAGGGCGGCCCAATTCTGGAAAGAAAGGGAAATACGGCCCGCAGTGCGGATACATGGTAACAGTGGAGGAATATGGGTCCTTACCTGCGGTAAAGCGGGAACGTCCGCGTCCGCGGGGTCCGCAACCTCTCTCCGAGCCTCTGGAAAAGGGTTGCTGCCGGTAGTCTCTTGTCGGGTAAAATGGTGTTGGTTGGGTGCGGGGGCCTGAAGGCCAAAATCGGCTGGCGGCACGGCCCCGTTACCGGCCAGCCCTTCCAAAAACCCCTCTGGTAGGGTTGCTTCTGAAAACTCTGCGCATTGAGGACTTCGCCTTATTAAGGGAGGTGAACACGTTCACGTGTTTGTTGAGTTCCTTGAGGAACGGTTCGCCAAATAGTTTCCCTTGTGCCTGGGGCCCAATCTCCTTTGTGCCAAGGTCTCCCAATTTGCCGTTAATACGGTACAACGCTGCTTTTCTTCTCTCCGAAGAGAGCGTAACATTAGTGTTTCCGATGAAACAAAAACACCGTTGTGCCCATTCACGAACATCATGTGCCCATTCCCTGATGTCCTCAGCGGAGAAGGAATCGGCTTTGGTGTAGGCATCATCAGCCAGATACATAATGCGAGCCAGGGGGCCTACAGAATCCATCAGGTTATCTTGGGCGCCCCATAGGCCTTTCTCCACCCCTCGGCGAGGGTCTCTACCACTGCGCGTCATGAAGGTTGACATAACCTTGTCGAATTCCGGGGTCTGAGCGACCTTATCCGGCAGGGAAGGGCGTGGGCATTCAGACCTGAGACGGCTGCGGACCTCTTTCTCCAGAGGTTTGCGGAGCCACAGGTGCATAAACCTTGAAAGGTGTTCTGGAGGCGACCAGTCACCTGATCTGGGGTGCCGAATGTTGCGAGGGTCGAACATCACCTGGCCTGAGGGGTCCAAGATGACGTCTGAATCAAGAGGAGGCTCTGCGTCCGCAGTGTCCTCTGCATCTCCTCTCTGGGCCGCACCCAGTAGGGTCTTTCGCATGAAAGCGGAGACCGATTTCTCGTCCGAGCCCCATGCGTCGTAGTCCGAGTCAGAGGCGTCAGCTTGCCATTCATCCAGCACTGACATGGACTGTGCGTCCTGCTCTTCGTCTGAAGAGTACTCCTGACGCGGGGCCGGGGTGTGTAATTTGGCAGACTTGCGCTTGGCAGGTGCCTTACCCTTAGGCGGTTTGGGTGTGTAGTCTTCGCCTTTGTCATGGCGTTTTTTAGGGCGAGAATCCTCCCGTGCCTGGTGGTCGGACAACTCAGAATCCGATTCGTGGCGTGGACGTCTGCGTTTAGGTACATCAGGAGCCGAAGCTCGGGCCTTGGAGAGTGCCTTCTCCACAGAGGCAGCGACAGCTGCGGTAATCATGGCCTGGAAGTCCACAGGGACGTTCTGGGAATCTTCCATGTTAGGGTAGGCTTATAGGTCACTGAGAGGCACAGCAATGAACGGGCACCCAGGTCTTGATAGTAGGCGTAGGGTCAGATTTGGAAGTATGGTGGGAACAAGCCCAGAATAACCCCAGCAGGGTATAGTAGTGACCTTATAAACTGGGGCTCACCCAGTTAGAGAGAACTGCAACAGCTAGTCTCCCAGTAAGCAGCGTCTTTATAGTGGGGGCTCACCCCGGTTGCACAGGGTTGGTACCCTTAAGTGCAGGCCACAATAATAATAAACAGGCAGCAGCACTGACCTGACTGACCCAGCCACAGGATAGCTTGATAGAAGCAGATGAGGCACAGAGACTGAGTAGCAGGTTGAAAGCAGCAGATGGAGTGCTGGAGCAGGTAATCCTTCAGTCACAGTGTCAGACACAAAAGGTGTGAAAACAGCAGCTTAGGAGGTAACAGCAAGCTAACATAGCCACCCTGAGTCCCTAATGAGATGCACGAGGCAAAACTAAGATGGCCGCGAGTATCTCGCGATGTCCGCGATCCAAAATGGCGGCCGCGAGGTAGGCCGCAAGCCGGGGACTAAATTTTGAGGCCGGCCCGCGGGCGGAAGCGGGCCGGCGCAAAAACGGCCGCGAACAAAACCGGCCGCAAGGAGGAAGCCCAGGAGGGCACTCCAGGGTAGGGGGGCAGAGGGGGGACCTGGGGAGACCAAGGGGAAGCCCAGGGAGGGTCCCAGGAGGCACAGAGGGGCAGAAGGAGGCAGGAAAAACCCACAGAAAGCCCCTAGTCCCCCAGCCCTGGTATAGAACAAAGAAATAGAAGGAAAGGCTAAAACAATGATTATAAAGTATGTTGAAATAGCAAGGAATAAATAAGTAATGACAATAAATGTATAAAGCTCCAGGGGAGCAAATATTCTGACCTGTCTGCGATGGAGCAGTAAAGAAAGAGGAAGTGTACAGGCAGCATGACCCTTATATACTATGCTGCTCACTGATTTATTTGTTACTCTTTACGTTTTTCTTTACTGCTGTGGAGTTTAGTAAAGAGAGTTAACGCAAAATAGGAAGCCTCCTGTCATGTTATAAAATTACCGATTGCAACATTGTTGCAATCGGTTAACCAGCGCCACATGCCTCTAAGTGTGTGGGCTATTAGGGGTAGTGTTTTCGGTTCACGAACGGCCTTCTAAAGTGCCGTTCGTGAAACGAAAGGAAAACCCCATACAAACTGCTATCTGCATTCGGCAGATAGCAAATACAGGCAATCTAATACAGTACAGTCAGCATACAATACATGGAGTAAAACACATATCTCCCCAGACATATAGGCAACCCTTAAAGGTATAGTCTCAGGTTATAGTCCAAGTGGCTTGGTTTGCCACACACGTTACTCTGCTGTTCGACGTGTTCCTCAGATTTATATCCCGCTCAGAGTATTCCTGATGGAGCCCGGGCCAGGGAGCAGAGCTTCACCCGGGGAGTCTTGTCTAAGCTCCATATAAAGAGAAAATACAGAACTTGGAAACAAAACCCAAACAGGAATTATCTAATAGCCCAATATTCTTTATTTAAAGAGAAACTGTCACGGCTTATGTGACAGAACCATCTATATGTCTATACGTGGTGGATTTGTCTGTTTTGCCCTCCTTTCGTGGAAATGGCTGTTTCTATAGCCCATGTATACGAATGACTTGTTTTACCGAACAAACCTACCGAACGGATGGCCACCCAGGATAGGAGTGTGCTGCTGGTTAACATCTCGATCCCAATTAGAACGTTGTGGTTAACCGCAGACACTTCTCAATTAAAACCGAATACAGGGTGGCCGTTGTTCGCATGTCGACCACGAGGCAGCGGCCATTTTAGCTCGCACGAAAGACCAGCGGTGTTTGGCAGTTATTTCATGGAACTAAAAACGGACACTTTTTCTGCCGAACACCGCTGAAACAACGGGTCGCCCTGCTCCATTGACGAAAGCATGCGAACACCGGCCGTTCGGGAGTTTGGAATCACACGAAAAGACTTAACCCAGATAGCCTTCCCATGGAGTCAATTGCATACCGAAAGACTGCAAGAACTTTGACTCCATGGCGATTGAACTATGCGTGTGGGATCTGAGCGCTATTCGCTAATAATATGCCATCAGATCCAGGCTATCTGGGGATATGTGATACGAATGTGAAATGTTCGGAAGTTGTGGAATTATATATTTTTGTGTGTTTTCTGGCATTTTATTTAAGATGGCGATTTGTCTTTGTCCTGGAGATAATTTAATTACTTCTCAATTATCTCCAGGGCAGAGGGGAGAAAACCATATTGCATTGTGGGAAAAGTTTACATCTGTATGTCTGAAATGTCCCCATGTCTATCTGTCATTACAGTCTCCCATTTGGGCGCCCCATAGGGGAGTGTCCACCAAGTGGGAGACCTGCATAAATACGGGCGGGTAGCCCACAGTAAAGCCAGATCCTGTTTGACCCCCAATGCGGAGCTTTGTCTTGTTATTGAGGGGATTTATTACCGACGACTAGAGACTGATTGCTGGAACCGAAAGCCACTTGGTGGATATCTTTGTTCGGTGGTTAGCGGCGGTTCGTGGATTTCTGTTTGGGAGTTTGGAGCCTTTCACGGATCCCGTTCGGGAGATTACCGCTTCCCCTGATGGTGGTTCGTATACCGCAGTCTATGCGAACAGAGTTATTGATATTGCGAAGGGGGAAGGTTAACTAAACGGCGGTTTCTCTTAAAGACACCAGGGGTGTCTTAACAGCTTACCTGGCCTCCCCCTCCCCTGCCACGATATAATTAAAGAGGCGAGTGTTATACTCGTGCCTGCCTGCCCTCCTTTGTCGGGTAGTGACAGATCTATTTTCCTTGGATCCGGACTAAGAAGAGTCCTCCGTGCTTATCGCGTGGAGAATCGCAAATTATTCTATACCCTATCTTTGTCGGGTAGTGACAGATCTATTTTCCTTGGATCCGGACTAAGAAGAGTCCTCCGTGCTTAATCGCAAATTATTCTAAATCGGTTCGAAGTGTAGGCCGCCTGATGAAAAACAAAATGGCCCTGGTGATTTGCCCTGCGTGGGGACAATTCCTCGAATAGGACAAATTATTATTTTATTATTATTTTATTATTTATATAGCGCCATCAGATTCCGTAGCGCTGTACAATGGGTGGACTAACACATGTAATTTTAACCAGACAATTGGACGTACAGGAACAGAGAGGTCCCTGACAATTGGACGTACAGGAACAGAGAGGGCCCTGCTCAATGAGTTTACATTCTAGAGGGAGTGGGGTATAGTGACACAAAGGGTATAAGTAATAAGTAGGGGTAATGATATAGGTTGCTAGAAAAGTATTCACTGAGGGCTTAGTAGGTAATTTTTTACGGTTACCGCAACGGAGAATCGCAAATTATTCTAAATCGGTTCGAAGTGTAGGCCGGCTGATGAAAAACAAAATGGCCCTGGTGAGCGGGTCTGGAGTTGGACTTCCATCTGAGGAAGAGTGAATAATCCGATAAATCGCTGGTACAATCCTGTTCTATGTCCCACCTGTCAAAGTTCGTGGAGGGACTCATGGTCAGCACGCCACTTTCAAGGCATGGGGGGTGGGGGGTTAAAAACCTGCTAACAGTTTAATTCATATGCTTTCTTGAAGAAGTGAGTTTTCAATGATTTTTTGAATGAGTGGAGACTAGGTGAAATTCTTATGGGAAGGGAAGGAAGTTCCAAAGAAGAGGTGCAGCCCTGGGAAAGTCTTGGAGGCGAGCGTTAGAGGTGGGAGTACGGACAGAGAATAGACATAGATCTTTGGCAGAGCGCAGGGGCCTCGACGGAACATACTTGTGTATTAGGGATAGGTAGGCTGGAGCAGCATTATGTAGGGACTTATAAGCAAGCACCAGAATTTGAAATTGAGCCCTAGGACAAATGTCCTCCATGACACGGACACGCTGGCTTCATTGCATGCGCGGTGGTTGCTTTGGGTGGAGAGAAGATAGGTTTCCTGCGCGAGGTCTCCTCTGCTCTCCCTGGTTCTCAATTCCTGGACATTGAGTGTCTGCCGAGAAAAGCAGAGTCAGATGGGAGAGAAAAAGACTTATTTTTAGATAGCTTTTTCTCCAAATCTATACAGTGTCTTAGCAGTTTTGCTACCAAATGTTTTAAAAGAGTTTAAGTTCATTATGTGATGACAGTCTACCTTTAAGACAGATAGTATAGTGGCTTTAAAATATCTGAAACGCGTGATGTGATATTTTTTTTTTTTTTTTGTCGGGAGATTAAATAAAGAATTAAAAAATTAAATCTGACATAATGATCCCACAATGACATGCGAGCAGGATGATCCCTGTTTGTATTTTATAATTGTGCGGTGATTTTTAGCAGCACTATTATTAAATCATACATGTTCAGGGCACAGATTTCTGGAATCTACTTTACTTTAATCTCCTGGACAATGGACACGGAGGAATAATTATTTCATTAAACGAGAAATGAAGATTTATTGGTCCTCTAATGCCCCCAGCCCTATTATAGGGGTTAATACCATAGTTATTTGTGGGACATGTATTTGTTTCGTTATTTTGGCTAATGACAGAAACTGAGAGAGATTGGAAGCTCCATGTCTGATAATTGTAGATTATGCTAGCTTTAGTGTACCTATAATCTTAATTTTATTAATGACAGGAGGCGAGTATTTGCTTAAGTATCTCTTTACTAGAACTCCACAGCAACAATTTTACAACATGACAGGAGGCTTCGTATTTGCTGTTTTAACGCTCAGTCAACAAATCCAACGCTGTTTGTTTCGCTGCTATCTATTCTGGGAGATAACCAGAGCAATCCCCAATGGGCCCTCCAACTGCGAGAAGTGACAGTAGATGGATCAATGAAGACACTAGCTGTCGATGTATCCCAAATACGTGAAAAACTCCATCCGTTGTTGGATCCACTGTACATGGGATTACGACCCGTTTCCTAGTAGACGACCCTGAACTGCAAAGCTGATCTATTAGGTATTTCTCTGTAGTTGTAAAACACAGAGCGTCCTCCGTGGATTTAGGATTGAGAGAAAACTGTCACCAGATCTCAACCTTTGATGTGGGAGATGGCTCCTTCGATCGTGTCGGGATCACTAGGTGAAGTGGTCTTGTAGACAAAATTCCAACCTCAGGTAATGCGTTTGAGTCTACCGTCATTTCCGTAACCGAACTGAATAGAGTCTTATCGTTCTCTCATGATCCACCTGTTTGGTGGTCTCGTCCGAGAATTAACCAATTATGCTACCATTACTCCAAATGGACTGTGTAACTCGCAACTGTGGTAGAATAAGGTACTCCCCAGGGACGTCCAATCCGAGTCCCAACACTGAACTAGCGTAGTGAAAAGATCGGCTACTCTGGGGAACTGTGCATCCTGGATATAACCAAAAGGGGAAAACAAAACTAGAGTGTGACGAAGTGCCCTTCGCCACTTGTGCCTGGAGAGGACTATTTGCCAGCCTCCTGCCCTGCGACTATGGCCCCTGGAAGATTTTGCCCTTTAAATATGTTATTTGGGCATAGTGGATTTTATTAGACTGGTTCTGGCCCTTTAAATGCTCTGACAAAGGATCTGCAGTTTTGCTATGCACTTCGGATGCAGAGTGTGGGGAAGGGGGCCCTGTTTTATGGACTTAGTTTGACTGTTTTATTCCCCTCCCTCCTAGAACACCAGTTTAAAAACCCTTAATAACTGTCATATTTTTCAAACGCTGTCTGTCTTTAACTGTCAGTTTGTTTTCCTCTGAGGAGGAGTTGTTTTGGCTGCGTGAGGGCTGTTGCTGTGTGTGCTCATTAAAACAGACCTGCTTGACCCTTTCTTGAAGCCTTGGCTCATGCTTGGGGGATGAGATAAGTCTGCAGTGCTGATGGTGTCGGTTGGAGTGCTTGAAGTCCTCGGCAAGCACTAGGAGCATCGATTGGCGGAGGTACTCGGTCGGAGTGCCAGCGGGTCCCTCACAAGTGGTGGCAGCGGTGGGATGGCGTCCTAGTGTGAGGAGAAGCAGCTCAGAGACACTGATAACGTAGTGTTTAAAGTGAGGGCAACGCTAGCATTCGTGCAGCTCCCCCTGGAAGCAGAGGTGTCCACTGACTTGGAGCAAGCAAGTATGGCATACTCTGACTCTTGCGAAGATTTTCTGGCCGAGGTGAGGCAACGAGTGGCCTGGTATGGCCCTGATGTGTCCATGGATACCTTCCAGGCGATCTGGAACCAGGTAACCGTTGAAAGAGAAGCAAAGAGGGACCAAGAATTCCTGCTGGCTAAAGCAAGGAAAAGAAGCCTTCAAGGAAAGGAGGTTAGCCTCTCTCCCCAGAGGCAGCCAGAGGTACCCGAAGTAGGAGACCTCATAGACTGGTCCTGTGAGGAACCCCAACAGGCACGTGGAGATGGGACCGAGGTCTCTCTACCGGCCCCACAGGGATGCTGGGGAGTCGGCCCAGATCCCCAAATGCACCTGGAGCTACCGGCAGAGGAGGCAGGTGGTCCTTATTCCCAAGTCTTGGGGGACCTCATAGACTTGCACTGGGAGGAACCTCAAATGGCAGGTGGAGATGGGACCGAGGTCTCTCTACCGGCCCTACAGGCCCCAGTTACAGCCAGCCCAGAGCCCCAGTTACAGCCAGAGCTACAGATAGAGGAGGCAGGTGGTCCCTATTCCCAAGTCTTGGGGGATCTCATAGATTTGCAGTGGGAGGAACCTCAAATGGCAGGTGGAGATGGGGCCGAGGTCTCTCTACCGGCAGTACAGGAATGCTGGGCAGCCGGCCAAGATCCCCAGTTGCAGCCAGAGCTACAGAGAGAGGAGGCAGGTGGTCCTTATTCCGAAGTCCTGGGTGATCTCATAGACTGGCACTGTGAGGAACCTCAAATGGCAGGTGGAGATGGGACCAAGGTCTCTCTACCGGCCCTACAGGGATGCTGGGCAGCTGGCCCAGATCCCCAACTGCAGTTGGAGCCCCAGGGAGAGGCGGCAACCTGGCTCTCTCCCCAGCGGCAGTGTGATCTTCAGGGAGAGGAGACAACCGGTATCGCTCCCCAGCGGCAGCAGGAGTACCAGGAGGAGGAGGTAGGTGACCCTTCCCCTCCACAGCCAACCCCTAACCCGGTACTGGGTTTAGTGGAGAAGATGTTAGCCTCCACTGACCCCCTTCCAGCAGAAGAGCTGGCATCCGGTCAGAGCGTGTTCGGCTTCTGCCCCCCCTTGCCCTCTTGTTCAGAACCTGAATACCCACTGGCCAACCCAGCAGAAGCGCTGGCATCCGGGCAGAGCGCCGCTGGTCTCTGTCCACTGGTTCCCCTCAGCAACCTGGGACATACAGGCCAGAGCCGGACACCAGGAATCACCAGGTGCAGTAATGGTGTATTGTGGGTGGGCTACTCTGTTAAATGTTTATTGTGGGTGGGCTACTCGACTAACTCAGGTACTGACCGACAGAAGGTCAGGTACCTGGTTAGTCTCCCCCCCAGAGGGAAGATGTGTGACGAAGTGCCCTTTGTCACTTGTGCCTGGAGAGGACTAATTGCCAGCCTCCTGCCCTGCGACTATGTCCCCTGGAAGATTTTGCCCTTTAAATACGTTATTTGAGCATAGTGGATTTTATTAGACTGGTTCTGGCCCTTTAAATGCTCTGACAAAGGATCTGCAGTTTTGCTATGCACTTCGGATGCAGAGTGTGGGGAAGGGGGCCCTGTTTTATGGACTTAGTTTGACTGTTTTATTTCCCTCCCTCCTAGAACTCCAGTTTAAAAACCCTTAATAACTGTCATATTTTCAAACGCTGTCTGTCTTTAACTGACAGTTTGTTTTACTCTGAGGAGGAGTTGTTTTGCTGCGTGAGTGCTGTTGCTTTGTGTGCTCATTAAAACAGACCTGCTTGACCCTTTCTGGAAGCCTTGGTTCATGCTTGGGGGATGGGATAAGTCTGCAGTGCTGATGGTGTCGGTTGGCGTGCTTGAAGTCCTCGGCAAGCACTAGGAGCATCGATTGGAGGAGGTACTCGGTCGGAGTGCCAGCGGGACCGTCACATAGAGTATGAGATTTCCCTCCAAATATATCTTTGTCGGGTAGTGACAGATCTATTTTCCTTGGATCCGGACTAAGAAGAGTCCTCCGTGTTTATCGCGTGGAGAATCGCAAATTATTCTAAATCGGTTCGAAGTATAGGCCGGCTGATGAAAAACAAAATGGCCCTAGTGAGCGGGTCTGGAGTTGGACTTCCATCTGCGAGACTGGCAACTGATTAGGGGAAGAGTGAATAATCCGATAAATCGCCTGTACGATCCTGTTCTATGTCCCACCTGTCAAAATTCGTGGAGGGACTCATGGTCAGCACGCCACTTTCAAGACAGGGTATAATATGGTGAGACCTTAGGTCCCTGTATCCCTGACTGTCCGGGCACGTATCTCCCCGAGTAGGCCCGAGGCCAAGCGACCCAGGAATGTGAATTTGAGAACCAAATTATAGGAATACCTCCCTTCTTAGCCTGGAGTCTCGAGAACCCATAGCATTCTCAAATATGCAGGTAAGATTAAAAGTCCCTTCACTAACGATAGGAGACTCCCGAGAACCGGAATAGCGAACCAACAAGGTCCCAACTACAACCGTCCGAAGCAGAGGCCGTCCAGTTTGGGAACGTCGGCCGTCATATCAATGGGGCACAGACACAGCAGGCCAATCAATGGGGCACAGACATTGCAGGCCAATCAATGGGGCACAGACACTGCAGGCCAATTACAGGTGTAGTGTTCTGCCAGCAGCAGGAGACCAAACTGCACGGATAGAGGGAGCTCTATATATATATATATATAGAATCTGGTCTCATGAATTCCTGTCACAATATGCATGTCCGTTATGATAATGTATGTATGTAACATAATCCAATCAAATTTGCCTATTAGCAAAGCTAGTTGCAGAAGGACTGGAAAAATAAAAATAAAAATTAATTGCCATGATATAATACCTTTTATCTATTTAGACAAGGTTAGAAGACCTTTATTATATGGCAGTGTTTTAAATTTCTGTCATTCCTGAAATGACTTGCCTTAGGGTGAACTATTTCCTGGCATCTTTATGCTGTTAAGGCCCCTACAACCAAGCCCGCCATTACAGAACCTACCATGAGGTCCTAGTCACTAAGTACTCCTTCGTGATGCCCAAGATGATGGGGGGGCGCGAGCAGGAGCAGCCTTCATCACCCGGTCTGATGCAAGCGGCCATGCGGGAGATAAGTTCCGGCCGCCGGGTGTTCACGCTGTTCGGGAGCACTCCAGGGCCGGTGTAACCCGCGTACGGGACAGTCGGATCTGTACGCTGCGGTACCGGCAGCATAACAGCATAACCCGCCGACAGTAAAGCGGCAGAGGGAAAGAAAAGGGGGGTAAAACAGTAGACAGAGGGGGTTGGGGGGGATAAGGTATATAAAAGGCACTAAAAAAAGTATATAAAAAGGTACATACAATATATACTGCAAGGTACATAAAAGGGACATGAATATATAAAGGCACAGTAAGGCCCACCAGACCCCCCATGAATACAAAGACAGTCTAACATTAATATAGGAAAGCATAAGCTGCACAGAAAATCCCCCCAAAAAACCTCTAAAAACAAGTGTAAATAAGTAATAAACCCCAAAGCCACCAACTAATATTAGCAGGAGGCAGTGGTACTCTGACCTGTACTGACTGCGGAGCAGCAAAGAAGGGGAGTTTTATATTACCTTACTTTATTCTGATTGGTTGTTTCTCTCTATGTTAATGTGCTGCTGTGGAGTTCTAGTAATGAGAGACTAAAGCAAATACGAAGCCTCCTGTCGTGTTATAAAATTAAACAGAGTCCAGCAGAGTTTGGGGAGATTTCTGGGATTTTCTGTTTAATTACAGAATTACCCTTACAGACAGCTAGCGCCTGTAACTCTGGTTAGTAACTCTGTATAATTTAGGACATTCTATGTGAAGACGTTACCGAAGAGATTATAAAATTCCTGGAACTTGATAAATCTGTAATCTCTTACTACAAGACGGCCCATTCCAACCTCGAACCACAATCATGGCAAGCATACATAACATATTATAAATGGTAGCATTTTTACCTATAACATTCAGCCGTCCCACCTAGATCCTACCTTTATTTGGGTTTACATCTAATTTGACTGTAATGGACTATGGGTAACACGGTCCCGGCCGGTAACCTCCGCTAATTCCTACTCTGGAACCATTAAAATAAGCAAACATCCATTCCCCCAGTAACCAGACGAAACATAGTCGAGGGAGTCAACTGATTTTATTCAGGCCACACACGGATTGTATGCCCAGTCCCCTACATGGGGTTTCCGATACACAAATACAGGGTTTTCAATCCCAGGATCCTCTTTGCCTGAGAGATAATTGCATGAGAAAAAAATCTAATCTAATTGTAACGGCACCCCCAGGCATAAAAGGGTTAAACCGCCGGTTAGTAGATCTTCCCTTCCAGAGACACAAGCAGCTACTGTAGACACCAATCCACCGAACCGGAGAAGCATACGAATGCTGTAAACAGCCGAATAGCAAAACCATACGAATAGGTTTACACTCCTAGCAGTCAAACTGGAACAGCATACAATAAATCCCCCCAAGAACGAGACAAGGCTCCGTTTTGAGGGTCAAGCAGGAACAGACAGAGCTGTGGGTTTATTGTGCTTATGTACACATTCTTACACATTAGTACCACCCACACGGTTTTGGAAAACAACCAATAAACACGTACAATACACTCAGACACTCCCACACAAAATCCTCCCCTCTGCCTGTGATACAATTACCTTACACAATGGGTAATGTAATTATCACAGACAGAGAAATACAGTTTTTCCACATTATTCATAACTTGAAAAGTTTGCATCACATTCACATACATTTTCAGAATCAGCATACTCCAAATACAAACATACGTCAAAATCATCCACATTTGTCCATTGGTTCAAAAGATAGATCGTAGTCCTTTGTGACCAAATGAAGCATGGCTTTTCTGCCCAAAACCAGTTCCACAGAGTCTTCTATCCTGGAAATAATTGGGAAGTAATCCAATTATCTCCAAGGACAGAGGCAAAACTCCATTAAGCACATGGCAGTAAAAAGACAGTAAAATACAATAAAATACACATTACAAGGTTACATTTATGACAAAATACAGACATGCAACATATCCCCAGATAGCTTAGGTCTGAGTGTACATTATTACTGAATGGCGCTCAGAACACACATATACAGTTCAATTGCCATGGAGCCAAAGTATTTTATTACACGAATAGTCTCCATGGCATAGCTATCTGGGTTAAATGAGTTCATTCAGTAAATCTGAGAATCTACCGAATGCCAGAGCAGAAATACAGGAATAGACCTTTCTGCATAGGAAAATAAAGTATTTAAATGCCGGTCCATAGTCAAAAGGCAGCAGGCAGGCAACCAGGCTCCTCCAATGCACAGTGGCGAGATTGGTCTCGTCACATTAATTATCTCTCAGGTAAAGAAAATCAATACAAAATATATAGTACTCCAAAAGTGTCCCCACCATAACTAGGAACCCTACAAAAGTTATATCCCCGGATAGCCCTGATCTGAGTGTATAACATATCCAAAGATCACTCAGATCGGTTCAGTGAAACGGGAATGCCACGGGGTAAAGTTTTGACTGGCCAGACATGAGGCACTAGCCCAAAACAGTTCCAGGTAAATAGGTGTCCTGGCCTGTCTCTGTTCATGGTTCCTGTGCGAACACCATGCAAAGGAGTCTCTTTGTTTCAGGATACGAATGCTCCCCCTGTTTTCCCTAACCTCGTTTGTATAGGTGGTCGGGAAATAGAACGGACAACGATCTTATCTTTACCGGGGTTGGTGCAAGTGCTTGGCAAAAAGAGTTCCAGACGCTCGACGACCAAGTATCGCTGCCCACATTTGGGAAACAAGATGGCCGCCATTCTTTTGTCTACAATGTGCGTTTGTTTATACAAAATGGTGGCCACCCAGGGTTAGCATTCATTAATTAGGGTGCATGGAATCTAAGTTGGAAATCCATCTAATTTTTGCTATCCCTAATTGCTTAAGGCTAGATTGGCTTATGGTATATGAGTTTCCTAGATTTAAAGGCAATATGTAAAGTTAAAAAGAATTGGAGAAGAGGGGACAATATTAAGCAATTAGAGGTAGCAGAAATGAGATGGATTTCCAACTTAGATTCCATGCACCCTAAAGGAATAAATGCAGAATCCGAATTCTGTCATTTTGGGGGTCAATAGACAGAACATGGAAAGTCTCTTATATCAATGTCAAACATATGAGACAAGAAAATATGGTTTTCATCAATAAAATTTTTTAAGCAATATATTTTTTACATTTTTTTTACTATTTTCCCTTTTTTTCTCTGCAATTTTAGGTATCTATATGTTTATAAGCACTTATAAGAAATGCAAGTTTAATGTATCCCATTAATGTGAAATCATCCTTTTTATGACAATACCCCTTTAATAACTGATCATATAATGATATTAATACAGCTAGAAGTATCTTTTATTACTAAAACCATCCCTTATTTATTTGAAGTTGTCCTGCTTTTGTCTCTTTTTGTGGAGTTGATAACGTAATATTTGTAATGTGTTTATTTGAATGTTTAAACTTGGCACAAGCTGGAGTAAGTATGATAACCCGTAGTGAACATTTCAAATCTTGTAAAATAATCAGTTTACTACAGTTGCAAGAAAAAGTATGTGAGCCCTTTGGAATGATATGGATTTCTGCACAAATTGGTCATAAAATGTGATCTGATCCTCATCTAAGTCACAACAATAGACAATAACAGTCTGCTTAAACTAATAACACACAAAGAATGAAATGTTGCCATGGTTTTATTGAACACACTATGTAAACATTCACAGTGTAAGAATCTGCATTTTAGGATTTTCTCTATACTCGAGTTTAGCTAAGCAGCGATACACTGTCTATGGTTAGTTACAAATTATTTTGCCAAATTGTATTCAAAGAATTTGAAGGTTTTTTGCATCTTATTAAAGTTCTATCTTTTTAACTATATCGTATTATCATTATAACTATATCGTATTATTATTATTATAACTGTATTGTATTATCATTATAACTATATCGTATTATTATTATTATAACTATATCATATTATCATTATAACTATATTGTATTATTATCATTATAACTATATCGTATTATCATTATAACTATATCACATTAATATAACTATATTGTAATATCATTATAACTATATCGTATTATTATTATTATAACTATATCGTATTATCATTATAACTATATCGTATTATCATAATTATAACTATATCGTATTATCATTATAACTATATCGTATTATTATTATAACTATATTGCATTATTATAACTATATCGTATTATCAATATAACTATATCATATTATTATTATTATAACTATATCGTAGTATTATAATTATAACTATATCGTATTATTATTATAACTATATCGTATTATCATTATTATAACTATATCGTATTATTATAACTATATCGTAATATTATTATTATAACTATATTGTATTATCATTATAACTATATCATATTATTATTATTATAACTATATCGTATTATCATTATTATAACTATATCGTATTATCATTATAACTATATTGTATTATTATAACTATATCGTATTATTATAACTATATCGCATTATTATAACTATATCATATTATTATTATTATTATAACTATATCGTATTATCATTAAAACTATATCGTATTATTATTATAAATATATCGTATTATTATTATTATAACTGTATTGTATTATCATTATAACTATATCGTATTATTATTATAACTATATCGTATTATCATTATAACTATATTGTATTATTATAACTATATCGCATTATTATAACTATATCATATTATTATTATTATAACTATATCGTATTATCATTATAACTATATCGTATTATTATTATAAATATATCGTATTATTATTATTATTATAACTATATCGTATTATCATTATAAATATATCGTATTATTATTATTATTATAACTATATCGTATTATCATTATAACTATATCGCATTATTATTATTATAACTATATCGTATTATCATTATAACTATATCATATTATTATTATAAATATATTGTATTATTATTATTATAACTATATCGTATTATCATTATAACTATATCGTATTATTATCATTATAACTATATTGTATTATCATTATAACTATATCGCATTATTATAACTATATCGTATTATTATTATTATAACTATATCGCATTATTATAACTATATCATATTATTATAATTATATCACATTATTATTATTATAACTATATCATATTATTTTTATAATTATATCGTATTATTATTATAACTATATCGTATTATCATTATAACTATATCGTATTATTATCATTATAACTATATTGTATTATCATTATAACTATATCGCATTATTATAACTATATTGTATTATTATTATTATAACTATCGCATTATTATAACTATATCATATTATTATTATAATTATATCGTATTATTATTATTATAACTATATCATATTATTATTATAATTATATCGTATTATTATTATAACTATATCATATTATTTTTATAATTATATCGTATTATTATTATTATAACTATATCGCCTATTTGATCGTTGTGAGGATACATACTTTGAACACATTTGTTGTGTTTTCTTTTTCCCATGTATACTGAGATATAATGGAATTTGGAGACGATAAACTGAGATTATGAAAGACTGGATCAGTGATGGACCTTTAAGGATTATTTTATCTACCAATGTTTTAAAAAGAGATTTCTTTATCTTTTAAAGACGTTCTATTCTCCTGTTTGTTTATTTGGGTTTTGCAATAAGTTACACAGAGACTGTAATGAGAGGGTGAGAATATTATTATTTTTTTATATGTTTTATGGCTTTAACAGGTCCCCTATTTTTCTCTACCCTTTTTTTTTTAACTGTTTTTTCTTCTAGTCGCTCCATATTTTTGTATTACTTCTATATTCCTAACCCTACAATCCTCAGACAGGATTAGAATATGTTAATATACGGGCTCACATCACGTACCTGCCGTTTCTTACACATATGGCCATATTATTCTTTAATTAAATCGCCCAAAACTACAATTTGCTCTTTTTAAAGGACATTAAATTCCATCGATACATTATGCGATCGGTTTTGCTAACAAATGTGTATAGACTGGGAGTAAAACCTATTTAAAAACTGCTCTTTCTCCCACCTGTCAATCAATTCCTCGGCATAGACTCTGTATCAAAGAAATAATTGAAGAGAGGAAGAGACCTCCCACAGGCTCTACATCTACTGAATGGAAAAATAGGCCAGCTACCAAACCGTTAAACCCCTAAACATGCTAATTAATATGTTATTGTTATTTTATATCACCAACATATTCTACTGCTCTAAAATTATATATAACAGGGCACTGATCGATGGAGCTTACAATCTAAGGCAGTGCTGCCCAAAAGTCGATACCCAGATGTTATAGAACTACAACTTCCATGATGCTCTGTGTCACAGATCACCCTGTCCCTGGATTGTTGAACAACGATTTTTACATTGAATGGTACGGTATACAAACATCACCGAACAGATTGCCCCATTTGGTTCGTATACCGAACAAAGTTCCGAACATACAAACCGCCCAGCATAGTCGTGTGCCGCTCATTGACTTTCTTGACCCTCATTATCACCTTCATAAACTGCAATTGCCACAACATTCTAAGCGGTCGGCTGAGTGGCCGCCGTTCGTATGGACAAACACATGGCAGTGGCCATCTTTAGCCTCGAACACGTACAGCAATGTTTGGTTATCGAGTGTATGAAATTATAATTGGGCACTCGACGGCGCGAACACAGCTGAGACTTCCATCCCCACGCACGTTCGGTTGTATTCGTCTGAGAAGAGCGGCGTTCGGTGGAAACACACTCCTAAACAAGTGGCACATGACCAGCATTCACACAAACTGTCATACTCATGATTTTCTTGTATTTTGTACTCCCGCGAAAGACCGACCGCACAGCCTGAATCCATGGAACACTTTTGAGCAGACGCCTTGTGTGCAGTCGGTCAAAACAATACCCAGGTGGCGTTTCGGCTGCATTCGTGGGATCTAATTGCTTTCGGGATATGTTGGGCACTCAAATCCAGGCTATCTGAGGATATAGGACTTGTGGGGGTACCTTATTGTTAAAGGTGTATTTTAAAGTGTTATTAATGTACATGTCCTGGACCTGAGAGGTAATATAATCAAGTTGTGTACTTTGTAGCAGTCTCCTCTCATGTCCAATGGGGAATGCCTCTGGAATATGTCACAGTAAACCATGGGGATGGGGATTCACATAAAAGGCCGTATGTGGTCCCTATTAAAATCCCTTCTGCTTCACCTAGAGCTCAGAGCCTCGTCCCGTGCTTGTAGGGAACTGCTATAATCACTTTATTATTGCTTGCATTACTACTTAGGAATACTACAGCATTACTCGTACTAGGAGGAAAGGACATCTCTGGTGGCAGAAACCCCTCTTCTCTCGGGGGGCCACCACACTCTGCATGCCTTTACAATAACAAAGCATCATGGAAGGTGTAGTTTTAAAACATCAGGGGATCTACCTAAGCTCTGATCTAAGCGATGTGTGAGGATTAATAAAACATGCTAGCTCGAGACACCTTTTGGTGTCAAGTAATTATTGTGATTATTTTTTATTTAAAGGAACACTATAGTCACCAGAACAACTACAACTTAATGTATAATATACAGCTTAATGTGTTCTGGTGAGTATAATAGCTCCCTTCAGGCATTTTCATGTAAACACTGCCTTTTCAGACTTCGTTTTTGTTTTTATTTCTTTATTGAATAATTTAATATTACACGAAGCGCATGCAATATAATATCTTAGTATTAAAACTAATTCATCAAATAGTTAAAAAATTATACCTACACACAATCCAATAATCAATCATACTTCATACTACATTCATTCTGACGCGGAGGGGGGCTGTACATAGTGTTTCATCTCTGTTTGACCTTCCTCAATGTTTGTCCTGTTGAAATTACGGTATATACTTTTGTGATTTGTTTAATTTTTAATGTTGCGTTATGCATTTATAAAGGGTTTCAAAAGAATATCCTTACAAAAAAATGATATATATATTATGTATTAGTGCACTTACAGGGAAAGCGTTACATTAAAGTGGAAAAAAACACATGGAAAAAGTGCTAAAAAAAGCCTCACAAGATTTGTGAAATACTCAGTCATGAAGAGGTTAATAAAATGTGTGCAAATGAGAAACACTGGCAGAGATGCAGTTTACATATTAGTTATCGTGGTGTAATCTGACATCTAGTGGCCAAAAAGAAATAAGCATGTTGCATTTAATACATAGCTTTTTCTAGGTTAATTCCTTAAAGTTTGGAATTGCAGTGATTCAAATCCAAATTGCAAAATTGGGGCTAATATAACCAAACATACTATAGCAGAGTTAAAACATATTTGCAAATCAGCATATTTTAAATTCTAATAATCAGATTTTATAATTTTAGAACTCGGAGATGAATATGTAATTAAACAAAGGTGTATTCAATCGCAGCAAACATCCAGAAGTATTAAAAAGTTTAAGTTGGACACACCCATCTAATTTACTGTCACAGTAGCTGTGCTTGTTATGTGTCCCCAGCCTGTAGGCACTCGCTGTGTGTTCTATAAACCCCCTCGATGACCCGTGGCATTTCTGGACTACATTACCTGCTGTATTCCTGGTCTTGGATTTGTTTATTTGTGTTATTGTTTATCGGGTGTCCCTGACTTTGACTTGTTCCTAACTGCTCTCTCTGCAGAGTGTAGCGGATGGCATTGGGCTGTCCACAAAATTATGTGTTTTAATATGCTTTTGTTTAATTTTGCCATATGTATGTATGTTGTATGCAGCATTCGACTGATTGTTCGGTAAAATCACTCCAGTTATTATACGAGTGAAACTACCGAACAATCAGACCACCCCAGGAATAAGTGTGCCTCCAATTACCGTTCAAAACAATGTTGCAAACTCGTAATTGGCAATCAGTGCAGTGGGTGCTTTGTCCTTTGGGTGGCCACCGTTCGGGAGATGAACACGTGGCGGCGGCCATCTTAAACTCCCGAACAGCAGTGTTTTGCCGTCGAGTGTCTGGAACTCAAATCGGACACTCGACTAGGCAAACACCGCTAAGACCTCCACACTGCCATCAATTAGTGTAGAAACTACCGAACGGCTCACCGTTCAGTAGAAAGAACCCCCACGAACAAAGGGGTTTATCCGAATCCTCCCCAGTCTCCATAACCCAAGCCGTTCGTGCATTTTATTCCCTTTTTCTGTGACCGAGCGCAAGGGCCAAAATGTATGGAACCAATTTCGGCTGTTACCTCCAGCGCGGTCGTTTTTTTTACTACCTCCATGAATCTCCCAAACCCCTGGTCCGATCTGGGTGATTTTCGAATATGTCACTCACCCAGATCATGGCTACCAGGGGATGTAGAGGTGTACCGCTAGGTTTAGGGGTACATCCAGAAACCCAGGGTATTTGTGTCCTGCATAATGGGATTATGAGTCATACTAATGGGAGGGGATGTGTGGGTGGCAACTCATGTCTGATTGGTGTATTGTGTAATTACTGTAAATCCCTCCCTTGCATGGGAGAATACTTTAAAAGAAGGTTGAGTGATTAAAAGTTCAGTTCTGTTCCTGATGCTGTGTGTCGTCCAGTCATTGGGATATTCGTGGATTACCTTGCTTGCTGGGATTATTATTCTATGGTATTTTATTACTTGTTCTTGAGCCTCACTGGGATCTTTAGTGGAGTTAACCTGTGAAATACCAGCTCTCTGCTACAACCTGCTTGCAGGTGTGTCTTGCCTTCCCTAGGTAGTTGTGTTAAAGGAACAATCCACTAACCAAATATATTTTATACAATCACTATTTAGCAGATTTACCATCAATGAAAACATGCACGTATTTAACAAATGCATTTTTTCATTGGGGGTATATAAAAACAGCTTGCAAAAGATGCAGATATCTTGTCTGCAGCCTTTGCAAGCCCTCCCCTAAAAACCGTGCCCACACTTTCCATGGCTGTCCAATCACAGACTTCCTAATGAAGCTCAATGAGAAGTCTTTGCAAAGCAGGAAGTAACAGGACCAGTTGGCTGATTGACAGCCAAGAGGGTGTGACAAGGTTAATTTATAAAAGTGACAATTTCTGTGGAAACCTGCACCTTTTGTAAAATGTAAAAAAAAAAAAAAAGAGGACAAAGTCTTCACACATAAATATTACAGCAAGCTAAACTGCTTCAAGCACTGATAATATGCTCTGTTTTTTTCTTTTAAGATTTAGGTTATATGAGTTGGGTATACTATCCTGCGACTGGGCCCATCACTCCAGGCGGGGTGCCGGCATACCTTCTGGGCAGGTGCCCAGCCGCTACAGAAGGGGAGAGCTGCACTGTGCCTCTGTGTAGCGTGGCTCAGCGGTCTGACAGGAAGTGCTCACTGAGAGAAATGGGGAACAGCGGGGAGCCAGATACAGGATGGGAGGGGGGAGAGAGGGAGAGAAATTGAACACATTGAGGGGAGGGGGAGCAAGGGAGGAAAGGGAGGGGAGAAGAGAGGGTATGAGACACATGGAGAGGCTTGGGGACACACACGGTGTTGGGGGGAATAAAACATATGGGGGATAGGGAGGGAGGGAATGAGATACATGGGAGGGTGAGATACATGGGAGGATGGAGAGGGAATAAGACACATGGAGGGGCTGAGGAGGGGGGTGAGACACATGGAGGGGCTGTGGGAAGGTTATGGGACACATGAAGGAGTTGGGGGCGAGGGAATGAAACAGATGGGGGATGCCCAGGGCAATTTTCGCACCATGGCCGTGGTTTGTAGTTACACCTTTGATCCTGAAACTTGTTATTTGTGTATTTAGACCACCAGACGGCCTTCGTGTGCGGAACATGAAGCTGATCTTATATTATACAGCCTTCAATGATCTCCAGTTGTTAGCGGCTCCTAAAATTATTAAACTTGACACTTTTCTGCTATCGGCTTGTTCTCCCTGTCCTATTCAGATTTATTGAATTCAATAATCTGAGCGACTAATACTGTTTTGACATATTTCCAGTGTACACCTGTGGTAAAATATGTCAAATTTGCAGAATTTTGATCTTTACACTTCACTGTCCATCTGCATTTAATTTTTCCCTTTCATTTTACTTTGCATGCAATAAGGCTTCGTTCATAGATAATTCATTTTATCATTATCCTAAACCAAACGTTTTGCTTTACTTTAGTTTTTTAAAGAATGTTTGCTATAAAACGTGTGGGGTGGGGGCCTGATCGCTGACCAGGAAAGTCACATGTGGCAAGAGCACCACTGTGAAACCTTCTTTATAAGCATGATACTGGACAGTATTCAAGGGACACTATAGTCACCTGAACAACTTCAGCTTAATGAGGTTGTTCAGGTGAGAACTACAGCTCCCTGCAGCCTCTCTCATGTAAACACTGTATGTTCTGAGAAAATACAGTGTTAACATTGAAAGCTAGGAACACCTCCAGTTGCAGTCACTCAGAATGCCACCAGAGGGACTTCCGAGTTGGTTGAGGCATAAAACTCCTCAATCCACTCAGATCTGCTGTCAGCAGAGCACAGGGCAGCACTGTGTCTCCTCTCTCTGCTTGCAGACACTGAACTTTCCTCATAGAGATTCATTGATTCTATTCATCTCTATGAGGAGATGCTGATTGGCCAGGGCTGTGTTTGAATCATGCTGGCTCTGCCCCTGTTCAGCCTCTTTGTCAGTCTCAGCCAATCCTATGGGGAAGCACTGGGATTGGATCAGGCTACCACTTCTGATGATGTCAGCAGACTGCTTGCTTTTCCTGAGTCTAACAGCATGCAGAGTTACAGCTTCTGGCTTGAATACAGTAAGATTTTTACTATATTTATGGAGGCATAAGGGGCCCAGGGGGGCTAGATGGTCATGTTAACATTATAGGGTCAGGAATACATGTAGTTGCACTGGTGACTATAGTGTTCCTTTAATTTGTTTTAGACAGATTATTCACCTGAGGAACACTCTGTCTGTAGTGGAGAGCTGGTATTTCACAGGTTATCTCCACTAAAGATGAGTGAGGCTCAGGAACAAGTAATAAAAATACTATAGAGTAATAATCCCAGCAAGCAAGGTAATCCACGAATATCCCCATACAGATCCCAATGACTGGACGACACACAGCATCAGGAGCAGAACTGACTTTTAATCCACACAACCTCCTTATAAAGCATTCTCCCATGCAAGGGGGGGATTCACCATAATTAGGACAGTAACCAATAATGTCACAGTTACCTCCCACACATCTCTTCCCCTCAGTGTGACACATAATCTCATTAAACATGCTGTAGTTTTCCCCGAGTTCTGGATGTACCCCAAAACAGTTAGGTACAATGGGCTAAGTGGCACCCACTGATAGCCCTGATCTGGGTGACCAACATATCCAAAATTCACCCAGATCAGACCAGGGGTTCGGAAATTAGGTGGAAGGGACAATTTGACCGACCGCACACGAGGTTGTCGCCGAAAAGGGTTCCATGTGTTTTGGCCCTGCGGTCGGTCTCCGTTTGGGAGGTAAAATACACAACATCCACTATTAACATTGTATTTGCATGAATCCCCTTGTTCGGTACTTTTAACTCACCGAACGGGGGGGCTGAGTAGCCTTTCCGTTCGGGAGTTACGGAGCTCTGGAGGTCTCAGCCATGTTCTGGTAATTGATTGTCCAATCTGAGTTCCAGACACTCGATGACCAAACACCGCTGAGGTTTTTCGTGCATAAGATGGCCGCCGCCACGTGTTCGTAGGCCACCCAGATACATGCACAAAGTACCAATTAACCTGCGGTTAGAGAAGTGTGAAGCCTAATAATGTGCACACTTCTCTCTGGGGTGGTCTACTGGTTCGGTAGTTTTCATTCGTATGGGATAGGGATGAAACTACCGAACAATCATACGAATACTACATACACTTTTAACTATACAGGAGAATAAACACACAAATTGCAGTTTTAACATAGTCTTTTAGGACAGCCGTAATACCATCTGCTCCCCCTTGTCCACAAGCCGGCATACACAGTCTGATCCAACACGGATTGGCTTGGGGATGTCCGGGGAGGCTCACGGATCATTTCTCCAGGTCAGTTTGTCTTGATAACCCATTCACATTCTGTTTACCCGGGCGGTACTGAATGTTAAAGTCAAAGGGCTGCTGCGCCAAACTCCAGCGCAGCAGCCTGGCATTGTCCCCAGCCACCCGGTTCAGCCATACTAACAGGTTGTGATCCGTGAGCAATGAAAAGGGCTGTCCATACAAATACTGCTGCAATTTCTTCAGGGCCCACACCACAGCCAGGTATTCCTTCTCGATGGCGGCGTAGCTCACTTCTCTGGGTAGTAACTTGCGACTGATGTAAGCCACGGGATCTTCTCCGCCATCTGCCCCGACTTGACTCAGTACTGCCCCCAATCCAAACATAGAAGCGTCTGTGTGAACAAGAAAACGTTTAGTTGGATTGGGAGCTGCCAAGACAGGGGCATTGATAAGTGCGTTTTTCAGATGTTGAAATGCCTGCTCACACTCCGGGGTCCAGGTTACTTGGCGGGGAAGGTTCTTACAGGTCAGGTCGGTAAGGGGTTTGGCCAGGGTGCTATAATTGGGGACGGATTTCCTATAATACCCTGCCATCCCTAGAAACGCTAATACCCGAGTCTTAGTCCTAGGGGTGGGCCATTGGACTACGGCCTCTACTTTGGCTGGTTCTGGTTTCTGTTTCCCACAGCCCACACGATGGCCCAGATATTGCACCTCGGCCATCCCTATACTACATTTGGCAGATTTCAACGTCCATCCGGCCTCCCTAATCCTGTCTAGAACCGCTCCTATATGGGCCAAGTGTTCCTGCCAGGTATTCCTGAAGATGGCAATATCATCTAGATATGCACAGATGTAATCTTGGAACCCATCTAGAAGTCGGTCCACCATCCGCTGGAAGGTAGCCGGGGCGTTTTTCATCCCAAACGGCATGACCTTAAACTGGTACAAGCCGAATGGGGTGCATGGGAAGTTGTCCTGGGGTTTCTACCCAGTGAGTGGCCAGAGGAGTGTATCCAGGTACATTAGAGAAGGTGTCTTGCTTCTCTCTTAACAGCTGTTGTACCTCGATACGCTCCTGGGGGCTCAGCCGGTCTCCCAGTGCAACCTCTCCTAAATCCCCAGACAACTGACCCTCTCCCAGCAGGTCTGGGAGAGGCAGGGCCTGATTAAGAGCACACTGGGCCTGGTGCTGACAAATATGATGGGCCTAATTACGGAATCTTATCGACCAAAAACACTAAAACAGTCAAGCGTCATGTATCTGATGGAGATGGTGCTGGAGGGAAACTCATAGGATGCAGCTATAGGAACACACTTACTCTATGCTAAGCTCTCTCTAATTTATGCTTTCATCTTTCAAGTAAATCCATAACCCCTAACAGCAGTGTCCAGTCAAGCAGGAAGTCAATGGGTGGGGTAAAAGGGTGTGCCACTGGCGCGAATCACGTGACCAGACCTGCCAAAAGGGGAGAACATGCCCAAAAAGGGGGCATGTCTGTCCAAAGAATTTGAAGCACAGCCTGGCATGAATGCATATCAGGCTGCCCGCCAATCCTGCAGGCTGTCCAACTAAGGGCATACTATGTAGACAGCACCCTGAGCTTGACATAAATGCATCTAATGATGCGCTCACTCAATGCTTTCTAAGGACTGTCCCCTAGCACTCGCTGGTCCACTTGTCTCCTTACCTTCTTACTAGCAGGCAGATGCTCCTGGTATATAGTCTGAGACAGAGAAAAGGTGTCTATAGTGAGTGTAGAAGAAAGGGGACATGCCACAGTGTTAGAGAGACCAGTGTCTGCATTCTCTAAACTAATTTTATTGTCAGCCAGTCCACACAAGTTTTGTTCCCATACATCCCTCTAAAGCTTCAAAACTTAAAGGGACACTATAGTCACCAGAACAACTACAGCTTATTGTATTTGTTCTGATAAGTAGAATCATTCCATTCAGGCTTTTTGCAGTCACTGTCTTTTCAGAGAAAATAACTCCACTGGCCGCTCCTTAGATGGCTGCTAGAGGTGCTTCTTGGTGCTGCCTAGTGTGCAGCACTGCCATTCAGTGTCTCCACCCTCTGCATGCAGACACTGAACTTTCCTCATAGAGATACATTGATTCAATGTATCTTTATGAGGAGATGCTGATTGGCCAGGGCTATGCTGGACTTGTGCTGGCTCTGCCTCTGATCTGCCTAGTTGACAGTCTCAGCCAATCCTATGGGGAAGTTTTGTAATTTGCTCAGACCACCACTTCTGATGATGTCAGCAGACAGTCAATTCAGAGGCAGAGCCAGCAGCTGCAGACTTGAATACAAGTTATATTTTACTATATTTAGGGAGGCAAAAAGGGGCCAGGGAGGTGGTTTTAACATAATAGGGTAAGAAATACATGATTGTGTTCCTGACACTATAGTGCTCCTTTAAGCAAGAGTATGTGAAGAGTAGTTAGGGTTGCCACCTTTGTTGGAAAAAAATACCAGCCTTAATCATTTGTATAATCACAAGGAGTGACATCAGAGAAAATTCTGTAAAATCACCAACAAACTACTCACAGTTTGATTCTGCTGTACAGATGGATTGCGCCCATTATCTCAGTCTCGCAAGTCACCCAGTGTCTCAGTGTCCCTATATATCACAGTGTCAGTGTCCCCATGTCACCCCGTTCCCTAGTCTCCCAGTGTCTCGGTGTCCCCATTTCTCCCAGTGTCCCAATGTCTCAGTGTGTCCCCATGTCACTAGGATACTGGGGACACTGAGAGACATGGGGACACTGAGAGACCCGGGGACACTGAGACATGGGGATACTGAGACATTTAGGGAAACTGGGAGAAATAGGGACACAGACACTAGGGACACAGACACTGGGAGACATGGGGACACTGAAACATTTGGGGACACTAAGACACTAGGGACACAGAGACATGGGAACACAGCCACTGGTAGACTAGGGGACACTGGGATATATGGGGACATTGGCTGGGAGACACTTGGGGACACTGGGAGACATGGGGACAGTTGTGGGCATAGATATGTGGACAGTGGGACATATAGGGACACTGGGAGACATGGGAACACTAGGCACACTGAGACACTAGGAACACAGACACTGGGAGACATAGGGACACTGAAACATTTGGGGACACTAAGACACTAGGGACACAGAGACATGGGGACACTGGGAGACTTGGGGACAGTTGAGGACATAGACATGGGGACACTGGGACATATAGGGACACATGGGGACACTAGGCACACTGAGCGATACGGGACACAGACACTGGAAGACTTAGGGACACAGACACTAGCATCACTGGATGGGGGACATGGGGACACTGGGAGAAATGGGGACATAGTGTCTCCGTGTCCCAATGTCTCAGTGTCTCCCAATGTCTCACAGCATCCCCATGTGTCCCAGTGTCCCCATGTGTCTCAGTGTCCCCATGTTTTCTAGTGTCCCCAAGTGTCTCAGTGTTTCCAGGTCTCCCAGTGTCTGTGTCCCCTGGTGTCTCCTAGTGTCTCAGTGTCCCCTAGTGTCTCCATGTCCACATGTGTCCCCTAGTGTCTCAGTGTCCCCATGTGTCCCCCAGTGTCCCCATCCCTCACTTACCTGAGCTGTAGAGCTGCTGTCTGGACTCTGTGCTGTGTTGCTGCTCCCCCACAGATCAGTGAGTAGTAGAGAGAGGCAGGGAGGGATATGCTGTAACTTCCTATCCCTGCCTCTCTCCACACACAGTGACCCCTACTGGCTGGTGCTGGTATTGCAGAGTAATCTCCATTTATTCTGAGAAAAATACCTGCATTTGTATTGCCGGTACTACTGCAATTACTGCACGGCCAGGCAGCCTCAAATACCGTCTGTGCCAGTAAAATACCATTTTTTTTTTAAATGGGCCTATTCCATGGGCCTGGGCCTGGAGCTGCAGCTCCATCAGCCCCTATGTTAATCCGGCCCTGGGGAGAGGAAGGATGTCAAACTCGTCGGAGTTGGGCGCACATATAGCGGTCACCTCCTCGTAGCGTTCTTGGTAGGGTTTCATCATGTTCACATGGAGCATGCGTCGCCCTCCAGTTCCAGCGCAGGAGCTGATTATATAAGTGGTGTCACATCTCTGTTCCACCACTCTATAAGGGCCCTGCCAGGTGGCCTGTAACTTATCATGTCGGACAGGTTTTCTGCCCGACCTGGAAGCTACGGTCCCTGGTCATACCATGTGTGCTAGTCAATGCTTCTAGACGGTCTCGGAATGCCAACATATATGGTATGATGGGAGTGCCGTCTGCGCTTTGGTCTTCCTCCCAATGTTCTCTAATAAGGTCTAGGGGCCCCCTTACTTCTCTCCCAAATAACAATTAGAACGGGGAAAACCCAGTTGACTCCTGCAGCACCTCCCGGTAAGCGAAGAGGAGGTGCAGCAGGAATCGCTCCCAGTCCTTGTGGGTCTCGGCGAAGGTTCGGAGCTTTTGTTTCAATGTACCATTGAACCGTTCGCAGAGCCCATTAGTCTGGGGGTGGTAAGGGGCACTGATTATAGGTTTAATGTCACAGAACTTCCAGAGGTGCTGGGTGACTTCCGCGGTAAATTGGGTACCCTGATCTGAGATAATCTCCCTGGGTAACCCCATCTGGGAGAAGATCTGCATGAGGGCCTCAGCCACTGTTTCGGCATGAGTACTGGTCAGAGCCACCTCCTCTGGATATCTAGTGGCATAGTCCACAACAGTGAGAATATATTTCTTGCCTGAAGGGCTAGCTTTCCGGAGTGGGCCTATTAAATCCACTGCTACTCTGCTAAAAGGCTCTTGGATTATTGGTAGGGGGTGTAGTTTTGCCTTTCGTCGGTCTCCCCTTTTCCCTACCCTCTGGCACGTATCGCAAGTGCTGCAATACTTGCGAACTTCCTGGCTGATTCCTGGCCAAAAGAAACTTTGGGCCAGTCTGTACCTGGTTCGACTGACCCCTAAATGTCCGGATAGCGGAATATCATGCGCTATCCGGAGTAACTCCGCTCGGTACCGCTGCGGCACCACTAGCTGCCTCATAACAATCGGGTCTGACCCGGCTATCTGTTTGTCAGACTCCCTGTATAATATCTGCTTATCCCAGATAAATCTCTCGCCCCCCCCTCCCCCCCCCAGGTTGGTCAGCTTCAACCTTGTCCCTGTATATTTGTAACGTAGGGTCAGTTATTACCTCTGCTGCAAATTCATGAGGGGGGGCACAGGGACCACAATCTAATCTCTTACCTGAACCTCCGGCAGTGTGTTGTGGTCCTGGGTGTGGGCCTGTTGTCTGGTGACCACGGGGTGAGCTTCCCCTGTGGTCTGGGGCTCAAAAGCAGACGTGAGCCTTCCCAGATCATTCCTGTGACAGATTCATCTGCATTGTTGGTTTGTCTGTTTCCCTTTGTTCGCGGAATTGCCTGTTCATATACCCCCGTTCGTGTAATTTGCAAAATGCCGATTGAAACTACCGAACGAACGACCACCCAGGAGAGGAGTGTGCTGCTGGTTAACCTCTTGGCCCCAATTAGAACGTTGTGGTTAACCGCAGACACCTCTCCATTCCATTCGTACGGGTGGTCGTCGTTCGCATGTCGACCACGAGGCAGCGGCCATTTTGGGACATACGAACACAGAGCGGTGTTCGGTACAAACTGTATGGAACTAAAAACGGACACTTAAACTACCGAACACCGCTGAAAAGCTGCTGCCTACCTTCCTTTTCAACAAGGCATGCGAACGTCGGTCGTTCGGGAGTTTTATTCATTCGTATGGACTTTTACCCCGACAGCCATCCCATGGAGTCATTCGTATACCGAAGGACTGGTGAAAGACTTTGACTCCATGGCGATTCGACTAGATACATCGGATCTGAGCGCTGTTCGGTGAAAACATGCCCTCAGATCCAGGCTGTCTGGGGATACGTTACACGAACCATATGCATTCGGTATTTCTGTCGTTATGTATTTTAATGTATTTTTGTTATTGTATTTCAAGATGGCGATTGTCTCTACCTTGAGAGATAATTAGGTTTCTTCCCAATTATCTCCGAGGTAGAGAAGACGGAATTATGGGCCAGATGGGAAGGGCTATTATTGAAGCCACTGCGATTGGCTACTGTCCAATATGTTTTACAGTCTTCCACAAGGTCCCCTCGGGGAGTGTCCACCTTGTGGAGACCTGCATAAATACCGGGCAGGTAGCCCCCATTAAACAGATCTTCATTTGACCCTCAAGACGGAGCTTGGTCTCGTTTGTGGGGGGAAATTATTACTGGGACAGCGCTTTCGTTATTTCTAGCTGTGGAAGGCGTTCGACTGTTTGGCTGATCGGGAGTTGACGTGTTCGTGGACTTCGTTCGGGAGTTTGGCGATCGGCTGAATTTAACTTGCATTTCTGGAGAAGGGGATTATTGCCTAAACGGCGGCTTCATCTACCCGACGGTACGTGTCGTAACAATTCCCTAGCAAAACTTCAGCGGGAAATTGTGGCATCAACCCCACTTCCACATTTCCTGACCCCGCTCCCCAATGTAGGTGAACCCTTGCTGTAGGTAGCCAGTATACTGCTCCCCCGGCTACCCTGACGGCTACAGTCTTGCTTGTCTTGGCTTTATCCAAGACTAGGTGACTTTTGACCAAGGTTATAGTGGCTCCTGAGTCGCGGAGTCCGTGCACAGCTTTACCCTCCAGATATACAGTTTGTCTGTGATGCTGACGGTTGTCAGCATTGGCCTGTAAGGGATCTGCTTCGTGTAGCACTTCCCATTGTTCCACGGTGGTGATTGGAACTGCCGAACCATAGGGTGTCGTGCTCTCCTCCTGGTAGTAGTGAGCGGCTGCTCTCGGTGGTGGTGGTGGTCCTGGTCGGATCCAGGTGGATCAGTCTCGAAGTTGCGGACATTCTCGCTTGTAGTGTCCCCACCTCTGGCAGTGGTGACATTGCACAGAGCCGGGCTGCCGGAATCTCGGTTAGGCAGCGGCTGGTGGGGGTGGTAGGGGTCAGGGTGGTGCTGCTGTGTTGTTGGGGTAGCTCGCCCCCCCCTAAGGGCCTTACAGCGGTCTTAACGACTACAGGTTTTTGTTGCCTGCGAGCATCCATGTAGTCATCCGCTTTGCTAGCTGCCTCCGTGAGGGATGTAGGGTTGCGGTCTCTTACCCATTCCTGGACATCCGCTGGTACCCCATCAAAAAATTGTTCCAACAGCACCATTTGTAATATGTCCTCCATGGACCGTGCTTTTTTAGCCTGTACCCATCCAAGGGCCTCCCACTATAGTCTACAAGCCCATTCTGGATGGGAGTCTTTTTGCGCCTTCTTTAGTTCCCTGAACCGCCTTCGGTGTGCCTCTGGTGTGATGGCATACCGAATTTCGTCGTCGGGTACAGTACGGTAACCTTCTGCTGCTCTCCCGGTTAGTCGCCCAGCTAAAATGGGACCCAATCTTCTGAGCTGATTTTATGCAAGGCACACAGTCTTTTGAAATCTTGGAGGAATGCATCTATATCTTCCTCTGGCATCCTGTTTACTGCTGAGCTGCGTTCCGGGGCTGCCGTTACCCTTTGCCTCAGTACGAACTCCTGGACTTCTGTCATTGTCTTGAAGATGATCTCTGCCGGTGGATTCTCCCCATAAAAAGACAACCTAAATTGCAGCTGCCTCTGGAACTCCATTTGTTCTTGTCCTTCTGCCGTATCACTATGTTCAGGAACCGAACCGCTTTCGTTTTATTGCTGGCTTGAATGCCCCTTGCTTCCAGTAGGTCTTTTAGCGTGGAGCGTTTTAGTGTAGAATAGTCAATCTCCATCCGTACTCCATTGGTACTTGTTCCTATGTGAGTCTGGTTCCCACCACTGCCACCAATGTAGCGGAGAGCTGGTATTTCACAAGTTAACTCCACTAAAGATCCCAGTGAGGCTCAGGAACAAGTAATAAAAATACCATAGAGTAATAATCCCAGCAAGCAAGGTAATCCACGAATATTCCCATACAGATCCCAATGACTGGACTTTTAATCCACACAACCTCCTTATAAAGCATTCTCCCATGCAAGGGAGGGATTCACCATAATTAGGACAGTAACCAATAATGTCACAGTTACCTCCCACACATCTCCTCCCCTCAGTGTGACACATAATCCCATTAAACATGTTGTAGTTTTCCCCGAGTTCTGGATGTACCCCAAAACAGTTAGGCACAATGGGCTAAGTGGCACCCTCTGGTAGCCCTGATCTGGGTGACCAACAAAATTCACCCAGATCAGACCAGGGGTTCGGGAGTTAGGTGGAAGGGACAATTTGACCGACCACACACGAGGTGGTAGCGAAAAGGGTTCCATGTGTTTTGGCCCTGCAGTCGGTCTCCGTTCGGGAGGTAAAATACACATAAATACACGACATCCACTATTAACATTGTATTCCCATGAATCCCCTTGTTCGGTACTTTTAACTCACCGAACGGGGGGGCTGATTAGCCTTTCCATTCGGGAGTTACGGAGCTCTGGAGGTCTCAGCGGTGTTCGGGTAAATGAGTGTCCGATTTGAGTTCCAGACACTCGATAACCAAACACCGCTGAGGTTTTCGTGCGTAAGATGGCCGCCGCCACATGTTCGTATGCCGAACGGTGGCCACCCAGATACATGCACAAAGTACCAATTAACCTGCGGTTAGAGAAGTGTGAAGCCTAATAATGTGCATACTTCTCTCTGGGGTGGTCTACTGGTTCGGTAGTTTTCATTCGTATGGGATACGGATGAAATTACCGAGCAATCATACGAATACTACATACACTTTTAACTATACAGGAGAATAAACACACGAATTGCAGTTTTAACATAGTCTTTTAGGACAGCCGTAATACCATCCGCTACACTGTCTGTGTCTGACCTGCTTCTGCTTGACACGGGTGGGCATAGCTCATGAAAGGCCTGCAGACATACTCGTGGCAGGGGAGGCAGCTGATCCTCTGCCCTGGGCTGGAGACAGCTTGCTTCTTTTGGACCCACTGGGGCATTCTTGTGACCTACTCCTCACAGCATTACACACCAAGGTGATTTGATGGGTTGAGGCCTACTGTTTAAGATGGTCATCATGCCAGAGCATGAAGGATGGCAGGCCTTCCCACGGCCATCCATCAGGGTGACCCCACTCCAGCAAGCTTTTGATAGTCTGAGTGCACAGTTTTGGGCCAAACTAAATGCTCGTGCACTTACTGCTCCTGTGCATCTGTCTGAAGCCTCCATCCGTCCGAAGCCTCCATCACAGGGCAAAGCTTCTCCCATGCGCCTCCCACGTGACATCGCACAGAAACAGGCGACTGACGCGGGTGGCGAATAGGCGCCAAAGATAAGTTATAATGTGTCTTTGTTTATTGTGTCAGTTATGCTGTGTTAATTGTGCTGTGCTAGTGCTGTGTTAGTTATGCTGTGTCTTTGTCTATTGTGTTGTGTTAGTTATGCGGTGTCTGTGTTAATTGTGTTAGTTATGCTGTTTTGTTATGCTTTGTGTGTATTGTGTAAAGAGGGCTTTCAGACAACGTACAGCTGCCACGAAAAGGTGTGTCACAAACTCATTAAAGTGAACCTGTCATAACACGTGCTTTCGGACGTTCGGGAGAGCTAATACAAATGGGTTCTGTTCAACTCAGCGGTGAGTTGATCTCATGGCCGCAGAGTCCTGCTGGCTGCATGGAAGTCCGTGCCGACCAATGGGAGACATCTCCTCCCTGCTCTGGTGTAATTCTCCTGGCTTGGTATCACTAAACCCAAGCATGACACTCCTTCCCAAAGATGCCGACAGCCTAGCTGCATTGCGTGAGATATTCCTGCGCGGTTTCTCAGGGTTCTCCTGCTCTGCTGTGTTCAGTTGTTGACTTACAGGTATATATGTTCTGCTATGCTGAGAATTAGAATATTTTCGTTAAAATTTATGTTTTTTTAAAATCTCCTACTAATTTGCGAACAAAACAAAGAAAATCTAACCAATCTTAGGAAATAAATATGGTGATTCAGTTCCACAAT
>OW240912.1:3750478-3830642 GCA_933207985.1 Pelobates cultripes
CCTCTCAGGGCTGAGTGCAGGCAGTGAGTGTCCCCTCTCCCTCTCAGGGCTGAGTGCAGGCAGTGAGTGTCCCCTCTCCCTCTCAGGGCTGAGTGCAGGCAGTGAGTGTCCCCTCTCCCTCTCAGGGCTGAGTGCAGGCAGTGAGTGTCCCCCTCTCCCCCCTCTCAGGGCTGAGTGCAGGCAGTGAGTGTGGTCTGTCGGTAAGGTGCTGAGTGTCACTCACCTGGCTGAGTGCAGGCAGTGAGTTGGAGTGCTGTTCTCCCTCTGACTGACAGGCTGAGCTCCCGGCAGCCGGTTTATATAGCCCACAGACAGCGCACTCAGTGTGATCCCTCCGCCGAGCCTCACTCCCCTCTCTGGCTCCCACTGACACCGGGCTCCGGGCTCCGGGACCCCCCGTGCCATCCCCAGCCCCGCCCCCTCCCGCCCCTTCCGCCAGCTGGCCGGCTCCATCACCGAGTCCGGGGGGCGGAGGGACTACTTTCTGACGGATCACTGCCAGCCCGGTATCCCTGCGCGCGGTTCGCGGAGAGTTCCAGGGGGCGGGATTGGTCCGTGGGATGAATGGTTGCTAAGAGACAGTAAATAATGGGCGTGGTTTATTATTTTGGCAGCCCCTGAGCCCCGCCTCTGCCATAGCTGCCAACTGGCCTACATTTACAGAAAAAGTCCCTGTGGCAAAACTATCCACTCCAGACTGTCTGTCCATTAATGTGATTTAAGGCATTCCCCGGTCTGTGTGCGATGGAACGAGGGCATTCGTATGCCGGCGGCAGGAAAACCACCAGCATTCATACAGCAGTTTCACAAACAGTGAATTTCACACACGGGAGGTCGCGTGGCGCCCATTAAATATCGCAACATTGTATCTTTCGGTAGTTAATGTTCAGGGTGGCCCCCTATCGCATACTGACTACGCGGCGGTCTGCCATCTTGGATCCTTTGTTAGCCCAGCGGTATTTTGTCGTTGAGTGCCTGGAACTAAAATCGGCTACTCAATGGCTACTTTCTGTATTTTATCCCTGTTGGTCTATTCGTGCCTTTGTTGAAAAATGTATATTGAAGTGTATTTCGTGCGGCGTTCGGCTAATTGTGCTGGGATCTTTCACGAAGTATGCGCTCAGACCCCAGCTATCTGCCAAACAGTTATTCAGTATATTAGCAGGAATAATGTTAAAGTTCTGTATTTTTGTGTAAAAAGCCAGTAGGTATTACCCTTTGGTGTAATGTTGTGTTTTTTAGTAACTGTTTGTGACAAACGCTCCTTCCCTCGAACGTTTGCCACAAACTCCTGAAGGAGTGTGGAAACTGGTCTCCTCCCCACCAACTATGGCCCAGGTCGGAGACCCTGTTCGGGAGTTTCCCTGCCCAGTCGCCATTAGTAGCTTTCCCTGTGTGCCCCTGGTTCGGCACTTTCACTTCTCACGCTAGCTCACTTAACGATACTTACCCATGACCGCAATGGAACTAATTTCGTCATGAGGACTTCGTGGATCCCCGGTCACCTCAGCGGGACCTAGCCATGCATATTATGGAAATGTTTTTGGTATAAGGTTTTGAACCAGTTTGCAACCCCCCCAGGACTAGGACACACACGCTACCTGAGAGCCAGGTGGAGCACCCCGTATTGCGGTCGCAGGAGCTCCAGTTGATTGGCAAAAGTACCAAACGCCCTGGAACTATTTGGGCATAGGACCACGTGTGGGCGGGTCAGAACTTTACCACGGTGGCGTTTCCCCTACACTGCATGGATCTGAGAGCTATTTGGACCACGTGGGTGCTCCGATCAGGGCTATTTGGCAATGTGCTATTTATTGCATGTTTTTTTTATGTTTTCAGGTATTTTTATGTTTTTGTGTTTGCCGCTCTGTTCTTGGGAGATAATTAACTTACGGGTCTTTAACATGGTCATTATCTCCCAGGCACAGAGATTTCTGGGAGAGGATTGTGTTGAATACAATGGAGACCCCCTGCTGGGGTCTGTGCATAAAAGGCAGAGTTTGGTTCATTAAAAGAACTATGTGTCGTTTAGTTACTGAGAGTGGAAGGGGCCATGCAAAAATAAAACAGAAAAGGTGTGAATGGGCAATGAGATCCATCCACAAACGATGCCGACCCTCCAAGTAATGATATATTAAATGACAGGAAAATTCCAAAAGTTCTGAATAATAAGTGAGGTTACATTCCAGTGCAAGACCTTTCACAATAGACAAGGATTAGCGCTCCCAGGACTGTGTGTCATCCAGTCCCTGGGAGGGAATAGAGCTGTTCCAGCTAGGAAGCGATCCTTGGCGGAGGTACCCAGCTGGGGTACAGGGAGCTCCGCTACACTGTGCAAAATAATTCTCATAAAGCAGGTTGTGTACAGTTTACACTGACAGAATGGGATACAGAGGTCTGTGACAGCGATTCTCAATATTCTAAACGTGGAGCATTCCATTGGTTTCCATGGAAATTGCTTCACTTTAAGAAATGAGAATGACTCCATGCGTAAAAGCCCAAAGTCTCTGTTTGTCCGACCCCCAGTGCCATGTCTAATATGTCAAACCATTCAAAAACAGATTGACAGGCTCCTGCATTCTCCTTGATTCCAATTAGCTCCACTGAGTTGAGCAGGGATATCACGGCAGAGCGCGTTCACTCCGCACTATGAATTAATGAGTGCTACGGCACCACTACAGCAGGATACAGTGGTTATGGTGCTTGGCGTGTGTGGGAGTACATGTTCGCTGCTCTGTGAATTTGAAGCAAATTAGCTCATTTTGGAATTTTTGATTTGTGTAATATGAGTTCTGCTAATTTTTTTTTTATCTCCATGTGATATCATTCATTTGTCCCACCAGAGTTGGGGGTGTGCAGCAATGACTTATGGCTGATATTAGTCCTGCACCGACTTATCATATCCACCTGTAGCGGAGCTGCAATATTAAATCCCAATATCTCCGCTGGTACAGAAAGTAATCCAAGAAAAGCGCTGAAAATGAAGGCAATATCCCAAATCCCCCAGTAACCGGACGAAACACAGTTCTGGGAGTCAACTAACGATTTTATTCACAAACTCCAGTATTTATGTGATTCCCCATGCAAGGGGTTTCCTTAGTCACTTTACAGGGGTTGTACAGTAGAGGACTACATAGGGAACTTAACATGCAGGACATTTCTCCCACCATGCACTGCGGTACGAGAGGGATACTCCCTCAAGAATATCTTGTTAAGTGGATTATCTTAACAAGAATATTACTTTATTTGTGCCATTGTACCGAATGACCGTTCGGCAGATAGCTGGGGTCTGAGCACACACTTTGGGAAAGTACCGCTCAGATCCCAGCATAAATAACCAAACGCCGCACGAAATACATTGTACCACCAACTTTTCAGAAAGTCACGAATACATAGGTTGGAAGAAAGTACCGAAAGACCGGCGCTCCCGAACGGCCTGGAAGTCCAGCGGTGTTCGCGCCGTTGAGTAGCCGATTTTAGTTCCAGGCTCTCGACGACCAAAGCTGGGCTAAAAGGAAATCCAAGATGGCCGCCGCCGCGTGGTCGGTAACCGAACGACAGCCACCCAGGAAATCAATTAGCAGCCGATTGATACAATGTTGCAACCGGTTAATGGGAGCCACACGACCCCCTGTGTGTGGGCTCCCATTCGGTACTTTGTTAGTTTCACGAACAGTGTGGAAAGTCACTGTTCGTGAAACTACCATATGAATGCTAGCGGCTTTCGGCTGTTAGCATACGAATGCTCTTTATTACAGGTATAGACGAATACATAAACTAACAGAATTGGACCAGCTTTTCTAGGACAACCGGTAGTGCTCTCAATTGTGATGGAGTAAGAGAGTAAAATAGAAGATAAAATAATACTCACTTCCCAATGCTCTCTAATTAAATATAGGGGTCCTCTCACCCTTCTCCCTTACAATAATTCAAAGGGGGAAAACCCGGTGGACTCTTGAGGTACCTCTCTGTAGGCGAACAGCAGATGGGGTAAGAATCGCTCCCAGTCCTAATGGGCCTCTCCAAATGTACGGAGCATCTGCTTTAAAGTTCCATTGAACCTTTCACATAACCCATTAGACTGAGGATGGTAGGCAGAATTCACAATAGGCCTAATGCCACATATTTTCCATAGTTGGTGGGTTACTTCGGCCGTGAATTGCGTACCCCTATCTGAGATTATCTCCTGGGGGAACCCCACCCAGGAGAAGACTTTCATTAAGGCTTCGCCACCATCTCGGCGTGGATATTGGAGAGGGCTACTGCCTCGGGGTACCTGGTGGCGTAATCCACCACAGTCAAGATGTACTTATTGCAGGAGGGACTGGGTTTGGGTAAGGGTCCTATTATGTCTACGGCCACCCTACTAAACGGCTCTTCTATGATGGGTAGCGGGCATAAGTTGGCCTTGTGTCGGTCACCCCTTTTGCCTACTCTCTGACAGATGTGTCTTTAGATACCTGGCCAGAAGAATGCATGGGTCAGTCGGTATCTAGTTCGGGTCATACCTAGATGCCCAGACAACGGAATGTCATGAGCGATCCTAAGGAGTTCCTGTCGATATTTCTGGGGTACTACCAGCTATCTAGTAGTAACATTTACAAATCCCCCCACTACCCTTTCAGCAATACGGTACAATAACACCTTTTCCCAAGAATACCGCTCCCCCTCTAATCCTGCCGTCACCCTATCTCTATACACTTTCAGCGTAGGGTCTACCTTAACCTCTGCCCTAAATTCAGTCGGGGTATGGGGAGTACATTGTCTCTTACCTGAGCCTCAGAGTGTGTGGATGAAGCCGTGGTGCAAGCCTGTTGCCTTGTGGTTACTGGGTGTGCCTCTTGGAGTGGGGCTTGCGGTACAAAAGCGGAAGTCATTCTGCCCAGGTCGTTTCCCAATACAACATCTGCTGGCAGTTTTTGCATCAGGCCCACCTCCACCATCCCTTCCCCCACACCCCAATTCAAGTTTACTTTTGCAGTTGGCAGTCGGTACATCGCTCCCCCTGCTACTCGGACTGCCACGGATCCGCCTGTGTGCGCTGAGCCTGGAACCAAATGAGGTGCTACTAGAGTCAGAGTGGCCCCCGAATCTCGGAGCCCTTGGACCTCCTTCCCCTCCAAGGTTACCATCTGGCGATGAGGGTGCTTATTGTCTGTGGCTTGCACAGACATCACATCATGCAATTGTAGCGGAACGCCAATATTAAATCCACGAATTCCGCTGGTTCAGGAAGTAATCCACAGTCAAGCGCTGAAACAACAAGGCAATATCCCATAACCTCCCAGTAACCGGACGAAACACAGTTCTGAGAGTCAACTGAAGTCCTTTAATTCTGCTGCACAATTTATACACGTCCCCATGCAAGGGGTTTCCTGAGTCCCTTCCCAGGGGCATTCCCAGAGAGGACTACATGGGGAACTTACAGTACAAAGCATTTCTCCCATCAGGCACTGCTGCATGAGAGGGATCCTCCTCCTAGAATATACTGTTAAGTGGATTATCCCTCCGTGCAGCAGAACCGACAATTTATATAAAAATCTTTAACTTTTCGAATATACAGTGTATTTGCACGAATGGACGTTCGGTAGATAGCTGGGGTCTGAGCGCATCATTCGTGAGATTACCGCTCAGATCCCAGCTAAAATAACCGAACGCCGCACGAAAAACACATTCATTAAGAAACATATTCAAAAGACCGATTGCCTTCCAGGGAATGAAATACCGAACGGCCCGGAACTCCCGAACGTCCTGGAGGCTCAGCGGTGTTCGTGCCGTCGAGTAGCCGTTTTTAGTACCATGCGCTCGACGACCTAACACCGCTGAGGGAACAAAGGATCCAAGATGGCCGACCGCCGCATGGTCGGTAGTCGAACGACGGCCACCCAGGAGAGCCTCTAATTACCGATTGCAACATTGTTGCAATCGGTTAACAAGCGCCACACGCCTCTAAGTGTGTGGGCTATTAGGGGTAGTGTTTTCGGTTCACGAACGGCCCGCCAAAGTGCCGTTCGTGAAATGAAAGGAAAACCCCATACAACTAACTATCTGCATTCGGCAGATAGCAATTACAGGCAATTCAAGGTATTACAGCCAGCATACAATATACATAGTTGAACACATATCCCCACCGACATACAGGCAACCCTTAAAGATACAGTCTCTTGATATAGTCCAAGTGGCTAGGTTTGCCACAGCAATATTACCAGGGGCTCTTCTGTGTGATTAAACAGTAGCTCCTGGGGTGCTGGTTCTGCTTGGTAGTGGTGCGCGGCTGCTCGTGGTGCTGGGTTCGGTCGTACTTGGCTCCATGCTTGCCGGCTCCGGTTCTGTGTACATTCTCTCGCCATGTGGCCCCATTGCTTGCAGGTATGACACTGAATGTTAGATCGGCCATTGTATCGAGACAGAGTTTGCCCCTAGTTGCTGGCCGGAATGGGGTTGTTGTGGGTGCGGTAGTGGTAGCTGTAGTAGGTTGGGTGGACGGTCGAGGATACCCTCGATTGAGTTTGCCATAATGTCTCCTGGCGTCATAGTGCTAGTCCGCCAGTCGTGCCGCTTCTGTTAGGGTGAGGGGTTTTCTGTCTCTCACCCATTCTTGTGCCTCTGGTGTCAGACCATTGTAAAATTGCTCCAACAATAGCAGTTGACGTAACTCCTCCATGGTGGTACCTTGGCTAGCTTGTATCCACCGCTGGGAGGCTTGATCCAGCTTGTGTGCCCACTCTGCGTGGGAATCTTTATCTGGTTTGCGCAGCCCTCGAAACTTGCGCCGGTATGCCTCCGGGGTAATGGCATATCTCTCCAATATGTCCTGTTTTGCCCTGGCATCATTTTTACTGTCCTCTCTGGGCACGGCCAGATATGCTTCTGCTGCCCGACCTGATTATTTTCCTGCCAGTAAAGGTACCCACACTGACTGCTCCAGATCATGCAGGTCACATAGTCTCTCAAAATCTTGTAGGTACCCATCAATCTCATCTTTGTCTTCACAAAACATTTTAAAAGCATGATGTGGTATCTTGGGCTTTACCTGGCAGGTGACTGAAGCAGCAGTAGATTCTGCTCTGGAGGGTGAATCCTGCGGTCTGTGTGCCATCACATACTCCTGCACATCCGCCATCAGTACCGTCAGCATTTCCAGCGGTACTGGCTGGGGTAGGAATTCCAGTCTGGTTCTCATCTCTTTCTGGAATGGGGTCTCTTCCATGTCTGGTGGGGGTGTAGCACTATGAGCTCTGTCTCCCTCCTTCAATTCGGCAATAAGCACAGCTTTTGACTTATTGCTGGCTATCTTACCCCTGGCTTCCTTCAACATCTGCCGTTTCAATGCAGTATAATCTGTCTCCATTCACCTCTGTATTCGGTTCTTTGTTGCATACGAATTGCCATTCACTTTCCTGTTCGGTAGTTTCAATTACCCGAACACCGCTTTTCATCTGTAAGGTTGGATCCCGTCGCTTGCCAACAATTGTAGCGGAGCTGCAATATTAAATCCCAATATCTCCGCTGGTACAGAAAGTAATCCAAGTAAAGCACTGAAAATTAAGGCAATAAAATCCCCCCAGTAACTGGACGAAACACAGTTCAGGGAGTCAACTGACGATTTTCTTCACAAGCTCCAGTATTTATGTGATTTCCCATGCAAGGGGTTTCCTTAGTCACTTTACAGGGGTTGTACAGCAGAACCGGCTTTTCACACAAAAATATGTAACATATACTTTATTCGTGCCATTGTACCGAATGACCGTTCGGCAGATAGCTGGGGCCTGAGCGCACACTTTGGGAAAGTACCGCTCAGATCCTAGCATAAATAACCGAATGCCGCATGAAATACATTTTACCACCAACTTTTCAGAAAGTCACGAATACATAGGTTGGAAGAAAGTACCGAAAGACCGGCGCTCCCGAATGGCCTGGAAGTCCAGCAGTGTTCGCGCGGTCGAGTAGCCGATTTTAGTTCAAGGAACTCAAGGACCAAACACCGCTGGGCTAAAAGGAAATCCAAGATGGCCACCGCCGCGTGGTTGGTAGTCGAACAACAGCCACCCGGGAACTCAATTAGCAGCCGATTGATACAATGTTGCACCCGGGTAATGGGAGCCACACGACCCCCTGTGTGTGGGCTCCCATTTGGTACTTTGTTCGTTTCACGAACAGTATGGAAAGTCACTGTTCGTGAAACTACCATATGAATGATATCGGCTTTCTGCTGTTAGCATACGAATACTCTTTATTACAGGTATAGACGAATACATAAACTAACAGAATTGGACCAGCTTTTCTAGGACAACCTGTAGACATATAATACCATAATCTGAAGTGGCTAGGATTGCCACAACTAATATCCCATATACAGGGCTCTAACACTAATATCCTATATACAGGGGTCTAACACTAATATCCCATATACAGGGCTCTAACACTAATATCCCATATACAGGGATCTAACACTAATATCCCATATACAGGGATCTAACACTAATATCCCATATACAGGGCTCTAACACTAATATCCCATATACAGGGTCTAACACTAATATCCCATATACAGGGGTCTAACACTAATATCCCATATACAGGGGTCTAACACTAATATCCCATATACAGGGATCTAACACTAATATCCCATATACAGGGGTCTAACACTAATATCCCATATACAGGGGTCTAACACTAATATCCCATATACAGGGGTCTAACACTAATATCCCATATACAGGGGTCTAACACTAATATCCCATATACAGGGATCTAACACTAATATCCCATATACAGGGGTCTAACACTAATATCCCATATACAGGGGTCTAACACTAATATCCCATATACAGGGGTCTAACACTAATATCCCATATACAGGGGTCTAACACTAATATCCCATATACAGGGGTCTAACACTAATATCCCATATACAGGGATCTAACACTAATATCCCATATACAGGGGTCTAACACTAATATCCCATATACAGGGATCTAACACTAATATCCTATATACAGGGGTCTAACACTAATATCCCATATACAGGGGTCTAACACTAATATCCCATATACAGGGGTCTAACACTAATATCCCATATACAGGGGTCTAACACTAATATCCCATATACAGGGGTCTAACACTAATATCCCATATACAGGGGTCTAACACTAATATCCCATATACAGGGGTCTAACACTAATATCCCATATACAGGGGTCTAACACTAATATCCCATATACAGGGGTCTAACACTAATATCCCATATACAGGGGTCTAACACTAATATCCCATATACAGGGGTCTAACACTAATATCCTATATACAGGGCTCTAACACTAATATCCATATACAGGGCTCTAACACTAATATCCCATATACAGGGGTCTAACACTAATATCCCATATACAGGGGTCTAACACTAATATCCCATATACAGGGGTCTAACACTAATATCCATATACAGGGTCTAACGCTAATATCCCATATACAGGGGTCTAACGCTAATATCCTATATACAGGGGTCTAACGCTAATATCCCATATACAGGGATCTAACGCTAATATCCAATATACAGGGATCTAACGCTAATATCCCATATACAGGGGTCTAACGCTAATATCCCATATACAGGGATCTAACGCTAATATCCCATATACAGGGGTCTAACACTAATATCCCATATACAGGGGTCTAACACTAATATCCCATATACAGGGGTCTAACACTAATATCCCATATACAGGGGTCTAACACTAATATCCCATATACAGGGATCTAACATTAATATCCCATATACAGGGGTCTAACATTAATATCAGTGTTTCTTTCTCTGCTTTGCTTCTTCTCCCCAACTCCTCTCTGTTGGTGTCCCCCAAGGTTCAGTCCTTGGTCCCCTACTGTTCTCCATCTATACTGCATGGTAAACTCATTAGCTCCTTTGGCTTCCAATATCATTTCTATGCGGATAACACGCAAATCTACCCGTCCTCTCCTGATCTCTTCCCGTCCCTCTTGACTAGTGTATCTGACTGCCTCTCTGCTGTTTCTAACTGGATGGCTGCCCACTTCCTTAAACTAAACTTGACCAAAACTGAAATTCTGGTCTTTCCTCCCTCAAGTGTTGTTACTCCTGTGTCTGTCTCCCTCCAAGTCAACGCTGCCTAGGTGTTCACTTTGACTCCGACCTCTCCTTCAAGCCTCATGTTCAATCTATCGCCAAATCCTGTAATTTCCATCTCAAAAACATTGCGCGCATCTGCCCCTACTTAACGCCAGATGCGACTAAGGTGTTGGTCCATTCCACTGTCCTTACTCGCCTTGACTACTGTAATCCGCTTCTCAGTGGTCTTAGTGGCAGTAGTTCTGTTTAGTACAGGCAAGCACTCACAATTTATACACACATTTTAACCCCCAACAGCCTCATATACATACAATAGGGTGCATAAAGTACTATAATACAAAGAAAGGTGGGGTCAGACAATAGCAAGGGTTGATGGGAGATTGAGGAGGGACAAAGCAGCCAGTTTAAACTGGTCTGGCAGTGTCCCTGGGACAACGCCCTGCTGGAGAAACAATAGGACAGGAAAAAAGGGGAAGGGGAGAGGCACAGACAATACATTCAACATACTCGTCCTCTGGGTCTGAGAGATAATTGAGTCAGGAACTGTACAAACTCATTTATCTCCAGGTACAGAAAAATACACAATTTCACAACACCCCAAAAGTACCCCAAACATCCATGGAAACCCCTCAGGGGTCACATACCCAGATAGCCCTGATCTGAGTGGCCATCATATCCAAAAATCACTCAGATTGGTTCAGTAGTTTGGATTTTCCATGGAAGTCAACTTTTAACATGTCTTTTTACATGGCCAATAGTCTTTGGACAGGAGGCTAGCCAGCAGGCTCCCCCAGGAACACGTGGCAGAGGCATCTTTGCCACACTAAACAACCTCAACCTCCAAAATGTATCATGCATTTCAGTTAGTCACCCTACATTTTAATGTTTTCCTTGTTACATTGTTTAGTAATTATATGGCTAGGTGTTGCTACTGACTGTCTACGTTTATGTCAGGCCCAAATTTGGGCCTATAGATGTGGTTAGGATTTATGATACTTACTGTTAATAATCTGTCTTATTTCAATGTTCATCACTACGTGCGGGCCTAAAAACCTAGGGATAGGCTCACTTTTACATAATTTCATTGGATTGCATTTGTGTGTTTACTTACGTTCGTGCCCGTTTGGCACTTCTGTGGTTTTATCCGTACTTTTCAATGTACACTGTATTTCTCCTTCCTCACAACACTTTTTCAGGTCTCCCATCGGTTGCTGTTACCAAGTCTCTCCATCCATTACTATTATTTCTGTTCCTTGATTTTACATTTATCTTGATATGTTAGTTAAATCGCTCAAGGCATCACTCAGCCTTATCACTTCTATTGGGTACGAACCCACGTTTTTACTGGTTTAAACGCCCCTTATTCCTGGGTTGACGAGGGGCTTGGCTGTTTATGCTTGACCCATGCATTATGAACCTAACGTTTCTTTTAGTACGATTCATGTACATTTACACTCTTCTTTTTAAAAAGTATTTCTATCTAGGATGTATCGACTTCTCTCATGTTATCTGTTATTTCTGTTTAGAGGTCCTTCACACCACCATTGTTGTCCATAATCTTCACAGGTATATTCAATAATCTTAATTTGTACTTCTGGTTCTAGATATCTGATTCTATATAGTTCATGTATAATATATTACTCATAGGTAACAGTCAGGTTCTTCCCTTACACTCAAAATATGCACATCATCTGTTACTTAACCCCTTAAGGACACATGACATGTGTGACATGTCATGATTCCCTTTTACTCCAGAAGTTTGGTCCTTAAGGGGTTAAAGGACCACTATAGTGCCAGGAAAACATGCTCGTTTTCCTGGCACTATAGTGCCCTGAGGGTGCCCCCACCCTCAGGGTCCCCCTCCCACCGGGCTCTGGGGAGAGGAAGGGGTTAAAATCTTACCTTTCTCCAGCGCCAGGCGGGGAGCTTTCCTCCTCCTTCCTAGCGATGTCATCGGCTGAAAGCTAATGCGTGGCAGGAGCCGCGCGCGCATTCAGCCAGTTCATAGGAAAGCATTATCAATGCTTTCCTATGGACGCTGGCGTCTTCTCACTGTGATTTTCACAGTGAGAAGCATGCAAGCGCCTCTAGTGGCTGTCAATGAGACAGCCACTACAGGCTCTAGTGGCTGGATTAACCCTAATGTAAACATGGCAGTTTCTCTGAAACTGCTATGTTTATAAAAACAGGGTTAACCCTAGCTGGACCTGGCACCCAGACCACTTCATTAAGCTGAAGTGGTCTGGGTGCCTATAATGGTCCTTTAAGGGTATGTGGAGTTACATCATTTAACTGGCCTTTTACGGATTTCCGAGGCCCACAGAATTTAAAGTAGTTTGTCAGACTAATGTCAGTTCAAGACTTGAAACATTTGACATTATTAAAGAACACGACAATACTCTCCTTGCTAACATCCAAAACGAATCAAACCAATCACCCAACTTTGATACCACTATATCCCACCAATAACCAATGGTGCCCTGATAAAACACTCGATTCCTACCTATCCACAGCTGGCTGTGTCATACTCTCGCTACACGGGTACCCACTTACTACCTCCAAATGTATTTTCTATTATTTTCTAATATTTTGCAATAAAATGTGTTTACTTGGTTAACCTTTTTGCCCTCTTATATTACAGGCCTACCCGGACGTTGGTTTTGGCATACCTCAACCAGCTTTGCTCAAATACAAATTACACCTAATACGATTATGTTTCTGACCACAAATATTTCAATAATTGGCTATTTTCTGGTGGATTGTTTGATCATATTGTGGTGGAATCTCGGTAAAAATAAATTTAGTAGGCCGAGATTACCACGTGGCATGTGTACGTGCATATGCTGACGTATCGATCAGTTGGTTGCACGAGGCAAGATACGATCAGTAGTGTACGGAGCATGTGCAAGAATACAGGATGTAGTATTCCCCTCCTCCATTGTGCTGGACAAGCCATGCGGTCAAGCAGGAAGTTAATTCTTATTTGTAATGATTGGTCAAGAGAATGTGTGGGTGGAGCTTAATATGGGAGGAGTTATGTGCCTATATAGGGAGCCTGCACTATTGTTCAGGGCTCAGAACTTGCTGTATTTTTGGTGACATTAGTCCCTCTGAGTCCCGATCGGTGATCCAATAAAGAATCTCTTCCTTCCTGAAGAAACCTGTGTCCATCTCTCTGTGCTTTGCTTCCGTCAGTTTCTCCGGTATCATTTGGTGCATTGGCCGGGAAGCTCATCGTTCAACGGTAGCTGAGAGGCAGAGGCGTGAGACGGTCTATCTTTGCCCACGTTCTCTACGGCTGCACCCCTGAACTTCTGCGTGGACCTCCCTTCGTCTCGGCGCCACTGGTCTGTTGTCCAGGAGATCATCGGCCTCTACGTAAGAAGTGCTGGGGTGTCCCCGTCGATGAGTGTGAACTCAGGTTCAGGAACGAGGAGGTAAGACAACTGCTGTTTTAGACGGCAGACCCACTAGGGGTATACCGATTGTGCGGTAGGCCCAAAAGGGGTTTAAATCTGTGTATGGAATCTGCCCCCTCTGTCGGAGGGAAGGAGCGAAGGCGCACCGCTCGATCGAACGCTCTTTAGTAAGACCGTTTGATCTGGTTAGTCAGGCGGGGTCCTGTGTAAATAGCCCTAGCCGGACACCGGTGTCTTGTCTAGACTAGCGTTCTAGGGTGTATATTACGTTCGCTAGGTCGGAGGGACCGGGAGACTAAGCGGCGCCTGTGTAAATTCGGTTCGCTAGCTCTCAACCTATCTTGGCTAAGTGGGAAGGCGTGTAAATTTGGAACCCACTAGACTTTTGATAGAGTAAATAGACTAGAAGGGCAATTTTGTAAATTTCGCCCTCTAGTTCGCTATATGTGGTGTTTGGGCAGTGTGGCTAACCAAAACGGGTGTATATAGTTTTAGGTAGTCCATTCAAGGTACTGGCCAATAGTTTAGTTGGGATTGTAAATGTGTTAAAGATTGTTAGTAAAGTGTATATCTTGTTAGATAGCGCGAGCTCAGCCGTCTAGCGAGAGTGTTAATAGTGTGTTGCTGTATCATAGTGCACGGTACCATAACCCTGTATATTTACTGACACTGTATATAAGTACTAATCATTGTCGTCTATTGCATGTTTAACACCGTAACCACTAATAATTGTATTGTGACCTTAAATTGTGCTTTGACCTATGCTAACCGTACTGTAACCGATACTAGTAAAAGACGATGTTACTGGGGTGTGTTATAGACGGGTAATTCATATATAGAGAATTATAGCGTGGGTGACTGTATAGTTTCGCCAAAGGGCATAATATTGATTATTTAGTGACTGGTGTAACAGCTGTGTGTGTACGGGAATTCCCTGAGTGATTATTGTGTTATTGTGTACGTTTCACTCGGTAACTGTACCACGTGGTGCTGTTGCCAGAGGAAACGGGTGTGACTGTTGAATAAGAACGCGTGCATAGTATTCGTTGTCAACGACGTTCCATTGATAAGTATGGGCGCGTCAGAGTCAACGATTTCGGATCCCTTAGGTTGTATGGTAAAGAATTTTAAAAAGGGATTCAAAACATGTGATTTTGGGGTTAAAATGTCTCCTGTACGTTTGGTCACTTTGTGCACTAGGGAGTGGCCTACTTTGGTTGCGGCATGGCCGCCGCGTGGCAGTTTGGATCCAACCCTGGTACAGCGTGTACACGTGGCTGTATCAGGTAGGCCTGAACTTTACGGACAGTTTCCATACATTGATTGTTGGGGGCAGGCCGTAAACGACTCGCCAAAATGGATCCGGATATGCCACGAGGAGCAATGTCGCCTCATGGTGGCCAGGACTTGTTTGTCCACTAGGACTGGTGTTAGGCCCATTTTGGACACGCCCCCTGAGTCCGAGATCCCTTTGCCGCCCCTTACTTTCCTTTAAGAGGAAGTGACGCGAATGCAGGAAGCTCTGCACCCCTTCCCCTATTGCCCCCATCCACTTCCGCTTCCTCCTCCAGTACAGAATCCACCCCCCCTCGTATTAAAACTCCCCTTCCGGAACCAGGACCAACCCCCATTAGATCTGAATATCCTGATTTGGCGCCACTTCAAACTTCCGGTCAAGCTTCTTCTAGCTCGGCTCGGAGTATACTATTCACTAACTTTTCCCAAAATCAAGTTCCCACATCCTCATGCCCTATTACCTCTCGACCGGAACCTTTAACTGACGCCCCTCCACGTAGCCCCATACTAACCCGACAACTGACCGGTACCCAACAATTAAAACATTATCAGATGCCTCTTCGTCTGAATCCTGGGTCAGCCTATATCGATGCCGCAGGTCAAATGGCACATGCTGACCCAGTCTTCGTATATGTCCCGTTCACGACTACCGATCTCTTGAATTGGAAGACCCACAATTCCTCGTACACTGAGAAACCACAAGCTATGACCGATCTGTTCACCTCGATAGTTCAGACACATAACCCGACATGGGCTGATTGCCAGCAGTTATTAATGACATTGTTCAATAATGAGGAAAGGACAAGGATTAACCAAGCGGCCATTAAGGCGCTAGAGGAGAGAGCCCGTGCTTTAAATCAAGCCAATCCGGCAGCATGGGCCGCAACACATTACCCTAACACCGATCCTGACTGGAATGTAAATGGCGCAGATATGGCTCAACTTAAAGCCTATAGAGATGCTATAATTGCTGGCATGAAAGCCGGAGGGAAGAAAGCTATTAACATGTCGAAGACAGTTGAGGTGATTCAGAAAAGTGATGAAGCGCCCAGTGTCTTTTATGACCGATTATTGGAGGCATACCGCTTGTATACCCCCTTTAATCCGGAAGACGCTGATAATTCCCGAATGGTAAACTCCGCCTTTGTCAGCCAAGCTTACGGAGATATTAAGCGCAAGCTACAGAAATTAGAAGGGTTTGCAGGTATGTCTATCACCCAACTAATGGAGGTAGCGAACAAAGTATATATGAATAGGGAAACAGAAAGTAAGAAAGAGGAAGAGCGCAAGATGCGTAGAAAGGCAGATATGCTAGCGGTAGCGATCGCAGGCGTAGATAGACGGGGCCCAGATAGAGGCGATGGTAGATGGAATAGGGAGCCTTTGAGTAGGAATCAGTGCGCGTACTGCAAGGAAGAAGGGCATTGGAGGAACGAGTGTCCGCAAAGAGAGCAGTATGAGAGAGACTTACCCAGGGCAGGTTACGGAAACTTTAGAGGCAGAGCGAGAGGTAGAGGAGGCCCCGGAGGGAGTAATGGTAATAGAGGGAGTAATGGGAACAGAGGAAGTGTAAGGGAAGATAGGTACTATCCAGCAGCGCAAAGGTCCCGCGATAGAGAAGGTAGGGACTTTGTGGGATTGGCTGACACGGTCATGGAGGACTATTGATACCGACCGGGCTCCATCCCCCTTGGTCGAGCGGAGCCTATGGTCGATGTATCAATAGGGGAAAAAGGAGTGCGTTCATGATCGACACTGGTGCTGAACATTCGGTGGTGACTAATCTAGTTGCTCCTCCATCTGGAAGAACTATTACTGTAATAGGAGCAACTGGAAGAAGTGCTGAAAAACCGGTTCTTAAAAGTCGACTCTGTACATTGGGAGGCCACGTAGTAAAACATCAATTCCTTTATATGCCTGAGTGTCCAGTCCAATTGCTGGGACGTGATATGCTATCCAAATTACAAGCGCAGATTACGTTCCTACCAAATGGAACAACATCCTTAAAGTTTAATGGACCTTCAGGTATTATGACATTGTCCGTACCAAAGGAAGAAGAGTGGCGACTTTATACAGTGTTGACTAGCCAAAACCCGAGGAGTGATGAATCCTTATTTAACATACCAGGAGTTTGGGCAGAGAACAACCCACCAGGACTGGCCCGCAATATTCCACCTATTAAAATCGAACTAAAACTTGGGGTTTATCCAGTAAGCCTGAGACAATATCATATTCCGCAGAAGGCTAAGAAGAACATCCAATCTTATCTGGATAAGTTCATACGGTATGGTATCCTAAAATTCTGTACTTCCCCCTGGAACACCCCATTGCTGCCTGTTCAAAAGCCCGGTACAGATGAGTATCGACCTGTGCAGGACTTGAGAGCAGTCAATGATGCGGTTGTTAGTATACATCCAGTCGTGCCCAATCCATATAACCTGCTTGCTTTAATTCCGGGCGGGGCTACTTACTTTACAGTCTTAGATCTCAAAGATGCCTTCTTTTGCCTCCGAATTGCCGCAGAAAGCCAATGTATCTTCGCTTTCCAATGGGAAAATGCTGTAACGGGCTCGAAACGCCAAATGACCTGGACAAGATTGCCCCAGGGGTTTAAAAATTCACCTACCCTATTTGGTTCAGCTCTAAGTCAAGATCTACTAGATTTCGAGTCTATCCCAGGAGAGTGTGTATTATTACAATATGTAGATGACTTGTTGATAGCAGCAGTTACAAAGGAAGTATGTCAGCAAGCAACGCACGATCTACTACACATTCTCTGGAAGGCAGGATACAAGGTGTCAAGAAGGAAGGCTCAGTTGTGTTTGCCAACTGTCAAATATCTGGGATTCCATATCTCTGAAGGTCAAAGAATTATGGGGCCAGAGAGAAAAGAAGCTGTGTGCCAAATACCGATACCCAGGAATAGAAGACAAGTGCGAGAATTCTTGGGGCAGCAGGCTTCTGTAGGATATGGATTCCCAGCTACGCGATACTGGCAAAACCTCTGTATGCAGCTATCAAAGGTACAGAGCACGACCCCTTCTTATGGACTCAAGAACAGCAAACGGCATTCGAAGATGTGAAGAGGGCTTTGATGAGTGCCCCAGCATTAGGTCTACCTGACCACACACGGCCATTCTACCTGTATGTACATGAGCAAAGAAGAATGGCTGTGGGAGTATTGACACAGTACTTGGGATCATGGCAAAGACCTGTTGCCTACATGTCTAAGCAACTGGATGCAGTGGCCAGCGGACTTCCACCTTGTCTAAGAGCTGTAGCTGCAGCCGCCCTGCTAGTAGCTGAAGCCGATAAACTCACTCTGGGTCAAGAACTTTATGTACGAGTTCCACATGCAGTACAGACGTTGTTGGATTACAAAGGAAATCATTGGTTTAGTAACAGCCGTATGACCAAGTATCAAGCAATGTTGTGTGAAAACCCAAGAGTGCATTTAGAGACTGTAAATACCTTAAATCCAGCTACCCTTTTGCCACAACCTACTGAAAGTCAACATGATTGTTTGGAAGTAATGGATGAAGTATTTTCAAGTAGACCAGATCTTCGTGATTTTCCCATCCAGAACCCTGATGTTCAATATTACACCGACGGCAGTAGTTATGTAAAAGAAGGGATCCGCTATGCAGGATATGCAGTAACAACGATAGACAAGGTGATAGAAGCTCGGCCACTGGCAAAAGGAACATCAGCACAAAAGGCAGAATTGATAGCACTGACACGAGCGTTACAATTGGCTGAAGGTTTAAGAGTGAACATCTACACGGACTCCAAGTATGCGTTTTTAACCACTCATGCCCACGGAGCTTTGTATAAAGAAAGAGGACTATTGAATTCAGAAGGCAAAGAAATCAAATACGCAGCTGAGATCCTACAACTATTGGAAGCAGTGTGGGAGCCGAAAGAAGTCGGTATTATACATTGTCGGGCGCATCTGAGAGGAGATGGTGATGTAACCAAAGGGAATCGGATGGCAGATAGTGCAGCTAAGCGTGCTGCTGAATCAGGAAGACAGGAATATGTGGGGCATATAGCTGCTCTTATACCAACTCCACTGTCTCAATGGACTCCAATTTATACAGCTCAAGAAGAGGAGTGGTTAAGGACTGAACCTGGAAAGTATTTGGAGAACAAATGGTATCAGTTAGAAGATGGAAGAATAGTTATTCCAGCATCACTAGCGGTAGAAATTGTCCAAAACTATCATAACGGGACACATTCTGGGAGAGACAGTACAGAAGAATCTCTCAGAAAACATTTCTACATACCAAGATTGTCCAACTTGACTCAGGCCATTGTACGTAGATGTGTAACGTGTGCTAAAAATAATGCAAGACAAGGACCAGTAAAGCCACCAGGAGTCCAGTTTATGGGGGGACTTCCCATGTCCGATTTACAAATTGACTATACAGTGATGCCTAAATCGGGTGGACATCGCTACCTGCTGGTAGTGGTGTGCACCTATTCAGGCTGGGTAGAAGCATGTCCTACTCGTACAGAGAAAGCAGGAGAAGTCGTGAGATTCTGCTCTATAGGATCGGACAATGGTCCAGCTTTTGTTCATCAGTGCCTACAACAACTGACTCATATGCTTGGTATAAAGTGGAGGCTTCATACGGCATATAGACCCCAGAGTTCTGGTAAGGTAGAGAGAATGAATAGAACTATTAAGAATCAGTTGGCTAAAATGTGTCAGGAAACCCAACTTAAGTGGAACGTTCTCTTGCCCATAGCTCTATTGCGAATCCGTAGTACACCTACCAGAAGGATGGGCCTCTCTCCTTTTGAAATCATGTACGGGCGACCACCTCCCGTGCTTGGTAACTTAAGGGGGGATTTGAGTCAGTTGGGAGAAGGAATTACCCGGCAGCAGGTTGTAGAGTTGGGTAAGACTATGGAGGAGGTACAGAAATGGGTACAAGATAGATTACCTGTGAATATTTATCCCCCAATTCATAGTTACCACCCAGGCGACCAAGTGTGGATTAAAGAGTGGAATAATGTGCCGTTAGGGCCCAAGTGGAGAGGTCCTTATGTTGTTCTTCTGTCTACCCCTACAGCGATAAAAGTAGCCGAAGTGGCTCCGTGGATACATCACTCCAGGGTTAAACCAGCAGCAGCCGATTCCTGGCAAGTTACAGCAAATCCAGAGAATCCCTGCAAGATCCGGTTAAAACGCACGACTCAGTCGGAGTGACGAGGAACCTTGTAGATTACAAATTTTATTGTTTCAGAGACTTGGTAAGTGAGTGAGAAGGCCATAATAAAGCCTGTCCACTCACCAACGAGTGTATAAGTCAGGGAAAGTCTTGAGGGGACCCCTGTGAAGACGAGCAGAACTCCATTCCCTGCAGTCCTTACATCCTGGAAGCTGAGGTGCCTTCGCACGGACGAAGACTGAGGATGACGACGAAAGATGTATTTTTAATAATGTTTATTTATGTGTATTTTTATATTCAGGAAGGTAGAGGTACCAACACTCCTAGCTGTGAGGTATGCATTAAGACTACAAGAACAGGTAACCATATATCCCAGACCCTAATTTGGCATTCGCAATATGAGTGTAAAGGAGATGTATCAAGATGTAGATACTTAAATATAGAATATAGTGTGTGTCATTTAGGAGTAGGAGAACCTAAGTGCTTCAGTCCTGAGTATCAACCCCGTACAATTTGGTTGACTCTCAGAAATGGAGATCCTCAGGGGACCCTAATTAATAAGACGGTATTAGAATCCGTATATTCTTCAGGTGCTCTGCTATTTGATGCGTGTAAAGCAATATCAAGTGGTAGAAAGCCGTGGAATGTATGTGGGGATCTTAGATGGGAGAGGACGTATGGGTCTAACGATAAATATATTTGTCCCAGTAGTAAAAATAAATATGTAAGTCCAAGATGCCCAAATAGAGATTATAACTTCTGCCCATATTGGTCTTGTGTGGGGTGGGCGACTTGGGGACAGACAGCAGACAAGGACATGATTGTGACTAAGTTGCCTACTAATCCATATTGTAAGTCTATGGAATGCAATCCAATCCATATACTTATAAATAACCCTGACAAGTTCTTAGATAAATATGGTAATTTATTTGGGTTTCAAATATATGGGACGGGTTTAGACCCTGGGACAATATTGTTTATAGGAATAGAGACTGATACGGTAACCTCCCAAACTCATCAAGTACACCATTCCTTTTATGAAGAGATGAGCATAGATAATAAGATCCCCCATAATGCTAAAAACTTGTTCATTGATTTAGCCGAGAGTATTGCCGGTAGTCTTAATGTTACCAACTGCTATGTGTGTGGAGGTACTAACATGGGAGACCAATGGCCTTGGGAAGCAAAGGAGGTAATGTCCGGTTCTGAGGCAGTTGACCAATTAATATCTACACAAGCCGACTATCATATGAGTGTTAGAGGTAAATCTGAGTGGAGATTGAAGACCTCCATCATAGGTTATGTTTGCATAGCGAGGAAAGGAATGATGTATAATACTTCTGTAGGAGAATTAACTTGTCTAGGGCAAAAAGCTTATGATGATGATACAAAGAATACAACTTGGTGGTCGGCTTCAAATGTCTCAGAACCATCTAACCCGTTTGCAAGATATGCCAATTTAAAGGACGTATGGTTTGATCTATCCATTACATCTAACTGGAGAGCCCCAGCGAATTTGTACTGGATCTGTGGTAAGAAGGCCTATTTGGAGTTACCACAGGACTGGGAAGGGGCATGTGTGTTGGGTATGTTGAAACCATCCTTCTTCTTGTTGCCTATTGAAACAGGTGAGACTTTAGGTGTTAAAGTGTATGATGTGAATCATAGGAAGAAAAGGGGACCCATAGAGATAGGTGCCTGGGAAGATAATGAATGGCCTCCCCAGCGTATTATAGATTATTATGGGCCAGCCACGTGGGCAGAGGATGGTACCTTTGGTTATAGAACCCCTATTTATATGCTCAACCGCATTATAAGGTTACAGGCGGTGGTTGAGATCATTACTAACGAGACATCACAAGCGCTCAATCTTCTAGCGAAGCATAATACCAGGATGAGGACAGCAGTTTACCAAAATAGATTAGCCTTGGATTATCTTTTGGCAGTAGAGGGAGGTGTATGTGGGAAGTTTAACCTGAGCAATTGCTGTCTTCAAATAGATGACGAAGGGCAAGCAATAGCTGAGCTTACTAGCCATATGGTTAAACTAGCGCATGTGCCTACTCAGGTATGGAAAGGGTACAATCCAAGTAGTTGGTTTGGTAGCTGGTATGAGTGGTTTGGAGGGCTTAAGGCAGTGGTAGGTGGAGTCCTACTGATTTTAATGTTGTGTCTACTCCTGCCGTGTCTTATACCCTTAGTAGTTAGGTCTGTGCAAAGCCTGATAGAAAATATAGCAGAGAGGAAGGTGTGGCAGAAGCAGCCACAAGAGACTGTACCTGCATTATTATTCCCTGTATAGAGGGAAACAATGTTGCCAGAGAGGTAATTGGGTTCGTGGGTGGCCGCCGTTCGCATAAAAACCACGTGGCGGCGGCCATCTTAACTGCCGAACAGCGGCGCCTGGTCGTCGAGCGCCTGGAACTAAAACCGGGCGCTCGACTACCCAGACACCGCTCAGACCTCCAGGACCACGGAACTGCCCGATTCAAACTGCCGAACGGCCCGCCGTTCGGTAGGATGAATCCCCCAGACTAGGGGATTCATCCGAACCTAAGATTAGAGCCGGATGGCTGAACATTCGGTACTTTCAGTTCAGTGTAATAGACCGACCGCAGGGCCAGAATCCATGGAGCTGTTTTCGGCTACCAAATCCCTGCGGTCGGTCAAATCTTTGAATGTCTGTAACTCCCGAACCCCTGGTCTGATCTGGGTGAAATTTGAGTATGTTGCTCACCCAGACCAGACCAACCAGGGGACCCCTCATTTGTCACCATACCCCCTGTATTTAGGGGACATCCAGAAATGGGGGAAAACTCTGTTCCCACTAATGAGCTTAACTGTTAATCTAAGGGGAGGAGAGGGAGAGGAGGTAACCACGATGTGATTGGATATGTTAAGTTACCTCCCTTGCATGGGAAAAAGTCATAAAAGCAAATGTGTGAATAAACCTGGCAGTTGACCTCCAAGCTATGTGTCGTCTAGTTCTTGGAGGGAAGGGATTGTAACTACGCTACCTGTTTTGTACCTGTCTTGGATTGCTGTTCCTGTCTACCAGTGGAGCTACCTTGGATAATACCTCTACTCCGCTACAATTGGTGGCAGCGGTGGGATCGTACTACACAGCAAAAAGGAGTCAGCAGGAATTAAAAAGGACTGAATGGAAACGGATTATACCCTCTTAAAACGGGACACGCTAAGAGAGCTACTAGAAGCGAGAGGGAGGATAGCAAGCAACAAAACAAAGGCTATCCTAATCGCAGAACTCATGGAAGGAGACAGAGTCGCAGCTGCTGCAGCACCTCCAAGGGAGGAAGAATCTGAGTTTGCCAGGGAATATAGGTGCAGGATGGCTCTATTCCCACCAGACGTAGCAGCGCAGAAGGCAGACCAGATTTACAATGATGTACAGGCATACATCATGCTGCGAACGACACCGAGGAACCAACAAGAGGGGGAAGGAATCGCAATGGCTGTCCCCACCCCGCCAGCAAAAGCTAAAATACCGTACCAGGCATTTAAAGCATTTAATGATACCGAGGGGGACATTGATGGCTATTTACAGGACTTTGAACGGTTGTGCCAGCTACATGCCATTAGCACCGAAGACCAAGTGCCCCTGCTAGCGGGTAACCTGTCAGGCCGCGCCGCAGATGCCTACCGAGCCATGCCGGCAGAGGACATCCGGGACTATCAGAAGGTAAAACAAACCTTGCTCGCACGGTATGCCATTACACCTGAGGCATACCGAATACTGTTCCGGAAACTACTCAAACCGGGAAAAGACTCGCATGCAGAATTCGCACACCGACTACAACGGGCAGCCACCGGGTGGATAGAGGCAGCAAAAGCCATCACGTCCCAAGAGATCACGCAGTTGATGGTGCTGGAACAATTCTACCAATGTTTGTCAGAAGATCTACAGATTTGGGTAAGAGATCGTAAACCCCGTACGCTGCAAGAGGCCGCTAAGTTAGCAGATGAGCATCAGGACACCCGGCGGGAACAGCACTCATCTACTAGAGTGCAATCCACGCCAAACGTTCCCCGACTTACCCCAGTAGATTCACCCCGACCAGGGGGGACCTACCAGTCACAACCCCCCCGGTACAACAACCGGGCATCTATCCGGTGCCATACCTGTAACCAGCTAGGGCATATGCAACGAGACTGTCCCCGAAACCGGGCCAGGCCGGCCTGGACCCCTCCACGACCACCAACCACCCCTCGAGCCGCAGTCCACTGCTATCAGGCCAGAGCATTGGCTCAACCTTTCACCCCTACCCAAATAGAGGAACCCTTGGGCACCCTCCATGAGGTAAACCCGGTACAGGCGGCATCCGACAACCGCCAAGGCCACCGACAAGTGGTACACGTGGAGGGAAAGCGGATGGAGGGATTACGAGATTCTGGGGCCACCATCACTCTGATACGGAATCATTTAGTGGCCCCGAACCATCTCACTGGAGACTGTATTGCGGTTAGGGTGGCAGGGGGAGCCATTTACAAAGTACCCACCGCGAAACTACATTTGGACTGGGGAGTGGGGGCAGGGCAAATTGAAGTGGGGATGATGCAGGACCTACCTGCGGATGTGATTTTGGGGAACGACTTGGGGGAGCTAACCTCCGCTTTTGTTACCCGACCTCCTCCACAGGAGGCATACCCGGTCGTCACCCGTCAACAGGCTCGCACCACGGCACCACACATCGACTCTGAGGCTCCGGTAAGCCCGAACCCCCCTGATCACCCTGTGTTACCCTGGGCCGCCCCATTAGAATTTGGTAGCGAGGTCGCCCTAGACCCATCCCTACAAGTTTACAAGGACCGGGTAGATAAAAACCAGACTGGCATAGAGGGGGAAAGATACGCTTGGGATAAGGGGTTATTATACCGGTATGCCGAAAAGATAGTAGCCGGATCAGTTCCCGTACCCATCAAACAGTTAATTGTGCCTCGGAGGTATAGACAAGAGTTAATGCGAATCGCCCATGACATCCCCATGTCAGGCCACCTAGGGATCAGCCGAACCAAACATCGGCTGCTGCAAAATTTCTTCTGGCCAGGGATATCCCAGGATATTAAGCAGTACTGTAATACCTGTGATACCTGCCAAAGAGTAGGGAAGCGAGGGGACCGATACAAGGCCAAACTACACACCCTGCCCATAATCGAAGAACCCTTTAGCCGGGTAGCAGTAGACATAATCGGACCGCTGAAACAAAAGAGCCCGTCTGGCAAAAAATACATCTTAACCGTAGTAGACTACGCCACTAGATACCCAGAAGCAGTGGCCCTAACAAATGTGCATGCAGAGACCATAGTAGACGCCCTTATGCGCATATTTACCCGCATGGGGATACCCCGGGAGATTATTTCCGATAGGGGTACCCAATTCACCACTGAGGTCACTCACCAGCTGTGGAAAGTATGCGGGGTCCAAGCTATCCTTAACTCCCCCTACCACCCCCAGTCCAATGGCCTCTGCGAACGTTTCAATGGAACACTAAAACAGATGATTCGCACGTTCGTAGCAACCCAGAAAGACTGGGAGCGGTTCCTACCCCACCTCCTGTTCGCCTACCGAGAGGTGCCCCAAGAGTCCACTGGGTTCTCCCCTTTCGAATTGTTATTCGGCAGGAGAGTAAGGGGACCCCTAGATCTAATCAGGGAACACTGGGAGGGGGGAACGACAATTAACGGCACCCCTATCGTACCTTATGTGTTGGAGTTTCGGAACCGCTTGGAGGCATTGACCCGGGCCGTGCGCGACAACCTCCAGGCGGCTCAGACCCGCCAGCGCCGATGGTATGATAGGGGAGCCAGGGACCGCAGCTTTCAGGTCGGCCAGAAGGTACTAGTCCTACGACCCGTCACTACTGATAAGCTGCAGGCTTCCTGGCAGGGCCCATTCCAGGTGGTAGAGCAAATCTGTGATACCACCTATATAATTGGCCCCTGCGCCGGGACCGGGGGTAAACGCATGTTCCATGTAAACATGCTAAAACCCTACCGCCAGCGCACAGAGGAGGTATCCGCCATCTGCGCCTCAGCTGCGGAGGACGCAGATAACCTACCCCTCCCTGATATGCTGGCCCGAGGAACTCTGCAGGAGGATCTAGCCGCTGTACAGTTAGGGGAGCGCTTGGATCCTCAGGAAAGAGCTCAGGCCCAAAGTCTAATTAGGGAAAAAGGAGCCACTTTTTCCAACCTCCCGGGATATACCCCGCTAGCTACCCATCGAGTAGAAACCCTAGACTCGACCCCGCTCCGCCAACCGCCCTACCGCATTCCTGAAGCGGTGAGGGGGAACATGTACAAAGAGTTGAAAGAAATGTTGCAGTTAGGAGTAATTGAGCCTTCGGATAGCCCCTGGGCATCCCCCGTAGTACTCGTGCCAAAACGGGATGGAACTACCCGCTTCTGCGTAGATTACCGGAGACTCAATGATAAAACCGTGTCCGATGCCTATCCCATGCCCCGGATAGATGAGTTACTAGACAAAATGGCTAGGGGTAAATACTTAACCACCATTGATCTTTGCAAGGGATATTGGCAAATTCCTCTAGCCGAGGACGCTATTCCCAAATCGGCCTTCGTCACCCCATTTGGCCTGTACCAATTTCGGGTCATGCCCTTTGGGATGAAGAACGCCCCGGCCACATTCCAGAGGATGGTGGACCGATTATTAGACGGGTTTCAGGAGTACGCGTGTGCCTATTTAGACGACATAGCCATCTTTAGTTATTCCTGGGCAGATCATCTGGACCATATCGGGGCAGTACTAGACCGCATCCGAGAAGCCGGACTGACCCTCAAGCCCAGTAAATGTCACATAGGGATGGCCGAGGTCCAATACCTAGGACACCGAGTGGGCAGCGGCCACCAAAAACCCGAGCCAGCCAAAATAGAGGCCGTAGCTAAATGGCCAACCCCCCACACTAAAACCCAGGTACTAGCCTTTTTGGGGACCGCAGGGTATTACCGAAAGTTCGTACCTAACTACAGCGCCCTAGCCAAGCCCCTTACCGACTTAACCCGCAAGAACCTCCCGAAATTAGTAGTATGGGCCCCAGAGTGTGAACAGGCGTTCCAGCTCCTGAAAAATGCTCTTGTTAATGCCCCTGTGTTAGCTGCTCCCGATCCAACTAAACGTTTTCTCGTCCACACAGACGCTTCCATGTTTGGATTGGGAGCAGTACTGAGCCAGATCGGAGCCGATGGCGGTGAACATCCGGTAGCTTACCTCAGCAGAAAACTTTTACCCAGAGAAGTAAGCTACGCCGCCATCGAAAAGGAATGCCTTGCCGTGGTGTGGGCCCTCAAGAAACTGCAGCCCTATTTGTATGGGCAAACATTCTCACTACTCACAGATCACAACCCGTTGGTCTGGCTGAACCGGGTGTCCGGGGACAATGCCAGGTTGCTGCGCTGGAGCTTAGCGCTACAGCCCTTTGATTTCACCATCCAATATCGCCCGGGGAAGCTCAATGGAAATGCCGACGGGTTATCTAGACAAACTGAACTGGACAAGTGATCTGTGAGTACTCCTCCAGACATCCCCAAGCCGATCCGTTGGGATCAGACTGTGTATGCTGGCTTGGTTCTGGGGGAGCATTGTGGCAGAAGCAGCCACAAGAGACTGTACCTGCATTATTATTCCCTGTATAGAGGGAAACAATGTTGCCAGAGAGGTAATTGGGTTCGTGGGTGGCCGCCGTTCGCATAAAAACCACGTGGCGGCGGCCATCTTAACTGCCGAACAGCGGCGCCTGGTCGTCGAGCGCCTGGAACTAAAACCGGGCGCTCGACTACCCAGACACCGCTCAGACCTCCAGGACCACGGAACTGCCCGATTCAAACTGCCGAACGGCCCGCCGTTCGGTAGGATGAATCCCCCAGACTAGGGGATTCATCCGAACCTAAGATTAGAGCCGGATGGCTGAACATTCGGTACTTTCAGTTCAGTGTAATAGACCGACCGCAGGGCCAGAATCCATGGAGCTGTTTTCGGCTACCAAATCCCTGCGGTCGGTCAAATCTTTGAATGTCTGTAACTCCCGAACCCCTGGTCTGATCTGGGTGAAATTTGAGTATGTTGCTCACCCAGACCAGACCAACCAGGGGACCCCTCATTTGTCACCATACCCCCTGTATTTAGGGGACATCCAGAAATGGGGGAAAACTCTGTTCCCACTAATGAGCTTAACTGTTAATCTAAGGGGAGGAGAGGGAGAGGAGGTAACCACGATGTGATTGGATATGTTAAGTTACCTCCCTTGCATGGGAAAAGGGCATAAAAGCAAATGTGTGAATAAACCTGGCAGTTGACCTCCAAGCTATGTGTCGTCTAGTTCTTGGAGGGAAGGGATTGTAACTACGCTACCTGTTTTGTACCTGTCTTGGATTGCTGTTCCTGTCTACCAGTGGAGCTACCTTGGATAATACCTCTACTCCGCTACAGAAGGCTGCTGCACAGATAATGGCAATTTATAAATATAAGGCTCTAGATCAGGGAGAACCAATGCAGGAAGACGAGTGTTGAAGATTCACATCATAGGATAAGTCTGGTCTGGTTCAAAGGTAACTTGTGGTGTATGCAAACCAAGGTTAAGTGATGCCTCAAGTAATTGTAAAATATCAAGAGGCATCAAAGGGGGGAATGTGGTGGAATCTCGGTAAAAATAAATTTAGTAGGCCGAGATTACCACGTGGCATGTGTACGTGCATATGCTGACGTATCGATCAGTTGGTTGCACGAGGCAAGATACGATCAGTAGTGTACGGAGCATGTGCAAGAATACAGGATGTAGTATTCCCCTCCTCCATTGTGCTGGACAAGCCATGCGGTCAAGCAGGAAGTTAATTCTTATTTGTAATGATTGGTCAAGAGAATGTGCGGGTGGAGCTTAATATGGGAGGAGTTATGTGCCTATATAGGGAGCCTGCACTATTGTTCAGGGCTCAGAACTTGCTGTATTTTTGGTGACATTAGTCCCTCTGAGTCCCGATCGGTGATCCAATAAAGAATCTCTTCCTTCCTGAAGAAACCTGTGTCCATCTCTCTGTGCTTTGCTTCCGTCAGTTTCTCCGGTATCAATATAAGTGGAGTAAAAGTGTTAAAATGAATGATTTATAATCTAATGTAGAAAATGGAGAGATCTGATCAATTTTTTTACTTCCTCTTCAGAAACAGTTTGACAAAAATTCAGATTCAGATAACTGTAGCGTCTTTCTATTTTTAAAAAGAATTGATTTCCTGGTGGGAGGGCACGATAGTTTGTTTGCATTGCAGTAGGTTTGTAAAAAGCAAGAGAGTTGTTCTGTGCCATTTACCTTATGGCAAGGTCGAAATACTAATTACCTTCTTGGACAAGGAGGCTTGAAGTGGAGGCCAGTCCATTCCTGTTTTTATTTGCCAATAACATATAGAGTTATAGAAACACAGATTTCGTAGCAATAGAAAGTACAATAGTCATGAGGTAAGATCTAGTTTTCTAGATATGATACATAATAAATTATGTGTCCTGATATGTGGGCTAACCACGATGATTGCAGGAGTGACGTCCCGGAGAAGTTGGGTTTCCAAACCACTCAGCAATATGGTTTGGAAACTTTGGTGGGAAATTTTGATTGCTTTCCCTCCTCGCCCCCTTTCCTGTGGTGGGAAAATTTAATTAACTCGAAGTTAATTCCGATGTTCCATTTTTCATTGTAGACATGGTGTTACCATAAACCCGTTCATTGTTTGCACAGTTTACGGAGAGATCTATCAGCCTTGGTATCTGGTTATGGATGAAAACAAAGTGTTCTGCTCCGTGTAGGACCTGGTCTGAGGTTGGTGGTGAGGTCACCAGGCCATGTTTATATACAGGAACCGTAGAAGCTAGAAACGTAACATTCTGGGATAAATATTCATAATTATAGAAGATGTGAAACTGTAAATATTTTTTTGCATGATTCATGGAGTAGAAAGTTGAAGGATGAAGGCCGTATAAAACAACCATCTTTAACAAACAAAACCAACACAAAAGGAGAACAGTGATTGGTTATAACCAGAACATCCGAGGAATAAAAATTGGCAAAATGATTCAAAGGATCGGTTTTATGCATGTCAGCAGGTAGATTATAGGTAAGTAAATTATACCAGATTGGCACTAATGACAAATTATAAATGAGTATATTGATCCATGTTCCAGACGTATCGGATTACCTGAAATGTCCACTTTACTTAAAGGATGACTATAGTGTCAGGATAAAGCGGTTTTCCTGACACTATAGTGCCCTGAGTGTGCCCCTCCCTTGGCGCTGAAGGGGTTAAAACTCCTTTAGCAGCTTACCTTATTCCAGCGCCTGGCTCGGCGCTGCTGACCTCTCCTCCCCCGCCAACGTCATCTCCCGAGTGGAGCGGAATGCGCATTCAAACAGTCCATAGGGAAGCATTTCTTAATGTTTTCTTATGGACGCTCTGCGCGATGGATGCAAAATTCGCATCCAGCGTCACAGATGCGCCTCTAGCGGCTGTCCGGAAGACAGCAACTAGAGATTGGCTTAACCCCTAAGGTAAACATAGCTATGTTTACATCTGAAGGGTTAAAACCTGAGGGACCTGGCACCCAGACCACTTCATTGAGCTGAAGTGGTCTGGGTGACTATAGGGTCCCTTTAGGGAATAAAGGCGCCAGTTAATAGCTGTGCCGCTGACAGTATAATACACTAAAGACAAACCGTTCAGGGTGACATGGAATGGTTCCTTGCTTTCGGTTGATTTGGGACGAGTCCTTTCAATCTTGGTGGTTACATATCGCTCTGCTCTGGTGGTAATTGGCGGTTATCAATCACTCTGCTCTGGCGCCATCCTTCAGTTATCGATCACTATGCTCTGGCACCATTTGGTGGTGATTGATCGCTCTGCTCTGACGGTAATTGGCGGTTATCGATCACTCTGCTCTGGCGCCATCTTTCAGTTATTGATCATGTACTGAGTTGCCATATTACTCCATTTGATGTTTTATTATTACCTTTAAGATATTGCTCTCATATATTTGGTCAAACCACAATGACAGTGAAATTCAATGTCTTCATATTTACAGCATATTTTTTTAATTCATTTTTACAGTGGAACTTGATGTTTTTTCCTGTTTTATTTCTACTTAAAACCAGATGTTATCTTGCTGACCCACATCCTCTATTAATGTTGCACGTTTCTCTCATGCTCTCTTGATGTGGAGTCTGAGCTTATCATAGGCAGAGAGATCGGACTCCCTAGTCATCCCTTGTTACAGCTCGTTACCGAAAGATTTACACGGCAGATACATAGCACCACTTCTTCTCATTTCACGTGGAGCATGCTACGTGCCGTCCCAGTCTGAACGTGTTTCAACAGAAGGTGGTTTAATTGAGAACATTATGTAGCAAGACAGAGCTTGGTGGTGCCCGCTTCACTCACAATATAAAAGGCGTCTGTGACCCTGGAAAATATTGGGGTAAGAAACAAGAGGACAAAAAGGGAGTGGGAGATGAGCAGGTTCACGCCCCAATCAGATGGGAATGGGTAAGAAGTACTGGTGTGATAGCTCAGTAGATAAGGTTCCAGCGGCAGTATCTCGGTGTTACAGATATAACAAGGTCAATAAAGCTAGTACAATTGAGTTGGGTAATAACACTTCAACCAATCAACATAGCTGTAAACGAAATATACCTTTCCTGATACATTGATGCACTCCTTCACTTCTGGCAATCTTGGCAGACCGGGACCTTGAAGTGTTAGTTACATTGAGTATATCAAAACATAAACTCCCAGTGAAGTCCAATTTAATCCCTTCATGACTGATGTGATAAAGCTGTAATATTATTACATCTGCCTGACCCCTGCCCTAAAGTGGTTAATTTCAGCAGGTAAATATGAAACGGACCGCCTGGCACCCCGACTGGGTACCTCCGGCCCTCTGCCAGACACTACAACCACCGCAGACCCCACAAACCGCCGTAGCTTGGTTGGGGTCTCGCCGTCTCCTACCCACCCTGTATTTACGACAAGGCTCCAGTGGGTGAACCTCTCCTCCAAAAGAGTAAAGCAGGAATAAGCTCAAAAAAGAGATAATTTTCAAGGGAGCATGCAGAGCATAGCAATGCCTTGTAGTGATATAGCTGGTTACCCTCAATAAGAGACAAGAATCTAGATTGAGGGTGAAGAAGAACTGACCGTTACAACTGGTGGCAGTGGTGGGATGGCGTCCTTGTGTGAAGAAGCAGCTCAGAGACACCGGTAACGCTACAGATTTACAGGAGAGGGATAGAGCTATCGTGCAGCATCCCTATCTATAGCAAGATAGAAGAGGAGTTTTACTGGAGGATGCAGGAGCTCCTGACCCTGTAGGAGGGGCCCATATAGGAGGAGGACATGATGTACTACCGAGAGGCTGCCAGAAAGCAACTTTGGAGGATGTGTCAGAGAGGCGAGAGGCGAGAGGCTCCCCACTGAAGAGCAGTGAATACAGAGGCAAGTAGCTCTACAAATGTCTTTCCTAGGAGAGCAGCCCCTGGACGAGTGGGTAACATAGCTCGAGAGACTGGTATGAAAGGAGATTTGGCTGGAGGACGCCTACCAGGCCCTATGGTGCAGCATACCCCTGGAATGGAGGAGCTCGACAGGCCTGAGGGGGACGAATATGATGGTCTGGGTCTACTACTGGACGCCATGGAGGAGGAGCCTGATTTCAGCAGCACAGAGGATTTCCGTTTTTCGGACATCCTTGACTACAGGATGAGTATGCACGTTTGGCCTGTTGACTGCACGGTGAAACCAGACATGATGCACCTGGCAACCATGGAGTGGGAACTGGAGCAGGCCTACCAACGCCTGCTCTGCGCTAGTCAGCCCCAATCTACCCTGCAAGCAGAGCCAGAGAACTGGGTAGCAGATCCAGGTCTAGAGCCCTTTAGCTGGAAGGATATCGTAGAGGTGTACTGGGAGGAATCCCAGCCGGCAGGTAGAGATGGGACCAAGGTCTCTCTACCGGCCCTTCAGGGATGCTGGGCAATCGGCCCAGATCCCTAACCCCAGCGGCAGTGTGAGTCCCAGGGAGCCAAATGTCCTTCTCCCCAGCATCAGCGTAAGTCCTAGGCAGCCGAAGGTGCCGTCCTTCCTCCCCAGCGGCAGTGTGAGTTCCTGCAAGCCAAAGGTATCGTCCTTCCTCCCCAGCGGCAGTGTCCCCAACAGGGAGTGGAGGCAATCGGTCTCCCTCTCCACCGGCACGGTGAGTCTCAGGGAGAGGAGACAGCCAGTCTTCCTCCACAGCGGCAGAATATTGTATTGGAAGCAAAGACAACCGGTCTCTCTCCCCAGCAGCATCCTTCACACACTTTCAACTGCTATCTCTTCCAGTATCATCCACACTTCCTTTAAACACGTCACTGTCATACCCTTCCTAAAAAGCCATCTGTGGCAAACCTAGTCACCTAAGACTATTTTTTCTTTATATCTGAGGGTTGCCCTAGAGAGACTGGTTTATATATGGTGTTTAATGTGTTCGCTTAAAATGTGAAACAGGGAATTCGTATGCTAGTGGCACGAAAGCCGCTAGCATTCATATGGTAGTTTCACGAACAGTGATTTTCAACACTATTCATGAAACGAACAAAGTACCGAATGGGAGCCCACACATAGGGGGTTGTGTGGCTCCGATTAACCAATTGCAACACTGTATCTATCGGCTGTTAATTAATTCACAGGGTGGCCGTCGAGGCGGCGGCCATCTTGGATTCCCTTTTTGCCCAGCTGTGTTTGGTCGTCGAGTGTCTGGAACTAAAATCGTCTACTCGACGGCACAAACACCGCTGGACTTGAAGGCCGTTCAGGAGCGCCGGTCTTTCGGTACTTTTTCCCCACTTATGTATTCATGACTTTTATGAGGAATTTATAATAAAGCGTATTTCGTGCGGCATTCGGCTAATTGTGCTGGGATCTGAGCGGTACTTTCACGAAGTATGCGCTCGAACCCCAGCTATATGCCGAATGGTCATTCGGTACAATGGCATGAATAATATATAAGTTATGGATTTTTAAGTAAAAAGCCAGTTCTGCTTTACAGAGGGATAATCCACTTAAGTGTAAAAAGGAATGAAAAGACAGATCCCCATAATCACAAAAAAAATGTGAATTGGTGAGAGCTGTCTTAAAAAGAGCCTACCTCAGAGCTACAATATAGGGGGTAACCCAGAAATAAATATAGTTGAATGACGGAGACCCTTGAAACAAGGGGATCCCAGAAGTAGCTGCTGAACTAAACAGAATAAATAGTATAGTTACCAGGTGGCAAGTAGAGAAAAAGAGGGCGCTGTACTTATAAATGGATAAAAGGGTGAAGGGGGATAAATCAAAATACCCATATATACCCTATATAAACCACTGCTAGTTGTATTTAATAGCAGCAAAGGACTGTCCCTTTAACAAAAAAAAAAAAAAAAGGAGACTCTAGCATTTATACTAGATAAAATGTCCAAAATAAGGACACCTAAGCTGCAAAAATACAATAAGGCAACACAAAATATGTGTAATACATAAATCACCCCACTAATATAAAGGCAAGCAAACAGGAGCCTATACAAACATGCATAGGAGAAAAGAGAGCAAAGGAGGACAGGGGCAGACCCACTAAGGACAAGCCCTAAGTCCAGAGGAGAGCCCCCAGGACCAAAAAATGCCTGCCTAGAAGAACTCTAAATGCCAAATAATAAATAGCTAACTATACTAACTAACTAAATCAAACATACTAACTACCTAAGTGCTACCTAATGTGAGAAAAAAAAGTAAAGTCAAATAAAGTTTCAGCGTGCATACAGCGTGGTGCATAGCTCTGGCGGCGGCGTGTATTACTACGTCTTGATAAAAATTTTTCAGCACTCACATGAAAACAGCTATATGTTAAACTATAATTAATAGCTTCTGAATACTATTCTTGCCTTCAGAACCACATTCCCTAGAACGCTCTTCTCTTAAAACTGCACTATAGTCTTCTCCTTTACCGTTCCTTCTCGTTCCTTAGTATTTTATCCTTTTCATTTGTTGCCTTTTTTATATTTATTAATACTAGAATCTCCCTTTTTATTATTGAGACAGTCTTGTATTCTTTACCTGTTATCCCCCCCTAACCTTTTTCTCTCTTCTACCTGGTAACTATACTATTTATTTATTCAGCAGCTACTTCTGGGATCCCTTGTTTCAAAGTCCATCATTCAAATAATCCACTTAACAGGATATTCTTATGGGAGTATCCCTCTCGTACAGCAGTGGATGGTGGGAGAAATGTCCTGTATGTTCAGTTCCCCATGTAGCCCCCTACTGTACAACCCCTGTAAAGTAATTAAGGAAACCCCTTGCATGGGGAACCACATAAATACTGGAGCTTGTGAATAAAATAGTCAGTTGACTCCCAGAACTGTGTTTTGTCCGGTTACTGGGGGATTTGGGATACTGCCTTCGTTTTCAGCGCTTTCCTTGGATTACCTTATTTTACCAGCGGAGATATTGGGATTTAATATTGCAGCTGCGCCACAATTGGTGGCAAGCGACGGGATCCAACCTTACAGCCGAAAAGCGTGGTTCGTGCACTTGAAACTGCCGTACAGAAAAGTGAATGGCAATTCGTGTGCAACAAAGAAACGAACGCAGAGGTGAATGGAGACAGATTATACTACATTGAAACGGTAAACGCTGAAAGAGCTATTGGAAGCCAGGGGTAAGATAGCCAGCAATAAGTTGAAAGCTGTACTTATTGCCGAACTGATGGAGGGAGACAGAGCCTGCAGTACTACTCCTACACCCGAGAGATGAGAACCATTCCAGAAAGAGATGAGAACCAGACTGGAATTCCTACCCCAGTCAGTACCTCTGGAAATGCTGACGGTACTGATGGCGGATGTGCAGGATTATGTTATGGCACACAGACCGCAGGATTCACCCTTCAGTGCAGAATCTATTGCTGCTTCAGTCACCTGCCAGGTAAAGCCAAAGATACCGCATCATGCTTTTAAAATATTTTGTGAAGAGAAAGATGAGATTGATGGGTACCTACACGGTTATGAAAAACTGTGTGACCTGCATGATCTAGAGCAGGCAGTGTGGGTACCCTTACTGGCGGGCAATTATCTGGTCGGGCAGCAGAAGCATACCGAGCTGTGCCCAGAGAGGACAGTGAAAATTATGCCAAAGTGAAACAAGCTATATTGGAGAGAAATGCCATTACCCCGGAGGCATACTGGCACAAGTTTAGAGGGCTGCGCAAACCAGATAAAGATTCCCACGCAGAATGGGCACACAAGCTTGATCAAGCCTCACAGGGGTGGATACAAGCCAGTCAAGCTACCACCATGGAGGAGCTATGCCAGCTGCTATTGCTAGAGCAGTTTTTAAATGGGCTGACACCAGAGGCACAAGAAAGGGTGAGAGACAGAAAACCTCTCACCCTAACAGAAGCCACACGGCTGGCAGACCAGCACTATGATGCTAGGAGGCATCATGGCAACCTGAACCGATGGTATACTCAACCCACCATTCAGCCACCTACAGCTACTACCGCACCTACAACAGCACAATTCCGACCAGCAACTGGGGGGCAAACCCCACCATCCCGATACAAGGGCCAGTCTAACATTCAATGCCATACCTGCAAACAATGGGGCCACATGGCGAGAGAGTGCACTCAGAACCGGAGTCGTCAAGCCTGGAGCCAAGTAAGACCGAACCCAGCACCACGAGCAGCCGCGTACCACTACCAGGCAGAGCCAGCAACCCAGGAACTAATGTTTCATCACACCGAAGAGCCCCTAGGAATCCTGCATGACACAAGGCAACAGGCTCGCACCACGGCTGCATCCACACACTCTGAGGCTCAGGTAAGAGACCATGTAACTCCTATGACTTGTGTTCCCTGGGATACCCCGACTGAATTTGAGACAGAGGTTAAGTTAGACCCTACGTTGAAGGTATATCGGGATAGGGTGACAGCTGATCAGGCAGGTTTAGAGGGGGAGCGGTACGCCTGGGAAAAGGGGTTATTGTACCGTATTGCTGAAAGGGTAGTGGGGGGAATCGATAAATGTTACTACTAGACAGCTGGTAGTCCCTCAGAAATACCAACAAGAATTCCTTAAGATTGCTCATGACATTCCGTTGTCTGGGCATCTAGGTATGACCCAAACTAGATACCGACTGACCCATGCATTCTTCTGGCCAGGTATAGCTAAAGATGTCAGACAATACTGCCAGACGCGTGACATTTGTCAGAGAGTAGGCAAAAGGGGCGACCGACACAAGGCCAAACTATGCCTACTACCCGTTATAGAGGAGCCATTTAGTAGAGTGGCCGTAGACATAATAGGACCTTTACCCAAACCTAGTCCCTCTGGCAAGAAATACATCTTGACCGTGGTGGATTACGCCACCCGGTACCCAGAGGCAGTGGCCCTCTCTAACATTCACTCAGAGAAAATCTTTTCCGGGGTAGGGTTCCCCCAGGAGATAATCTCAGATAGGGGTACGCACTTCACAGCCGAAGTGACCCACCAACTCTGGAAACTATGTGGCATTAAGCCTATTGTGAATTCTGCGTACCACCCTCAGTCCAATGGGTTATGTGAAAGGTTCAATGGAACTTTAAAGCAGGGGCTCCGTACATATGGAGAGGCTCATAAGGACTGGGAGCGATTCTTACCCCATCTGCTGTTTGCGTACCGAGAAGTACCTCAAGAATCCACCGGGTTCTCTCCCTTTGAATTGCTGTTTGGGAGGATGGTGAGGGGACCCTTAGACTTAATTAGAGAACTTTGGGAAGGGGAAAGCAGTACAGATGGGATACCCATTGTACCGTATGTGCTGGAAATCAGGGACCGCTTGGAGGCACTAACCCAGACCGTAAGAGTAAACCTCCGAGCGGCCCAACAACGCCAGCGCCGATGGTATGATAGGGGAGCCAGGGACCGCAGCTTTCAGGTAGGACAGAAAGTTTTGATTTTAAAACCTGTCCGCAATGACAAGCTGAAGGCCACCTGGCAGGATCCATACCAAGTGGTGAAACAGAGATGTGACACCACTTATGTGATTGGCCCCTGCTCAGGGGTACGGAAAAGACGCATGCTCCACATGAAAATGCTCAAACCTTACTATGAGAGGGTAGAGGATGTGGCAGCTATATGCGCATCGGCCTCTGAGGATCAGGAGAATCTTTCGCTACCCGATTTATTAGAGCGAGAAGATCAGGCAGAGAACTCCACGGGGGTTCAGCTGGGGGAGCGACTAAGTCCTCAGGTGCGTTCCCAGGTACAGGGGTTAATTGCGGCTAAGGGAGCCACTTTCTCCAATTTACCAGGGTACACTCCGCTGGACACTCACCGGGTAGAGACCCCAGGACAGCTACCTATGCGCCAGACCTCATATCGTATCCCTGATGCAGTCAGGGAACATATGCGGAAAGAAATCGAAGAGATGTTGCAGCTAGGGGTTATTGAACATTCCGATAGCCCCTGGGCATCGCCTGTAGTGCTAGTACCCAAGAAGGATGGCACAACACGGTTGTCAGGATTACAGAATGATCCAGCACGTAGAATTGTATAACACAGAGGACTGATAGGTAACGTATACCGGACCTTAGAATGGCCGGACTAACATACCAAAGAATAGTCAGGAATAGCCGAGGTCAAGGGAAACAAAAAGAGACACAACGATAAGGAAAAGCCAGGAGTCAGGGATGCCAGAAAACAGGAAAGTCAAAAACAATGCCAAAGTCAAATAACCAGAATTACCAGAATCAATAACGCGCTTTCGGACAACCACAAGGGAAACCATGACAGGGCACTGAGCAGGATGAGAACTGGGCCTAAATACCCCTCCTCTAGATCTGATAGGCTGTAACCGGCCTTTGATCCCAAAGTCAGTTACCAGGTTTCCATTTACATAATTGCTGCTCAGCATTAACCCTTCTGTGGATTTGGTTGCTGCTCGGCACAACTTTTCCTGTGTGGACAGTAAATGTAATTAACCACATTTTTATAAGCGGATGAATACGTGACAACGGTTCTGTGTTGACTACCGGAGACAAAACAGTGTCTGATGCCTACCCGATGCCCCAAATAAACGAGCTGCTAGATAAGATGGCACGAGGCCAGTACCTCACTTGTGCAAAGGGTACTGGCAGATCCCTTTAGCCGAGGATGCCACCCCCAAGTCGGCGTTTGTCACCCCGTTTGGCCTGTACCAGTTTTGAGTCATGCCATTCGGGATAGAAAATGCTCCGGCTACTTTTCAAAGGATGGTAGATGGGTTCCAGGAGTATGCATGTGCATACCTGGACGATATCGCAATCTATAGCCAGACGTGGATAGACCATCTGCGACATATTGGAGCTGTCATTGACCATATTGGAGAGGCAGGGTTGACGCTAAAACCCAGCAAGTGTCATATAGGGATGGCAGAGGTACAGTACCTTGGGCACAGAGTAGGGAGAGGGCAGCAAAAAACGGAACCAGCCAAAATAGAGGCTGTAGCTAAGTGGCCTACCCCCCGGACAAAAACCCAAGTGGTACTGCAGTGTACTACCGGATGTTTGTACCCAATTACAGTGCCCTGGCCAAACCCCTGACTGATTTGACCCGCAAAAATCTTCCTCAACAGGTCATCTGGGCCCCAGAGTGTGATTAGGCATTTCAACAACTCCAGACTGCTTTAACCAATGCACCTGTACTTGCTGCTCCTGATCCAAATAAACGATTTCTTGTCCACACAGATGCTTCAATGTTTGGATTGGGAGCAGTGCTGAGCCAAGTTGGAGCAGATGGCAGGGACCATCCCGTAGCTTACTTAAGCAGAAAGTTATTACCACGAGAAGTAAGCTACGCCCCATTGAGAAAGAATGCCTGGCCATGGTGTGGGCCCTCAAAAAGTTGCAGCCTTATTTGTATGGGCAACCCTTTTCCTTACTCACAGATCACAACCCGTTGGTGTGGCTGAACCGTGTGGCTGGGGACAATGCCAGGCTGCTGCGCTGGAACTTGGCGCTGCAGCCATTCAACTTGACTATTTATTATCCCCCCGGAAAGCAAAACGGTAACACTGACGGGTTATCCAGACAAACTGAACTTGAAAAATGATGTGTGAGTACTTCTCCGGACATCCCCAAGCCAATCCGTTGGAATTAGACTGCCGGCTTGGTTCTGGGGGAGCACTGTGGCAAACCTAGCCACCTAAGACTATTTTTTCTTTATATCTGAGGGTTGCCCTAGAGAGACTGGTTTATATATGGTGTTTGTGTTCGCTTAAAATGTGAAAGAGGGAATTCGTATGCATATGGTAGCTTCACGAACAGTGATTTTCAACACTGTTCGTGAAACGAACAAAGTACCGAATGGGAACCCACTCACAGAGGGTTGTGTGGCTCCCATTAACCGATTGCAACAATGTATCTATCGGCTGTTAATTGAGTCACAGGGTGGCTGTCGTTCGGCTACCGACCACGAGGCGGCAGCCATCTCGGATTCCCTTTTTGCCCAGCTGTGTTTGGTCGTCGAGTGCCTGGAACTAAAATCGGCTACTTGACGGCACGAACACCGCTGGACTTCCAGACCGTTCGGGAGTGCCGGTCTTTCGGTACTTTTTCCCCACTTATGTATTCGTGACTTATGAGGAATTTATATTAAAGTGTATTTCGTGCGGCGTTCGGGTAATTGTGCTGGGATCTGAGGGGGACTTTAATGAAGTATGCGCTCAGACCCCAGTTATCTGCCGATCGGTCATTCGGTACAATGGCACGAATAATATATAAGTTATGGATTTTTAAGTAAAAAGCCAGTTCTGCTGTACGGAGGGATAATCCACTTAACAGGATATTCTTATGGAAGTATCCCTCTCGTACAGCAGTGCATGGGGAACCACATAAATACTGGAGCTTGTGAATAAAATCGTCAGTTGACTCCCAGAACTGTGTTTCGTCCGGTTACTGGGGGGATTTGGGATATTGCCTTCATTTTCAGCGCTTTCCTTGGATTACCTTATTTTACCAGCGGAGATATTGGGGTTTAATATTGCAGCTCAACTACACCATCTCTTGACTTGTTTTCTCCATCTAACTACCAACCCATATCTCTGCTCCCTTTCTCCTTAAAGCTTGTCGGACATGCTTCCTCAACTCCAACGCTCTTCTCAATTCTCTTAAATCTGGCTTCCATCCCCTCCATTCTATGGAGACTGCTCTGACTAATGTAGTAAATGATTTAACCGCAGTTAAGTCCAAACCCCATTACTCCATACGAATTGTTCTAGACTTTGCTGCTTCTTCGATTCCTTCACACCTTTGGTCTTTGTGACACTGCCTTTTCACAATTCTCATCCTCTCTCTCCCAATGATCACTCGGGTTCTTCCTTTCTGGTAAAACATTCTCCCCTCGACCTGTCTAACCTGGACTCCCACAAGGCTCTCTATTTGGGTCAGTTCTGTTTTCTTTTTATACTGCTGTTCTTGGCAAACTTCCAATTCTTTTAGATCACAGTACCACCTATCTGTCGATGACACATTACAATTTTCCCGTCTTCCACCTGCAACTGGATGTCTTCTCACTTTCTAAAACTTAGCTTCTTTGCTTATCTTCCTTCCTTATAATGCTAATCCTCTGATATCGCTCTCCCTGCAAGTTATCGGTACGCCCGTCCTTGGAAGCTTGCTGCCTTGGTGTTCTACGATTCTGACCTCACTTTTACGTTTCTTATCCAGTCTGTCATCCAACCCTTTCTTCACAAGATGTTACTAAGGATCTGATTCATTCTGGCATTGATCACTTTAATTCTCCTAGATTTATATGGAGTATAGTCGAAGTACCAGTGGGGTACCTCAGGGATCTGTACTTGGACCCATTCTCTTTAATATTTTTATTAGTGATATTGCAGAAGGTCTTGATGGTAAGGTATGTCTTTTTGCTGATGATACTAAGATATGTAACAGGGTTGATGTTCCAGGAGGGATAAGCAAAATGACAAATGATTTAGGTAAACTAGAAAAATGATCAGAATTGTGGCAACTGACATTTAACGTGGATAAGTGCAAGATAATGCATCTTGGATGTAAAACCCAAGGGCAGAGTACAGAATATTTGATAGAGTCCTAACCTCAACATCTGAGGAAAGGGATTTAGGGTGATTATTTCTGATGACTTAAAGGTAGGCAGACAATGTAATAGAGCAGCAGGAAATGCTAGCAGAATGCTTGGTTGTATAGGGAGAGGTATTAGCAGAAGAAAGAGGGAAGTGCTCATGCCATTGTACAGAACACTGGTGAGACCTCACTTGGAGTATTGTACACAGTACTGGAGACCGTATCTTCAGAAGGATATTGATACCTTAGAGAGGGTTCAGAGAAGGGCTACTAAACTGGTTCATGGATTGCGGGATAAAACTTACCAGGAAAGGTTAAAGGATCTTAACATGTATAGCTTGGAGGAAAGACGAGACAGGGGGGATATGATAGAAACATTTAAATACATAAAGGGAATCAACACCCTAAAGGAGGAGACTATATTTAAAAGAAGAAAAATTACCAAAACAAGAGGACATATGTGGCGGGACAGCTACCTGTAAGTGAATTGCTGTGTGTCATCCCCCCGTGTTTTTCCCCTATATTGTGTATATTCTTGGGTTTTACCTACTCCCTGTTCGGGAGTCCCCATAAGAACGAGTTCTGTTTGGCTCCCGATACTCCATTTAGAATGTTTGTTTGGAATGTTCGCACCTAGTCAACGAGGTGTGAAAACCACAAACCACAAGGGAAGCATCGGTGCATGCCGACCCTGGGTGGTAGCCCGCTTGTTAGACGAATGCCATTCAGGGGGAACATTCACGGATTGCTTCCAACCTCATTCGGTTCCCGAACGGGGACCTCCCTAATGCCCCATGGAATGTTCGCACCAATCAATTTGAACGTTGGTAACTTGCAACATAAGTGTGAAGCCGCAAGGGAAGTAATTAAGGAGTGCTTCCCTGGGAGGCCGCCGTTCGTATAGACAGACGGCGGTCAGGGGGAGCATTCATGTCCCGAACAAGGATGCTTCCCTTGCCTGGTTTCACCTAGGGATCCCACGAACGGAGGCAGTTACCGCTCGGGAGGATCCCTGAGATTAGTGGGGACAATGGCGGTCTTTCTGTAATTGGGAGCCCAAGAGGCTGGAATCTTTCCTGTGCTGGGACTCCCAGGTACAGAGGCTCATGGGAAGAAGACTCCCTGCCACGGGAAGTGGGAAACCCTGTAGTTGGGTGGCGGGAACTGGGGACCGTTGGGTGACCCGGGGAAGGGACATTGTCATTTGTGTGTGATCCATACCTTACATGGTGAGAGTATAAAGCCGAATGTGGCCAATAAAGTAGTAGTTGAACCCCTGGAACTGTGCCCTGTCCAGCTACTGGGGAAAATGGGTCTCTTTACTCCTTATTAGCGAGAGTAAGGCCCGCTACAACATAGTCTTAAATTAGAGGGGCAAAGGTTTAAAAATAATATGAAGTGGTCTGGGTGCCAGGTCCCCCTAGTTTTAACTGAAAACATAGCAGTTTCAGAGAAACTCGGGAGAGGACGTCGAAGGAGGAGGAGAGGTCACCAGCACCGATGGAGCCTGGCGCTGGATTAAGGTAAGCAAATAAATTGCTAATTAACCATTTATTCGCTGCGAAAGGGGCCCTAGTCACCGTTTATTTGAATTCCTAACACTATAGTGTTCCTTTAAGCACGCGTGGGATAGGCATAAGGCTATCCTAGCAATAAGATAAGGCCAGGGACTAATGAAAGTATTTCGAAAATTGGGCAGACTAGATGGGCCGAATGGTTCTTATCTGCCGTCACATTCTATGTTTTTATGTCTCCCCAGAAGCTATACTGCCTCTTACAGACCAAAATAAATGCTGCTTCCAGGCTTATTTTATCTTGTCGCTCCCTTCACACTTCACATCTGTCAATCATTACATCGGTTTCCTGTACCCTTCAAGATTTAATTGCAAATATTAACTAACCTACAAAGCTCCCAATAACTCTATCCCCCACTATATATATATATATATATATATATATATCTTTTTCTCTCTGTTGGTTTGCTCTGCCATTGACCCTTCTGTTCTCTGCCTGCGCCTGTATGGTTTAATTGTAAATGCATGACGTTTCATGGGTAGTTCCCCACCCATGGAACAGCCTCTCCCCTTGCCTTCCATCCTACAAATTAGACTATGATCTCCCTGTCATTCCTTAAATGTCTTACTCCCAACATGAATATTGAGTCCACACTTCCAATTTTGCTGCTTTCCCACCCTCTTAGTCCCCCACTTTCTAAGCTTGTTCGAGTAGGTTCCTCAATACTTTCTCTATCTCTTGAAATGTTTTTTATTACGTTAAACAATCATAGTGTTAAGTACATTTCTAATTCCCCTTATTCATTTTGTTACCCGCTGCTCTACTTTTTATTCCGTTCCATAAAATCCTTGGTTAAAACATCTGCCCCGCTCTGCTCTGCATTTTCAAGATGTGGGAAATCTTACAGTTGTTTAAGAAAGAGGCTAATTATATTTTCATTACATTGACTAAACCCTTTTTTTATACATCACGATACGATACCTTACTTGACTTTGGAAATCCTAACGGACATGCTGTAAGTTGTAATCTATACCTATTCCCAAGTAAAATATTATGTAAAGATCTCCATGGCTCAAATGCTAAAACACTGACTCTGCATAACTCAAACCTGACTTCCCCATTTATACAGTCAATTCTTATCAATCCCTGACCCACACCACACAGCTACATCATTATTCCGCCCACTAATGTTCTGCTAAATTCCTATCCCATGCATGCCGGTAATGTGCAGCTCTGGTCCTATCTTCGCTGTCAGTGGGCATGTTCCCAGAAGTAATGCAACATTTATTGCAAAAAAACAAGTCCTGCGCTCACTCCCATCACTCCTGGGCGGCAGCACGGCCACAGTACACATCAGCCCCAATACATACAGTATGATAGCCCCCATGATACTGTGCAAATATATTCTGTTTAGAAATGCAGAAACCCATTTCTTACAATCACTTTATCACCAGGTAATCTCAATCAACCTCACCTTATTATTTCCGATTAATTTGGCGTCGTGGATTACTTACTACACAGATTATTACATGTCAATATAGGATTCATATTGCTTCAAGATCCTAGATTAAAAACCGCTTCCTTTTAACCACTTAGTGACCAGACTGTTTTTCAATTTTCTTACCGTTAAGGACCAGGGCTCTTTTTACATTGCTCCGGTGTTTGTGTTTAGCTGTAATTTTCCTCTTACTCATTTACTGTATTATATTATTTATTGTATTACATATTACATATTATATATGTTTTTTCTCGCCATTAAATGGTCTTTCTAAAGATACCATTAATTTCATCATATCATATAATTGACTATAAAAACGTTTATAAAATATGATGAAAAATTTTAAATACTATTTCGACCTTTGACCCCCAAAATCTGTTACACATCTACAACCAAAAAACACCCATGCTATATAGTTTCTAAATTTTGGCCTAATTTTAGAAATACCCAATGTTAACATGTTCTTTGCTTTTTTTTTTGTGCAAGTTATAGGGCAGTAAGTACAAGCAGCACTTTTTTTTTGCTATTTGCAAGCCATTTTTTTTTCAAAATTAACAAAAGTTACATTTTAACACTGATATCTGTCAGGAATCCCCAAATAACCCTTCACATGTATATATTTTTTAAAAGAGGACAACCTAAGGTATTAAACCTGAAGTTTTTTGACTCTTTTCATGCAACCATTTTACCACCAATCTATGCAATCCATGTGATTTTTTTTTTACACACACAGCAATTTAAGAATACATGTACTGAGAACGTTAAGGGTTACTGCCAAAGAACACCCCAATATGTGTTCAGCATCATCTCCTGAGTACAGTGATACCACCCATGTATAGGTTTGTCGGGTTCTCTGGGGGCTAAAAGTCCTTATTTCGAGGGTGCACATTCCAGTTTTCCAATTTGGAATTTTCACAGCTGGTCATCAAGCACCCATGTCCTATTTTTGAAGCCAGTCAATGTAATTTTCCCCCATCAAACCATATAATTTAGAAAAAATAGACACCCTAAGGTATTTGAAATGGTTTAATTTTAATACTTCCCATGCACTAATTCTACCACCAGTCTTTGTCATACTTTTGAGTAGTCATTTTTTGTGTTATTTTTCTCTCACATTGTACTTTATTCTCAGCTCCTGTTAGGTTTTACTGCCAAAGAACACCCCAATATGTGTTCAGCCACATCTCCTGAGTACAGTGATACCACCAATGCATAGGTTTGTTGGGTTGTTAGGGAGGTCATCATGATCACTTCCAGCACTCAAATTAACCCCTGATATGGCCGCGGTCCTTAAGGACTGTTTTGTCGGACTTACCTGATACGTCCGCGGTCGGGAAGGAGTTAGCCACTACGGTGGTCATTTAATGTTGGTGCATACCTAACACAAGGTGATGCATAGTATTGGGGAGGACTACGTTGTGGCGGAACCAACCTCACCACTGGAGGAGCCTGGTCACCCGCTTCCTGCCACTGGACTATGGACCCATGTTTAACACTGTTCTTTTTCCCTGCAGAAAGGTTGTTAAAGCCATGCTACCCCAGATAGCTGTGACATGAAAGACTGTATGAAAGACTTTGGCTATATGCGATTGAACTGTATGTATGTGATCTGAGCGCCATCCGGTAATAATTTGCGCTCAGATCTAAGCTATCTGGGGATAGGTACAATGTGTATGTTCTATGTGATAAATGTAACAGTATGTATTTTTATGTCTTTTATTGGCCTTTGTCTGCCATGTGGTTAATGGAGTTTTGCCTCTGTCCTTGGAGATAATTGGATTACTTCCCAATTATCTCCAGGACAGAGAGGAGGGATTGTGATGCATTGTTGGATTGTAAGCTTGTGATTGGTCAATGTCCAATAGGTTTCCCAGTCTTCCATCTGGTCCCCTAGGGGAGTGTCCACCAGGTAGGAGACCTGCATAAAAGCCGTGCAGGTAGCCCCAGTAAATCAGTTCTGCTTGACCTCAAAACGAAGTGTCGTCTCGTTATTGGGGGAATTGGATTGTATGCTGATTGCCAGGAGTGTAAGTTGATTGTATGCTTTTCCTGTTCAGCTGCTTACAGCATTCATATGCTTGAGAGCATTCGTATGCGTCTCCGGTTTGGTGGTTGTGGTGTCTGCTTCAGTGCTTGGAGTCCTCAGGAAGCGCTAGAAGCATCCTTCAACGGAGGTACCCAGTCGGGATGCCAGGTGATCCATCACAGAATTATCAAAAAGATTTAAAAAAAAAAAAATAATCTTCATTACTATTCCATGGTTAGATCATAATGCAAGGATTACTATAATTAAGGATGACATTTAAAGATAGATCTAACTTGCGGTTAAATGAACATCTGTTAAAAAATCCATCAAATTAAGGTGACAACAAATTTTTATTTAAAGAGAATCACAATAATGAGGTATTACTTCCGGTAATCTGGTGTGCGTATAAATGTACGATTCAGGGTCATTTAATTAAACTGGAATACTAAGAGAAAATGAAAGGTTCTAAACAGTTAGCCCCATTATATATTGACTTGAACAAGGTGGAACAAGAAAATAAAGCAGGACCCAGTTTAGAATTGAATAATAGATCGAAATTAGTAAAAAAATAAATTTAAAAAAAATCAATGACTTACTGATTCAAAAAGTCAATGTTGCCCTGGATAGACTGAAAAGATCATGGTACTTATAAAGGTAACAAGGCAGATAGAATGCTTTCTACTAGATTAAAAAAAGAAATGGCAAAAGACATGGTAGCTAAGATTACTCAAGGGAATTCTACTATCCTGGTCCCCTCCAAGATAGGCCAAGCCTTATAAGAATTTTATTATAATCTCTATAATTTACCTAACAGACATCTACCAACAAGTCTGGAAGGTTTTTTGGAGAAAAGCTTTCTAAAACACCCCGATATCATGTGAGTAATTTGAACGAGCCGATATCAACAGCAGAGGTTAATCTAGCGTTCAAAAAACTAAAGCCTCATAAATCTCCAGGCCCGGATGGTTTTAGTAATCACTTTTATAAATTGTTGACTGAAAATCTAATTAATAGTTTATCTAATACATTTAATGAATCTATGAGAAGTGGGAAGATCCCAGGTAAACTGTTAAAGGCTCATCATACCCATTCCTAAACAACCAGAGCTGATTTCAAACTATAGACCCATTTCTTTATTGAATGTGGATATGAAATTGTACTCATCAATAATTGCTGCTAGACTGAATAATATAAGAACAGATTTAAATCACAGAGATCAAGTTGGTTTTGTGTCTAAATGATTATCGGTCTACATCAGACGACTTGTTGATACTGTGGACCTGGTTCGTAAAAATAATTCATCCCTCCTGATCTGGTCACTCAACGCGGAGAAAGCGTTTGACAGGGTCAGGTGGTATTTTTTTTAAATGCAGTTTTGGAAGTATTTGGGCTACCAGAGAATATAAAAAGGGCGTTAACGGCTTTATATACTTCTCCGACGGCCAGAGTAGTGGGTGGTGGGTTTACCTCGGACTGGTTCCCGTTAAAGAATGGGACGAGACAGGGGTGCCCACTTTCCCCACTTCTTTATTTAATGACAATTGAACCCTTAACAGTGGCAATAAGGAACAATGGTCTAATAAAAGATTTGAAGGTGAAGGATGACTTACATTGACAATATACGCAGATGATGTAGTACTCACTCTTAAAGATCCCTTGAATTCTCTTAATTTGTTGCCATGTATGGATGAGTTTTCAGTCTATTCAGGGTATAAACTGAATATTAATAAATCAATAGCGTTACCCTTTAATTTGCCTTAGGATGTTGTTGGGGTTCTAAAGAATGGGTTTGGCTTTAGTTGTGCTGATGAATCATTTAGTTATTTGGAGGATTGCAATTACCCATGACGTAAGCAAAATAATGGAACTTAATTTCTTGCCACCCCTTAAATATACAGCTAAAAAAAAACTAAATGCATGGAAAAAAAAATCTTGAAATGTCTTTGTGGGGTTGGATAACTGTAGTAAAATCCTATATTGTTTCAAAATGGTGATATCTTTTTCAGATGGTACCGTTGTCATGCCCAGGCAGTTGGGTGACTTCAGCACAATCTCTCATAAATAAATTTGTATGGAGAATAAACTGGAATCGTTAATCTTTAAAAGTCAAATTGCGTTGTCTGGGGGTTCTACAGTTGAGATACAGTATAAAATTGAGCAATCTCTGTGACGGATTACCCTATACCTGGATTGTCATCCTCTTTATTTTTACTTATTTGATACACTGGGTGGTTCGGCATATGGGATTCGCCTAACACCTGGGACCTATGGAGTTTAAATACCGAATAAACTACCGAACGACCAGACCACCCAGAGAAGTTGTGTGTTGCTCATTGACCCTTTTGACTGTTGTCTCACCTTGGTAACCACAACATTCAAAGCTGTTGGCTGGGTGGTCGCCATTCGTATGTATGAACACGTTGTGGCGGCGTTTTTCTTTTTAGCTGCGAACACAGACAAAAAAAAAAAATGTGCGCCATAGCGCAAACCTTTCAATTTGCTGGCAAATTCTTTTTATATCTGGTTAAATGTTGACGATTGTATTCGCATGCCTGCAGTTGCGTCAAGTCGATTTCTATACTTTGTTTTTGTTGCAGAGTAGAGCAAGAATCCAGTTTCACATAAGTGTGTGCTGGCGAATGGCAACAGAACTTTTGATTGCCCGCTTGGACAATTCTGGGTATTCTTTGCGTAAATCACCCCAAAAAGCAATAAGAGAAAAGTCTTAAAATTTTTGGCTTAGTTGACTGTCAGAAGTTATATCGATCAGATTCTCAAAATCTACATCAGAAAAATTGTCTGGCTTGTCTTTTATGAATGGATTTCGAACCCAGTCATTGTTTTCATTCAAGAATGGAAAATACTGATTAATAGATGTGATTAAATGGCGAATTTCATCTTCAAGTTCAATTTCTGATTCAAGAAAATCCTTAATTGTTGGCAAAGAGTTCAAATTATTTTGCTCAACAGATGAGGTCCAAAACTGCACCTTAAGAGACAGTGAAAATGTTTTCTCTTGCATTCAAAATATTAGCGTTTTTTCCTTAAACATACATCATTTAATTTTGTGAATATGTCTGCAAGATATGCTACTTTTGATAACCACAGAGTGTTTGTTAATCGATCAGATAATCCAAAGTTATGATCCTGGAAATACGCAAACAACTCTTGGCGCAAGTCAAACATTCTAACAAGGACTTTAGCTCGTGATAGCCAACAGACTTCTGAATGCAAGAGCAGAGCGGTGACTACCCATATCTTCACATATTTTAAATAGTCGTGACTGTAATGGTCGACTTTTTATAAAATTAATAATCTGGACCGATTCGTCTAGCACAGTTTTAAGTGAGATTGAAATATTTTTAGCGACCACTGCATGTCTATGAAGAACACAGTGAGAACTGGTGCTGTTTTTTTGATACATTTCTTATTCGTATCACAGTGCCTGCCACTTTCCCAATCATTGCTTTGGCACCATCACTGCACATTTGTCCCAATTTATACTGTGTGTGTTCATGAACTTCTGGATACAGTTAAAGATGTTCTCATCAGTGGTATAAGTTTTCAAAGTTTAACACAGAAGCAAGTCTTCTTCAATCGGTTTGTCAAAACTATATCTAACAAAAACCAACAAAATTTGAAAGTCCTGCAACATCCATGGACTCTTCTAATTACGGGTGAGTACCCATCACATTGATGCAGTCGAGAAATTAGTTCAGTATGGAGGTCATCAGCAAGATCATGAATATGGCACAAAACTGTGTTGTTGGAAAGTGGCACAGCTTCAATTCATTTACTCAACTTCTCACTTAAAATACATGACGACATTTCTTTTGCACATGGTTTTATTAGCGATTCCCCAATTGTGTGTGTTTCTCCTGCAAGTGCTATGCGGTAACTCACTCTGTAAGAAGCCTCTGTGGCTTTTTCATTAGCATTTTGAAATTTTTTTGCTCATAAATGGTTTTCTCTTCTGATACTCCTTTACCTTTCGCTTAAAAAAGTCCACGTCTTTATCTTTGTACTCTGTGTGGTTTTGCTCAAAATGACGGCGTAATTTAGCAGGTGCTAATGAACTGTTTGGCAATATTTTATTGCAAAGTACGCATTGTGCTTCAGGACAATCGTTTCTGGCACTTGTGAATCCAAATGACAAGTACCTGTCATCATATTTTCTCTTTGTTTGAGAAGGAGATTGAGTACAATTGTGTGCTTTTCCTTTCTGACTTGTCACTTGTCTCTGCTATTTGAGGAACAGTAGATACAACTATTTCGGACATGGTTTCTTGATTTTTAGTTGTATCTTCTCTCTCATTTTCTATAAGTGCCAAACAGGTAGAAGTAGTAATATTTTTTCTCTGAAGAGTTCCCTGCTTTAACCAGCTTTCCAATTTCATGGTTGATTATTGGTGTAAAAAAAAAAATAAAAAAAAAAAAAAATTTGAACACTTTGAAAATAAACAGATCTCACAACCTAAATGAAAAGGATGCTGATTTTGAGAACGCTCTTAGAAAGAACTGAACTTATGCAGGATTTTTGAGTTGGACGTGGAGCAAAAAGATTTGAACACTGAAAAATACAGTTACCAGTTTTTTGACCCTGACAGAGTCTTTCAATGCCCCTACCTAACAGATTTCTATGTCCCTACCTAACAGAGCTTTCTATCTGACAATAACAGAACTTTAACTATCAGCTCAATTTCTATCACTCCTCTACCACGAGTGATAGAAAATGGCGGACAGCAGGGCTGGCTGACTGCTGGGCAGGCTCTCTCACGGACGAGCCAAGTCTCTATCTGGCTGGCTGATGGCAGGGCGGGCTCTGTGTTCACCAGCATCATATAAGGAGAGATGGCATTGTATCAGGAGCCATAACGCTGCAGTATTGTGACCTAGACGGCAGAGACCCAGCTATCTGATAAGGTATCATATTGAGAATGGCAGAGCTATAACCCATCAAGAGGTAGCGTGCCAAACCAGCACCATATAAGGAGAGATGGCATTGTATCAGGAGCCATAACGCTGCAGTATTGTGACCTAGACGGCAGAGACCCAGCTATCTGATAAGGTATCATATTGAGAATGGCAGAGCTATAACCCATCAAGAGGTAGCGTGCCAAACCAGCACCATATAAGGAGAGATGGCATTGTATCAGGAGCCATAACGCTGCAGTATTGTGACCTAGACGGCAGAGACCCAGCTATCTGATAAGGTATCATATTGAGAATGGCAGAGCTATAACCCATCAAGAGGTAGCGTGCCAAACCAGCACCATATAAGGAGAGATGGCATTGTATCAGGAGCCATAACGCTGCAGTATTGTGACCTAGACAGCAGCGACCCAGATACCTAATAAGGCATCATATTGGGATACGGAATACTGGAGCTCCACCGATGAGAAGAGGCAGACCAGCATTATCTGAGGGGTAGATGGAAATATTGCATTTGTGGTGTAATATAGTGATCTACAAGACAGCTACTGTTAAATGAAACCTAGACTGTTCTCATTGTGATGATAACAGCATATAGCACAATGTGTGACTAGGTCAGAGGCTCATACCATGAATAAGTTACAATCCAGCCAGGCTCTATACAATGTCTCTTTAATCCACAGCTTGATGCCTTGCTCATGCGGCTAGGAACCACAAACTGAAATAAGGGAGAGGCAGTGGGGGGGGGGGGGGGGGCAGGGATGGACAGGTTCTCTCTGGCAATCCTTAATGTTCGGCAATTCACTGGTAACATGAAGACTGGCTCCCCCCGTGATCCACCTCCAAAGCCATCAACGTGTCACCATAATATGGCTCTCAATATGCCAGGTCAGATACAATAATATTAAAATCCCCGGCCCTGGTGCAAACTGTGCCACAAAGTGCGTGTACGAGTGATTTGCCCTCACCCACTCGATGCAGCCCCCAGTCCTGATTGGTGAACCCTCTCCCTTCCTTCCTGAGCAGAGCAGTTTGGTCAGTGAATCGTCTCCTTGCTTGCTTTCGCGGTCATGCTGGTCGTCTCTGGGAGCAAACAGAGGTGACATAAAATGAAAGGAAATGGAATTGTGCCCAGGGAGTAGCTGCTTGTCCCAGTTTCGGATGCATGTAAAAGCCCCATCAGGTCAGTAGTGGTCCCCGGAAAATGGTCCCTGTTTGGGAAGTCCTATCGTGCCACATGATTCCACGGAAAGGTGCTGTTGGCCAGGCGTAGGACTGGTAAAGGATGAGCTTCTGTGTTAAACACCCAGTTGTCTAATGGTAAGAGGTCTTCGCTGGAGAAGAGGAGATACAGATACCTGAAAGAGAGGGAGATAAATGATTGGCTTTCGGACACAAGTCCTCATGTCTGGACATCAGGGAGCAAAGGATAAGTGGGATATTCACTAGCGTGTGATGTCTCTGAAATTTAAATTTAATCTAAAATGTTAGGCCAAAATAGACAAACTGAAAACACAGCCGATTTGGGGAATTTTTTAAAATTATAGCTATAATTGGCAGCACCCAAACTCAACATATTTCCGAAATGGAGGCAATTGCTCATAAGTAATGGACTAAGACTCGTCAGGAACGCTGACAGAAGCTGGAGTCTGGCCATGCATCTCATTCGCAACAGCTGAAAGTCTGTACATTTAGAAAATAAACTGCATTTTCTATGGGGACTAAATAATTTCGATTACAACTGTATTTTGGACTAAAAATTACAATTCACTTGTAATGTTTTTCTTTTTAATGAACCAATGTGTGTGTGTCTGTATTGAATGTGTCTGTATTTAATGTGAATGTGTGTCTGTATTTAGTGTGTGTGTGTGTGTGTGTATTTAATGTGAATGTGTGTCTAATGTGAATGTGTGTGTCTGTAATGTGAATGCGTGTGTGTCTGTCTGTATTTAATGTGAATGCGTGTGTGTGTGTCTGTATTTAATGTGAATGTGTGTGTGTCTGTATTTAATGTGAGTGTGTGTGTGTCTGTATTTAATGTGAATGTGTGTGTGTGGAATGCTTAGCAAAATGTTTCTACACAGTAAATTAGATAGCATTAAAATATGTACGTGTGAATTCATGAACTAAAAAAAAGAAAACGTAACAGAAAAACAAAAAATACAGAACATAAATTTCCTGTAACACAAATAGACTGAATATAAAATAATAATATAAAATATGTGCGTTGCTATTGGCAGTTACAGCGTTCACTTCCTACCACTGCACCAAGTACAGAATCCTACAATGCTCAGCATGAAGTCACACTCTTGGCATCACAAAGCTATTCAGTTGCACTCTGTGAAGTGGCCATCGTTGAGAGGATAAAAGCTAGCATCATGTCTGGTAGTAATGATCCCCGATAAGGAGCAGGTCTTTCTATTAGCTGGTAGCAACGATCACCGATAAGGAGCAGGTCTTTCTATTAGCTAGTAGCAACGATCACCGATAAGGAGCAGGTCTTTCTATTAGCTGGTAGTAATGATCCCCGATAAGGAGTAGGTCTTTCTATTAGCTGGTAGCAACGATCCCCGATAAGGAGCAGGTCTTTCTATTAGCTGGTAGTAATATCCCAGATAAGGAGCAGGTCTTTCTTATAGCTGATAGTAATGATCCCTGATAATGCCTAGTGTGGCAAATCTAGCCACTTCAGACTATTTTTTGTTTTACTTTAAGGGTTGCCCTAGAAAGACTGGTTTATATATGCAGTTTGATGTATTTGTTTAAAATGTGAAAGAGGGAATTCGTATGCTAGTGGCACGAAAGCCGCTAGCATTCATATGGTAGTTTCTCGAACAGTGATTTTCAACACTGTTCGTGAAACGAACAAAGTACCGAATGGGAGCCCACACACAGGGGGTCGTGTGGATCCCATTAACCGATCGCAACATTGTATCTATCGTATGTTAATTGATTCCCGGGTGGCCGTCGTTCGGCTACCGACCACGAGGCGGCGGCCATCTTGGATTTCCTTTTAGCCCAGCGGTGTTTGGTCGTCGCGTGCCTGGAACTAAAATCGGATACTCGACGGCACGAACACCGCTGGACTTCCAGGCCGTTCGGGAGCGCTGGTCTTTCGGTACTTTTTCCTGACTTATGTATTCTTGACTTTTATGATGAATGTATGTTAAAGTATATTTCGTGCAGCGTTCGGCTGATTGTGTGGGGATCTGAGCGGTACTTTCACGAAGTGTGCGCTCAGACCCCAGCTATCTGCCGAACGGTCATTCGGTACAGTGACATGAATAAAAAAAAAAAAAGTTATGGATTTTTATGTAAAAAGCCAATTCTGCTGTTCGGAGGGATAATCCACTTAACAGGATATTCTAATGGGAGTATCCCTCTCGTACAGCAGTGCATGGTGGAAGAAATGTTCTATATGTTAAGTTCCCCCCCCATGTAGTCCCCTACTGTACAACCACTGTAAAGTCAGTAAGGAAACCCCTTACATGGGGAACCACATAAATACTGGAGCTTGTGAATAAAATCGTCAGTTGACTCCCAGAACTGTGTTTCGTCCAGGTACTGGGGGATATTGCCTTCATTTTCAGCACTTTCCTTGGATTTCCTTCTTTTACCAGCAGAGATATTGGGATTTAATACTGCAGCTCCGCTACACCTAGTAAAGGATAAAATAAAAGAACTCACTTGAGGGTCTCTGCCAGGAAGAAGCTCTGCTGTACATCGTCATACACTGGTGCCGATGAATACACATCTTTCACACCCGAGAAACCCCCACTAACTCGGCAGTACTTCTCAATGGCCTGTAGGGGGAGACAAAGCTGCATCAGACAGACAATTTTACAGGAAATGTGCCAATCATTCTACATTGTGGTGAGAATCTCCAAACACAGGGGATTATTGGACCTCAACATTGCAACACAAATTAAAACCAGTCCCGCATTCCTCCATATCTCTCACAGCAACGATTTATCAGACATGGTTTTCCTAGAACAGGGCACAAATAGGATATTCTGGCACACATAAGGAGGGGTGCCAGACCCTTTTCTTCTTTGTGTAGCTGTGGCTGGTTTGGCAGGTCTGGAGCTTGCGCACCATAAAGTTTAACACTGCAATAGTTCCACATTCCCTTACATTATGGAGTTTGTATTAAAAAACTATTATAAACATTATTCTGAATCCACTATAGAGCTGGAGTTGGATAAATACACACAGTGGAAGAAGTGCAATGATGTAGATGGCAAGGCCAGAAGAGCAACATGGCGCAAGGAGAAAGAATGAAGGGAGAATGTCACAGCCAGCAAAGGGTGGTTAAAACAAACGGAGAATCCTGCACTCATCAAGGGCAAACAATGCCAGCCAGCAAAGGAAGGGCAGCGATGGGACACACAGAGAAACAATGCCAGCCAGCAAAGGAAGGGCAGTGATGGGACACACTGAGAAACAATGCCAGCCAGCAAAGGAAGGGTAGCGATGGGGCACACTGAGAAACAATGCCATCCAGCAAGGGAAGGGCAGTGATGGGGCACACTGAGAAACAATGCCATCCAGCAAGGGAAGGGCAGCGATGGGGCACACTGAGAAACAATGCCAGCCAGCAAAGGAAGGGCAGCGATGGGACACACTGAGAAACAATGCCAGCCAGCAAAGGAAGGGCAGCGATGGGACACACTGAGAAACAATGCCAGCCAGCAAGGGAAGGGCAGCGATGGGACACACTGAGAAACAATGCCAGTCATAGAAACATAGAATGTGACGGCAGATAAGAACCATTCGGCCCATCTAGTCTGCCCAATTTTCTAAATACTTTCATTACTCCCTAGCCTTATCTTATAGTTAGGATAGCCTTATGCCTATCCCACGCATGCTTAAACTCCTTCACTGTGTTAACCTCTACCACTTCAGCTGGAAGGCTATTCCATGCATACACTACCCTCTCAGTAAAGTAATACTTCCTGATATTATTTCTAAACCTTTGTCCCTCTAATTTAAGACACTGTCCTCTTGTTGTGGTAGTTTTTCTTCTTTTTAATATAGTCTCCTCCTTTACTGTGTTGATTCCCTTTATATATTTAAATGTTTCTATCATATCCCCCCTGTCTCGTCTTTCCTCCAAGCTATACATGTTAAGATCCTTTAACCTTTCCTGGTAAGTTTTATCCCGCAATCCATGAACCAGTTTAGTAGCCCTTCTCTGAACCCTCTCTAAGGTATCAATATCCTTCTGAAGATACGGTCTCCAGTACTGTGTACAATACTCCAAGTGAGGTCTCACCAGTGTTCTGTACAATGGCATGAGCACTTCCCTCTTTCTACTGCTAATACCTCTCCCTATACAACCAAGCATTCTGCTAGCATTTCCTGCTGCTCTATTACATTGTCTGCCTACCTTTAAGTCATCAGAAATAATCACCCCTAAATCCCTTTCCTCATATGTTGAGGTTAGGACTCTATCAAATATTCTGTAATCTGCCCTTGGGTTTTTACGTCCAAGATGCATTATCTTGCACTTATCCACATTAAATGTCAGTTGCCACAATTCTGACCATTTTTCTAGCTTACCTAAATCAAGGGAAGGGCAGCGATGGGGCACACTGAGAAACAAGGAAAGCCAGCAAAGGAAGGGCAGCAATTGGGCACACTGAGAAACAATGCCAGCCAGCAAGGGAAGGGCACTGATGGGGCACACTGAGAAACGCCAGCCAGCAAGGGAAGGGCAGCGATGGGGCACACTGAGAAACAATGCCATCCAGCAAGGGAAGGGCAGCGATGGGGCACACTGAGAAACAATGCCAGCCAGCAAGGCAAGGGTACTGATGGGGCACACTGAGAAACAATGCCAGCCAGCAAGGGAAGGGAGGTTGTGATTTCTTGGTACTCACCTGAGCTGCTTCCCAGCCCCAGAGTCGGTATTTAGGATCATGGGTGTAACGCCACATGTACCAGTACGTCTCAATCACCTCTGGTCGCAGGATGTAATATTTCTCATTCTGACGCACAGCCACGGCCTCAGCACCTCCATCAAATTTAAAAGCTTCCGGCCCCAACTTAAGCACTAATAAGAAATAAAAAAAATGTGAAGGGGGGTGAGGGGACGAGTGGAGGGTGAGGTGCAGCAGAGGGGAAGTGGAGGGTGAGGTGCAGAAGGGAGGAATTACCTCCCATTACCTTTCATATCTCATCAAGTGATGACCTACCTGTGCGGTCATATGACTCATGGCAAGTATGAGCAATTTCGGCACCCAGTTGCAAATAGTGCCCAGCTTTGTCTCCTGGTGACCCGTCAGCACCAAGTGCCAGCATCCCACCTGCAAAACAGGTCAGATGACCCATTTTGCGCTCCAGGTGGCCATTTTTCCATTCACCAATAAAGGTAAGACCTCCATTTGACTTCCGAACTAAGTGCTTCTCTATTGCCTAGACAGGTGGGGAGAGTGAACAGTAATCTAAGACTGTGAGGTAAAATACTATTTCATACAATAATATAGCAAAATAAAGTAAAAACAAACAACAAAGTATTAATGAGTGTCCTGGTAAAGCTGGTTAATGAGAAGGTAACTGGGTAAAACTGTAATTGGTCGAGTCTCTGTTACACCAGTCCTGGGAGGTCAGAATGACTATATTCAGACAAAGATCACCTGTATTACAGAGAATAAACCCAACAGCTTTCTTGGGTGAAAGTTTGTATTTTTAGTTGTTTCTACAATGAATTCTGTAAAATGGTACTCAACCAACAATATAATATTATATAATATAGACGGCAACGTTTCTATAATATCCCTGTCTGGGTACGGTACACGGTAACGTTTCTATAATATCCCTGTCTGGGTACGGTACACGGTGTACGACAACGTTTATATAATATCCTGGTCTGGGTACAGTACATGGTAATGTTTCTATAATATCCCTATCTGGGTATGGTACACGGCAACGTTTATATAATATCCCTGTCTGGGTACAGTACACAGTAATGGTTATATAATATCCCTGTCTGGGTACGGTACACGGCAACGTTTATATAATATCCCTGTCTGGGGAAAGTACACGGCAACGTTTATATAATATCCCTGTCTGGGTACAGTACACGGTAATGTTTATATAATATCCCTGTCTAGGTACGGTACACGGTAATGTTTATATAATATCCCTGTCTAGGTACGGTATACGGTAATGTTTATATAATATTCCTGTCTGGGTATGGTACACGGTAATGTTTATATAATATCCCTGTCTAGGTACGGTATACGGTAATGTTTATATAATATTCCTGTCTGGGTATGGTACACGGTAGCGGTTATCTAATATCCCTGTCTGGGTACAGTACACGGTAACGTTTCTATAATATATCTGTCTGGGTACGGTACACGGTAACATTTATATAATATCCCTGTCTGGGTATGGTACGTTGTAATGGTTATATAATATCCCTGTCTGGGTACGGTACACGGTAATTATTATATAATATCCCTGTCTAGGTACAGCACACGGTAACATTTATACAATATCCCTGTCTAGGTACGGTACACGGTAATGTTTATATAATATCCCTGTCTGGGTACAGTACACAGTAATGTTTATATAATATCCCTGTCTGGGTACAGTACACTGTAATGTTTATATAATATCCCTGTCTGGGTACAGTACACGGTAATGTTTATATAATATCCCTGTCTAGGTACGGTACACGGTAATGTTTATATAATATCCCTGTCTAGGTACGGTATACGGTAATGTTTATATAATATTCCTGTCTGGGTATGGTACACGGTAATGTTTATATAATATCCCTGTCTAGGTACGGTATACGGTAATGTTTATATAATATTCCTGTCTGGGTATGGTACACGGTAGCGGTTATCTAATATCCCTGTCTGGGTACAGTACATGGTAATGTTTATATAATATCACTGTGTGGGTGCAGTACACAGTAATGATGGATATGATACATAGTATCGAGTTTCTATAAGTTCACAGTTTGGAGTATAGTACTAGGTAGGTATAAGGTAGGTAGAAATTTTAAATACTCACTTCAATTGCATCATCGTACATTTTCCGAGCATCAACATCTGTTCGGTCAGAGACCAGCCAGGCCTTCAGAAGGTATTCATAGAAACTGTCTCCCAAACCACCCACAGACGTGTGATCTATCAGGGAACACAAAGTGTTTTAGAACCTTCTACCCCAACACACTCCTGAGTAGACTTTAATCTAACACTGTTACTTTAAGAAGAAAGCGATCAGCACTCTGAATATATGACACCGCATATAATATAGTGCAGGTCACGGCTGCCCAGTTATACTCCCCCCTTCTGGTTACATTCTGCACTTTGTAAAGTCTATACTTTCACTTACGCTGCCCCCAGCGTCCTGTCCTCGGGTTCAAGTAGTTTGGATAAAGCCCATTGGGACGATCCATCTTTTGCAGAAGTTTTCGGATGTGCATGACCTGTAAGACATGAAATTATAAAATTCAATATCTGCAGATCCCTCGGCTAGGTTACTGGAACTGGAGAGAGACTGGATGATAGGACAGACAGACCAGCTGAAGCATATCCAAGACCTTTTAGGTGGGTTGAAAGATCCATTAAAGAACATAATTTGGTTAAATTTCCATTAATGGAGAACAGGGTGTTACAGACTTTCTTTGTATAGGGGGAGGTATTAGCAGTAGAAAGAGGGAAGTGCTCATGCCATTGCACAGAACAATGAGAAGGGCTACTAAACTGGTTCATGGATTGCGGGATAAAACTTACCAGGAAAGGTTAAAGGATCTTAACATGTATAGCTTGGAGGAAAGACGAGACAGGGGGGATATGATAGAAACATTGAAATATATAAAGGGAATCAACACAGTAAAGGAGGAGACCATATTTAATGGAAGAAAAACTACCACAACAAGAGGACAGTCTTAAATTAGAGGGACAAAGGTTTAAAAATAATATCAGGAAGTATTACTTTACTGAGAGGGTAGTGGATGCATGGAATAGCCTTCCAGCTGAAGTGGTATAGGTTAACAGAGTAAAGGAGTTTAAGCATGTGTGGGATAGGCATAAGGCTATCCTAACTATAAGATAAGGCTAGGGACTAATCCCTCTGTTACGGTGTCACTATACCCCACTCACTCTAACATGTAAACTCACTGAGCAGGGCCTCAATCCCTCTGTTACTGTCACTATACCCCACTCCCTCTAACATGTAAACTCACTGAGCAGGACCCTCAATCCCTCTGTTACTGTGTCACTATACCCCACTCCCTCTAACATGTAAACTCACTGAGCAGGGCCCTCAATCCCCCTGTGTCACTATACCCCACTCCCTCTAACATGTAAACTCACTGAGCAGGCCCTCAATCCCTCTGTTACTGTGTCACTATAGCCCACTCCCTCTAACATGTCAGCTCACTGAGCAGGGCCTCAATCCCTCTGTTACTGTGTCACTATACCCCACTCCCTCTAACATGTAAACTCACTGAGCAGGGCCCTCAATCAACCTGTGTCAGTATTCCCCACTCCCTCTAACATGTAAACTCACTGAGCAGGCCCTCAATCCCTCTGTTACTGTGTCACTATAGCCCACTCCCTCTAACATGTCAGCTCACTGAGCAGGGCCATCAACCCTTCTGTTCCTGTGCGTCCAACTCGTCTGGTTACAAATACATGTCTATTAGTCCACCCATTGTACAGCGCTATGGAACTTGTTGGCGCTTTATAAATAATAAAAATAATAATGCAATCTTGAGCGCGGGTTACAGTTAGTTTATATAGAGGTAAATGGGCTATGGCTGGTTTATATAGAGGTAAGCGGGCTACGGCCGGTTTAGATAGAGGTAAGCGGGCTACGGCCGGTTTAGATAGAGGTAAGCGGGCTACGGCCGGTTTAGATAGAGGTAAGCGGGCTACGGCTGGATTAGATAGAGGTAAGCGGGCTACGGCTGGTTTATATAGAGGTAAGCGGGCTACGGCTGGTTTATATAGAGGTAAGCGGGCTACGGCTGGTTTATATAGAGGTAAGCGGGCTACGGCTGGTTTATATAGAGGTAAGCGGGCTACGGCTGGTTTATATAGAGGTAAGCGGGCTACGGCTGGTTTATATAGAGGTAAGCGGGCTATGGCTGGTTTATATAGAGGTAAGCGGGCTACGGCTGGTTTATATAGAGGTAAGCGGGCTACGGCTGGTTTAGATAAAGGTAAGCGGGCTAAGGCTGGTTTAGATAGAGGTAAGCGGGCTACGGCTGGTTTAGATAGAGGTAAGCGGGCTACGGTTGGTTTAGATAGAGGTAAGCGGGCTAAGGCTGGTTTAGATAGAGGTAAGCGGGCTAAGGCTGGTTTAGATAGAGGTAAGCGGGCTAAGGCTGGTTTAGATAGAGGTAAGCGGGCTACGGCTGGTTTAGATAGAGGTAAGCGGTATGATAAATCTTCCCTATAGATTTGTTTTGGTTGAACTGTATGTGGCACACACCTGTATTTCTCCATCAATATGTACCTCACACCATCTCAAAGCTACTGATCCAGTGAGAAGTCATGGCTTGGTGACGTAGGCCTTACCTTGTTGTAATAGACAGGATTTCCAGTCAAGTAACTCAGGTGAACAAACTCCAGATGTAAAGTACCAAACTCAGCCAGAATACTGCTCCCTGCCGACGCCCAGCCCCAGTTTCTGCCGACGCCGCTGTGGAGAGAAGGGAGGTGGGTTATCACAGATTAATGCAGCGAGCGAGCAACCAGACACAAAATACAATGATTTAACCACAAGAAAAACAGGCACAGAGGTCTCACAGGAATCGGTAAATAAGAGGTCCACCCACTATCACAACCACTTTTCTATGTAGAAAGATACATCAAAAATGTTTACAAATTTTCCCACAATATTCAGCTTAACTACAAGGTATCGCACAACCAAAAATAAACAAAGCCTTCTCCTTAACCTCAGTTTATACAGGACGAGCCATCCTGACTTTTAGTTCTATCCTTTAATCTGGAGTGATATGCACACTGGAACCATCTCTGTTCCTCTATTTATTGCACTCCCTGTAGTCCTGGGTCCTCGGACTCATTTCCACAGCAGGGAGCCTTAGTCATTGAAGACTGTGAGACAGGGTAGTTTTATGGGCTTTTGCCTCTGTAATAAGGGGGACTTGTATGTAATGTGCAAAGTTTAAATAAGATTCAAGCAAAGTGTGCAATTTCTAAATAAATGTTAGGATTATGGATAAAGCAGTAAAATCCACACAATGAGTAAGGGGTACCTTAACATATATCAGCACCCCGGGAAATATAACCATGTTACTGAAATTAGAGGAGGTATGAAAACAATATTAGATTTTTTGTTACCAATACTAGCGTCATCCTAAAGTACCCCTACCCAAGCTTCTCTATGGCGAAGAGGGCAGAGGGTGACTGAGCTAAGACGATGGCACGGTGTGTGGGTCAAGTGAAGGTGTCTTTGCCCAGAATCTGATACAAACCTGCCAAACAAGCATCTACAAAATGTTTAAACATAACTGTAGGATCTGGCATACACTTTGCCAAGATCTGGCAAAGTGTATGTAGAGCTTCCCCATCACATCACTGGCTTTTCTCAAAGACAAAAAAGAATGAGCATGCAAACAGAGCATGGGTGAGGGCCTACGGAGAACTGGTGAAAACATGAAGAAACAAGACCTGCGTGGGCTAAGGGACACACTAAAACATTATTACATCACTAGAGTGCCCCGGTGCAGTCTCTCGGTTTAATATCTTTAGGAAGGTCAGGCGCTAACTGGGATCTCCATCTGGTGTTTTGGGATCTACCCCATCTGGGCTGCAACAATAAATCACAACAAACACTTTCCCATTTCCAAAGTCAATGGTGTCCAACTTGGAAGATACCGATTGGCACTCTCAACCAATCAATATCGTCTAGATTCAACAAAGCTAAGAAAAATGTTAATTCTATATTATCAATGTGACCAAGATTTGGAAAGTTTTTGGATGCAATGAAAAGCCCTGATTTATCTCAAACCAGTTGTAAAGACTCAAACACCAGAAGGTAACAAAAAACCTTCATATGTATGTCCTAGTACAGGGGTAGGCAACCTACGGCACTAGTGCCATGCACGGCACTCAAGGCTGCTAGAGCCACACAGGCTCTGGCCTATCAGGAGTCCCAGTGAAACTTCAGATATCTGCGAATACGAAAAGGACAATCCTCAATTTATGCATTGCAGCACATAGAGTAAGTGATCTCAGGTCCCTTCCTCCCAGCACTTGTGAATGGGAATCCACACTGTAGTAGAGCAGCCCACAGCGGATATTGCAGCTCCTGTACTTGACCTGTACCTGGCCGGACTGGTCCCCACTGGAACCCAGAGAAGCCACCCACACTGCTAGATATACCCAGAAATGCACAATAAGCAAATAATACGAACAGCCCACAAACATACACACAATCCGCACAAACGTAACCAGCTAACAATCCACATACATGCACACAACCCCACAAGCAGCCTCTCACATGCAATACCCCAAACAGCCCCCACACACACACACACTACCAAATCCACAATGTGACTCATCCATCCACACACACAATTCCACAAGCAGCCCCCGTACACAGCCCACATTCATATATATCATACACGATACCACAAACTACTCCTGAACATATACAATATAATAGCTCATATACACACAAATACAACAATACAAAGCAATTACAGTATAAATAACACGCAAAATACTGCAGCATACAGACCTCAATTTTCAAAAATAGGACCGGCATGCTACGGGGCATCACAATCCTATATCGGCACAGTGCTGCTAAAAGGTTGCCTACCCCTGGTCTAGTAAATACCACAGAGAAAGACTGGTCAAATCTCTTTACTAGAACTGAACGTGGTCGGTTTGAAGGCAGATGAAAAAGCCATGCCATCAAAAACAACATCACAAAAATAGTAGTGATAGATTTTGCTCAAAGTCTTAGATTCTGGTCACTGAGAAATTAATCATAGCGAGACTGTAGAGATCTGGGCCAAACCACAGTGTGACAAAATCCCGTCATCACTTGTGTTAGTTCCCTTCTTCATTTGTCTCTCTGTACCCCCTTTTCATTTCCCGAACGGAGATTCGTATCCACTTTTTTTATACTTCCGAAACCCAGACCACCCCCTGGCTTATTAACTTAACGCAAATGCTCTTCCTGGAAAGGCGCCATTTGTATTACCAAACACATGTGTTCTTTGGAATGGTGGCCATCTTGTCTGCTGAACAGAGGAGCAGTACTTTGTCGTCGACCGCATGGAACTAGATTCGGACACGACAACTCGGGAATCCCGATGAACTTGCACTGCCGCCTGCTCTGCCTACAGACAAGCCAGGAGAGTGCTCGTCGAGGAAAAGACTTGGTGACCTATCATATACATTTGCTACCTAAGAGCCAGGGAGAACATCCAGTTGTTTTTGCACAAGAGTTCCCAAAAGTTGACCGGTCGCTGTCTGCTTACCCCTGGAACTGGGCTACAACCTCGTGGCTAGCCGGTCAAAAGTTTACCCTGGTGGCGATACCACTACACCAAACAGATCTGAGCGCTATTTGGACAACTATCTGGGCTATCAGGGGATATAGGACATGTGAGGTTCCTGTGAGAATTTAATGGGGTTTTGAGTGTTTTTTTTTTTTTATTCCTGCAACTGGGAGATAATTGAATTACCAGGCTTTTGACTCAATTATCTCCCAGACACCTGGAAGAATTTTATGTTGTTCTGTATGGAGACCCCATTCTGGGGGACTGAGTATAAATTCTGTGGGATTTACCCAAATAAAGTAGATCTACTCTAAACATTCAGTCTCGACTAATGTATGGGAGGAAAACTATACTAGCTATAATCACTTCTGCGGTTGGATAGAGCTACTTCACACTATGGAAAGGGAATCCTTGGCGGCGATACTCTGGTGGTCCACCACACACAGAATTACTGGTATGGACACACCAGAACTACCAGACAGACAGACATACTGCTCTTGGTTTTGATATGTCCCCATAGTGATTTAATGTCACAGCTTAACAGACCATGTCGAAACGTGTACGATAATAGCATTACCTCTTCATGCCGTATAGTAATTCTGCTAACCCCACGGTTCTTTCAGGAAAACTGAGCAGACTGCAATAAGTCCTTCAATGTCCACAAAATCTGGAGAATAGGCAACTGCCGCTCTATTCGGTGCAGGATATAACAAGACTGCTGGAGCATTTTTCAGCCATTAATTGCACCACAAGAAAAAACTATGAAGAATGTAAAAAAAAAAAATACACAACCCCCAGGTGAGGCGTATTAGTCAAATGTGTTAATGTGCATTACCCCCTTACCCAACCTGCGTTATTTCAGACTATTTATAAGGTTAAAGATCAGCATAAAGTCCCATGAGAAACTATCACCAAGTGCCATCTGCAAGAACCAATACCTATAGCACCATAAAGAAACAGATCAGTATAGATTTCCCAGAACGGCTCTGTAAGATAACCAAGAAAGCTTCAAGGTAACCAACCACAAGGTAAAGGAGAGTCACAGAAAACTAACCAATCAGGAATATGTGCACCTAGGGGATTTCACTGGTACCGCCCATGCAGAGCACTGAAAGTTAAATAAAAACAGGTGAAAAAATGATTAACCTAAAAACAAACTAACAAATGCTGACCTTCACCGCCATGCCAGCAACAACCTCACTTACAAGAACAGCTAAACATACAATCACATTTATTTAGTATGACAATAGGTGAATCCGGTGTAAAACATTACCCAACCTCTGATAATAACACAAGTAAGCTGTGATTGGAATTATTACGGTATTGGCAGTGCTGGTGGCTGTGATTGGAATTATTACAGTATTGGCGGTGCTGGTGGAGCTGTGATTGGAATTATTACAGTATTGGTGCTGGTGGAGCTGTGATTGGAATTATTACAGTATTGGCGGTGCTGGTGGCTGTGATTGGAATTATTACGGTATTGGCAGTGCTGGTGGCTGTGATTGGAATTATTACAGTATTGGCGGTGCTGGTGGAGCTGTGATTGGAATTATTACAGTATTGGTGCTGGTGGAGCTGTGATTGGAATTATTACAGTATTTGCAGTGCTGGTGGCTGTGATTGGAATTATTACAGTATTGGCGGTGCTGGTGGCTGTGATTGGAATTATTACAGTATTGGCGGTGCTGGTGGCTGTGATTGGAATTATTACAGTATTGGTGGTGCTGGTGGCTGTGATTGGAATTATTACAGTATTTGCGATGCTGGTGGAGCTGTGATTGGAATTATTACAGTATTGGCAGTGCTGGTGGCTGTGATTGGAATTATTACGGTATTGGCGGTGCTGGTGGCTGTGATTGGAATTATTACAGTATTGGCGGTGCTGGTGGAGCTGTGATTGGAATTATTACAGTATTGGTGCTGGTGGCTGTGATTGGAATTATTACAGTATTGGCAGTGCTGGTGGCTGTGATTGGAATTATTACAGTATTGGCGGTGCTGGTGGCTGTGATTGGAATTATTACAGTATTGGTGGTGCTGGTGGCTGTGATTGGAATTATTACAGTATTTGCGATGCTGGTGGAGCTGTGATTGGAATTATTACAGTATTGGCAGTGCTGGTGGCTGTGATTGGAATTATTACAGTATCGGCAGTGCTGGTGGCTGTGATTGGAATTATTACAGTATTGGCGGTGCTGGTGGAGCTGTGATTGGAATTATTACAGTATTGCAGTGCTGGTGGCTGTGATTGGAATTATTACAGTATCGGCAGTGCTGGTGGCTGTGATTGGAATTATTACAGTATCGGCAGTGCTGGTGGCTGTGATTGGAATTATTACAGTATTTGCAGTAAACTTTAAACCAATCAGTAACAGGCATCACATCCATATATAAAGCCCTGACAGACACATGACTTCCTCTTTCTTTGCTGCTCCAGCCAGGGCACAGGTCAGAGTATTGTGCTCCAAACTGTTTTACGGATATTGCAAATTGTCATTAGTTAAACATGTATTGCTTAACATTCAGTTTTGCGCCAAACTGTTTTTTTTATTAATATTGTTAGGGTCCCTTTAATTAGACACCTTATGCTAGACATTCAGTTTTAATCTTAACTGGTTTTCCAGATATTGCAATGGTAACTTTAATTAAACTCTATTACTTGACTTTCAGTTTGCTCCAACTGTTTTTATTAATATTGCTATGGTCACTTTAGTTAGATTTTTAATGCTAGACATTCAGTTTTGCTCCAAACTGTTTCTGGATATGCATGGCCACTTTAGTTAAACTTTATTAGCTGGTCCTGCATTTTGACCTAAACGGTTTTCATTTCATTATTTTGCACTTGCCTTCCATTTGGACTTGTATAGTGTGATATTCTCCCCCTGTTACCCTTCCCCCGATTTAACTCTGTATTTTCTGCTTTATTAGCCTGTTTGGTTTTCTGTTGCTGGCACCTTTTCTTTCCTATGCTTTACTCTGGTCTCGCACGGATCGCAGCGTTTTACCACGAGAACGCTTTTTTATTCACTGGTGCTGGGACTTCAGGGCAGGTCTCTGAGGGTTGGGGGTGTCGGGGGAGACTCTGTTCAATATCGGTGGGCGGCGATCGTATCCTCGATCGCGGGCCGCACAGCGCTTTGCGCGCAAATGGCGGCCATCTTGAATCTCGCGGCACTTGCGAGATTCACGTCGGCCGTGTCGTTTAGCCAGTTCGTGATTCCCACGAACTGGCAGCTAGATCTGTACTGTTTAACCCCTTAAGGACACGACATGTCATGATTCCCTTTTATTCCAGAAGTATGGTCCTTAAGGGGTTAAAATATTTTTCCTGCGAAATAAAAGTTTTACTTTTGAGCTCAGTACGGTTACATATCATGGGCATGTGGAATAAAGGTTTTCTATGTACCTTTTCTGGAAGATTATGAATGGACTGTTCACTGCTGAGCTCTATACTGGCATATTTCATTGACATGTGAAATAAAAGTTTTATATGTAACTCTGCATGAATAACAGTTTTAATGTATGTCTGGAGGATTATGAATGAACTGTTCCCTGCTGTGGGCATATAGTGGATGCAGTACTCTATCTGCTGGCAGGGAAATTAAATAGAGCTGATAACTTACTCAGCTCCCTACTCCCACCGGACCTCACAGCCACTGGATACACTCCTTCCCCACAGGGATACACCTTCCTGTACTAGTGACATACATATACTGGGGGGCTCATATCCACGGATTACGGTCTGTTACTGTATGTACAGACCAGGATACGTGTATATCGACAGAGCCAGGAAGGAGAGCTCACGGTGCTGCCAATTCTCCACAGAACTATATCCCATAAGGGTGACCCCTTGGATAATTTGGAGGCTACCATACCAGGGCTTCGTCCTGACATTACTGACCGCTCATCCCGGTCTTATTGAGGGTGACCCCCTCCTCAGACCACTCCCAGGAAATCTCTAAGTGGTACTGATTGAAACAATTCTGGGTGATCCCCAGTCGTACGTGGAGGCCCACTAAGTGGCAATAAGTGTATTACCGTACCTGTCACCTGTTCGGTACCCCACAGACCGAAAGAGTGTCCCAACATACCATAATAGACATACATACAGGGGTGACCCCACTACGCTGGGTGACCCCCAAGCGAGTCTTACTCTGGTGCTAGTGGCATACGTACAAAGGGTTGACCCCCCCCTGCCAGACGGGGTGACCCGCCGCGCCCTTTCTAGGGCTTCTACCTTCAGAGCACGCTCTGTCATTGTATGCACAGACCAGGGGCGCACTAGACGCATGTATTCCGGCACCTCTATGCTTCAACTGGGGGATCTGTATGCCCTTCCCTTAACCGAGAAGGAGAACTCACAATACTGCCAAGACTCCACAATTCTAGGCGCTATAACCCCTCTTTAACCCTCTTGGATTATACATATTGAGGCTTTCACGTCTCCCATACTCAGGCTACGTTTCGACATTGCAGACCGCTCATCCCAGTCTTACTGAGGGTGTCTTCATTCTCAGACCACTCCCCGGATCCTGCAAAAGTGGTACTGATTGATCGAAATTCTGGGTGAGCCCAGTTATACGCGGAGGCCCACTGAGTGGCAATAAGTGTACTGTTATACAATCCTGTCTCCCACAAACTGAAAGGGTGTGAACCAACATGTCGGACTTCCCTCAATATCCCCGACCGATTTTCAGGCGAGGATTAAGGCCGCCACGGCAGCTTCGGGGGAAGAAGTCCTCGCCAATATGATGGCTTACAACCCATCCGACAGGGCGGGTGCAACGGCACCAACACCAATGGAAGCTAGAGATACCGACAACATTAGGTCGGACACCTTATCATCTAAACACCATTGGAAGGGCTCCAACGCGGCTTCTCCAAAGGGGAAAGGGAACACCTCGTCTTAGCGGAGCCGTATCTCAGAATGTCCTGTCAATTAATCATCTCAGGCTCCATCATTAGTGGATGAGGACTTCATCCCTCCCCCTTCTCTGGAGATCATGAAACAATGGAGAACAGAAGAGTCTCCATCTGAAGAGGTGAAGTGACAAGACCCGCCTAGCAAGAAAGGTTTCTGTTTTTTTACTCACGCACCATCCGACACCCAAGGTCATCCGAATGGGGTTAACCGGAGCACCGTGCACACTTTGCCCACTTCATAGGCTCAGGAGGCCTATGGGAAAAGAAGTCCGAGACAAGCTCAGGGTGGAATGCCCACACCCTCTATGACTGAACAAGATAGTCCTCACCATGTGGTGATATTTATGTCCCGATCAGGCTGGGGTCCATGTAAAGGCGAAGGACTCAAAACAAGTTAGGATGAAATACTGGACATGATCAGCCTCGGAAAAAATTCTATACTTTGCGGACCTGACTACACCCAAGACTCACCTCTAGAAACTCACGATGTGAGGGAATGGGTGCAAAGGGCAATATGTAGGTTGGGGAATGCAAGGCAGACAGGTGCACAGAATGGTGCAAAGCAGCCTGATTAAAGATGGATTTCAAATTATTGAAGTTAGGGACTAAAGAGCAAGGACCTCAAGCGGGAGGACTATTGTTTGGAGAACCATTTATCTCAGCAACGGTTTGGTAGTAAGGAACAAGACAGCAGACTAGTCATCAACCTACGCCAAACCAATGGTTTCGGGCGTACCAACACCTCAAGAAGGAAGGTATCCATCTCTTAGGGGGATCTACTCCTTGAAAGGGGTTCGCAAGGTTGGATTTGAAGGGCACTTACCTACTGGTTCACATGGTGCCTCATGAAGTTTCTGAAGCCGGTCACAGCGCACTGAAGAGCAAAGGGTATCCACTGTCGCATACCTAGACGACTTACTGACCTTTTGCAAATCCAATTCCTGACTACATTTACAGACAAGATTTATGTTTACAGTTTCGGGAATTGTTGGGATTCATAGTGAACAGACTATTAGTGACTATTTCCCAGGACCGCTTCATTACCGGGCCAGACAGCGGCTGAAAGCTCACTGCCTGAGATCTGGACACACCTATGAAATTGGGATCAGAATAGCGAAGACTTTGATAGTACTCATTACCGCAGTAAAGGAGTCAAGCGTGGCACCCAGAATGGTTGTCCTTAATTCGAGATCATCCTCTGCTACTTCAGTTTTAAACTTGCCTTCGGGCAGATCCAAAAGGAGAACATCATCCATTGATAATGCAGGAGCGTCTGGAGTTGGTGGATTGGGGTCTTATTCAGGGAAGACTGGTACGTCAAGGGACTAACGCAACCAACTAGAGACCTATTATGGGACTCATGGACACCAGGTATTCCCCGAAATAACTTATCCGCATGGAACACCTTGAGTTCACTGGTGTATGGGAAGGGACTGTGTAACAGCACCCCCAGGCAAAAAAGGTGTTAAACCGCCGTTTAGAGGATATTCCCCTTCCAGATATACAGGCAGCTACTGTAGACACCAATCCACCGAACCGGAGAAGCATATGAATGCCGTAAACAGCTGAACCGGAACCATACGAATGCTGTAAACAGCCGAATAGGAAAAACCATATGAATAGGTTTACACTCCTAGCAGTCAAACCGGAACAGCATACAATAAATCCCCCCAAGAACGAGACAAGGCTCCGTGTTGAGGGTCAAGCAGAAACAGGCAGAGCTGTGGGTTTATTGTTCTTATGTACACATTAGTACCACCCACAGGGTTTTGGAACACAAGCAATAAACACGTACAATACACTCAGACACTCAAAATCCTCCCCTCTGCCTGTGATACAATTACCTTACACAATGGGTAATGTAATTATCACAGCCAGAGAAATACAGTTTTTCCACATTATTCATAACTTGAAAAGTATGCATCACATTCACATAAAATTACATACTCAGCATACTCCAAATACAAACATATGTCAAAATCATCCAAATTGGTCCATTGGTTCAAAAGATAGATCAAAGTCCTTTGTGACCAAATGAAGCATGGCTTTTCTGCCCAAAACCAGTTCCACAGAGTCTATCCTGGAGATAATTGGGAAGTAATCCAATTATCTCCAAAGACAGAGGCAAAACTCCATTAAGCACATGGCAGTAAAAAAAAGACAGTAGAATTCAATAAAATACACAACATATCCCCAGATAGTTCAGGTCTGAGCGTACATTATTACTGAATGGCGCTCAGACCACACACATACAGTTCAATCGCCATGGAGCCAAAGTCTTTTATTATATGAATAGGCTCCATGGCATAGCTATCTGGGTTAAATTAGTTTATTCAGTAAATCCGAGAATCTACTGAACGTCAGGGCAGAAATACAGGAATAGACCTTTCTGCATAGGAAAATTTAAGTATTGGTCCATAGTCAAAAGGCAGCAGGCAGACAACCAGGCTCCTCCAATGCACAGTGGCGAGATTGGTCTCCTTACAGACTGCGATCCCTTTATTACCCCTATCTCCTTGATGCTGAATCTTTATTATACCTTTTCACTACGGGCTGATTGGAACGATCGGACCGTTCCATTAACGGGATATGTTCCGCGATTTCAACGACGCATAGTACGATTCACGACACTCCGGTCGATCAGGAACCTTTGATATGCCGCTGTCTGCGGGGTATCAAACTGTCCAGAACCATGCGTCAAAGTATCACTGTTGTGGAACTTTGATTTGGTTCTTTTGGAACTAGTCAGATAACACGGACCTATCCCTCCGTCAGCCATAGTCACGTTACTTTTAGGTCTTTTCGTTGGGTATCAGATGTACTGGAGTTCGACGTAGACTGTATTTTCGGTATCACCGGAAGGAATGATTTCTACGGTGTCTCGTAGAACTAAATCTTATCCGCATCCGTATCTTACCCTGTTCCCGGCGGTTTCCCAGTCTTTGTGCAGTTAAAGCGGTACTTTGTTACATGGAGATCCCGAAAACACTTAGGTTGTCACATTCAGGACATCTGCTGGTGCTATACTAACCATACAAGCCAGTTACCATGAACACTCTGTCTGGATGGGTTCATTGGTTGTTATTGCTAGCGGGGGTGGAGACGTGTTTTGGGTATTCATTCGGTACGAGGTGCGGCTGCTTCTCAGGCCTTCACGGGGGGGCCCTCTATATTTTACAGCGACGAATTGGACACGGATAGACTACTTCCATATATTTATTTTCGGCAACTACACACGCATCCTTCTCGCTCATACCACAGGTTTTAAAAATGCAAAATATGAAGCCTCCTGTCATGTGATAAAATTGTAGATTATGCTAACGTAGTGTACCTATAATCTTAATTTTAATAATGACAGGAGGCGAATATTTTCCCTCCCGAGACTCTGGTTTGTCATTTTCTCAGTGTAATTATAATAATAATTATAATAATTATAATATAATCAAAATATTACCAGTTTTGGTATTTCAGTATATCCATGGGATGCTTATATGATTGACATGTGTTAGATCCGTGTTGATTATTTAGTATACTATGGTTGTTTAATGTTTCAGTATATTAACTTAATATAAATATAGATACGTATAGTACTGGATTTAATGTAGACAACAGTTGGTTTCCATCACCATTACGTTAGCATAAACTACAATTATTACAGTATTGGCGGTGCTGGTGGAGCTGTGATTGGAATTATTACAGTATTGGCGGTGCTGGTGGAGCTGTGATTGGAATTAATACAGTATTTGCGGTGCTGGTGGCTGTGATTGGAATTATTACAGTATTTGCAGTGCTGGTGGAGCTGTGATTGGAATTATTACAGGATTTTCGGTGCTGGTGGAGCTGTGAATGGAATTATTTCAGGATTTGAGGTTCTGGTGGAGCTGTGAATGGAATTATCACAGTATTGGCAGTGCTGGAGAAGCCCATTTTATTTGCTTGGACACAAGGCATTTATTACTGTTGTGCATGTATTGGTATGGCATTCCTTGTCATTTGTGTTCCAGAAAGCATGAAAGCTCCCTTTAAGAATTGAACGTGTCTATACATTCCTCACTACGTACATTCCTTGCCAGTATAAAGCTACCTCAGATAACAGATATAGACACCACAAACTTACAAGAACCGATCTCCCAATTAGAAGTAGAAACTGCTATAGCGATCTTAAAAGGGAACAATGCCCCAGGCCCCGATGGCTACGAAATAGGGTACTACAAGAAATTCAAAGAAGAACTGGCCCCCCACCTCACCTCTTTATATGATTACTTTATGACAGGGGGCGCACCCGATGCCGACATGGCATTAGCCAACATCACGCTTATCCCGAAAACCGGGAAAGACGCTGAACTCGCATCGAATTACAGGCCCATCTCCCTGATTAATTCGGACATTAAAATATATGCAAAAATCCTGGCGGCCAGGCTGGCACCGATGCTCACACGCTTAATCCACCCAGACCAGGTGGGGTTCATTCCCGGTAGACAATGCGGAGAAGGCTTTTGACAGGGTGCAATGGCCATACCTGTTTGGCCTGCTGGAAGAATGGGGATTCCCAGAAGCCTACATCCAGGCCACGCGCGCTTTATATGCTAACCCGAGAGCCCAAACCCGAATAGTAGGGGCCACTAAGACCCCCTTCCACCTTCATAGTGGTACACGTCAGGGATGCTCTCTATCCCCACTGCTATTCGCCATCCCCCTAGAACCGTTACTATAAGCCATAAGCCAACACCCACACATACAAGGAATAAGGGTAGCAGGGAAAACCTTCAAAGTCTCCGCGTATGCAGACAACGTGCTGCTGACTCTCACAGACCCCTTGAACTCCATGGAACATTTGACTGACCACCTGGACAAGTACGGAACACCCTTGCGGGCTATAGAGTGAACCTCGTCAAATCCATGGCACTACCATTCCACCTCCCGACCCAAGACAGAGCTATAATACACGACAGACACTGCCTACCCACCACAGCTGACAACATACCCTATCTAGGGATCAAACTTACAGCACAGTACGAACACCTACATGACACTAACTACTCCCCATTGATTCGTACACTCCTGAGAGACCTGGAGCAGTGGACGGACAAACCCATTTCATGGTTAGGTAGACTCCACTCAATTAAAATTAACATTCTCCCCAGATTACTATTCATGTTCCAGGCCCTGCCCACACTGGTTAAGAGGATCGACTTGTCCACACTCCAAAAAGCAATAGACATGTTAATTTGGCAAAAGAAACGACCCAGAATAGCCAGGAAACTCCTGTACCGACCCAAGGACAGAGGGGACTGGGACTACTGAACATGTACCTATACTACCTAGCAGCGCAGACGGCGCAAATAGCATATTGGCACTCCACACCAGACACCCGTCTTTGGGTAGAACTTGAAACCTCACTAATAGGGCAAGACCTACCACAGTTCTATCCCTGGTTACACAAGACACACAGAGCACTCCTTAGAGTAACCTTCCCAGCAATAACGAACTCCCGAAGAATCTGGGACCAAATAGCAACCATGTACTCCTTAAGCAGGTTCCCCTCCCCAATGTCCCCTGTACTCAGGAACCGATCCTTCCCACCAGGAATGACAGCAGGTGACTTTAGCGGCCGAGAGAGAGCAGGTATCCAGATATATTGCCATTTATATAAAAACGGCCAAGTAGTCACTTACGACCAGCTCAGTGAACAATCCTCCCTTACAACCAAGGACTTCTTCCGCTACCTCCAACTACGAGACTTTGCTAGCTCAAAAGAAGTCAAGGAGACTGCCACTCTCCCCCTCAACTGGTTCGAGAATATATGCTATCAGGAAAAACACCCCAGTGGACTCATATCATTACTATACTCTCACCTCAGCGGGGAGGCCAAAGAATGGGGGGAGCTACGATACACGGACCAGTGGGAGACAGACCTGGGAGAGACATTAGAGGGCTCCGATTGGCAGGATATTTGGGAGGCCACAGCCCGATCATAAATATGTGTCACCCTCCAGGAACAATCATTTAAAACACTTTTCAGGTGGTACACCACACCATTAAAACAATTCCGCATGTAGAACACCCCCACAGATCTTTGCTGGCACGGCTGCGTGGAACAAGGCACCTATGTGTATATGTGGTGGAAGTGCCCCTTAGTACAGGCTTATTGGGTTCAAATTATCAACCTAAGTACTAACATATTGCAGAGATCACTAAAACTAGACCCCTGGGCCTGCCTCCTCTCCAGACCAACAGATGTCCTTCCACGCCCGGAGCAACAATTGTTAAATATGGTTTACTTAGCGGCCCGTAGAGCACTAGCACAGAAATGGCTATGTCTGGAAATGCCCCCTGTAGCACCGGTCGTAGCGAAGATAAAAGATAACTACCTTATGGACAGGTTAACTTCCCTGGTCAGGCACACCACCAAAAAATTTGGCAGAATATGGGATCTATGGGGACAATACCAGGAGAACACAGAGGGCGGACAAGGAAACCGAACACACACTTAGGGCTAACGACAAAAGGGCACACGACAACCCTCGTCCAAGCTGTGGAAACAGACGCACCAATTCACCGTATCACGGACTACAATGTTTTGGTTAATGTAGGATTTTAGAATAACTTATGATATTTTTAGTTAACAACTGTATAAAACCATGCTAATCGAAGTGGTATGTGTTCTAAGCTAGACCTCACTGACAAAACACGTAGAGTTGTCTTAGCAAAACACAAGAAGACAAATTAACCGCTGACGAGACTAGCAGCGCTAGTAAGCATATATCTTGTCTTAAGGTATCTCTCCTGCCTGCTGTATAACTGAACCATCTGAAAACGCACTGCGGCTTCTGCGTAAGCCTATGCACTGTCATAAGTATGCACTTCTTTCGCGGCTTCTGCGTAAGCATATACATTGTCACAAATATGCACTTCTTTTTTCTATGAAAAATAAAGAATTAAAAAAAAAAAAAAAAGAATTTAACGTGTCTAACCGTGGCTGAATGTGATCTGCCCGGCACAATAAAACCACGGTGCATGGATTGAGAAGAAAGTGCAGCAATCATGGGGTCCACTTAGTCCCATCGCAGGGTTAAGTTGGACACAGCATCGAGTGACTGGAGAGAACAGTAAAACCGGTCTGTTTCTGGCTGCTCACAGATGCTATGAGACGCCTGTGAAATGGTTTCGGACAGAATTACACACCCTCTCTCTTACCTCTTAAGGTTGACCATGGCCCAGGGAATTCCAGTGGGAGTGTTAAATGCTGGAAGTAATTTCTCTGCCAATAACACGGCCTTGTTCTTAAATACCTACAAAAAGAGGAACATGTCACACACACACACACATTTCTAAACAAACATACAACTTATTTTATCTAGCTTTTTGTGATTTTATACAGTGCATACACTGGGCAAGGAAGCCAGGTGTGATACACACAGGTAGCCATAGCGCAGAGGAAGCCAGGTGTAATACACACACAGGTAGCCATAGCACACAGGAAGCCAGGTGTAATACACACACAGGTAGCCATAGCGCACAGGAAGCCAGGTGTAATACACACACAGGTAGCCATAGCGCACAGGAAGCCAGGTGTGATACACACACAGGTAGCCATAGCACACAGGAAGCCAGGTGTAATACACACGGGTAGCCAGAGCGCACAGGAAGCCAGGTGTGATACACACACAGGTAGCCATAGCGCACAGGAAGCCAGGTGTGATACACACACAGGTAGCCATAGCACACAGGAAGCCAGGTGTGATACACACAGGTAGCCATAGCGCACAGGAAGCCAGGTGTAATACACACAGGTAGCCATAGCGCAGAGGAAGCCAGGTGTGATACACACAGGTAGCCATAGCGCACAGGAAGCCAGGTGTAATACACACAGGTAGCCATAGCACACAGGAAGCCAGGTGTAATACACACAGGTAGCCATAGCGCACAGGAAGCCAGGTGTAATACACACAGGTAGCCATAGCGCACAGGAAGCCAGGTGTAATACACACAGGTAGCCATAGCACACAGGAAGCCAGGTGTAATACACACAGGTAGCCATAGCGCACAGGAAGCCAGGTGTAATACACACAGGTAGCCATAGCGCACAGGAAGCCAGGTGTAATATACACAGGAAGCCAGGTGTAATACACACAGGTAGCCATAGCGCAGAGGAAGCCAGGTGTAATACACAGAGGTAGCCATAGCGCAGAGGAAGCCAGGTGTAATACACACAGGTAGCCATAGCGCACAGGAAGCCAGGTGTGATACACACAGGTAGCCATAGCGCACAGGAAGCCAGGTGTAATACACACAGGTAGCCATAGCGCACAGGAAGCCAGGTGTAATACACACAGGTAGCCATAGCGCAGAGGAAGCCAGGTGTAATACACAGAGGTAGCCATAGCGCAGAGGAAGCCAGGTGTAATATACACAGGAAGCCAGGTGTAAAATACACAGGAAGCCAGAGCGCACAGGAAGCCAGGTGTAATACACACAGGTAGCCATAGCACACAGGAAGCCAGGTGTAATACACACAGGTAGCCATAGCACACAGGAAGCCAGGTGTAATACACACAGGTAGCCATAGCACACAGGAAGCCAGGTGTAATACACACAGGTAGCCATAGCGCACAGGAAGCCAGGTGTGATACACACAGGTAGCCGTAGCGCACAGGTAGCCATGTGTAATACACACAGGTAGCCATAGCGCACAGGAAGCCAGGTGTGATACACACACAGGTAGCCATAGCGCACAGGAAGCCAGGTGTAATACACACAGGTAGCCATAGCACACAGGAAGCCAGGTGTGATACACACAGGTAGCCAGAGCGCACAGGAAGCCAGGTGTGATACACACACAGGTAGCCATAGCGCACAGGAAGCCAGGTGTGATACACACACAGGTAGCCATAGCGCACAGGAAGCCAGGTGTGATACACACAGGTAGCCATAGCGCACAGGAAGCCAGGTGTAATACACACAGGTAGCCATAGCGCAGAGGAAGCCGGGTGTAATACACAGAGGTAGCCATAGCGCAGAGGAAGCCGGGTGTAATACACAGAGGTAGCCATAGCGCAGAGGAAGCCAGGTGTAAATACACACAGGTAGCCATAGCGCAGAGGAAGCCAGGTGTAATACACAGAGGTAGCCATAGCGCAGAGGAAGCCAGGTGTAATATACACAGGAAGCCAGGTGTAAAATACACAGGAAGCCAGAGCGCACAGGAAGCCAGGTGTAATACACACAGGTAGCCATAGCACACAGGAAGCCAGGTGTAATACACACAGGTAGCCATAGCACACAGGAAGCCAGGTGTAATACACACAGGTAGCCATAGCACACAGGAAGCCAGGTGTAATACACACAGGTAGCCATACTGCACAGGAAGCCAGGTGTAATACACACAGGTAGCCATAGCACACAGGAAGCCAGGTGTAATACACACAGGTAGCCATAGCGCACAGGAAGCCAGGTGTAATACGCACAGGTAGCCATAGCGCACAGGAAGCCAGGTGTAATACACACAGGTAGCCATAGCGCAGAGGAAGCCAGGTGTAATACACACAGGTAGCCATAGCGCACAGGAAGCCAGGTGTAATACACACAGGTAGCCATACTGCACAGGAAGCCAGGTGTGATACACACAGGTAG
>OW240912.1:3831201-3879217 GCA_933207985.1 Pelobates cultripes
CCCCTGTATATGGGATATTAGTGTTAGATCCCTCTATATAGGATATTAGTGTTAGACCCCTGTATATGGGATATTAGTGTTAGAGCCCTGTATATGGGATATTAGTGTTAGAGCCCTGTATATGGGATATTAGTGTTAGACCCCTGTATATGGGATATTAGTGTTAGACCCCTGTATATGGGATATTAGTGTTAGACCCCTGTATATGGGATATTAGTGTTAGACCCCTGTATATGGGATATTAGTGTTAGATCCCTGTATATGGGATATTAGTGTTAGACCCCTGTATATGGGATATTAGTGTTAGAGCCCTGTATATGGGATATTAGTGTTAGACCCCTGTATATGGGATATTAGTGTTAGATCCCTGTATATGGGATATTAGTGTTAGACCCCTGTATATGGGATATTAGTGTTAGATCCCTGTATATGGGATATTAGTGTTAGACCCCTGTATATGGGATATTAGTGTTAGACCCCTGTATATGGGATATTAGTGTTAGACCCCTGTATATGGGATATTAGTGTTAGACCCCTGTATATGGGATATTAGTGTTAGACCCCTGTATATGGGATATTAGTGTTAGAGCCCTGTATATGGGATATTAGTGTTAGATCCCTGTATATGGGATATTAGTGTTAGATCCCTGTATATGGGATATTAGTGTTAGATCCCTGTATATGGGATATTAGTGTTAGACCCCTGTATATGGGATATTAGTGTTAGACCCCTGTATATGGGATATTAGTGTTAGACCCCTGTATATGGGATATTAGTGTTAGACCCCTGTATATGGGATATTAGTGTTAGATCCCTGTATATGGGATATTAGTGTTAGATCCCTGTATATGGGATATTAGTGTTAGACCCCTGTATATGGGATATTAGTGTTAGATCCCTGTATATGGGATATTAGTTGTGGCAATCCTAGCCACTTCAGATTATGGTATTATATGTCTACAGGTTGTCCTAGAAAAGCTGGTCCAATTCTGTTAGTTTATGTATTCGTCTATACCTGTAATAAAGAGTATTCGTATGCTAACAGCAGAAAGCCGATATCATTCATATGGTAGTTTCACGAACAGTGACTTTCCATACTGTTCGTGAAACGAACAAAGTACCAAATGGGAGCCCACACACAGGGGGTCGTGTGGCTCCCATTACCCGGGTGCAACATTGTATCAATCGGCTGCTAATTGAGTTCCCGGGTGGCTGTTGTTCGACTACCAACCACGCGGCGGTGGCCATCTTGGATTTCCTTTTAGCCCAGCGGTGTTTGGTCATTGAGTTCCTTGAACTAAAATCGGCTACTCGACCGCGCGAACACTGCTGGACTTCCAGGCCATTCGGGAGCGCCGGTCTTTCGGTACTTTCTTCCAACCTATGTATTCGTGACTTTCTGAAAAGTTGGTGGTAAAATGTATTTCATGCGGCATTCGGTTATTTATGCTAGGATCTGAGCGGTACTTTCCCAAAGTGTGTGCTCAGACCCCAGCTATCTGCCGAACGGTCATTCGGTACAATGGCACAAATAAAGTAATATTCTTGTTAAGATAATCCACTTAACAAGATATTCTTGAGGGAGTATCCCTCTCGTACCGCAGTGCATGGTGGGAGAAATGTCCTGCATGTTAAGTTCCCTATGTAGTCCTCTACTGTACAACCCCTGTAAAGTGACTAAGGAAACCCCTTGCATGGGGAATCACATAAATACTGGAGTTTGTGAATAAAATCGTTAGTTGACTCCCAGAACTGTGTTTCGTCCGGTTACTGGGGGATTTGGGATATTGCCTTCATTTTCAGCGCTTTTCTTGGATTACTTTCTGTACCAGCGGAGATATTGGGATTTAATATTGCAGCTCCGCTACAGGTGGATATGATAGGTCGGTGCAGGACTAATATCAGCCATAAGTCATTGCTGCACACCCCCAACTCTGGTGGGACAAATGAATGATAACACATGGAGATAAAAAAAATTTAGCAGAACTCATATTACACAAATCAAAAATTCCAAAATGAGCTAATTTGCTTCAAATTCACAGAGCAGCGAACATGTACTCCCACACACGCCAAGCACCATAACCACTGTATCCTGCTGTAGTGGTGCCGTAGCACTCATTAATTCATAGTGCGGAGTGAACGCGCTCTGCCGTGATATCCCTGCTCAACTCAGTGGAGCTAATTGGAATCAAGGAGAATGCAGGAGCCTGTCAATCTGTTTTTGAATGGTTTGACATATTAGACATGGCACTGGGGGTCGGACAAACAGAGACTTTGGGCTTTTACGCATGGAGTCATTCTCATTTCTTAAAGTGAAGCAATTTCCATGGAAACCAATGGAATGCTCCACGTTTAGAATATTGAGAATCGCTGTCACAGACCTCTGTATCCCATTCTGTCAGTGTAAACTGTACACAACCTGCTTTATGAGAATTATTTTGCACAGTGTAGCGGAGCTCCCTGTACCCCAGCTGGGTACCTCCGCCAAGGATCGCTTCCTAGCTGGAACAGCTCTATTCCCTCCCAGGGACTGGATGACACACAGTCCTGGGAGCGCTAATCCTTGTCTATTGTGAAAGGTCTTGCACTGGAATGTAACCTCACTTATTATTCAGAACTTTTGGAATTTTCCTGTCATTTAATATATCATTACTTGGAGGGTCGGCATCGTTTGTGGATGGATCTCATTGCCCATTCACACCTTTTCTGTTTTATTTTTGCATGGCCCCTTCCACTCTCAGTAACTAAACGACACATAGTTCTTTTAATGAACCAAACTCTGCCTTTTATGCACAGACCCCAGCAGGGGGTCTCCATTGTATTCAACACAATCCTCTCCCAGAAATCTCTGTGCCTGGGAGATAATGACCATGTTAAAGACCTGTAAGTTAATTATCTCCCAAGAACAGAGCGGCAAACACAAAAACATAAAAATACCTGAAAACATAAAAAAAACCATGCAATAAATAGCACATTGCCAAATAGCCCTGATCGGAGCACCCACGTGGTCCAAATAGCTCTCAGATCCATGCAGTGTAAGGGAAACGCCACAGTGGTAAAGTTCTGACCCGCCCACACGTGGTCCTATGCCCAAATAGTTCCAGGGCGTTTGGTACTTTTGCCAATCAACTGGAGCTCCTGCGACCACAATACGGGGTGCTCCACCTGGCTCTCAGGTAGCGTGTGTGTCCTAGTCCTGGGGGGGTTGCAAACTGGTTCAAAACCTTATACCAAAAACATTTCCATAATATGCATGGCTAAGTCCCGCTGAGGTGACCGGGGATCCACGAAGTCCTCATGACGAAATTAGTTCCATTGCGGTCATGGGTAAGTATCGTTAAGTGAGCTAGCGTGAGAAGTGAAAGTGCCGAACCAGGGGCACACAGGGAAAGCTACTAATGGCGACTGGGCAGGGAAACTCCCGAACAGGGTCTCCGACCTGGGCCATAGTTGGTGGGGAGGAGACCAGTTTCCACACTCCTTCAGGAGTTTGTGGCAAACGTTCGAGGGAAGGAGCGTTTGTCACAAACAGTTACTAAAAAACACAACATTACACCAAAGGGTAATACCTACTGGCTTTTTACACAAAAATACAGAACTTTAACATTATTCCTGCTAATATACTGAATAACTGTTTGGCAGATAGCTGGGGTCTGAGCGCATACTTCGTGAAAGATCCCAGCACAATTAGCCGAACGCCGCACGAAATACACTTCAATATACATTTTTCAACAAAGGCACGAATAGACCAACAGGGATAAAATACAGAAAGTAGCCATTGAGTAGCCGATTTTAGTTCCAGGCACTCAACGACAAAATACCGCTGGGCTAACAAAGGATCCAAGATGGCAGACCGCCGCGTAGTCAGTATGCGATAGGGGGCCACCCTGAACATTAACTACCGAAAGATACAATGTTGCGATATTTAATGGGCGCCACGCGACCTCCCGTGTGTGAAATTCACTGTTTGTGAAACTGCTGTATGAATGCTGGTGGTTTTCCTGCCGCCGGCATACGAATGCCCTCGTTCCATCGCACACAGACCGGGGAATGCCTTAAATCACATTAATGGACAGACAGTCTGGAGTGGATAGTTTTGCCACAGGGACTTTTTCTGTAAATGTAGGCCAGTTGGCAGCTATGGCAGAGGCGGGGCTCAGGGGCTGCCAAAATAATAAACCACGCCCATTATTTACTGTCTCTTAGCAACCATTCATCCCACGGACCAATCCCGCCCCCTGGAACTCTCCGCGAACCGCGCGCAGGGATACCGGGCTGGCAGTGATCCGTCAGAAAGTAGTCCCTCCGCCCCCCGGACTCGGTGATGGAGCCGGCCAGCTGGCGGAAGGGGCGGGAGGGGGCGGGGCTGGGGATGGCACGGGGGGTCCCGGAGCCCGGAGCCCGGTGTCAGTGGGAGCCAGAGAGGGGAGTGAGGCTCGGCGGAGGGATCACACTGAGTGCGCTGTCTGTGGGCTATATAAACCGGCTGCCGGGAGCTCAGCCTGTCAGTCAGAGGGAGAACAGCACTCCAACTCACTGCCTGCACTCAGCCAGGTGAGTGACACTCAGCACCTTACCGACAGACCACACTCACTGCCTGCACTCAGCCCTGAGAGGGGGGAGAGGGGGACACTCACTGCCTGCACTCAGCCCTGAGAGGGAGAGGGGACACTCACTGCCTGCACTCAGCCCTGAGAGGGAGAGGGGACACTCACTGCCTGCACTCAGCCCTGAGAGGGAGAGGGGACACTCACTGCCTGCACTCAGCCCTGAGAGGAGGGGGACACTCACTGCCTGCACTCAGCCCTGAGAGGGACACACTCACTGCCTGCACTCAGCCCTGAGGAGGAGAGGGACACTCACTGCCTGCACTCAGCCCTGGGAGGGCGGGGGCACTCACTGCCTGCACTCAGCCCTGAGAGGGGGACACACTCACTGCCTGCACTCAGCCCTGAGGGAGAGAGGGGGACACTCACTGCCTGCACTCAGCCCTGAGGGAGGGAGAGGGACACTCACCTGCCTGCAGCCCTGAGGAGGGCGGGGGACACTCACTGCTGCACTCACAGCCCTGAGGGGCAGGGGACGCACTGCCTGCACTCAGCCCTGAGGAGGGAGGGACACTCACTGCCTGCACTCAGCCCTGAGAGGGAGAGGGACACTCACTGCCTGCACTCAGCCCTGAGAGGGGCAGGGGACACTCACTGCCTGCACTCAGCCCTGAGAGGGGGGGGGGGACACTCACTGCTGCACTCAGCCCTGAGGAGGGGGGACACTCACTGCACTCCAGCCCTGAGGAGGGGACACTCCTGCTTGCACTCAGCCCTGAGGGACACTGCCTGCACTCAGCCCTGGGTTTCACTGCCTGCACTCAGCCCTGAGGAGAGAGGGACACTCACTGCCTGCATAGCCCTGGGAGGGAGGGGACACTCACTGCCTGCCTCAGCCCTGGGAGGGAGAGGAGGGACGCTCACTGCCTGCACTCCAGCCCTATGACAGCCCTGGGAGGGAGGGGACACTCACTGCCTGCACTCAGCCCTGGGAGGGAGAGGGGGACACTCACTGCCTGCACTCAGCCCTGGGAGGGAGAGGGGGGGACACTCACTGCCTGCACTCAGCCCTGGGAGGGAGAGGGGGGGGGCACTCACTGCCATTGTTTTAGGCTAAATCTTGCAGTTTGTATTCAGTAAATCGCCTACTCAGTGATAGATTTGAGGGTTATTGGGTCCCATGGTTTGGGGTTGACTGCTTGGTCCATGGTCTTGGTAGTTGTGGTGGCACACAGACTGTGGACCCAACATGTGGCCTTCATTAAAGGTACAGAATCCGTGTCTCTGGCTGCACTCCCCATGCCAGCTGCTAGTATAGGCGCTTGCCTTGGCACATGTAATGTATCCCAGGGGATGAACTAAACGCTGCTCTCCCATTAGAATATAGCTGGCTTGGCCCTCAGGGACTGACTGGCATGGTGCAGCCCTGGCAATAATACCACGTGTGTCAGACACCCTATTGGGGGGTAAATAAGTAAAACTAACTTACCCTGGTAAGATATCTGCATGTAGAATAGGACCCCTCCAGGCCCTCAGTCATAGAAAAGACATATACCAAAATAAAGGGGAAAACATGGGGCAATATTGCAGTGTCTAAAATAATATTAAAATTGGTAAAACGCACTCACAAACCCAAATTGATTGCAGGCGTATCCTCGTATCAGAATTGCAGAATATAGGCGAGAAAATAAAGTGATAGTGCAGAGTTTCTATAACAATATATACCTTTAATAAATATTGCATTTTAATATATTAGACTTTTTTTTTTTTTTTTTTTTGCATTGTAGTTGCTTGATTTTTGGTATACGTATCTTCTAGTCCTGGCAGTAACTAACTTTATCTGGTCAGTCCGCCCTGCCTGGTCACACTGGCTGGATAATCACCTCTCTGGACCGCTGCCAGTTCTGGAGTCTTGCACCAGTCCTGATAACCCATGCAATGCTGTTTTTTAGAGTGGCACCATTCATGGTACTTGATGTGCGTTTCTGCCATGTGTAGCTCAGATGGCTTCCCTAATGAGGCAGTAATGGGGTAACCTTTAAGTCCAGGGCAGATTCCGTTTAATATGACAGATGAGATTTTCCCAGAACTGGAGAACCCATGTTCCAGACTGTCAGTGCTTTAGCTCGTCCATGTTTAATCACGCAGTGAGATCCTCTGCCAAGGACACTGTATAGTCTAGCTGTGAAGTGCTAGCTCTTTTTGAGTCTGTCTGCACTGGCAGAGGGTAATACATGTTGGTACCCACTGCAGGCAGATCCTGGTTCTACTACTCTGTTAAACTACCCAGTTTGCAGGTTTTCACTTATATTTTTATTACCACTTCCCATTCTGTGCAGCATTCATTTGGTAATCATCTTAGACTTTCTCATTTTATGGCTGTGACCCCGCAGCTCTCTAACCTGCCCAGGTAGATAATAACCTTTTTATTGGAGCTGCTTGTGGTTAGGGCTGGGACGTTCTAACTGCCCACATTGTGCCATGACTGCTTTAATATCCTGAAGTTGTAGGAAAGCTCTGTGCTGACAGTGTGCTTGCGCTGAGCTCCCTCCCTGGCAGGCTGTGTGCAGTTAACCCTCTGTTTGTCCAGGGCGGTGGGTTATGAGTGCTGCCCTTCAAGGGGTTAATGTTGGCTGTTGGCCAGGCCGGTGCAGGTTACACGTCTGCAATCTGTCCTTATTAGCTTGGCCGGTTCCTGGCTTAAATGTCTCCTATATTTAGCATTGTTTCCTCAGTGTGAAATGCTGATATTGGACGTCACTGGGTACTGCAGAATGTCAGCACACTCAGCCCTATAATGCCCCATGCTGGGGGAGGGGGTATTGACTGTGGGGAAGTTTAATAAAACTTTTAGACTGTGGGCAGCTTAGTGCTTTTTATGAAGTGCAATCATGCCAAAGTTGGCATTGGGGGCACAGACCAGTCTCTCTGCCCCTCTGTAAACCATGTGCCATAATGAATTCTGGGTGTTCTTGGGCCTTCATACTCTTTAGAGTGCAAGCTCCCTGGGATATCAGAGTGCAAGCTGTTACTGGCTTGCTTGTAGCGATGTTCAGATTAACGCTGCGGGCACTAGCAGATAGTTTAGGGGTTCTGCCACTTTCTGGTAATTAGGCACCGTACATGTGGGATATGGTGTAAGTTGCTCCTGGACTCTCAAATACTCTGAACCTGTTGTGTGACGCTGGCCTGCAAGCTGACATCGCCTGGCAGACTGTAAACTGATACCAGGACTGCCATGTTACCTCCATTCTGGACTTGTATTCCACGTCTGTTCTGCTGGCCTCGCTGTAATGTACCCCCTTGCCGGCCCCCATGTGTGGTATTTTAGGGGCAGTCTAAGCTTCATGTTGCATATAATCTGTGCCACCATACCCACTCCCATAATGCTTTGCAGTATAGTATGCTTTAATCCTGGAGATGTCCACCTTGTGCTCTTGGCACACTTGGTCTGTGGTGTGACCACTGCTGGACGTGCCACACGTTGCATATGGCAAACTGGCAGCCATGGCATTCGGTCACTGACCCAGGGCTGTACAGAGTGGCAGTGACTCCTGCCACTTCCAGTTTCTGTTTCAGCCATGGTACTATATGGAAAATGGCATTAAATGGCCAATAAGCCATGTTTTCTATCTATGCGTGGAGGCGCAGGAGTGCATGGACCTGTGGGGGGGAGGGGAGCAGGTGTTCCTGCAGTGGGGGTGCTATTGGTGTAAACCCTGACTTTATGTAACATACTGATGGTGCAGGGCTGCTTTGGGCAATAAAATCCTAAACTCCCCATACCAGCTGATATCCAGAACCAGGCATTGGGTCTTTCCAGTCAGTGCTAGCTCAGTACCGGTCTGTTATAAAGTGGGCAGTGATGCAAAATGATGGTTCCTGGTGGCACAATGGCTACATAACTCTTTATAAAGCTTGTTGAGTTGTCGAGCTGGGAAGATGTTATGATGGCAGTATTGGTGGCTAATACACTATGTAATGGAGGGTGCTGGGGCAGAAGGTGGTGTGTGGCTTATGGCTGCTGTAGAATGTGCCAGCTATGGACAGAACAGTCATTGTGGTATAAATGTCAGACAGTGTCTTGTTAGATAGCGGACTCCATGCCGGCAGGTGTTGCTCCCTCCCCTGGGTGTTCACTCGGCTGCTGATTACTGCATGTGCAGACTTGTCTCTCACAAAATACAAGCCAGCATTAACATGACTTGGCTGAAGCTGTGCTTGGCCTGGGGGTACAGCTAGGTATGAGGGTGCCCTCAGCAAGCAGCACTTGGAGAAATGCCATGTCCTGGCAGCCTGGGACATCTGCTGGGAGTCTTGCAGAGCTTTGCCAACTGGCACTGCCAGCCTTGGGGGAATATTAACTTGTTTGTTTTTTTTAGTCTATCAAACACGGTTTGATTCCCTATGAACTATGACCTCCCAAGGGTAATACTCCGCTAAACAAAGCAGGAGAATGAGGGTGCATTCACTCATAACTAATGGGTGGACACCACTCCCATTCAGTTACCTCCTAATAAATGGCACAAAGTAAAAAAGAAACCTTTATTGATCAAAGAGAACAAAACACCTGTGTATATGTAAACTAAATAATAATTAGAAAGAAGTGAAGAACAGTGAACAAAACACTGGGTCCCTAAATGGACCTGAATACAGGTCGAATAAATATCGCCAGCAAATATCAGTATAGGATCCTCTCAAGAAGGATCAGATTAAAGCCAAATTAAGCCCTAAGACTACTCCTATACCAGGCTCCCACATCTACTAGAACAGTCTGTACAGCAAGTCTCCTATACCGGGCTCCCACATCTACTAGAACAGTCTGTACAGCCAGTCTCCTATACCGGGCTCCCACATCTACTAGAACACAGTCTGTACAGCCAGTCTCCTATACCGGGCTCCCACATCTACTAGAACAGTCTGTACAGCAAGTCTCCTATACCGGGCTCCCACATCTACTAGAACAGTCTGTACAGCAAGTCTCCTATACCGGGCTCCCACACCACATGTACACTTATATCCAGCCCAGTGAGATTCAGTAAGTCACAGCACTGCCCACTGGGAGGGAATGGTGATGTTGGCACACAATATGCCCACATTGCCCTACAGAATCAGTTCCATTTGCCAGTTTTCAGATACACCAAGTTAGCTGAGTATTAAACTTGAAAACAAAAGGTTATGGTGTTGGATTAACCAGTAACTAACCTAAATGGTTACTGGGGGTAACAGATATATAACCTCAATACACAAAACAAAGCAGGATAATGAGGGTGCATTCACTCATAACTAATGGGTGGACACCACTCCCATTCAGTTACCTCCTAATAAATGGCACAAAAAAGTGAAAAAAGAAACCTATAGGAGACTTTCTGTACAGACTGTGTTCTAGTAGACGTGGGAATATACCTTTAATTGGGGAAAGGGGGGGGGGAGGGGTGGAAGAACACTGTTAAAAGCTGCAGATTTCATGGCTCTCGTCTTTCTCTGACTGTTTGTGCCAGGGAATACACCAATCAGTGGCTCACTAAGCGGCTGGATCCTAATGCACATACAGTTATGACTTCTCAATGAACTTCTATAAGTTATTGCGAGGCTCCACATGCAGAGCACTTTGGCTTGCTGCTGTGTTCCTTTAAGGTGAAGCGGGTTTTCTTTATAAATATTTTACCTGGAAGGACGTGGGCCCCTGGGACGGCTGCCGTACAGTTAAAATGTTCCATGTTTGTGCTGCGATTCCAGGCCAGGAAGGTTTAGTCTGTTTGCTGAGATACTTGCATTGTTTGTGCTGTCCCTCTCCTAAATGGACTGTAAATATTTGCTTAGTTTTGATAAGAATTTCACCTTAACATGATCCGCACGGTCTGTAGAGACGGTAGCCTCGTGCCATCATTCTGAAGCCACTCTAACAATATAAGCAGAGTCTATTTATTTTATGGGCTAGGAATAAAGTGCAATAATTTACAGGTGTAAATCCAGCTATCACACTACCCTCCATATCAGGCCTAATAATGAGGTCTGTCGGTGCGTAACATTAAACTTCACAGCAGCCTCTGCTCCCTGGAGGTTTGAGTCCCAATCTACAAACCACTTCTAGTGTTACTCTAGCCATTCTCCTGAAACAAGCTTTCTATAGTTGGGCATTCTCTCTCTCCTCTTGGCAGGTGAGCTATTAATTGGTGTGCTACTGTGTGTAGGTGGCATCCAGCGTACTGGTTCCTGTACGGTCTATTAGTCATGTAACTGTAAACTAACAGAACTGTCTGTAGACTCTAGGAAGGGACTTTGACTCTTCTGAGTTTCTCTTCTGTTGCTCCTACAGCTGTTACTCACTTTCTGAATCTGTATCCCTTCTTTCTGCACAGCAAGTGGATCCAGTAACTGCTGTACATGAGATGGGTGGCTAGAAAGACTTCAGATGAAATAGAACTGCAACTCTTATGATTTTGCAAACCACAATTTAGTGTTTTGGTTGTGATCTAGAATGCATAGTAAATTCTTCATGTATCTAACACTGATCTCCTCTTCCGCAGCTGATCCTCCGTCTCCAGCCCTTGACATGGCAGACAAAGAAACCAACAGAGACTGCTCTTCCAAGTCGTGCAGCGTCCTGACCTGGGAACAAGTCAGCCGTCTGAACAGCTTCCTCACTGAGGTGGTCCCAATACACGGACGTGGCAACTTCCCTACCTTAAAGATCACACTGAAGGACATTGTACAGACTGTGCGCAGCAAGCTGGATGAGGTGGGAGTCAAAGTGCGCGATGTTCGACTCAACGGCTCTGCAGCAAGTCATGTCTTGGTTAAAGACAATGGCCTTGGTTACAAAGATCTGGACCTAATCTTTGGTGTGACTTTGTCTTCTGAGGCAGAATTTCAGCGCGTTAAGGATGTAGTGATCGGGTCACTGTTGAACTTCTTGCCTGCTGGGGTAAACAAAGAGAAAATCAGCCCTGTGACCCTCAAAGAGGCATATGTTCAAAAGCTGGTTAAGGTCTTTACTGACACAGACCGGTGGAGTCTAATCTCTCTGTCAAACAAAGATGGGAGAAACATTGAGCTCAAGTTTGTGAATTCTATCCGCCGCCAGTTCGAGTTCAGCGTGGACTCCTTCCAGATTATCCTGGACTCTCTGCTGTTTTACCACGACTGCTCAGAAAACCCAATGTCTGAACACTTCCACCCAACTGTGATTGGAGAAAGCATGTACGGGGATTTTGAAGCTGCGTTCGAGCACCTCCGCCATAAGCTTATTGCTACCAAAAACCCAGAGGAGATCAGGGGTGGAGGACTAATGAAATACAGCAACCTTCTAGTCCGGGACTTTAAACCTGCAGACAAAGAGCAGATCAAATCTCTGGAACGCTACATGTGCTCCCGGTTCTTCATTGACTTCTCAGACATTTTTGAGCAGCAGCGAAAGCTGGAATCCTATCTTCAGAATCACTTCATTGGCGAGGAGAAAAGCAAATATGACTACTTAATGATCCTGCGCAAGGTGGTCAATGAAAGCACAGTGTGCCTTATGGGCCATGAGCGCAGACAGACTCTGAACCTAATATCACTGTTGGCTCTCCGGGTGCTTGCTGAGCAAAACATCATACCAAACGCTACCAACGTCACCTGTTACTACCAACCGGCACCATATGTCAGCGACCCCAACTTCAGTAACTACTACATTGCCAACTCGCCAGTGTCCTACCCAACGTGGCTGCCATGTAGTTAGACACCACCTCTCCTAATGCTCTCTGGGACAATGCTCAGGAAGGAGTCCTGAGGACGCTGGTTTGACTCTTGGGTCATATCTTTGAGCATCTTATTGGAAAAGGGTGAACCCTGCTCCAAGATTCATTGTTTAGGGGTTTTCTCCAAACTACTGCCCCCCCCCCCCTTTGAAGTGTGGCTCTTGGCAGTGTCCTCAGTGTCTGGGGAGCTTCTATGGGCTGACTACTTCATGGCTGAAGTGTCTGTCCACACTGAGTGAAGGGCATAAATGGGATTTATTGTGAGTGAACGCAGTCTGCAGGGCAGCTTGCATTTTGAGGTGAAATAATAAATTTTTTTTTTTTTTATTTTTTTTAATGAATCTCACAACTCAGTTAAGATGTGGGCCCCAGCTGTGGAATATATAAACTCACTGCCTGGCCTCTTCCCCGCTTCAACATGGGTACAAACTATTGCTACGTGGTCCTTTATTGACCTTTAAAGATGAAAAAAATAAAAAAAAAACTTTAAAAAGAAAAACCAAAACAAATACTATGACTAAAAATACAAAAATGTGAATTTTTCTTTTTTCCTTTTTATCTCAGAATACAGAAACGGGATAAAGATTGGAAAGTGTTAATTTTGTGTGTGGTGAGCGGGTGTTCCTTTTCTCTATGTATCGGACAGTCAATGTGGATTGAATCGACCAACACAATATTTATGTTGACGTTTTGAATGTAAAGATCAAGATTGGATTTTTTTTTTTTTTTTCTATTTGGAAATGTTTGTTCTGATGTGGGTTTATTGCTGTAACTGTCTGCTCCCAGATGCAGTGAGGCGTCCTTTTTTATTTAATCCATGGCTTGTTCAGAGACAGCCCCCACCCTGTGCTGCAGGTTTCAATATTGGAGTGTTCCTGTCTCTGCCACGCTTGCAGGTTTAACTCCATAGTTCTGGGGAAGTCCTGAATCCATTAACAGATTAAATGCTGGCAAGCAATGTGACTTGGCCATGCATATCTCAGTTGCTGGCAACAAGGGTTAATCCTGCTAACTGCAGCTTTATATATGAATTTAACACCCCACATATGGGGGTTTAGTGGCAACACAAGGCCTGTGCCCCATGCCCTCAGTCATGCCATGGGTTAGTTAACTGGAGGGGGTGCCTACCGATGTGCCTTAATATTTACGCTTAAGATGTTGAATAGCTTCTGTATGAACACTCCTGATCCTGTATAGCCCTGTGGCAATGAAATGGTCTGTAAAATTGTTGGCCACAATCCACTCAGGGATATTGCTGCCTGTTTAAACCCCTCCACCAGTGCCTACTCTGCTGTTTAAACACTTTCCTCAGCCAGTGCAAAGCCCCTGGAAGCTTCCAGTTTAACCCCCCCCTTAAGGACCACTCACATTGCCATCGTCAGTCTCCCCTTGAAATGTCATGCTGGCTTAGTATCTGTGGCTCCATAGAGAGCTGCCGGCTCTAAATTAGGGTGACATTCCACTCTGGGACTATGTTCTCTAAACACCAGGTTTTGGAGAGGAGGTACACCCAGTTTTCAGAACTACATTTCCCATGGTGCATTGTCAGCGTTGTAGCTCTTAAAGAAACATGGGTGTTGTAGTTCTGACGCAGCTGGCTCTCTGACCCTTTAAGAACTAAAACTAAACTCCCTCTCCATTATTGGGAGTTGTGGTGACTTAAGGTAATGCTCCCATTTTGGTCAGCTTTGCCTCAAATTCACCCAAAGCACAGCTTGGAGTGCGCGGGCTTCTGCTGTCATGGGACCAATTCCTAGCTGACATTTTGGGTGCTTGCAGTAGTCCAAACAGGGGTCACAAACTGTGCATTAAAGGGTTACTAGCTATTGCCCAGCAGTTCAGCTATCGATGGGTTTATGTCTCCAGCTCGACATTAGACTTGTATTCTGGTGCTAAAAGATCAAAATAAACCCTTAACCAAAACATACTGTCTGGTGTCTTCTGTGCGTCCTGTTAATGTTGGGGTACAGGTTTTGGGAGTGTCACTCAAACATGGGGTTTTCTCTGGGGTAAAATGTCTCTCTTGCTGGTTAAAGTGACTGTGAAATAAGGTATTTTAACATACATGCCAGTCTGTTAGCAGGTTGTCTTTGTAATGACAATCCGTATGGAGAATGTCTGGCCTTAAAGAGATTTCCATGACTGTAAAAGCCCCACGGCTGCTGTACACACTCTGGTTATGATGTGTATTGTGTGGGTTATGGGACTTTAATGCCAGATGCCCTATAGTGACCCTGGAGCCCGGCCAACTATCAGTAGTCACATACTCTGCAGTGGAAAAACAAACAGTTTGATCTTGGCTGTGAGTGCTTGTTTGCTGTAGGCTGTGCCACCGGTTTGACTCCAACAAAGCTACCTTGGCACTACCTAGACCTCAAACTCCAGGCAGTGGCATATCAGGCCTGGTAGTGGGCTGTGCCATGACTTGTGTCAAGCAATCTAGAATACTCAGGGGTGTCATGGAAGAATCTGTTCCAGTCAGACTGAGATTAAACCCCTGGATTTGGGTCTGAAACAGTCTCAATGGACTAGTTGGTGTAGCAGCTTCTATGCCCTGCTACCCCTCATTCTCCTGCCTGAATGATCACTGGTAAACCATAAAAACAGTGCATGGGGGGGGGGGGGGAAATACTGTTAAAAAATAGATTTAAATTTGTAAAATATACCAATAAGGTAATACTGTTACAAAATAGACTTGAATCTGTAAAATACAAAGTACATGGTGTAGTACATCAAGGTTTAAATAGAAGGTAAAACAAACTCCGCTGTAAGAATCCCTCAGTCTGGATCCAACTCTCTCCACTCTTAGTGGCAAAAATCCAGAATAAAACCCAATAAAATAAAAGATTTGAAGAGAATCACAAAAACAATCTTATCCCGTTTTGGGTTTTTCTCAAAGTGCATCTGACTTGTTACTGTGTTTTGTTCTCTTAAATCAAAGTGGTGTCACTTTCACTCAGTTTAACTACTTCTGGGTCTGCCTTTCTCTCAATTTCCCCAGCTGGGAATAATCTCTCATCTTTCCTAAATGATGTCACAGGTGCATCTCGTGGCTGCCATCTTAATTCTGAATCTAGCCAACTATAATCAGACATAGTTGGTATTGACCGATCTCATGTTTCATACAATTATTCCTTGAAAAAGGCAACTGTTAATTTTCAAAAATCCACCTATAAACCACTAATAAAGGGTCCACATCTACTAATAAAACATTGTATAGGGAAGATATTCAGGATATCTTAATCAGATTACCCAGGATCCAAAGATAAAGATTCGTTACTAAAATCTTAAGTAATTCTATAAGTGCATATATAATAGAAATTTAGGGAAGGAACAAACATTAGTCTATAAATAGTAAAAATATACCTTCAATATAAAATAAGTTAAATATTTTCTGAACCTTAATGGATAAGATGCTATATCAATATTGAGACCATTTGGGGTCAGTGTTTAAATCAAACATCCATTTCATTTCTTCACCCAGTTTCATTGTTTACTACATGTGTTAGTGTGACACATAGTGTGTCTGTCTTACTGCATTGCATTCACTCCACTATGGCACTTTGTTTACGTATAAGAATTCTCACTAATGGCCAACATTGGGCCGGTATTAAAGGACTGGGTCTGGTCATCTCCTCATGGGTGCAAAGAATCTGTGCTGTGGGCCAGAGGGTTCAATCTGGAATACATCCAATGGGACACTTACTGCTTCCTGGTGGGATTTACTGCCACATACCGAGGAGGCCACAAAGACATGGCAGCGGTCTGTGGCCAGAGCTAAACAAATACTTTCTAAAAGTCTTCTGGAGGGGATGGGGTCTGGTTGGGGCTGCACTGGCACAGCAAGGATTGTAAAACTGTGTGCAGATACAAAAGTGGGTACTAGGGCATGAACTAGATTATTCACTAAACAGGAAATTCACTAATGCTAACTAAATGAATGAGTCCCAGTTAATTAAGAGAAACATAAAAACAAGCGTAGCGGCAACTTTTGTCGTCTTTTACTCTTTTTCTCTCCCTGACTTGACATTCCTGGTCTATTATCAGATTTACTGTAAACATTGTCCTGGCACTCCATGCATTAAAATGACTCTATAGATGGCGAAACTGATGTGGTTTTGATGTATAGATCATGCCTCTGCAGTCAATATCTCGTTAGAGTACAATATCTCCTTCTGCCAGCAGAGATCTCGTTTGTTTTTTTTTTTTTGTTTTTTTAAGTTTAGGCCGGAGTTGAATTCTCCAAGCCTGGATTGCTGCATTCATCCTGGATTTCAGCTGTCTGGATGAAACGCAAACCAACTTCAGGCCCGTTCGGGGCCTGATTTACAAACCTCATGTCATTGGTCCATTCCATCACCAATGCCTGGATTCTGCAGCCAGATGGTTTTGCCCCATTCAGTTCCGGCCATTAGGAATGTACAGAATAAACCTAATTGTTTCCCTTCTAGAGGACAGAGCGTAGTGGGGGTTTACTAGTCAAATACCAAAATCAGAATACTTTAGTACACGTGTTCAGCGTACAAAGACCATATTCTAAATACTCATAGCTCACTGGCTGCTGGTTAATGGGCAAACCGAGCGCTGTCCGTGGCTGTAGGGAGACGCACTGTGTTATAGACCGAGCCCGTGGGATTTCCAATCTACAGAGGAATAAATAGAGTACTTTATTCATTTACTGCTCTGCATATTAAATCGCCCTGTGTTCTGTGTAAATGGTCCGGTACTAGAAGCAGTCGCTCTTCCCGCAGTGTGAGTTGGAGTTTCTATGTAGCACACAGTGCCAAGCATACTGAACAGACATTGCCCTTTAACAGTCCCTTTTAATTGCAGGGTTCCATTGTTTAAAAGTCATCCCGTGACCTTTCCAACCTCAAATATTTGGCTTTCAGGCCCAGGCTTCGAGCCTAATCTCCGGTATAATAACCACATCAGTTTCCAAGATCCAAATTTGTCACCTCTCTGGACATGAATTATGGGGCGAATTCACTGAGCCGCCACTCTGCGTGACTGAAAAATTACCTTTTCCAAACTTAAGCCCAAAGAGCAGGAGCCAGAATGGAGGTTTAAAGCAACAATCCAAGCACTATAACCACTTCAGTGCGCTGCTGCAGTTATTTTGCCAGGTGAGCCTGGCAGGCCCCAGGTAAGAAGTGAAACCATTATTAAATGGTTTGATGATTAACAATGGGGGCAACTCTTACAGGCTGCTGCAGTAGTTATGGTGCCTGGTGTGTTCCTTTAAAGGAGATTTTGAGTATTCTTGTAAACAATTCTATTCCTTCCCCAGCCAGTAAAAGACCTTTGTTTTACTGTAACAGAAACCCAGGAAATGAGACGTGTCAGACCTGGGGAGTATAGCTTGCCCGTCCAAGCTGGCATTGATGACATTTAACGCCGTTGTCTCACAAGCTTTTTATGTTGGTATTCTTTGGAACAGATTGTAATCCAGAAAACATCTCCTTTATCTGCTGACGTATATTGGCTTGTTTCCAGGGTCAGCGAAAGATCAGCCCGGTTTCCCACACGCCAGCTATAGCAGTCGCCTCTGGGCACTGTAGGGTATTAATGCAGTGATCTGTCAGTAACTCCAGGAAATACCAGATCCGTGCCAGGAATAGAGAAAGTTCTCCAGAGATACAGAGCATCTTGCCTGCCTCCGGGATGCCAGGACATGGCTGATTAGGGGCATGCAGGGGTTTTGCAGTAAAGGGTTAATGAAAGTCTTTCTAGGGCTGCTTAGTCCAGGAAGTGGCCCAGAGCCTGAGGTTTGATATTGGTGGTAGCGAAGGCACGGCGGCTCCCTATATTACCTACATACTGTGCTCCAGGCAGGACTTTACTCAGGCTGGGCACCAAGCTGTGTGATGCTTTCTGGGAAATCCTCTGTGTTGTGCTCAGACCCTGTGTATCTGGCAGGCACGCACAGCTGACCCGGTCACAGTCCCCTGGCTGCAGGCGCTATCCAGGTCAGGGTGTATCGCGCTTGTTTGGCCAGTGCCCTGCCCATCCCATGAACACTTTATGTGCTGCCTGCGGGACGCTGTGTTAACTCCTGCAGTCCTCTCGTACAGAGTGACTTACTAAAAGGGAGAATTCAAAGTGGATTTCTAATTTCAGGCCAGAGTAGTCGCACTGAAAGCATGGCTGGCTTAGAGAATGTTTCCGTATTGGATATTTTGACCTTAAATAGGACATTCACTTTGAATTCTCACTTTAGTGAATACTAACTTTTTTATGTTTTGATATTTTTAGGTAACAACTGAAATTTAAATCTACTAGGACTATTTTCTGTACTTTTTGGAGTGTTGGTATTATATGTAAACTGATGTGAATGTGAATGCGTCAGTTCTTATTAATCACCTGTAGCGGACTCCGGGTAACGCGGCTAGTTACCTCCGCTAATTTCCCAGACTGCCAGACTGGAACTCTTATTCCCCCAGTAAGTAGACGAGACACAATTCTGGGAGTCATCTGGTTTATTCAGGCAAAACACTCTCAATTTATACACAGACCCCCAGCATGGGGTCCTCATACAAAGTATTACAAACCCCTCCCAGACGTCCCTGTGTCTGGGAGATAATTGAGTCAATTTACGGTAACTTAATTTTATTAAAGGACACGGCGAGTATTCTGCTTAATCTCTTTCTTTATTCCTCAGCCGCAAAGAAAGGATACTGTCATAGTCAGGGAAAAAAACTTTGCCATATACCCTGAAAGGGTTAACACACAACAAGACATCCAGTAAGAATGCTCTTTGTATCATAAACCCCCATGTGACCTAAGCCACTCCTCTTTCTTTGCTGCTGCCTCCTCAGCTAAGTACAATTCAATTTCTCTCTGTCATATACCAGTTATTTTGGTGTAATGTGTTTTTTCTCCATACTGTTTATCAAGTGCGTTGTTCTCCCTTTGGCTTGCTACTGTTTAGAATTGAGAGCACTGCTTGTGGCGAAACCGATCTCGCCACTTGTGCCTTGCCATGTGATTATGGTCCCTGGAAGATCAGGCCCTTTAAATACAGTATTTGGGCATATTGTATTTTATTGTGCTGTTTCTGGCCCTTTAAATACTTTGGGAAAGGACCTGCAGTTTTAGCACGGCACTTCGGATGCAGCCGAAGTGCCGAAGTAGTCGAAGTGGGCGCCATTAGAAAACTGAACACGTGGCAGGAGCCATTTTGATTCATTCGAATGCAGTCAGCGGTGTGTGCCGTCAAATTCATGGAACTAAAATCGGCTACAGAACGGCACGAACACCGCTGAAGTTTTACCTTCCCTGGAACTACTGCATTGGACAGTTCATTCGACAGTTCATTCGACAGTTCGACAATTCGAATGGTTGTTGTTCATCTGTTTGAACTGACTTTAACATGGGAAATAGACCGACCGCACAGCCTCATTCTCTGGAACTGTTTTGGGCATGAAAATGTGCTTGCGGTCGGTCATAAAGGACTCCCAGCTAACTTTTTAACCCCTGGGTGGAATTGGCTGAATTTTGACTATAAAATTAGAGGGTTCTGGTATACCTAATGTATGCACAGAGAAGAGGGAGTCTAACTAACATGGAGTCACTCACACTGGAAACAAATAGGGAGTCACAAAAACCTATAGACATTAACAAGAAAACAACACTCTAAGAGATAGTGCGTGAGAACCAGGAGCTGACTCGTGATAATGGCTTGATGGGACAGTAAAAAAAATCACATGGGATCTGCAGAGACTGGAATATTGCAAATATATATAAAAAATAAAAAGAAGATATAAGTGGATGTAAAAATTAATTACTGTGCCTTTAAGAAATGTGAGCTAGAAGCTAGAGTTATATAGATAGAAAATACAAATCAGAAATAGAAAATAAAACTGGTAGAAATCAGAGTGAAGGTAGAAAGATGGTAAAATATTGACACAGAAATGGAAAAAGTAATAGTGTAAGAATAAGAGAACTATTGAATCGGTTTGCAATGGCTGAATGTCCAGTGTCGGTGTCTCTATCCCTGAAGGGTGCAGGGTAAATGATAACTTTCACTGAATAATATACTTTGTATCAGCAAAAGTATATTATTGAAATAGCAACACAGTATATGGAACTGTTTGCTTTAAGCAATAAATGTATCGAAATAGACTGACGTTAATTGCAAAAACTGGATGAAATATAAAAACCAGTTTATTAAACAATAAAAAAATATCTGTAAAAATCCATAAAATCCAGATCAGGAACAGTTCATGATGGTATTACCAGTCTTATGAGGATCAAGTGATGGTGTGAACCCTCGGATCAACTTAGGATGGATGTAGATTGAGTTGTGCAAACTCGCCTCCTGAATGCAACTGCCGGTGAGGACGGCGTGCGTCTGTGTGTCCGTCCCAACAGGATTTCACTCCGGGGGACGGATAGAACGGACGATTTCGGTAGATAGGTTTACCAAGGGTTCTTTGTGTGGACTGATCTTCTGCTGGTTAGATGGATCTGTATCCTGCTTTGTTTAGTCTTGTCTTACGCGTTTCGTAGGTGAAGCCCTACTTCTTCAGAGACAGAATGTGGTCTAATGCTTCAGTCTATCTTTAAATACAAATACTTTGATTAAACACAAGAAAACACACAATAGAAAAGGGTGCGCCTAAAACGTATAATAAAATATATGTTATAAAATAATGATAAAATATATAATATAAAATGAATGGTTATCAGTAGTCCAAATAACTTATCATAAGTCAGAAATGATAGGATCCACGTGTAGAGAGAGGACTCTTGAGATATAGGATGAAGTAAATCTTCGCAGTTGTATGCTTGGAATTCAGTGGAGCATATGTAAAAAAAGAAAGACAAAAACAGGACTCCAATGGCATAGTATATAGGTGAATAAAATTATATGGTAGTAATAGTAGTATTACTCACACTTTTCAGAGCTAAAATCCAGCTCTGATATTGCATGCGTGAAGTGGAATAATCCCCACTCAAGGATATATGAGGTAATACTTGATTGGCAGATATCTGGCACAGGTTCAGCATCCAATATTGGTATTGTTCGACCCAGAACCAAAAGGATAAAATATAGTGCTCAGAAATCTTTTATTCATAAAACAGAGAGTAATATATTTTTTTATTATATGTTTTAGGCGCACCCTTATTCTATTGTGTGTTTTCTTGTGTTTTATCTCATTGTTAGGGGATTAGAGGGGACTCCCCTTTGAGGTGTGCAGCCGTTTTACTACATTTCTCTGCGGCAGTTTAGCGCTGATTTTTTCTTTTTGTTTCTTCCAAATACTTTGATTGCTGATGAAAATATCTCAATTGCTAATAAGAATATTTCAATTGTCAATAAAAATCTTTCAGAGTGATACAAGTATTCAGTGTATAAATTACAGTTACATTCAAAGAGTTAGATGGTGAAACATACATATCGCTGCATAAATTGATTGTATAATAAAACATTAAAATCGATATAAATACAGATACAGAACCTAAAAGTGAAGAATATATACTGGACATAAATTAATACAGTCTAAGAGGCTATATAAAGAAAATAAGTAAATAAATGTTCGATGAATAAATAAATACATTTGGCAAATTTTAACATCTAGACAGTTCACAGTTAGTAGTATATATTTGTTTACATATTACACCAGTTATAATTGGGATGGAAATAGGAAATAGTTTATTCTTTGAGAGAAAAAATACAAATACATGTTTCAGATGTTATTCATAAAGACATACATACAACCTTTATATTAAATATGCTGCAGTAGTATTATGACCAAATGGAATTTAAATTGATATTGGGTAGGATATTCATCCATTGGAGTTGTATACATTCTTAAAGTAATATACAAATAAACATACAATGATACATAATTTGATAATTAGTAACACAGCAAGTGAAAAAATGATGAATACTATTAATGTTAATTAAATGATCTTATTAGTGGTCCATTCTGAAAAAGAACACATACATTAGTATATTCATCAATCAATTATATTTAAAATGACTTTAATCGATGATGGTGTGTTGTCGGACCTCTAAGTGCACGTGAGAAAAAGAGAGAAGAGAGATGGGACTGTGTGAATAGGAATACATGTGAAGCTTAAATGTATATTTCAACCCATTACAATGTGATAATAGAATAAACTGAGGGTTTATTTTGACTATGTTTATAATTAAAGTGTGCTGAATAATAATATGTCATGTTTATGAAGATTAAATGTATATTTTTAAAGTTATAGTACATGTGTAAAAACTGTATTTCTCTGCCTGTGATAATTACATTAACCCATTGTGTAAGGTAATTGTATCACAGGCAGAGGGGAGGATTTTGTGTGGGAGTGTCTGTGTGTATTGTACGTATTGATTGGTTGTATTTCAAAACCCTGTAGGCGGTACTATGTGTGTAAAATGTGCATAAAAGCAGAGTGTTTGATTAAAAGCTTCAGTACTACTTTACCATCAATTTGGAGTGCTGTCTCTTATTGGGGGAATCTGCTACAAGGGATTGCTATGCTCTGTATACTCCCTTGCTAAATCACTACTAAGCTCTTGTAAGAGCTTGTTCCTGTCTTGCTCTCTGGAGGAGTCTACGGTGGTTATGGTGTCGGCTGGAGTGCTTGAAGCCTTCAGTAAGTGCTAGGAGCATCCATTAATGGAGATACCCAGTCGGGTTGCCAGGTGATCCGTTACACTGCTGGCTCTTGTGTGTTTTTCCCTCAGTCCTACTTTCCCTCCCTTACACCCTCCCCTACTCTACCTCGGTCGGGTTGTTTATAACCCGATGTTCTGGGGCAATTAGCAGCCTCCCTTCCGGAGGTTCCTCTCTGTCCTGTACTATCTCTTCCCTATCTGAGTTTCCTCTTTGTCTCGCCGGTTCACGGCTGTTGCTGCAGCTGGCGTTGCTTGCGCATGTGCTCATCACAAGTGCGCATCACGACAGCCATATTGTGGTTGCCAATTTTGCCGCGGGTTGTTTGCCGGGCTTTTCGCTGGTTCTGGGGGCGGGTGTGTGCCGATTGGTGGCTGTGAGGCTGGGCAGCTCACCAGTGATCCCCAGGAGCTATTTCTGAGGGAACACTTGGTGAGCTTTGCCATTTTTATGTTGTGTTAGTAGTGTGTGTTTTAATTTGGTCAGGTAGCACCCCTGCTTAGCCTGTGTAGTTAACTACGCTGTACTTCTGTTTCCCTGCACTTTGGCTATTGTATTCTGGTACATATTTCTGTGCATTCTTTTACTACTATGCAGGCACAGAAGGATTTGGGAACTGCCACTAATGGTGATTCCGGGAGTGCCACTAGGCACCTTACGCCCCAGGTGTTGTACCCAGACCCCCTAGCCTGACTTACACTGATGAAGCCTCACAGGAGCAATTGAAGAGCTTCATTCCATCCTGAATGCTACTATGACTAAGTCAGTGACTCAAGCCATTTATTTGGCTATGGGGCCGTGTCTGACACTTTGTCCAACTCTATCAGCCATGCCCTTATGTCCGCCTAAAGGACCTCTACCCACATCTATCCTAACCTCCCAGAGAGTAAGCTGGCGACTGCCAGTTGGTGTAAAGTCGCCAAGAAACCCCGTCATTTAGACACGGACGCCTCCATAATTGGACAGGGAACGTCCTGTCAAAGATGATGTGGTCGCACCCCCGGGGCAAAATCGGTGAGGAATTGGAAAAGGGCAAAAGCCCTAATAGAATCATCCAAATCAGAGACGGAACAGGAGAAGGCATTGAGCGAGTCCGAAGATGAGGACTCTTACAACTCAGGTACATTTTTTCCTGACCATGGGCCTTTCTCGGTGTCTGGGGATGACCCTAAGGACAGTGTGGATGACTCCACCCTCCTTGATTCTCAGGGCGAACATCTTTTTGATCCGGATACCTTGCAACATCCGAGATCTTCAGAGTGATTCCCACTGGACCATGTGGCGAAGTATATCGCCGCACATATCAGGAAATCGCTTGATAAAGTAGCATGGAACAAACTGCAGGCAGAATGCCCACGGCCCACGATTCCAGATTTGGCATGCGTCACACCCGTCGTGGACCTAAGATCGCCCAATTTTGGCCTAAATTTCTCCCTTTGGAACTGTCAAGACAAAGTACTGGACGTCCTTGGACCAGTGCAAAAATATTCAACATGGTCGAAACTACCTTGGCAGGTGGTACTCCCGCAGACTTGCTGGCCATCAGGGGTTGGATCCAGCGATCCGTATGTTTGATCGGTAATGCCAATACGGTTCTAGCCACCGAGAGACGGAAGGTAATTCTTATCAAGATTGAACCCAAATTAGTTAACTTGGCTATATCTGAGCCTGGGCCACAGGCAAAATGTCTCCTTTTTGGGGACATTTTTATAAAGGAATTGGGCACCTATGTGGGGACATTTACCACACCTGATAAGGCGCAAGCCAATATGAGAAAGGTATTCTGCCCAAGAGTTTTTGGCGGGGCCAGCAGATACCGGGGTCATCTGTCTGGCTGTTTCTCCTGGGGCTCATACCGGGTTTCTCAAGGCATCTTTCACTCACGATACCAAGCTCCTGAACGCAAGTCTATGACCGACGTCTTTATGGTAAGTCCACTTCCATCCTCCCTTTCTTCCATAATGATTGGAGGGGGGAAGATTACGCCATTTTGTCAATGCCTGGTGCATGTTAACTTCAGATTCTTGGGTCCTACAGACTGTTTTGGGTTATGCCATAGATTTTGTACAATACCCCGTCCAATGTTCTCTCCCCAACCAAATGGTCTTTTCCACACACGACCGGTCCCTAATTGCAGCGGAGATACAGTCTCTGGCCGCAAAAGGCGCAATCTTAGAGACACATCCGCAACAGACAGTCTTTCCAAGCAAACGATTTATAGTTCCCAAGAAAGGGGGTGGTGTCCGGCCGGTTATCAACCTACTCCCCCTAAACACTTTTGTCGCTTACCACCATTTCAAGAGATAGAAGGTATTCACTCCCTCCGGGATTGGATGGTCACACCTCACTGTGCCGATGGCTGAAGGCTGCCAAAGTTTCCTGGAATTCCGGTGGGAGACAACCATGTGGTGTTTCCAATGATTGCCCTTCGGTCTCTCATCAGCCCCTTGGTCCATCACGAAGCTCATGAGACCTGTGGTGGCCCTCCTGCGAAGCAGAGGGGTTCGTCTGTTTATATACTTGGACTATATACTCGTCATGGCACAAGACCCACTCTTACTCCACCAACATTTAGCTTGGACGAGGAATTTACTCTGCAACCTTGGCTTCCTCATCAACTGGGACAAGTTGGTCATAGAACCCTCTCAGTCCTTAGAACTCCTGGGTTTCACCGTCAAATCAGTGGAAGGACCACTCCTTCTACCACCATCCAAGATAAAGACCATGAGGAGGAAAATCCGCCGGACACTGGCACGGCCGGTGCTTATTGTGGCACACTGCCTTTTATACAGTTTTCCCCACAAGGTTACCACCCAGGTGGACCTTGTGGGGCACAGGGACACAGGAACAACAAGCCAATCAAAACAGTATTTTACATTCAGTCACTCCCATACAGTGTACACAATCCCTCCCCTCTGCCTGTGATACAATTAACGAAGACAATGGACTAACTCAATTAACTCTAAGCAGAAAAAACATAAATTTTTACAAAGTCTGGAAAACACCCCAAAACACAACATATCCCCATAAAAAACATCCCCTGATAGCCCCAATCTGGGTGAACAACATATCTAAAAATCACCTAGATCGGTTCAGGGGTTCAGGAATTTCTTGGAAGTCATAGTTTTGACTGACCGCAAGCATGGCCTCATGCCCAAAACAGTTCCATAGAATCAGGGCTAACGGTCAGTCTCTCTGTCTGGAGTACAAAAGTACATAACTCACATGAACTGAGCATGTTTAAAGTATTTTAGATAGGTTTATCATGGGGGCCATAGTCACAAGGTAGGAGGCTGGCAAACAGGCCCCTCCAAAAACCAGTGGTGAGGTCATTTTTGCCACAGGGGCACATTCTGTCAGGGGAACCACGGCATCTAAAGCTTTCACCAAGGGATGCAGGTTAAAAGATCTCCTATGGGCTGCTGATTGGGCCTGTGAATGCACTTTTCGAGAATTTTAATTTCATCCAGTTTCAAATTTTTCTGATGTGGTGGTTTCACAGCTTTGAACTAGCATAATATGAGCCTCTGTGTCCTTTAATAAAATTACCAGATTTTACTAATTTCATGACGTAAAGTCATGATTTTATTAAGGACACAGAGGCGAGTATTATCCCACCTCATGCAGTTATGTTGGCGCCCTCCCTCATATGTTTCTTTTATTTGCTAATGGAATTATGATCCTATGGGGTATGCACTTATTGAGGGTTCTTGTAAGTTACGATTCTGCTTACTTTGGATTTATTACTCTATTTAATGACGTAGTATGGATATATTTTGTGGTCCAAAAACATATTTTACCAGTTGTTTCTCTGTTCCTTTCAGCCTCATAATCAGATTTGGCACCGTTGTGCATTGGTTTTTTTCATGTTTTAACAGAGGACCCATCTCCCACAAAGTTCCAGTTCATCTACCCAAGGAGTTGATGTTTTGGTTCCAAGTTGACCATAGGTTTTCTTGAACTGAGTTTTTTGTTGGCATCAACAAGAAAGAGGAGTGGCTTAGGTCACATGCGGGTTTATGATACAGAGAGCATTCTTATTGGATGTATTGTTACGTGTTAACCCTGTGAGGGTATATGTTAAAGCTCAGATCCGTTTGGTAGAAGAGAATTGCCACCAGGGTAAAGTTCTGACCAGCCGGCCAAGAGGTTGAAACCAAGAACAGTTCTATAAAAAATGGGGCAACGGCCGGTCAATGTTCGGAAGTTCAACACTGGTGAAGGCTTCCTCTGACTTTTAGGTAGCGAATGCTCCCTCTAGTCAATGGTATCTTTCTCCAGAAGAGCACTCTCCTAGCTGGTCTAGGAGCGGAACAGGCAGCGGTAGAGTTTCTCTGATGTTTGCAAGGTCAGACAAAACGAAAAAAAAAAAAAGTGGTGGTGGAAACTGGGGGGAAGTGATGGCGTGAAGACATGCATGTGCACGTGGAGTGGAAGAGGAAGCACTAGAGGAAACGAAACTAAACAAAACTCCAGAGGTGATCTGCACGATCATAAAGTCTGGGAGATAAGTCAGCTCTTTCTTTTTAGCTATAATTACTCCCTATTCTATTAGCTATTTAAGCTATTGAAATGATTACTCCCTATTCTATACAATACATAAACAGGTACCGTAGCGGAGAGCTGTTATTCACAGGTTATCTCCACTTAAGATCCCAGTGAGGCTCAGGAACAAGTATTAGAAATCCATAAGGCAATAATTCCAGCAGGCAAAACAATCCAACAATATCTCAACATCAATCCCAATGACTGGACGACACACAGCATCAGGAGCAGAACTGAACTTTTAATTCACACAACCGTCTTTTAAAGCATTCTCCCATGCAAGGGAGGGATTTACAGTAATTACAGAATACACCAATCATACATGAGTTGTCACCCACACATTCCCTCCCCTTAGTGTGACACATAATCCCCTTATGCAGGATCCAAATTCCCTGGGTTTCTGGATGTACCCTTAAACATAGGGGTACCCCTTTAAATATGGTAGCCCTGATCTGGGTGAGACACATATCCAAAAATCACCCAGATCGGACCAGGGGTTTGGGAAATTCCTGGAAGTACTAAAAAGACCGACCGCGCTGGGGTTAACAGCCGAAAAGGGTTCCATGTATTTTGGCCCTGCGGTCGGTCACAGAAAAGGGAATGAAACACACAAATGGATTGGGTTATGAGAGCTGGGGAGGATTCGGGTAAATCCCCTGGTTCGTGGGGTTCTTTCTACTGAACGGGAAGCCGTTAAGTAGTTTTTACATGAATTGGCAGCAGTGTGGAGGTCTCAGCGGTGCTTGCCTAGACGAGTGTCCGATTTGGGTTCCAGACACTCGACGGCAAAACACAGCTGTTCGGGAGTTTAAAATGGCTGCCGAAACGTGTTCGTCTCCCGAATGGCGGCCACCCAGAGAACAAAGAACCCACTACACAAATTGCCAATTACCCGTTTGCAACATTGTTGCAAACGGTAATTGGAGGCACACTTACTACTCGGGTGGTCTGACTCTTCGATAGTTTCACTCTGATAATAACTGGAGTGATTCTACCGAACAATTAGACGAATGCTGCATACATTTCACATCCATATGTCACAATTCAACCGAACACATAGGAATAACTGTAATTTTTAGGACAGCCCAATGCCATCCGCTACAGGTACTAAAAACCTTTTAAGTTAAATTTAAGTTAAGAGAGCTGGTGCCTGTTTGCTTTTTGGATTTATTATACTCTTGTATAATGGGGGGGTGCCTGTTTGCTTAATTTTTAGGACAGCCCAATGCCATCCGCTACAGGTACTAAAAACCTTTTAAGTTAAATTTAAGTTAAGAGAGCTGGTGCCTGTTTGCTTTTTGGATTTATTATACTCTTGTATTTATTTGTGTATATTTGTCTAACACAAACACAGCTAGAGAAAAAGAAAGGAAAAAATGGGGGGGGGGAGAAATAGAGAAAGAAAGAGGGTAAGAAGATAAGGAGGGAGGAAAATTAAAAGGAAAGAGAAAGAAAGGGGTAAAAGAGGGAAAGGGAGAAGAAAAGGGGAGAGAAAGAAAAGGGGAAAGTAGGGGAAAAGAGAAGAAAAAAAGAGAGAAAAAAACCCTTGTACAAATTAAGGGGAGAAGGTGAGGAAGAAAACCACAGCTGTGCAATAAATTCAAATCTCTCTAAAATCTCTCTGTAACGGCAACTAGGAAAACAATGGATAACGAAAGAAAAAAGGAAAGAAAAGACACTTTACCAGAAAAATACTATCAGGGTTTTTCTCCCCCACCTCGTTAAAGGATCAAGTATAGAAAACAAGAGTTAAAACAGCTGGTATGCAAGACGTCAGTTATCAAGAAAGTGGCTCTCAATCAGAAATTTCGGCTTTAACACAAGAATTCTTAAAACAATGTTTAGACAATTTGACTCCAATTTTTAAAGGAGAAATGAAGCAAAAATTAGAAAAGATTTAAAAATAATGTCTGACCGGATTTTCTCACTAGAAGAGAGTCTTACGAATATCGATACTAAGTATAATGAATTAAAAGAAGACATGAAACAAACATCCATTAAAACAGGAAGTCTAGAAACTAAAATAGAAGATCTAGAAGACAGAGCAAGGAGATCCAATCTTCTAATCAGAAATATTCCAGAAAGTGTCCCCCAAAAGAAACTGAGAGACTTTTTGACAGAATTATATGAGTATTCTACCAAATGCAGATACTCATGAATTAAAAATGGAAAGAGGCCACTGACTATATAAACTCAAAAATATCACGGGAAAATACTCAAGAGATGTCATGATCAATTTCCACTCATATCTCGATAGATGCTTAGAAAGCTTTCTACAGGGTCAGTTGGGACTTTATGAGTCATACATTGCATCACAATGGGATTCAGGGCTGGATGCATCGCGCCATTATGGCATTATATACACTTCCCTCAGCAAGAATAGTCGGCCCTAACCTATGTTCTAGTTGGTTTACTCTTAGCAATGGGACCAGACAGGGTTGCCCTCTATCTCCATTGCTCTATATTATGACCATTGAACCCTTTGCAAATAAAATAAGAAAAAATGAATAAACGATTCGGTTGTAAGGGAAATGAATTAAAAATCAATCTATATGCGGACGACATTTTAATAATAATTTTAGATCCAATCAATTCATTACAATATTTGATGAAAGAAATAAGGGAATACTCACAAGTAGCAAACTACAAGATCAATATAGACAAAACCAAAATTATGGATTTAAACATTGATAAAACATCAAAAGAAATTATTACAGCAAAATATAATTTCACTTGGATAAGTAAAAATGGTATTAAACTGGCAAGAGATATAAATAAAATAAGACAAATCAACTTTTTTTTTGTTTTTTTGTGCATAAAGAGTACAAACATGCAGGTAATGCCACAATAGCAGGTACCAGCAACTTACGGCTAACATATATATGGTATAGGTTAAGGCTGCACAATTATTAATAATAATATTCAGGCTTGGTTAAAGGCAAAACGGTTGATATGTCAGCAGAAAGGCAACATCAAACATGGAAGACAGTGCTGATTAAATCAATGCCGCTGACTGTATCGTGTATACTGACATTCTAGTAAAAAGTAGCACATTTACATATCATAAACAGGTTTAAACTTTCTGACATGTCACAGAATTAAAGAGTTAGGTTACAGGAGTAAAAACCTGATGGCTGGCTGAGTTGTATTATAGTCAGCAAATTAAGATGGACAAGCATTATGTAAGGGAGCATATACATAAACATGTGAGGTCTGCATCATTGTGAGGCTTCAGAACCTATAGGCCAGCGTCCATGTGTGACTGGGTAGAGTCCTTTTATAAGTGTTAAGTGGACTGCCCGTGAGTCGGGGGGTCATCCTATTCCTCCAGGGGGATCTGTGTCGGTGGCACCGGGTAATTACAGGCGTTGGCAGACAGCCAGGAGCAGGTCGGTTCTTCCCTCCAGCCTTGGGCCAGCGGTAAGGCCGGCATTGTGTTCCCACGGACTCAGGACTTCCCTGTTGGGACAGGTCTGGGGGGCCTTGATGTTGTTGCGCCACCTGCAGCGGGCATGCCTCCGCCTGCATGGTAGATGCGCTGGGGTCATTCCCCTAGTGGCCTTTGGCCCAGATGGGATAATGCGGTGAGTGGCAGGCTGCTTCTTCGAGGTAATGCCCGAGGGTGTCCCAGTCCCTTTCCGGCTGTTGCCGCTCTGTTTACTTTTAGTGCTCCAGCTCTCCTACTGCTGTGTCTGTGCGGCAGTGTGTCAAGCCTCAATCCGTGCCCAGAAGTTGTCAAATAGCGTGTTCAAGCGGGTGATCATAAGCTCGGTTGTGCTGTAACGGTATTCCAGAGACACATATACGTCGTTGGATTGCACATTCGCAATTTTAAAGTGGCGAGCGGCCTGCAGGCGTTGTGCTTGGTTGGGACTTGTGCCAGCCTTTGGAGACCACGGAGGTATGTGGGTTGGAGCAAATTGGACCAGAATAACCCCCACCAGTCCTGGTCTTTTGGTCAGTGGAGACGGAGGGGTATTCAAATTATATCATTATATGAAGTAAAATCTTAATTCCCACAATTAAGACAATAATTTCAGCTACCACATATCTTCAATTATTTAGGGATAAAAAAATGTATAAATAAAAACTTATTAAAACAAAAAAACAATTATAATAGATAAACGTCTCACCGTTATTAAACATGAACCAGTAAATAAGGTAATATCAAAAGGAATGGATCCTCCTCTCACTAGATAAATTAACAACAAGTATGGCAAAAGGATATAAAATCTAATATAGACATCGAAAGCTGGAACACAGTTTGGGCAAGGTGTGGGAAGGTTATACAATATATAAACTGGCTGGAAACCCATTTCAAAGTCATGTATAGGTGGTATCTAGTATCCACACGATTAGCAAAAATGTATGATAATCAATCACCACCGTGTTGGAGATGTAACAAATCTAATGGTTCATTAATCCACATATGGTGGAGCTGTTGTGAAATTATTATTATTTGGAAAAAAATAGTTTATTACATAAAAAGAAATACAAATATCGACATAAATTTTACTCCAGAAACTATCCTTCTACACTTAAACTGGCCAAACATGAATACATTTTGAAACTTTTTTTTTAACAGTCAGAGGATGATACGTAACGCCAGATGCAACTAAGGTGTTGGTCCATTCCACTGTCCTTTCTCGCCTTGACTACTGTAATCCGCTTCTCAGTGGTCTTACGTGCTCCCAACTTGCGCCGTTACAGTCCATAATGAATGCGGCATCGAGGCTCATCTTCCTGTCCGCCCGCACCTCCCATGCCTCACCCTTCTGTCAGTCCCTACATTGGCTTCCTGTAAGATATAGAGCTCAATTTAAAATTCTGGTTCTTGCTTTCAAATCTCTACATAATGCTGCTCCCACCTATCTATCCTCCCTTATACAAAAGTATGTCCCGTCTAGGCCCTTACGATTTGCTGAAGACTTACATCTATCTTCTGTCCATACTCCCACCTCTGATGCTCGCCTTCAAGACTTCTCGAGGGCTGCACCGTTTCTGTGGAACTCGCTTCCCTCCTCCGTTGCTCACCCAGTCTCCACTCCTTCAAAAAATCATTAAAAATCCACTTCTTCATAAAAGCATATCAATTAAACTGTTAACAGCTCCCAACTGATTCCTCTCTTGCAACTGTCATTAGTCTAATACTATCCTTACCTTTTTACCCCACTCCCTCTAGCATGTAGGTTCATTGAGCAGGGCCCTCAACCCCTCTGTTCTTGTGTGTCCAACTTGTCTGGTTACTACTACATGTCTGTTCGTCCACTCGTTGTAAAGCGCTGCGGAATTTGATGGCGCTATATAAATAATATAATAATTGTGGCAAAACTAGCCACTTAAGACTATTCATATAATGCATGTGTGGATATCCTTGTTTCAGCTGTGAGAACCAAGTGTAATACTGTATGTGGCTTTCAGACGAATGAGGGCATTCGTACGCTTGCAATGTGGAAAACCCAGCATTCCTAATGTAGTTTCACGAACAGTGAGTTTCAACACTGTTCATGAAATGAATAAACTACCGAATGGTCGACCACACACAAGAGGTCGTGTGGCGCCCATTAAGCGATTGCAACATTGTTGCAATCGGTAGTTAAAGGCTTCCCTAGGTGGCCGTCGTTCGACTACCGACCACGCGGCGGTCGGCCATCTTGGATCCTTTGTTAGCCCAGCGGTGTTTTGCCGTTGAGCGCCTGGAACTAAAATCGGCTACTCGACAGCGCGAACTGTACAAGGGGTAACAGGCGGGTAACACAGAGAGTAAGAGGGTGATTGGGGTGCTGGGAGAAGACTGACTGTACGAGGGGTAACAGGCTGGTAACACAGAGAGTAAGAGGGTAACTGGGGTGCTGGGAGGAGACTGACTGTACGAGTGGTAACAGGCTGGTAACACAGAGAGTAAGAGGGTAACTGGGGCGCTGGGAGGAGACTGACTGTACGAGCGGTAACAGGCTGGTAACACAGAGAGTAAGAGGGTGATTGGGACGCTGGGAGGAGACTGACTGTACGAGGGGTAACAGGCTGGTAACACAGAGAGTAAGAGGGTAACTGGGGCACTGGGAGGAGACTGACTGTACGAGGGGTAACAGGCGGGTAACACAGAGAGTAAGAGGGTGATTGGGGCGCTGGGAGGAGACTGACTGTACGAGGGGTAACAGGCTGGTAACACAGAGAGTAAGAGGGTGATTGGGGCGCTGGGAGGAGACTGGCTGTACGAGGGGTAACAGGCTGGTAACACAGAGAGTAAGAGGGTGATTGGGGCGCTGGGAGGAGACTGGCTGTACGAGGGGTAACAGGCTGGTAACACAGAGAGTAAGAGGGTGATTGGGGTGCTGGGAGGAGACTGACTGTACGAGGGGTAACAGGCTGGTAACACAGAGAGTAAGAGGGTAACTGGGGTGCTGGGAGGAGACTAGCTGTACGAGGGGTAACAGGCTGGTAACACAGAGAGAGTAAGAGGGTAACTGGGGCGCTGCGAGGAGACTGAGTGTACGAGGGGTAACAGGCGGGTAACACAGAGAGTAAGAGGGTAACTGGGGTGCTGGGAGGAGACTGACTGTACGAGGGGTAACAGAGAGAGGAGGTCACGGATAAAGTCAGTATAACGATATAGACAGACTACAAGTGGATGGATACAGTCGGGGTTTATTCATTGAGCAGTGAATTGTGGAGGAATAGCTGCAGTTTGTACCACGCGTTGTGCCAAGTTACTTCGTAGTGTTTAAGTTTGTTATTACTAGGAATTAAAGAAATCCTTTAAATGCAGCGAACTTTCCTTCTTCAATTATTTACTGAGAGTTATCTCCGCTTCGATCGCTGCTTTGTACGAGTCACCGAGATCAAATATTTGTAAGTAATGGAGCAGCCTAATTGACGTATTAAAACAAATAAAAATCCTGTTTATCTCCAAGATTTATCTGCTTTCTGAATGTATTTTGGAAATTGAACCTAATTTCATGGCAAGGTTGGAAGGGCAGAGCCGCCTCTGAGCCAGCACAGGAGAGGAGAGTGCAGTGGCTGGCTCAGCCTGATGAGATTTGCAATGCCAAGTTTGTCTCAGAAATGAATTGGAAGAAGCCATTGATCTGTCTCTTCTCGATGTGTGCATAAGACTAGAAAAAAAAGATCTAAAAAAGGGGCTTGGTTCAGTGTGGTGGGAGTTTTCATCTCTCCGACCAATCAATAGAGAGGGGCAAAAAGGGAGCTGCTGCCCTCAGTCTCGATTTGCCTTGTTTAAAAACGTATTTTTTGAGATGAGGATGATGGGAGTTGCGCTGCTGTTCGAACGAGACAGAGAAATTAGACTGACTGAGTCCATAGTCTCTACACACCTTGTTTTTAGAAATTACAGGTATTTTGTGCAGAGCTAAATAAAGCTGCCTCTCTGTGTATATAATGCAGAGTGTGTGCTATAATGCAGAGTGTGTGTTTCTGTGTAGTGTGTGTGAACTGGGTGGGGGGAGGGCATTTTATTATTTTAAATTTTTTTTTTTAATATTATTTTTTTATTATTTAAAAAAAAAATTGTCCCTCCTCCCTGCTTGTTAACTGGTCAGGGAGGGGGGCTATCTTAATCCCTGGTGGTCCAGTGGCATGGGCTGTGAAGTGGGGGGGCCGGCAGGAAGCATTTACTTACCTTTCCTGCAGCTCCCTTCTCCTCCGTTCTGGTCAGCTCCACTGTAAGTCTTGCGGTCTGGTTGCCGCGCGGATCGTTGCCATGGCTCTGACGGCCGCGGCTCTCTAAGTTGCCATAATACAGACAGTGACTCGAGTATAAGTCGAGTGGGGGTTTTTAAGCACAAAAAATGTGCTGAAAAACTAGACTTATACTTGAGTATATACTGTAGCTACTTAAATGTGTAGTTGTGGCTGCCATGATTCTGGCTTGTTGGTGTTACACTAGGGTAAACCCCAAATCCTGATCCCCTCTATCTCCAGCTCCCCTTGCCAAAGCAGGCCAGTTGTCCCCAATAATGCCAACACATCGCTTCTGAATGGAGTGATATCTATCACTACATTCCTATGTATCTCTTGCAAAATGCATGATGCTCTCTCGGGGGAAAAAAAAAATCACAGAAATTATTCATAAAACAGCAAATACATTACAAAAGATAAACTAATGGAAAGAGGAATGATATTGGGAGAAGGCCCTAATCCAATGAGCTTACACTCTATGCTGGCTGAGTATCATGGAAAATGTGCTTTACAAACATGTGTTTCGCACAGTTAGCCATCACTAGGGTAAGCAGTTCAAAGCTGTACATCTAATTTGTGTGGAAACATGCACAATGCCTTTCTTCCTATCCTTTGAAGGTCTGACTGTGTTACATCTCATTCCCTCTAGCAGGGCTTTGAACATGTTTTGCCCTCTTGAAAATATGTTTCCTCTAAAAAAAAAAACAATGGGGACAGTTAACATTTTTTTCCTGCAGATTTATACTCTTTCAACCCTTAAGCCTATTCAGACTTGACTTATTTTGTTGATCTTTTTATTTAGCACAAGAAGACTTAAAAATAATAATGATGCCAATATATCAATAGGTGAAACTTTCAATCTACTGTGGGAAACATTTCACAATGTTCATTTATGGGTTCGATTAGATTTCTACAAAAGGTATCCACAGAAGTAATTTTCTGATTAAACTGTGGGTTGAATTGTTATGATTCCTTAATCATGAGTTTTGGGTATGGGCGTACCAAACAACTTCATACTATTATATACCAGATATTTCGTAGTTTCTATAGAGTTTAACTCTTAAATATTCCATTATGAAGATACTGTGCTGAGATTCATCAACTACGAACCCTATATTGTCCCTATAGTAATAACTGTATCACCTATATTATAGTAGAAATGTCTTCACATACTAGTCAGTAAAGTTATAATTGGAGGTGTTATGTATCATAGAATCGGTATGGTGTATGAAAAAGTGAGATATAGTAGAGACTGATCCATAGGGTCAGGTGGAGTAGCACCCGCCCAGTTTTTATTGCAAAAGATAAATAAAAAAAGCTTTGTATGGGATCTTGGATGCCCTAAAGAACAGGACAACATGTTATCCTGTTTTCTAGAACTAACATGGGGTAACAGCATCAGAAGGTGGAGTCAGTCTTCTTTAAAGTGGTTGTTGACTCCAAAATCCGTGTAGTTATAGGTTTATAATGTTGAATAGGCCATGATTTTTCATTGATCTAGGGGATAAACAAATGGAGTTAAGTGGGCAAAGTTCACAATTCAGGCAGCAGAATTTAGCCTCTTACGATCTTTCAACTTCACCAGCCACCACTGGTAAGATCTAGATATTGTGACCTGAGATTCTGACCATAAGGCACGCAGATCTGAAATTTTGCTCACTTCCCTTAGAGCCCACACAGTTACATTTAGAATGTTGGCACATGCACACATGCCACGACACAGATACTTCCTGTCACGCTGACAACCTGTCCATTTACTTTGACAACATGAGAACCTGGTCATTCAGTGTGAGACTAGATCATCTATCCATTTATCCAAAGACCATTAAACCTTGCCATTATTCCAAGCGAATCTTTGATTCTACCAGGTCATATCAAGTTGAACAAAATATACCCATATAACACAACTCCACTAGGCCCTGAGAATTGGCCAGTGTACTGTGATATTTTGTTCACTTGCCGTTAGTCCCTGAGAATCTGCTCATTCCAGATGAGACTGTAGGAATCTACCCATTTTCCATGAAGACTTAGGAGTCTGTCTATTCCCTACAAGACACTAAGAATTGTATTCTCTTTACCTTGAGAGTCTCACCATTTACAAAAAAGATCACGGGAATCAAACCATTTAACGTGTGACACTAGGATTTTGCCTATGCACACTGATACCCCTACCGATTTACGCTGAAATTCTGCACATTTAAACTGTGACCATTACAATCTATCCATTCACCCTGAAGCCTTGAGATTGTGTCTGTTTACCCTGATGATCTATCGCTTTCTGTGTAAAGTCTTACAGACACTTGGAATCACATTATGGCTTAGACTTTATCCTTCAACGTACTATATTAAATCTTGGCTTTGCAAGTCTCACAGACACACGTAATCACATTATGGCTTAGACTCTATCCTTCAACTTAGTATATTAAATCTTGGCTTTGCATTGCGATGGAATACAAATGGCCTCATGCGTTTCACCTCTAAGGAGGATCAATCACCATGAGAATTTCTCCATATTGATATCATCATCATTCAGCCAGTAATCCAGACAATCTAAATATTCATTCTGATATCCTCATATTCTCCCAATTCCCCTAAAGATAACGAGATACTGGCTATATGGTATGAGACCCTCAGAACCTTCCCATTCGTCCTGGGACCAACAGAAATTGCCAACATACTCTTACACCATAGGTATCTGTCACTTCAACCCAAGGCAATTATATTTCTTCTACAACACGAGATAAAGGGAACCTGCCCGTACACTCTGAAAATATTCCCATGAATCCACATATTATGCCCATTATCCCTGAGAATCTGTCCATTATTAAACAAATTCTGACCATTGACCCAGTGAATCTGCCCATTAATGCCCCAGATTCTGCTCTTACTTGATAATCTGCCCATTCAATTGAGATTCTAAGATTAAAAATCCTTCAAGTTCCCTTATATCAGTACAAATTGGTAAACTAAAAAATGTAAAATTTTCCTAAGTAATTTATCTTCAACACAATAAAATTAATATTATCCCCACATTGTATTCATAGAATGAAACTCTGGCAACTGTAGCATAAAGTGCAGGAATTGTTTTATTGGATAATTAATTTCTCAGTTTGGACAATGTCCGTGTATATATTTGTACCTCCTATTCTTTTGCCCAGATGTCGCAAACACACTTGATTAGCATGTGGTGGGTAAATGCTTACAAAAGATATCTCTGGTAATTGGTAAAAATGAAATGATAGAATAATCCATTAGGTGAGGTTTGTGCATAGAAAATATGTAGCACTCAGGATGAGTAACACTTTGACGCCCGCATCCCTCCCTAATGGAACTAATATGGTACATCGGAAAAAAAAAACAAGAAAAAAATGCAGGCTTACAAATGGCTTCATTTACATCAATAGAACGATCCACTTCATCTTTTTTTCCCAGGTCATTATATAGCATACAAAGACCCTCCTCCCCCAGTCGAATCACGAGCTGTGAAATATTTCCCATTTTATTAAAAACCCTGTCATCGCTCAATAAAATAAATATGGAGGTATATTTCACTTTAAGTTATTACTCATTTTAATTGAATGCATACGTTGTGCTTAGAATAATGTTTTCAGATGTACATTGAGCTTACCAAATGGTTATCAAATAAATAATATATCAGTTGTGGTTAATCTTGAAATTAAAGATGTTTGTGAACTATTTTTGGGACGTGTAGCTTACAAATATTTGCATTGCTTTCCATGTTAGTCCATACTAATCTATATCATGGATTTATTTTTATTTTTTTAAATAGGGTTTATTAATGTTGTAGTAGCTTATAATGTAATGGTTAACAAGAACGTATTGGCCAATATACTCCGCCATCAATAAAACCTGAAGTGGTTTTGCTAATTTGCAGTATAGAGCAGCCATCAGCACATCTCAATCATTATTTAGTTCCATTACTGTTAGCCCTATAGAGATCCCAAGCATTCTTCAATTATTTTACGGTTAGCCTTCTACACATCCCCAGCATTCTTCAATTATTTTACTGTTAGCCAAATACAGATCCCAAGCATTCTTTAATTATTTTACTGTTAGCTTTCTACACGTCCTGAGCATTCTTCAATTCTTTTACCGTGTTAGCCTTATACAGATCCCAAGCATTCTTCAGTTTTTTTACTGTTAGCCTTATACACATCCTGAGCATTCTTCACTTCTTTCACTGAAACTCAAGATATGGATCTTCTGGATAATTTAGTTGATCTTCTGAATAGCAATGATTCTTCCATCAAACTAGGTGCACCATTCACGACTCTGAGACCGAAAAGTAAATTTACTCCTCATATCTCGGAATTCAAGTATATCGATCTCTTTGTGGAACTTACCTGCAAGGAGATTGATAATATGGATGAAAGTTTGCTCCCTCAGACCCATCACAATAATAACTTGAGTCCCGCAGAGAGGAGAGCTTTAGACGCTTTGAAACAAAATGACTCTATCGTTATCAAACCCTCTGATAAAGGGGGGAATACGGTCGTCTTGAATAGATGTGATTATACCAAAATGGTACATCGTATTCTTGACGATAGAAACACATATGTCATTCTAAGCACTGACCCCACAACTAAATACCTTAGGGAACTGAAGAACATCTTGGATGAAGCACTCCAACACAATCTAATAACAAGTGATGAATTTAAGTTTCTGTTTAACAGTAAACCGACAATAGCAACCTTTTACGCGTTACCAAAGATCCACAAACAACAAGCCATACTATCAGGGAGACCTATTGTGTCAGGTAACAATAACCTCACACAAAATTGTAGTGTCTATGTAGAATTTATTTTGCGGGATCTAGTTAAATCTCTCCCTTCTTACTTGAGGGATACTAAGCAAACTCTGAACATCCTTAAAGATATGACCATACCTACCAACGCGAAGCTATGCAGCTTAGATGTAGAAGGCCTATATAGTTCTATCCCTCATGTAGTAGGGATGAAACATGTAAAAGAATTCCTTCAGATGAGAGATTCCACTCTAAAGGAACATAACATATTTGTTCTTAAACTTCTCCATTTCATCTTGACACATAACTATTTCCTTTTTGAAGGCAAATACTACCACCAGGTGAGGGGTACGGCTATGGGGACGACTTGTGCGCCCTCATATGCTAACCTTCACCTGGGATGGTGGGAACAAAACACTGTATTTAATTCTCAACTTGCTGAATATACAGAATACCTCATCCTTTGGAAACGGTATATAGATGATGTCCTGATAGTATGGACAGGCCCTGATGATCTGTTTAATAAGTTTGTGGACGAACTTAACATGAATGACTTTAATCTTAGATTCACGTATGAGGTTGGAGGACAGAAACTGAATTTTCTTGATGTCACCCTGGGTATTACCCATGATAATCATCTTTCTACTACACTTTACCGAAAACCCACAGCAACTAACAACTTCTTGAATTGGGAGAGTTACCATCCCCCTGCTCTAAAAAGAGGGATTCCGATTGGCCAATATTTAAGGCTAAGAAGGAATTGTTCCTCTCTCGAGGATTTTAAATTAAAAGCCAATACCCTCAGGTCCTATTTTAAGACTAAGGGCTACCCAAATAAATGCCTGAAAAAGGCATATCAGAGGGCCCTCCTGACTGAAAGGATGGACCTTCTGATAGATAACTCTATACAGAGAACTGATCAGAAATCTATTAGATGCATCGGCACCTTTGATTCAGGTTGGGATATGGCAAAAAGGGCATTAGAGAGATTTTGGCCCCTTTTATATCAGGATCCACACCTTAAAGAGGTTTTGACTCCCTTCGTATCTATTACGGCTAGAAGAGGCCGCAATCTGAAGGACATTTTAGTACCAAGTCACCTGCACTTACCTGCTCCAAGGACGACCTGGCTGAAATCACCCGTAGTGGGTACTTTTAAATGTGGCCGTTGTAAAGCCTGTAAGTTTATCAGAAAACATTCAAAGACCTTTTCCAACTCATCAAACACAGAAAGTCACATCACTAAAACCTCCTTCAATTGTCAAACATCTGGCCTGGTATACCTCATAACATGCAGTTGTAATATGAAATATGTAGGCAAGACCATTAGACCCTTCAAGAATCGAATCTTGGAACATATTAATTCTGTAAATCCATCTAGACAAATCGATACACCGATATCACGTCATCTCAAAATTCAACATGGCGGATCGGCTCAGGGTTTACGTTTTAATGGTATAGAAAGAGTGACAATGGGTCCAAGGAAAGGCGATGTTGACAAAAAACTCTTACAGCGAGAGAGCTATTGGATCTTCAAATTGAAGACCTTATCCCCTTTAGGTCTAAATGAGGGTTTTTCTTTTACTCCCTTTATTTCTGACTAGAATCCGACCTTTGAAACCCAACGAGCATGCAGTTTTAATTAATTTTTATATATATTGTAAATATCAACACCACTAATGTGTGTCTAATATCACCTAGTTAAGATTGGGCACTGTATCTTTAAGCGCTACTAGACGAATCTTACCAATGTTCTTTTGTTTCCCTGTCCAAATTATGCACAACGGCACCCTATATTGAGCTATTTAAGAAGATTCATACTAATAATAAGTTACCCTTGCAAGGTTGGCGTCTGGCACACCTATATATATGTACAAATGTAATTTATTCGAGAGGAATTGTCCCTGTAAGTAACATGGGAATAAACACAATGCATTCTGCTCCATCCGAGTCACCTTTGCAGTAGACCAATATTGCTATAGATCAAGGGATAATATCTGCAGACGTGAATTTTATAATGGAGCCCCTACAGGGTTTATAACTAAAAGGCATTCATTTACTTGCTCAAACCCAAATGGGCATCTTTATAGCAAGCAGTTCAGGTAATGCCTTTCCGAGATATTCTAGTTAATTTCATTGTTGCATCCCTAATATCTCCATTTGTACACATATACTTTACAGCATTGCCATTTTGCCTAATATAGTATATTGGTACTCTTTTGTTTTTCAAGCCCGTGGCATTTTTTAGGCTAGTATATGTATGGACTTGGCATATTTAACTTCTTTGTACCATAGATGGCTAATGAATACCATAAAGGCTTATTACACAATGGTTGAATATTGGAAGAATTTAAATGATAATTGATTCCACATGAATTAACAATAACATAGAGAATAACCATCGGGCTACAAATATATTCTTCATTTAACCGGAGAAGTTCATTCGTACCAGCACTACAAAGGGTAAATCACTGAATTTTACGTCATCATGTAAGCAGTTCAGGTAATGCCTTTCCGAGATATTCTATTCAACTTCATTGTTGCATCCCTAATATCTCCATTTATACACATATACTTTACAGCATTGCCATTTTGCCTAATATGGTATATTGGTACTCTTTTGTTTTTCAAGATTTTGGCATTTTTTAGGCTAGTATATGTAGGGACTTGGCATATTTAACCTCTTTTTACCATAGATGGTTAATGAATACCATAAAGGCTTATTACACAATGGTTGAGTATCGTAAGAATTTAAATGATAACTGATTCCACAGAAAATAGCCGTCTGGCTACAAATATATTCTTCTCTTAACCGGAGAAGTCCATTCATACCAGCATTGCAAGGGTTAAACTATTGAATTTTACGTCATCATGTAAGCAGTTCAGGCAATGCCTTTCCGAGACATACTATTTAATTTCATTGTTGCATCCCTAATATCTACATCTGTACACATACACTTTACAATATTGCCATTTTGCCTAATATGGTATATTGGTACTGTTTTTTAAGCCTTTGGTATTTTTTAGGCTAGTATATGTAGGGACTTGGCATATGTAATTTATTTGTACCATAGATGGCTAATGAATACCATAAAGGCTTATTACATAATGGTTGAATATCGGAAGTATTTAAATGATAACTGATTCCACATTAATTAACAATAATATAGAGAATAGCCGTCGGGCGACAAATATATTCTTCTCTTAACTGGAGAAGTTCATTTGTACTAGCACTGCAAGGGTTAAACTACTGAATTCTACGTCATCATGTATATATATATTTTTTTTAAAAAGCTATCAGCGGAAACTTGGTTCTTGATTGGTCCTTTTTTAAAAGGTCCATTTGCATAATGTGTTATTCCGCTTTTCTATTTTTGGCGCCGTTTTTTTCGCCCGGTGATTGGTCCACGTCAGTAGCTCTGACACATATAAAGCAGTGACCCAGCCGTTACCAAACCTTTAGCCCCTGACGAAGGTGCACTTTAGCGGCACCGAAACGCGCGTCGGGTTTCTCTCTTCACTTTTTCCTCACTTCACAGGGCACACTGTCACATGTGCAGAGACCAACACTCTAAGTATGGTCCTGCACATTAGGATGCACTAACAGTTCTTTCTGTTTTTTCTTTCCCTCCTGTATATTCTTTCCTAGTACTATTGGGGGAGAGAACCTAATATACCTGGTTCTATATCTAGTACCAGAGGCAGCCACGATCAGTCCATTGAATATATCTGTCTGGATGGCAATGTTGCTATCTTTACTGTTCATTTACTAGGACTGGATATTTTGTTTCTGTTGGGGATTCACGTAATGAATATTATCCCAGATACAGTTACATGAATGGCTAGCCTGTTGCATAGTATATAACAGGTTACTCTCACTCCCCCCCTTTTAGTCACAGGTTTAACACAGCACTATTTGAAAATGAGGCAGCAGCACTACATTTAATCTTTGTTGTAAGCCTGCCATTTTTCTGACATTTTGATACAAATGCTGTGTTAACATTAGAATAGATGTCCATGTTATCTGTATATATTTTTCTTTATATCATTCAGACATTGACACTGATTATTATATTAAAGTCAGAAGTCTGATTAGACACTAACCTACATAGACATTAGGGAGGTACAGCCATTGATAGCTGTGGAGATCTATATATCGATTATATATAGATATATATACTTTTTTGGTCTCTCTTTTGGTATATTTACACACATTTTTTTGTTCTTATCATTATATTTTGTTACTATTCAATTTAATTTCCAGTCATAATCTACTTTTCTGGAGTAATTTTCTTCAGATTTGTGGGATTTTTCTCAATACTTCTTTCACTGTTAGCCTACACATCCTGAGCATTCTTCAGTTCTTTCACTGTTAGCCTATACATCCTAAGCATTCTTCGGTTCTTTCACTATTAGCCTACACATCCTGAGCATTCTTCAGTTCTTTCACTGTTAGCTTAAACATCCTGAGCATTCTTCAGTCCTTTCACTGTTAGCCTACACATCCTGAGCATTCTTCAGTTCTTTCACTGTTAGCTTAAACATCCTGAGCATTCTTCAGTTCTTTCACTGTTAGCTTAAACATCCTGAGCATTCTTCAGTCCTTTCACGGTTAGCCTACACATCCTGAGCATTCTTCAGTTCTTTCACTGTTAGCTTAAACATCCTGAGCATTCTTCAGTCCTTTCACGGTTAGCCTACACATCCTGAGCATTCTTCAGTTCTTTCACTGTTAGCCTACACATCCTGAGCATTCTTCAGTTCTTTCACTGTTAGCCTATACATCCTAAGCATTCTTCGGTTCTTTCACTATTAGCCTACACATCCTGAGCATTCTTCAGTTCTTTCACTGTTAGCTTAAACATCCTGAGCATTCTTCAGTCCTTTCACTGTTAGCCTACACATCCTGAGCATTCTTCAGTTCTTTCACTGTTAGCTTAAACATCCTGAGCATTCTTCAGTTCTTTCACTGTTAGCTTAAACATCCTGAGCATTCTTCAGTCCTTTCACGGTTAGCCTACACATCCTGAGCATTCTTCAGTTCTTTCACTGTTAGCTTAAACATCCTGAGCATTCTTCAGTCCTTTCACGGTTAGCCTACACATCCTGAGCATTCTTCAGTTCTTTCACTGTTAGCCTACACATCCTGAGCATTCTTTAATTCTTTTACCATGTTAGCCTGATACACATCCTGAACATTCTTCAATTCTTTTACTGTGCTGAAAATTAAAACACGTGCAACGCCCTATGTATTTCCCTAGTCTATGTCAGATTGTTCATGGGCGAACTCCAACTTAACATTTTGTTGTATCTTCATTATTTCATTCTCACTTTACGCACCAATAGATAGTCAACTCTCTTATATAATGTCATGCCTGGCATGCCATTATTCACAGTTTTTTCTTAACATCAGCTATTAGTGATCCACAACTCCCATTTTAATCCAAGACAATCAAAAACATTGCATGACGTTGGCAAAGATTCCAAGGAGTGCGGTTTGCCTTAACAAAATGTAAATTAAAGTAAACAGACTTGTAGGTGCTATATAACAATTGCAGCATTAGCAAGGGAATCCGGTGTGAATCTGTAGATATTTTTAAACTACAGATACCACAATTCTTAGCCAATATGTCTCTAGCCAGATTTTGGGTTCAGATGTTCATGAAATTCTGGATAATGAGTGCTTTTTAAATGTGAGTATTAATCTACGCATTGGAAAACCTGCTGGACTTAACCCATATGTTTTGTGTTTCACAAAAAAAATTGTTGGGCTTCTTGCGCAGTGAAGGGTGGGTAGCATTTGCTTCACACTAAAGACCTTCAGCCGTTTTATGTCATTGCTGCTGTCAGACCAGGTTTGACCAATTTCAAGCTGCCATATAACATGAAAAAGGATAGCCCTTATCTAACAATATTACCTGGTATGTTGGCATTCAAAGGTAAATTATCAAATAATTACATGGTTTGTGAGGATATGTATGGGGTGATAAATATTAAAAATAATATTTTCATAAAAATATCAAAAATGTATTTAATAGTTTTTATTATATAAAAAAAATGTATATATTGGCACTGTTCCCCTTGATTGATTTAAAGCTAAGAGCTACACGCTATCTTTAACTCTTATAGACCTTGGAGCACGTTTTAATAGAGGATTTGTATTTCACACATTAATCACAAACTAATTATAAAAATATAATTTATTGTGACAATAATAATAATAATAATAAGTAACATGTGTGACAATAATCAATTAATGTTTAGGTATAACATAATTATACAATATGGTAATGGTTTTGACACATTTGCAGATAGCTTAATATCAACAAGATTTACGACAAGACACCTTCTTTGAAATCAGCTATGCAATTCTTAACACAGAACACAGCATCTCACAGCCTCACCCGACAGCACACAGCATATGGCCGTAAAAAACTTTTCTCTGTCTGTCTGAATCACACTTAACTCACTCACTGCTGGCTACAATTCTCACAGGCGAAATACCTTTTATATTGCAATGACAAAATATAATATTTCTCATACCAGATCAGTTAACCATTCCTTCTCATCCAATAACCAATAAGAATAATTCTAACCAGATTTTACCATTTGCAGAATTCACTTTCCTAATTATAGATGACTATCCCTAAATCCAGATAAGTCAATATCTCAGGTTCATAGCTGATACACTATTTTTGGCAAATTACCAGTAAATATATTGTTGTTAATTCATTTGGCAGTAAGGAACTTGGAACAGTATATTTCATTAGCTAACTATGATTTCATAATAGTTGAAATTGTACCAGCCTTTTTATCCAGATATATTTCTGTTGTTAGTGAAATTAATTCAAATTAAATTAAATTACATTTAATTTAATTAAACCAACATAATTACCAGATTCTTTTTGTAGAAATTCTTTTAGACTTGGAGATATATCCCTGGAATTGTAAATGCAGGTATGAATGAGAATTGTGGGAAATAGGAAAGTTTTGAGTTGGAGAGACAAGTGTTAGGATTTTTCAAAGTTCCAGAATTAATTGGAAGAGGTAGAGAAAGTTAGGTGTGTCCTTGTTCCTGCTCAAGATGTTAGATCTAAGATCCATAGCTATCCTTTGTCCTTAACATTTAAAGGAGAATCTTCCTTACATCATTAGTTTCAGTGACCAATAAGGTGGGCGTGTCTTCCCTTCAGGCTATCATGTAGACTTTGGTCATTAGATGGCGCAATAACACCACAAGAAATTCTCTTCAGGAATACCAATTATCACTTTGTGTAAGGAGTTAACTGAGTTTTGTGATGCATTCGACTTCATTTTTGGTCATTTTTGGTTATCTTTATGGATAACCGTCCATCAAAACCCGTCAGACTTCAAAGGCTTTTCTCGGTCTGACTGTCTCCTTTTTGGTCCATAAAATGGATTTTGACACGTCTAGCCTTGGTTTCATCTTCTTAATACAATGGAACTTTTGTTTCTTTTTTTAAATATATATATTTAAAAAGTAAAATGAATTACTTTATGTTATCTATTTCCTTCATAATCCTGTGTCTGGTTCTTGTGTGGAATTATGTGTGTAGCACTTAGTAATGTGATGGCATGTGATATATACATGTCTATTACACACATTCCACTAACATTAGTTTAATAATATGATATTTCTTCATTGGTATTCTACCCATGAATGGTCAATATTATTAATATAGGTACTATTTATATATGATTAAACATAATTATAGTTAGTTTATATGTGGATATATGTATGTTTCTGGACTGTTGCTTTTGCTTTTTTTCAACTCCCCCCCCCTCCCCCCGTCTTGTAGAGAGTCTTTACTCTGGCCAGTGTTAACGTTAGACACATTCCTTTTCTTGAATGAATACAGTTACAGAGAAGTAAAAAAATGTGTCTGTCTTTTTCTATTCTGTTACAAAATGGATGGTCACGTCTACTAACTGGTGACTTACAGTATACATTTTTAAATCTTAATTCTTTCTTAACACAAAATGTCTGCCAGTGGAATATACTAACAGGTTACATGCGTCCATCAAGAAAAGAGGCATGCATCCACTACGTTCAGCCTTTCTCA
>OW240912.1:3889152-3925768 GCA_933207985.1 Pelobates cultripes
ACCCCCCATCTGTATACACTATATAACCATCTAACCCCCCCATCTGTATACACTATATAACCATCTAACCCCCCCATCTGTATACACTATATAACCATCTAACCCCCCATTTGTATACACTATATATGTCAGTGTATCTGTCAGTGTATCTGTCAGTGTTTGTGTATCTGTGAGTATGTGTGTCAGTGTCTGTGTATCTGTGAGTATGTGTGTGTCAGTGTCTGTGTATCTGTGTGTATGTGTGTGTCAGTGTCTGTGTATCTGTGTGTCAGTGTCTGTGTATCTGTGAGTATGTGTGTCAGTGTCTGTGTATCTGTGAGTATGTGTGTGTCAGTGTCCATAATTCCCAGTGACTGGTGTGGGAACCAGACCATTGTATTTACCATTAACTCTTACGTTCCCAGTCGCCGGCATGGGACATAGATTGCAGTATCCACCATTAACTACCACGTTCCCAATTACCGGTCACTTGCTGTCAAAGGAACACAGACTGGTTTAAATGTTTTAATTTGTAATCACACTTGTTTGGAGGTGTCTTACTGTGGTAGCATTTATAGAACGGGTTAACTCAGTGAGTATAAATAAATGCAAGTTAGATTTATGTCATCAGTAAACTAAAGTTTCGAAATCTTTGGTCCATAAATAAAAGGTTAGAGATAATTGTTTGCCGTCAGTAAACATCAATAGCCGATGACATTTTCCCGTAATAGTGCTTCACCCTTAATCAAGGCCAAAAATGTCCACTTGTCGGCTAGTGATTGAGACTAGTAACTTTTAATACCTGGCTCGTAGATTAGGGTTTGAGTCTGTTAATGGCCCGAGCAGATTCTGTGATTCTCTGAAACTTCGTTTAATGTTTCTATTTTACTGATTATGGAAGTTCAGCACCTGTCGCCCCGTTCATATTAATCATTGGTTGCACTGGTAAGAGGATTAATGGGAGGCGAATGCTCCCTGTGACTCACAGTAACCTCATTAGAATAATCACTGCACCCGGGTAGGTAGCAGCCATTACTGCGATATCACTGACCCTGATTACAGACAGGAAGGTAACGCAGGTCAGGGAAAGGGGAGCAGGTAGGTAGCAGCCATTACTGTGACATCACTGATCCTGATTACAGACGGGAAGGTAACGCAAGTCAGGGAAAGGGGAGCAGGTAGGTAGCAGCCATTACTGCGATATCACTGATCCTGATTACAGACAGGAAGGTAACGCAGGTCAGGGAAAGGGGAGCAGGTAGGTAGCAGCCATTACTGCGATATCACTGATCCTGATTACAGACAGGAAGGTAACGCAGGTCAGGGAAAGGAGAGCAGGTAGGTAGCAGCCATTACTGCGATATCACTGATCCTGATTACAGACAGGAAGGTAATGCAGGTCAGGGACAGGGGAGCAGGTAGGTAGCAGCCATTACTGCGATATCACTGATCCTGATTACAGACAGGAAGGTAACGCAGGTCAGGGAAAGGGGAGCAGGTAGGTAGCAGCTGTTAAGACACCCCTGGTGTCTTTAAGAGCAACCGCCGTTTAGTTCACCTTCCCCTTTCGCAAATTCAGTAATCCGTTCGCATCAATTATAATACACGAACCATAACCAGGGGAAGCGGTAATCTCCTGACCGGGATCCATGAAAGGCTCCAAACTCCAGAACGGAAATCCACAAACTGCTGCTAGCTGCCGAACAACGATATCCACCAAGCAGCTTTTGGTTCCATCCAGCAGTCTCTAAACGCAAAGAAGAAATCCCCCCAATAACGAGACAGAAGCTCCGCATTGAGGGTCAAACAGGATCTGGCTTTACTGTGGGCTACCTGCCCGTATTTATGCAAGTCTCCCACTTGGTGGACACTCCCCTAGGGGACCAAATGGGAGACTAGAATTACAGATGGACATGAAGACATTCCAGACATACAGTCACAGCCTTTACCCACAATGCAGTATGGTTTCCTCCCCTCTGCCCTGGAGATAATTGAGAAGTAATTCAATTATCTCCAGGACAAAGACAAATCGCCATCTTAAATACAATACTAAAAAATACATAAAAATACATAAATTTAAAATAACCGAACATTTCCCATTCGCATCACATATCCCCAGATAGCCTGAATTTGAGTGCATATTATTAGCGAATAGCGCTCAGATCCCACACACACAGTTCAATCGCCATGGAGTCAAAGTTCTTACAGTCTTTCGGTATGCAATTGACTCCATGGGAAGGCTATCTGGGTTAAGTCCTTACGTGTGTTTAAAAACTCCCGAATGGCCGGTGTTCGTACGCTTTGTGGAGGCAGCCAGGCATTCCGTTGTTTCAGCGCTGTTCGGCAGAAAAAGTGTCAGTTTTTAGTTCCATGAAAATAGAGCCGAACACCGCTGGGCTTTCGCATGTTTTAAAATGGCCGCTGCCTCGTGGTCGACATACGAACGACGACCACCCTGAATTTGGTTTAATTGAGAAGTGTCTGCGGTTAACCACAATGTTCTAATTGGGATCAATAGGTTAACCAGCAGCACACTTCACTCTTGGGTGGCCATCCGTTCGGTAGTTTTGTTCGGGAAAAACAGTCATTAGTATGGCTCTGTCACAGCAGCCATTACTGCGCTATCACTGATCCTGATTACAGACGGGAAGGTAACGCAGGTCAGGGAAAGGGCAGCAGGTAGGTAGCAGCCATTACTGCGACATCACTGATCCTGAGTACAGACAGGAAGGTAACGCAGGTCAGGAAAAGGGAGCAGGTACGTAGCAGCCATTACTGCGACATCACTGATCCTGATTACAGACAGGAAGGTAACGCAGGTCAGGGAAAGGGGAGCAGGTAGGTAGCAGCCATTACTGCGACATCACTGATCCTGATTACAGACGGGAAGGTAACGCAGGTCAAGGAAAGGGGAGCAGGTAGGTAGCAGCTATTACTGTGACATCACTGATCCTGATTACAGACAGGAAGGTAACACAGGTCAGGGACAGGGGAGCAGGTAGGTAGCAGCCATTACTGCGATATCACTGATCCTGATTACAGACAGGAAGGTAATGCAGGTCAGGGACAGGGGAGCAGGTAGGTAGCAGCCATTACTGCGATATCACTGATCCTGATTACAGACAGGAAGGTAACGCAGGTCAGGAAAAAGGGAGCAGGTAGGTAGCAGCCATTACTGCGATATCACTGATCAGGGAAAGGGGAGCAGGTAGGTAGCAGCCATTACTGCGACATCACTGATCCTGAGTACAGACAGGAAGGTAACGCAGGTCAGGAAAAGGGAGCAGGTAGGTAGCAGCCATTACTGCGACATCACTTATCCTGATTACAGACAGGAAGGTAACGCAGGTCAGGGAAAGGGGAGCAGGTAGGTAGCAGCCATTACTGCGACATCACTGATCCTGATTACAGATGGGAAGGTAACGCAGGTCAAGGAAAGGGGAGCAGGTAGGTAGCAGCCATTACTGTGACATCACTGATCCTGATTACAGACAGGAAGGTAACGCAGGTCAGGGACAGGGATGCAGGTAGGTAGCAGCCATTACTGCGATATCACTGACCCTGATTACAGACAGGAAGGTAACGCAGGTCAGGGACAGGGATGCAGGTAGGTAGCAGCCATTACTGCGATATCACTGATCCTGATTACAGACAGGAAGGTAATGCAGGTCAGGGAAAGGGGAGCAGGTAGGTAGCAGCAATTACTGTGACATCACCGATCCTGATTACAGACAGGAAGGTAACGCAGGTCAGGGAAAGGGGAGCAGGTAGGTAGCAGCCATTACTGCGACATCACCAATCCTAATTACAGACAGGAAGGTAACGCAGGTCAGGGAAAGGGGAGCAGGTATGTAGCAGCCATTACTGCGCTATCACCGATCCTGATTACAGACGGGAAGGTAACGCAGGTCAGGGAAAGGGGAGCAGGTATGTAGCAGCCATTACTGCGATATCACTGATCCTGATTACAGACGGGAAGGTAACGCAGGTCAGGGAAAGGGGAGCAGGTATGTAGCAGCCATTACTGCGATATCACTGATCCTGATTACAGACGGGAAGGTAACGCAGGTCATGGAAAGGGGAGCAGGTATGTAGCAGCCATTACTGCGATATCACTGATCCTGATTACAGACGGGAAGGTAACGCAGGTCAGGGAAAGGGGAGCAGGTATGTAGCAGCCATTACTGCGATATCACTGATCCTGATTACAGACGGGAAGGTAACGCAGGTCAGGGAAAGGGGAGTAGTCACTAACCATCCAACTCGGCAAGCTGAGAATAACGTCAGCAATTTTAGTAAATACCTAAATTATAATATTTTTTGGAGGGTAGATAGACAATTTTGCTTCGTTTTTGAAATTCAGAACACAGCAACTATCTCTCTAAGAAGGAGATTCGCCAAACACTGGCGCTCAATACTAAGTCAGGATATTCAGTCCGAAGTAGCTGATGGAGAATTTCCTGAGCTCGGCTTATTTGCTGATCAGCTACTTTAGCTTGGATTTCACAATTCAGTATTCTGTTTAGTAAACCCCAATAGACAATATATTGACTGGAGACATTTTATCCTGATACGTACACAGATTGGATCCTGCGTCACAGGCCGGTTATACGTCATACTCACTACTCATGAATCGTTGGCTCAACTATAGTAATTAATTTTTTTGGGCTTTATATAATATTGGAATAGATTGATATTTTATTTGGGTTTGATGTAACCATGGTAACAGGTCTGGTCACATGACCTTTTTTTTGTGACAATTTATATACTCTTTTGACTGTACCTACAATTCTGACACCCCGACTGGGTACCTTCCGCTGACAGATGCTCCTAGTGCTTTCCGAGTACTCCAAGCACTCTGCCCGACACCATAACCACTGCAGACCCCATGAACCGCCGCAGCTTGGTTGGGGACTCACCATCTCCACCTACTCTGGACCCAAGACCAGGGTCCAGCTCTCCGAATTATAATCACTTAGCAGAGCTTAGTGATTATACCCTGGGGAGTATAGCAATCCCCAGAGTGTAGCTCTCCAATCCCCCAAACATGAGCCTAAACTTCATGAAGGTACAAGATGATCTGCTTTAATTGGCACCAAAGGGCCTTCTTTTATGCAGGTTTTCCTTACATAGGACAACCCACAGGATTTTACAGAACAACCAATAACACACGTACATTACAGAAAACACTCCCAGCAATTACACACAAAATCCTCCCCTCTGCCTGTGATATAATTATGGTACACAATGCTTAACATAATTATCACAGACAGTAAAAATACAGTTTTTATACATTTACTATAACTTTAAAACCATACATCCAATCTTCATAAAAATTACATATTCAGAATCAGCACACTTTATATATAAACATAAAAATCACACAAATCCCTCCAGTAGATAAAAAGTTAGACGGAAGTCATTTATGACCGACCGTAAGCACATTTTCCTGCCCAAAACAGTTCCATAGATTTGGGCTGTGCGGCCAGTCAATTTTATGCAGAAAAATGACTAAGTCCTATTAGAATGCATGAACGAGGCCGTTCGTGCATTTGGCTCAGTATAGCAGTGAGTTCCAACTGCCGAACGGGACTTAGTCTCTGCGGCTGAAAGTTCAGTATGAGAGAAGGTACAGGTCAACGGTGTTCGTGAAAATATGTAGCCAATTTCAGTTCCATGAATTTGGCTACATATACCGCTGACCTCGTTCGAATGAACAAAGATGGCCGCCGCCACGTGTTGGTTTGCACGAACTGCGGCCACCCAGTGTTCGGCAATTTACCTACAGCAGGCTCCCAGCTTGGGAGGTAAATTGCCTGCACACTTCCAGCTCTGGTTGGTCCGCCTGTGTGATACTTGGTTCGGTAAGCTCCATTTACTGAACCAAGTGGGATAAAGCCATAGACAAAGTATTTTAAAGGTCTGGGGACATAGTCTTAAAGGGGTATTGTCACACAAAGTCTCAATATATCCCCAGACGGTTCTTAAAGAGCCAGCATGGTCCAATACAAGTCCATAAATCACAATGCAGTTCTTAAAGGGCCAGCAGCAGCACAATATTAATCCATTAGCCCAAATAATGTTTGTAAAGGGCCATACAACCCAGGGCCATAGTCATGAGGCAGGCACTCAGGCTCCTCCAACAGCCAGGGGCAAAGGGCAGCTTGTCACATAAAAATCCAGTGACAAAAGGCATTTTGTCACATTCACCTTCAATAAAAAAACAAAAAAAGTTACTTGCACACTATTCCAAATCGCTGCGCACATTTAAATAACTGCAGGTTTTTAGTTTCACTCCAATGTCCATTTAAGTGTCAGCTCATCTGCCACATCACGGTAAAGCCTCTTAGGTGAGTCCTACACTAACAAACCTTGCTGCTTTCAGCTTTAGGTACAAAATCTCTAATAAGACAGAGAGGGGTATTTTTTGAAATCCCTACATATTTATTATTGCTTTGGTGCAGCAGGGTGAATTGTTAGTGTAGGATTCACCTAAAAGGCTTTGTCAAGTGAGCTTACACTTTATTAGCTATTGGAGTGACACTGAAAATCTCCAGTTATTAAAATGTGCATATGGATTTGGGATGATGCGCACGTCACGTTTATTGTATATATTGGGACTGGTGTGTACTAGTCATTGCTGCCACCCAGGAGTAGTGAGAGTTTGAGCCTTGGGGTGCACTTTGTATGTTAATATATTCACATTAATTGATATAAATTGTGTTGCTGCATTTAGGAGTTGGAGAATTGTTGCAGGACAGTTTTTTTTCTCCTTTAAAGTCTTCATAAGTCTCACGTTTAGTAAATAAATCCCCATTATTGTTCCCGAGTCACAGTAGCAGGGTTAACGGGTGCAGGCTCACTCCCTGTACGTGCAAAGTACACCTTGCTGTGTCCCTGAACCAGCCAGCCTTAGATTATGTGAGATTTCTATTCCCTGCAGACAGATGGTGTCGGCTAAATATGGACCAGAAAATAAAAAAACATTTCCAGGGACGCAGCTCAAGTAATTAGTCCATCACCCTGCTGCCACGCTCCGGCACAGGGACAGCAGATGGTCCTCAACCACAGACTAAACAGGGAGGATGGAGGCCTAGGGTCCAAACAGAACTGTCTAATTTAGAGGTTACACAGAGACACCAAGTGTCTAAAAAGCATGGCTTCTAAAAACTTAAAGCAGCGATTTCAAGTGAGACCTACTAAACAGAGCACCAGCTGGGGACTCAAGGATTCTTAAAGCAAATAAAACACACAAGAGTTAACTCTAGAGTGTGGTCAGTGTGACTCTCAGAATCTGTCCCAGCACACAGAGTCCCTGGGAATCTGCTTAAACACCCAGCGTCATCTCTGGGAATTTACCCCAACAACCAGAATCAGCTCTGTGAATCTCAAGATTCACCCCGAGCCAGTCATCTCTGCGAATCTACCCATTCACCCCTGTAGCAGAGCTGCAATCCTAAAACACAATATCTCAGCTGGAATCCTCAGGAGCTGGTCAGTGATTATAGCCCATTCTCCCCCGTAACTGGACGACACACAATTCTGGGAGTCAACTGATCTTTATTTGGCCACACAAGGCTCTTTATGCATTACCCCTAGCATAGGGTCTCCACAACAACATTACAGGGTTTTTTTCTCTCAGGAGATAATTGAGCTCTAATCTGGATAATTCAATTATCTCTCAGTTACAGAAAAAATTCATACAATATTGTAAATCACCCCAAAAAAATAAGAAAATAGTACAGGAACCCCACAAGTCCGATATCCTCGAATAGCCCTGGTCTGAGCACCGAACATATCCAAAAGTGCTCATATCGGTTCAGTGAAATTGCCATTTGGGAGAAGTTTTGATCAACTGGTCACAAGGTGATGCCCCAAAAGAGTTCCAGAGAATTCATGGCAGCAGCTGGTCTCTGTTCGGGGTTCCTGCACATACACAGATGAACGCTCCCCCTAGTCAGTAGTCCCTATCTCCTGAACTTGGTTCATGTAGCTGGTTGGGAATGTAAACAGGCAGCAGTACCATCTTTGCCGCGGTTAGTGAGAATGTGTAGCTGACAAGAGTTGCACGCCTTGATGACTAAGTGCCGCTGCCTGAGTTGGGAGACAAAATGGCTGCCATGCACTGAACCATGTGCATTCAGTTATACGAATAGCAGCCACCCAGTGAAAGCACTCAAATTAATCCTTTAAATGCAGTTAACTGCCAGGGGTGGTCGGTGTTCTGAGTCAATAAAGAGGGGGGCACAAAAGCTCAGTTCGGCTCCCGAATGGGGAGATACAGGAATTTACAGAACAGAGCTGTATCAGTTCCGGCACACCCAGGGCATGGTACCAGGTCCGCCACAACCCGAGCCAGTCAGCTCTAGGAATCTACCCATTCACCCTGAGCCAGTCACCTCTAGGAATCTACCCATTCGTCCCAAGCCAATCCTCCCTGCGAATCTACCCGTTCATCCCGAGCAAGTCATCTCTGTGAATCTACCCATTCACCCCAATCCAGTCATCCCTGCGAATCTACCCATTCATCCCGAGCCAGAATCTACCCGTTCATACTGAGCCAGTCATCTCTAGAAATCTACCCATTCATCTCTGTGAATCTGCCCATTCACCCCGAGCCAGTCACCTCTGCAAATGTACCTATTTATCCTAAGAATCTGCTCCAGCACTCAGAATCCTCTCTGTAAATCTATGCATTCACGCCGAGCCAATCATATCTGTGAATCTACCCATTCACCCCGAGCTAGTCACCTCTGTGAATCTATCCATTCACCCGGAGAATCTGCACATTTCACAGCAAATTGCTGACCCTGAGCAGCTGGGTTCCCAAACACAGCACTATGTCCACAATAGCTCCAGTTGTGGTTTATCTGTAGGGCTCGACAGGACCTCAGGTAGGAAAAATAAATAAATCCTGTGTAATATCTGAAGTTGTTTTTTCCATTAGTGTGCTTGGTGCTGGCCGGTATCTGTTCATTTGAGGATAGGGCCCCGTTCCAGACCGCTCAGCCAAATATTGCAGCTTGGGAAGTAAATCAAAGGACACACGGCCTCAGAAGGGGGTTTGGTGATAACAATTTCCATAATAAAAACTAAAAATAACCATAAAAAAACCGCAAACCAAAATCCCAGCTTTAGCATTAGGATATGGCGAATAACGCCTGGCGGTCACATATCACGCAGGGAATACAAGCACCTGTTCAGAAAACAATCTCATTAAAACATATAGAAACAATGACGCCAGCAAGCAGCTGAACTTCAACTCCCATCACTACTAGACCTTCCATACAAAAACAGTGTGAATTCCTCATGAGGATCCTTGCTAACAGCTGTGGGGGCTCCATATTGTTTCATTGAGTCTAGAAGCCATAGTGCAATCTAGATTTCTCACCGACCAAAGGACATTTTCTTATTATTATTTTTTTTATTAATATTTATTCAATTTTACCTTCAGAAATGTCCGATTTTAGGGCTTTGCTTACCAAACTGTGAATTGCAGAGAAGTGACAAGCCAACTAGCAGAGCAGGAGAAATATTGGACCATTTTTAAATATCATCCCGTTTGGCCAATAATGTGAAACGTGCTACAATAATTATCATTCTATAGTGCAGAACATTTGTGTTAGCATATAATTGTAAAGCGCTGCGGAATTTGACGGCGCGCTATAAATATCATAATAATAAAAATAACTGACAAATTAATGTGATTAATATGGCATTGCTCTCACTGTCTCCTTGCCCGGTGAATACACCCCTCTGTGTAGTTTAGCAATATTACAAACTACTTTACTGCTGCAAAATGCTGTCTTTTTGTTGCATTTTGTAAATGTTTTATAGCTACCCCAATCCACACTCCTCTTAAGGTGACAAATATACCAACTTCTGTCCAAGTGATACCGTTATGGCATGAGTATCAGCTGGGAAAGAGAAGCTCTTGCTGGCTGAGATGTTAAACGTCACAGGGAAAGGATTTGTCACTGACTCCCATCACTGTGTAAACTACCTCCGCTGTGAGGGTTAGACAGTCAGCCGATACTGCAGTTTTACAGCATCCCTTTAATCAGTGTTAAACTGCAATAAATGTCAGGTTTCTAATTCACACTTCCACTGCTCTAATTAAAGGGACACTATAGGCACCAAAACAACTTTAGCTTAATGAAGTAGTTATGGTGTAAAGATCATGCCCTGCAGTCTCACTGCTCAAGTCTCTGCCGTTTTTCCCAGCCCTAGTCACACCTCCCCTGGCTGTGACTTACACAGACTGCATGAACAAAATGGTTTAATTTTCAATCAGATGTAACCTACTTTAAAGTAAGTTTAATCACATACAGGAGGCTCCTGCAGGGTCTAGCAAGCTCTTAACATGGCAGGAAATAAGACATTTTAAATCAAACAGAACTTGCAATAAAGGACGTTTAAACATTAGATCTCACTTTACAGGAAGTGTTTAGGAAGGCTGTGTAAGTCACATGCAGGGAGGTGTGACAAGGGCTACATAAACAAAGTGATTAAACACCTAAATGGCAGACATTTGAGCAGTGAAACTACAGAGTTATGATCTATACACCAAAACTGCTTCATTAAGCTAAAGTTGATTTGGTGCCTACAGAGTCCCATTAACTCTTGATGAGCTGAACTGCTCACAGTAAAGGGGTTAATGCTACAAATATAACAACTATTTCATCTGTGTCAGCCTAAACTCAGGGAGAACCACATTCTTATCATACAGAGCAACACTCTTCTTCAAATATATTTATTAATCACAGAAATGTATTTTATTCCAAACCTGTCCAATCTGTACATTTCAGTAAACGGTAAGTTGTCCTGCACTGGCTAAGCCAGCATGGAAGGCATAGCACCCTCCACTTGTAATATTTAATACAGGAACAATCTGAAATTCTACATCGCAAAGGAAAGATCTAGAAATCGGAAAAAAAAAGGGATTTAGTTTATCGTTTCACAGTTAATGGAGCTATAAATCGGTGCTGTGCTGAAATCAGGTCTTCCAGAGAATTGCCCAATCCATAAAAAAAGCACACATTGTAAGGGACTTTATTCAGAAAACAATCGGACAATCGTCCAATGAACAGTGCAGTCTGTGTGAATCCGACTCCACTGGGAAATGCTGGAATGACAGATTTTCCAGGCGGTTTATTTACACGGGAACAGATATTATAAATAAAATGTAGCAGCCCACTATCTGCCATAGCAATATGTGAATAATATCTCTGACATCACCAGGTCAGGGAGGGTCACAGCCCACGTCTACACAGCATCATCCGTCCAGAGGGACCAGTCCTTGGCTGTACCCCAATATCCCAACGCACAGGAGAGGCTGGCTTATCCCAAACAGTCTCTAAGAAGCGAAGGTCAGAGGCCGGAGAATGAATTTGAAGGGAAGAAGGGACCATTTTCCTGTCAGAATAAAAAAACATGTTACTAAAACAATGTAATTCTATATCAGAGCGGAAAAAAACAAAACATGAGAGATAGCTACTACTGGTACTGTGCCCTATGGTGCCCACTGGAGCCTTATATTGTTATATTCTCTTTATCGGTTATATTATTTACAGCAATATTGTACTTTTCAATTTTGACTGTTCATTCTCTACACTTTAATATATATATTTATAGTACTGCAAAAAAAATAAAAACATTAAAAATAAAGTAACAAATTCGAGTGGCTAACAGGAAGAATAGAAAATTCTGATAACTGTAATTTATCATATACCTGAGACGGATTCTGACCAGCAGACCCAGTGACCATGCTGAAACCCCCATTTACAGGGAATGAGCCCAGAACTCTGAGACTTGTAATATCCTGTGTCTGTCAGTTAAACCCGGGGGTGAGCCGTGAATAACTGTGGTAGCAGGGGCACATGAAGTCCTCCCGAGCACTTACCCGGGCATCATAATCCAGGACGAATGGAGGGATTTCAATCTGCTCTACGGAGATGGCCGTGAAGAGCTGGTGCAAGCTCTCTACCTGGTGAACCTTGTCCTTCAGACCAGACACTGTGAAAGTCGTGAAAAACCATGTGGAAACCTTAAAGAAAAATAAATAAAGACAAAGTATAGTGAGAGGCGGCATCAAGAGCCATAATCACATTCAATTAAAATGTAATAAAAATGAAAGTAATGAGTTAATTAGAACGATGAATAAAAAAAATGAAAAAAGAAAGGAGTGGATCACAATCCAAAAGTACTGGTGTACATCAACGGTGGTGTGATCACGGGAACTCGAGATGGTCATTGAGTGTCCTACTCAATCACTCTCACATCTAGCCCTATGTCCAATCCCCAATACTGCTGGAGCCCATGGTCTTATTCTACATCAAGCCAAGAAAATAAATAAAAATGCATGGATAATGGTTCTATAATGGAGCTGGAGATCACCATGGAGATGACCAGGTTGAGAACGAGTACTAAACGAATATGCAGCCTCCAATATCCCAAATTATAGACCAGTTGTCAATAGCGGTTAATCGATGTGTAAAGGGCCCTCAGCAGCAACACTGTCCCAATTTGGGAGCCTAGCGCAGCGCAAGCAATAGGAGATTGCCCACGGAATGAACCGCTCCAAGAGTATTTTATGTGGTGATGGTGTCTCTCGGAGAAGTTTAGGTTAAATGATAAACAAGGCTGACATTCCTGGTGATGCAGGATTTAATACTAATTATAGCACGTGACCTAACTCTGGTTCGAAATCTAGTGAGATTTTGCTAAATATCGCGTGCCGGGAGAGGTCAGAGGGTAACAAACTGCGTGTGACAGGGCATTTTATCCTATGAACTAATTCTGAGCCATTTGTGAACTCATTAATACGCACACAGATGGATTTCTAATTCCAGATTCTCTCTTGCTGCCCTGCCACCAATCCGCAGCCAGGGTTAATTCGGTGACAGGGGAATGTATGGTGTAACAATTGATAATAGCCATGGCGCTCGTTATTGACACCGGCAGACTGACAGCAATATTAGCAATAAACAGGGAGGGCTGTTTGCTGGGTTTCTGGAAAGCTGTGCTTTAAATGTCAGGGATCATGTTACGCTGAGTACACCTGTACCGCCTAGAGCAGGGGTAGTCAACCTGGTCCCTACACTAGTGGGCGGTTTAGGATTTCAGGTGGGCGGTGGTGGGTTCTGCAGAAAAAAAATCCAGTGGGCCACGATGGCTGTGCACCAAGGCCGGCAGGGGAGATCCTTTCATCTCCCCTCCCGGCCCATGCAGAGCCAGCCTTGCTGTAAGCCCTCTCGGGCTGGTCAGGAGATCAAAGATCCTCTTCACTGACCTGCTGGCACTTAGCTCCAGCAGAGTAAGGGAAGGTCCTGGGAGCATTTCCGTGTGTTACTATGGCAACTTTCTGATACAGTGCTGCGCTAGCAGGAGGACAGGAGAGTCAGCCTGTAGCAGGAGGAGCTGCAGGCTAAAGAGAACATGCCACCACTGGACCACCAGGACTTCTTGGGTAAAAGGTAAGAAAAAATAAGGGGGGAGATATTAAGATACATTTTCACATCTCACCCACCTATACACAGCATAGACCCTATGCACCCTTCAAAAACACACACATACACAGACTGCCCCCTTACACACACATGGCTTCCTTACACACAAACAGCACACTGCCCCCTCACACATAAACACACACACACTGCCCCCTCACACACACACACACCACCCTTCACTCACAGACATAGAAAAAAAACAGAAAAAACAAAACAAAACACTTTTAAAATAAGTAATAATAAAAAATAAAAAAAATTTGCACTTGCTCTATAAAATTAGTTACTGCGGCACTGGTGGGCAGTAAGGAAATGTTACCATCAACAAAGATACAAGAGTGGGCGGTAGGTATTAAAAGGTTGAATTTCCAATGTGCTAAAGCTTCCGAGCGGCGTCGTGCTATTAACTGCTGGCACTTTAAATCATCTCCACGGCTACATGTGAGGCTCTGTGTATGGTGGGCTGCAATTAATTAAATATGGGACAGAAATATGCACAAACTGAATTTCAGCCAAGATTGAGTTGACGAGGATTATATTTAATCAATTTCTGAAGTGGAGATGCCTGGCTGAGCGCCTAAATAGTTGGCTTTCACATCCCAATATTGTAAAGTTTGCTATTAGTCTTTAAATTGGATCCAAGAGTTATCGATCCATTCTCTGCGATCGGTCAGTACAGGTCAGGCCTCTATCAATCTATTCTCTGCGATCGGTCAGTACAGGCCATGGCTCTATCAATCTATTCTCTGCAATCGGTCAGTACAGGCCATGGCTCTATCAATCTATTCTCTGCAATCGGTCAGTACAGGCCATGGCTCTATCAATCTATTCTCTGCAATCGGTCAGTACAGGCAGTGGCTCTATCAATCTATTCTCTGCAATCGGTCAGTACAGGCAGTGGCTCTATCAATCTATTCTCTGCGATCGGTCAGTACAGGTCATGGCTCTATCAATCTATTCTCTGCAATCGGTCAGTACAGGCAGTGGCTCTATCAATCTATTCTCTGCAATCGGTCAGTACAGGCCATGGCTCTATCAATCTATTCTCTGCAATCGGTCAGTACAGGCAGTGGCTCTATCAATCTATTCTCTGCAATCGGTCAGTACAGGCAGTGGCTCTATCAATCTATTCTCTGCGATCGGTCAGTACAGGCCATGGCTCTATCAATCTATTCTCTGCAATCGGTCAGTACAGGCCATGGCTCTATCAATCTATTCTCTGCAATCGGTCAGTACAGGCAGTGGCTCTATCAATCTATTCTCTGCAATCGGTCAGTACAGGCCATGGCTCTATCAATCTATTCTCTGCGATCGGTCAGTACAGGCAGTGGCTCTATCAATCTATTCTCTGCGATCGCTCAGTACAGGCCATGGCTCTATCAATCTATTCTCTGCGATCGGTCAGTACAGGCAGTGGCTCTATCAATCTATTCTCTGCGATCGGTCAGTACAGGCCATGGCTCTATCAATCTCTTCTCTGCGATCGGTCAGTACAGGCCGTGGCTGTATCAATCTATTTTTTGTGATCGGTCAGTACAGGCCGTGGCTCAATCTATTCTCTGCGATCGGTCAGTACAGGCAGTGGCTCTATCAATCTATTCTCTGCGATCGCTCAGTACAGGCAGTGGCTGTATCAATCTATTCTCTGCGATCGGTCAGTACAGGCCGTGGCTCTATCAATCTATTCTCTGCGATCGCTCAGTACAGGCCGTGGCTCTATCAATCTATTCTCTGCAATCGGTCAGTACAGGCCAGGCCTCTATCAATCTATTCTCTGCGATCGGTCAGTACAGGCCGTGGCTCTATCAATCTATTCTCTGCAATCGGTCAGTACAGGCCATGGCTCTATCAATCTATTCTCTGCGATCGGTCAGTACAGGTCATGGCTCTATCAATCTATTCTCTGCGATCGGTCAGTACAGGCCGTGGCTCGATCAATCTATTCTCTGCAATCGGTCAGTACAGGCAGTGGCTCTATCAATCTATTCTCTGCGATCGGTCAGTACAGGCCGTGGCTCTATCAATCTATTATCTGCGATCGGTCAATACAGGCCATGGCTCTATCAATCTCTTCTCTGCGATCGGTCAGTACAGGCCGTGGCTTTATCAATCTATTATCTGCGATCGGTCAATACAGGCCATGGCTCTATCAATCTCTTCTCTGCGATCGGTCAGTACAGGCCGTGGCTGTATCAATCTATTTTTTGTGATCGGTCAGTACAGGCCGTGGCTCAATCTATTATCTGCGTCAGTACAGGTCGTGGCTCAATCTATTCTGTGGGATCGGTCAGTACAGGCCGGTGGCTCAATCTGTTCTGTGGGATTGGTCAGTACAGGCCGGTGGCTCAATCTATTCTGTGGGATCGGTCAGTACAGAACGTGGCTCAATCTATTCTCTGCGATCGGTCAGTACAGACCGTGGTACTGAATTTTATAGTTAATATATATATTTTTCTACAACATTGTATAAAATAAAGTTTCTAAATTATCTTCAATATATAATCCGGTGTAATCAGTTGGTTTTCGGGGATTAGTATTATCAGATCTTTACCTGCCCAAATAAATCATATACTGATCATAGCTTCTAACATTCCCCAGTAATTAGCCGGTAATTAGCTAAGTATTAGGTAAGTATAGTGTCTCGCTGGTGATATTATTCCTACCTTGGAGCGAAATGTTGGATGGACGAAGTAGAGAGCCTTCAAATTCTTCTTATACCTAGAAAGCCAGAAACATAGTTTTAATGCGAACTTGTGCAAGGCAGACACTGTGTAGGCAGACCAGTCCAACGTACAGGTAGTCAGAACATCTTAAAGCATTCACACCGCCGACCTTACCACGAAATGCTCACACCGCCGACCTTACCACGAAATGCTCACACCGCTGACCTTACCACAAAACGCTCACACCGCTGACCTTACCACGAAACGCTCACAACGCCGACCTTACCACAAAACGCTCACACCGCCGACCTTACCACAAAACGCTCACACCGCCGACCTTACCACAAAACGCTCACACCGCCGACCTTACCACGAAACGCTCACACCGCCGACCTTACCACGAAACGCTCACACCGCCGACCTTACCACGAAACGCTCACACCGCCGACCTTACCACAAAACGCTCACACCGCCGACCTTACCAGAAACGCTCACACCGCCGACCTTACCACGAAACGCTCACACCGCCGACCTTACCAAGAAACGCTCACACTGCCGACCTTACCACGAAATGCTCATACCACCAACCTTACCACAAAACGCTCACACCGCCGACCTTACCACGAAACGCTCACACCGCCGACCTTACCACAAAACGCTCACACCGCCGACCTTACCACAAAACGCTCACACCGCCGACCTTACCAAGAAACGCTCACACCGCCGACCTTACCAAGAAACGCTCACACCGCCGACCTTACCCGAAACGCTCACACCGCCGACCTTACCAAGAAACGCTCACACCGCCGACCTTACCACGAAATGCTCACACCACAGACCTTACCACGAAATGCTCACACCGCAGACCTTACCACGAAATGCTCACACCGCAGACCTTACCACGAAATGCTCACACCGCAGACCTTACCACAAAATGCTCACACCACCGACCTTACCACGAAATGCGCACACTGCTGACCTTACCACGAAATGCTCACACCGCCGACCTTACCACGAAATGCTCACACCGCAGACCTTACCACGAAATGCGCACACCGCAGACCTTACTACGAAATGCGCACACCGCAGACCTTACTACGAAATGCGCACACCGCAGACTTTACCACGAAATGCGCACACTGCCATCCTTATTATGAAAGGCTCGCTCTACCAACCTTATTACGATTCACATTGCGCTGCCAACCTTACCTTGGAACATAACATAACACACTATGCACAAGAAGAAGTGGTTATTGTCTGTGGAAAGGAACTTTTATACCCGAAGCAGTATCATCGTGGGGATAAATGGTAAATCTCAGGCTGTACAGCATGGGTGTATGAATGATACGGCTCTATTCAATAAAGCTTTACCTTCTGAATAAACGAGAATTTATACACACAGGACTTGTGACAGTGAAGAAACGTGTGTTAGCTGAATCAATTCATCCAGAAAAGGTTTGGTTTTTGTAGTATCGTGGTGATTTAGCTTGTTAAAAATATATATATATATATATCCGAGAAAACATGTAAAAAAAAAAATTAAAAATAAAAATTAACCAGTGTACTGCAATAAATAATTATTATTTATATATCTCGGAACGCAGGTAGGCACATTTTACATCCATTTGGTTCACAGATGAAGTGAGAGGGAAAAAAGAGTATTATCTGGATGACCCGACAATCCCCCAAAATTTGGACGAATCACAAAATTAGCTTGAAACGAAAATGCACAAGTGTAACACACGCGCAGGCACATTAAACACGCGCAGGCACATTAAACACGCGCAGGCACATTAATCTTTGCCCTTCAGAAACAATAAGGGTAAACGTGTTTAAATATTGGAGTACTTGAAACAAAGAGTCTGCATGATTTCTCGTGGTAACATGTGGAGGAGCGTTGTACAGCTTGCAAACAAAACACACCATTAACTTAATTGGCACATGCACCCATGAACCCACAGAGCAGTGAATCTATAGCAGATTAACACAACGAATCCCCACAGCTGTGAAATTATAGCAGATTAACACAACGAATCCCCACAGCTGTGAGAGTATAGCAGATTAACACAATGAATCCCCACAGCTGTGAAATTATAGCAGATTAACACAATGAATCCCCACAGCTGTGAGATTATAGCAGATTAACACAATGAATCCCCACAGCAGTGAAATTATAGCAGATTAACACAATGAATCCCCACAGCAGTGAAATTATAGCAGATTAACACAATGAATCCCCACAGCAGTGAAATTATAGCAGATTAACACAATGAATCCCCACAGCTGTGAAATTATAGCAGATTAACACAACGAATCCCCACAGCTGTGAGATTATAGCAGATTAATACAATGAATCCCCACAGCTGTGAAATTATAGCAGATTAACACAATGAATCCCCACAGCTGTGAGATTATAGCAGATTAACACAATGAATCCCCACAACTGTGAAATTATAGCAGATTAACACAATGAATCCCCACAACTGTGAAATTATAGCAGATTAACACAAGGAATCCCTGGATCTATGAATCTCTTTCAGTACTTCTGCAGTATCCTAATCCCTCTGGGTATTTGAACATTTAGTGATTTAAAGGGACACTCCAAGCACCAAAACAACTTAATGACGCAGTTTTGGTGTGTAGATCACGCCCCTGTAGTCACACTGCTCAATTCTCTGCCATTTAGGAGCTAAATCACTTTTGTTTCTGTTTTTGCAGCCCTAGCCACACCTAGCACAGGTGGGACAGAACAGTGTGTTTACATCAGAAGTCTTTATTGTCTGCTACTGTGAATTGAGGTTTAACCACACACAAGGTTCCTGCAAGGTTTAGCAAGCAATTAACAGAAAAGCAGATAATAAATTCTAAATTAAACACACTGTGCAATAAAGGAAGTTTAAACATTATATCTCTCTTTGCGGTCTGTAGGAAGATTGTGAGAGTCACAGTCAGGGGAGGTGTGACTAGGGCGGCATAAAAAAAGTACTTTAACTTGACAATTGACGATAATTAAGAAGCGAGACAGTGGGGCATGATCTATACACCTAAACTGCTTAATTAATCTAAACGTGTTTTGGTAACTATAGCGTACCGTAAAGGGGCAGAGAAAATTAATTCATTCATGATTCAACTTGCCTGGACTGCCCCGATATAAAAATACTTACTTCTTGCCACGAAAGCATTAATATACCACAAGAAACATTCTAAATGCTGGACTGTCACCGCCTACAGGACAAAAGAACAACTACATTAAAGGCAGTGATTCTTGACTTGAGGTGGAATCTAAATACAGGTATCGAATGTTTAGAAGTAATATGTTCATAAGACTCCAGGCATATTGTGAAGACTCCTCTGACACTGGGAAGGGGCTAACGATGGGTTTTATAGAATTTAATTTATTATAAGCAAATTAGTGCCAATGAATGGCTCCACTGAGATAATTTGTTATGTTGTAGAATCATTCATTAAACCACTCATTCTCTTTGGAAATTCTATCTCTACATTGTGCCGAGAAATGATTAGACTGGGAGCAAAACCTATTTAAAATTGTCTCTCTCGCTCTTCCCAATCAAATCTTTGGCTAGACTGACGATCTGCGCATGCACTGTGGTTGCTATGGTAACTCCCTAGCCGACAGGAAGTATAGGGGAATAGACAGGGCGAGTTGGGGTCACAGAAGAGGTTTGCCCTACGAGCAAGTGGCTTACATGAGGAGTATCATCCACAAAGCTCTGGAAGAGAGGAGAGGTGTGAGTATACCTGGATAATTTACATGGAATATATGATGGATTCCATATATATGGGAGTTTGTTTTTCCTTTACAGATTCCCTTTAATCTAACGCCATGATAGTTATTTGAGGCTTGGTCATATTCTGCTACTAACCAATGATAAATGTACATCTACTGCCACCTAGAGCCCTGCGGGGATACTACACATAGCTAGCAATGAAGGAACATTTCCTGTAAATCATTAGCTGGTGCAGTAACCCCGCAGGTGTCATGGGATTCATTTATGTGAACATTGGGTGCAGGTTCTGTGCCAAAACAGGAATCACACTGCCAGCTTCAATCCAGAAACGGAATTAGAATCCAGATTGATACATGAACGCGATGACCCCGACACAAGACATGTAAAGGCTTATTAATAATTTTACTCTCAGTATTTATTACCGCACACCAGATTACCTTAGTTTTAGGTTTGTGTCTAATAAGGCCAAATCCGTGAGGTATAATTTTATATATAATTACTATACACACATCTGTGTAAATTCCCCTAATATTCTTTCCCGACTGAGCGCCGTGCGCGCAAGCCGCACCGACTGAGCACCGAGCGCGCAGGCCGCACCCACCGAGCGCGCGGGCCGCACCCACCGAGCGCGCGGGCCGCACCCACCGAGCGCGCGGGCCGCACCGACTGAGCGCCGAGCGCGCAGGCCGCACCGACTGAGCACCGAGCGCGCAGGCAGCACCGACTGAGCGCGCAGGCTGCACCGACTGAGCGCCGAGCGCGCAGGCCGCACCGACTGAAAGACGAGCACTGACAGACTGAAATGTGTGAATACAAGTATAACACTTACTTGGCATCCACAATGTCATGTATGTTCCTGAGGAAGTCCGAATCCAGGTGGTTGTGATCACCAGTAAGAGTGTGGAAATAAACCAGGACGTACTCTTTGACAGCAACATGATCCATCATGTGAATGAAGTACAGCAGTGCCTGACACAGAAAGAGTCTGTGAGCTCGGGTACAGCATACACGTTACATACAGACTGTGAGCTCGGGTACAGCATACACGTTACATACAGACTGTGAGCTCGGGTACAGCATACACGTTACATACAGTACAGCATACACGTTACATACAGGAACACACAGACTGTGAGCTCAGGAACACACAGACTGTACGGGTACAGCATACACGTTACATAGAGACTGTGAGCTCGGGTACAGCATACACGTTACATAGGAACACACAGACTGTGAGCTCGGGTACAGCATACACGTTACATACAGGAACACACAGACTGTGAGCTCGGGTACAGCATACACGTTACATACAGGAACACACAGACTGTGAGCTCGGGTACAGCATACACGTTACATACAGGAACACGCAGACTGTGAGCTCGGGTACAGCATACACGTTGCATACAGGAACACACAGACTGTGAGCTCGGGTACAGCATACACGTTACATACAGGAACACACAGACTGAGCTCGGGTACAGCATACACGTTACATATAGGAACACACAGACTGTGAGCTCGGGTACAGCATACACGTTACATACAGGAACACACAGACTGAGCTCGGGTACAGCATACACGTTACATACAGGAACACACAGACTGAGCTCGGGTACAGCATACACGTTACATATAGGAACACACAGACTGTGAGCTCGGGTACAGCATACATGTTACATACAGGAACACACAGACTGAGCTCGGGTACAGCATACACGTTACATCCAGTACAGCATAAACGTTACATACAGGAACACAGACTGTGCGCTCGGGTACAGCATACACGTTACATACAGACTGTGAGATCGGGTACAGCATACACGTTACATACAGGAACACACAACATGTGCATTGAGCAGCAAAAAAAAACTACGTCCTACAAATTGCAATCCAGTGTGTAAACATTTAGGGACAAGGAAAGGAGATTATGTGTAATATCTCAGTATACTTAATAACCTTAAGGAAATACACCCCATGGACCCCCTCACCTTCTCCATGTCAATTAGTAACACAGGAATGTTTCTTCCTACGACCACAATGACTGTTCTGCCGCAGTTATCCACGCCTATAAGCAAACCGTAACATAGACAGATGTGAGCCATCAGTGACTGTGTGGCCCTCAAGGACTGACTGTGCTGCAGGCCAAATTAGAACACAGGACTGCATGATTATAACAAGGGACAGAGTGTGCTGCATGCTACATTATAATGTGATGGCTTAATACGACAGAGAATTCAGTTCATAAGGAAAAAACGAAATTTGTCAAGAATTTTGACTCAGTGTACCCCAAATGGTAATAATGGGATCAGGAACAGCCTTTATACTGAGAACGAATTGTGTTTCCAGGCCAAACAGATATAAAAAGCACAGTGTATTTTAGAAAACTCCCAGTTACTGTAATCCACAATTTGCCTCAGCGCAGTGTGAGGGCAGGTTTATATAGAAAGAGTCAGACTCACCAGACTGGTATAGCGCTTTGAGAGCAGCGATGTCCGAGAGGTCCTCAGTGCGAGCTCGGGAAAGCCAGCGATTATAACTAGAAGGGAAAACACAGCACTGAGACCCACATTGCAGCTAACCGCCAATGCTAACAGCCAACAGGTTATTCAAGCTGACAATGGCCACAAACTCAACGTTCATTTCAAATTGAAGGACCAAGAAGTCGAACTAAAATATTCTTCAAGTAAACTATTTTTTTCATTTCAGTTCCTTTGGTTTTAAAATTTCAAATCAGTTTGAATTCCCGACAACACTCACTTTAATACATAAATCTGTAAGTATTTTTATAGGATTTATAAAATGATTTGTTGAGGTACCATTCTGTCTGATATTTTATTCCAATACGCATTAACGGAATGGTTTGAAGGGTTCTGTGAAATGTCTCCACCCTACTAACACATCACAGAAAGGATCAGCTTAGCAGCGGATTGGCCAGACTTGGTAAAAGCTGGTGAGAGAACAGATTGTTTGTCCTCTCCCCAGACTGTATCTATAAGAATTAAAGTGTGGGACATCGTGGAAACCAATGGACTATTTCAGTGCAGAGCAGCATAGCGCAATATAAACAGCCCTCTGTGTGCCACGATGGGAGTCTGGCCAGTGTTCCTGTAATGCCCCCAAAGCCCAGCCGTGTACAACACTAATCGGCAATAATGCCAGCTGCGGTCAGTAAACCGATGGTACAGACACTAACCTGCTGCCTTAGTGTGACTGTCAAACTAAGCTTACATATCAAACCCTGGGACTGCATGCAGCGAAGACAACATCTCAGTAAGAGAAAGACACAAAGTATTAATTGCCCGGAGGCCGCAGCAAGCTTACTTTCTCTGGTGTTGTTTCTGTAGAGCTGCCCCAGACATCTGCCCCTGGAGGGCAAGTCTCCTCTGTTTGTCCACATCTCCCTCCATTCGAGCAAACGCATGAGATCCGATGAAAGACAGGCCCAGAGACAGCCCTTCGTCCTCCGACGAGTCATCTGCAACGATCAATCAAACCGCTGCAGTCAGAGAACAAAAACTCCAATGGCAGCAATTACTGGCCCTTATTTACAGATTCCATGGCAGTAATTACCGGTCCCTTATTTACAGATTCCATGGCAGTAATTACCGGTCACTTATTTACCGACTCCATGGCAGTAATTACCGGCACTTATTTACCATTTCCATGGCAGTAATAACCGGCACTTGTTTACCATTTCCATGGCCGTAATTACCGGTCACTTATTTACCGATTCCATGGCAGTAATTACTGGCACTTATTTACCGATTCCATGGCAGTAATTACTGGCACTTATTTACCAATTACAAGATTTGGTTTGGTTTGGTGGTTGTGTCTCCAATTTGGGGAGGGTACAGTTTTGGGGTTTTTGTGGCAGTAAATTTATAAAGTTCCCACTCTCACCTTCATATGTCACCGGCTTTTCACTGATTCGAATCTGCCGTTCTGGCACCACTGGCTCCCCATCTGCATTACCGATATCTGGGGGTATAAGTGGCCGTGAACGCAGCTCTTCCTCCAAAGATCGCGGGAAATACACAGGAAGCAAACGCATGTATACGCTCTGTAATGGACAACACAGGATAGACGCGTTAATGGGATAAGACCTGGTGGGGGAGAGCAGAGTGCAATGAAAGATGTCTTGTTTTACGCTTCTAGTATTTCCTATTTATTACAATTGTCAAAACATAGAAATGTCCATTTCAGAAGAGAACGCCAAATTCAGCCTTTCAGAAAAAGAAAAGATAACTAAAACAGAACACTTTGTGACAGAAAATGTGACAGTCTGATAAATCCATTGCGCTGTCAAAAACCCCCAAAAAACGATACGCATTCAAAAATGATTGTAAGGGACCAAATGATGTAAAAACACAGGGATTGATTAAACTGCTCAAAAAATGCAGAAAAAATTGGAGCAAAGCGGTCTGACATTTCGCTAATTCTCCCCCACTGTGTTTAGCATGATTATATGCAATATCTCTAACCACCAGAACCACTGTAGTATTGGCTACGGTGCGAGGAGCATCCCGGTGCCCTCAGTTTGTAAGGACTCAAACAGTTTGAGATTGGTTCAACCTTTGATCCAGTCCATCAGCGCTTCTCCTTGATTCCTGCTCAGAACCTTCCGTCGGCTCTCCAGAGCTATAGCATGTAGTGATTGCGCTCAGCCAATGAGAGAATTCCTGCCCGAACACTTCAAGCACCATAACCACTACAGCACACTATAGCGGACATTCTCAGACAATGGGCTAGCAATGCACAGCAGGGCTGTGCTCAGAAAAGATAACAGAAGCCATGAGTAGGAGCTACCAGCTCTCACAGAGTAGAATCTTAATTTAAAAATAATGGATTACTGTTTGGAGCTGTTTTGGAAGGTGATTTGAATAGAATGTATGTGATATACAGAGATATGTCATTAATATGTATCTGTACATACACTAAAGAGGCAAAAAAACTAAATCTTTGCAGTAAAATGTCTTCACGTCTGTAACTGTGGATGGCGTCACACACAGGCTGTATTGTGACAGCACTCACTGAATTTCACAACCATTGAGAAACACAGAATTTAAGAAATGAATGACACAATGTGACCCTCTGGCTGTCACTGACATAATAGGCTCAACATTAAAAGGATGGCAAAGGATTCTGGGAATTCTCTTAACATTGTTGGAGGAGAAAACTGCCCTATTCACACCTTATAAGAGGTTACAGAGTTGGAGTACCTCACAGACCACGAAACATGAATGTAAAACCCCTGGCGAAACATTGGGGGTTAGAGAGGTGTTAGGACCAGGGGAGCTATGGTTTATCTTGTTACACACAGAGAGGGGTTAGGACCCGGGGAGCGATGGTTTATCTCGTTACACACAGAGAGGTGTTAGGACCAGGGGAGCTATGGTTTATCTTGTTACACACAGAGAGGTGTTAGGACCAGGGGAGCTATGGTTTATCTCGTTACACACAGAGAGGGGTTAGGACCCGGGGAGCGATGGTTTATCTCGTTACACACAGAGAGCGGTTAGGACACTACATGTGCCAAAACAAGCAAGCACCAACAGCTCACATTTCCAGAGTAAAATAAACCACTGAACAAAGCTGCCACAAGGTTATACCAATTTGGTGATTTACCTCCTCCTGCTCTGTAACGGCAAACACCACTTTCTCCAGAGCGGCACCATGGACCTCCAGAAACCTACGCACAGTACCTGAGACAAAACAACATCAATTACAGGTCATAGCCATCAGAGGTTTCACAGAACACAGTTTATAGCACAAGGTGTGATATAAATACATACACAACAGCAATAATAACATAAAGGGTCATGACATCACCAGCGAGGACACTGGCTGGGTCATGACATCACCAGCGAGGACACTGGCTGGGTAATGACATCACCAGCGAGGACACTGGCTGGGTAATGACATCACTAGCGAGGACACTGGCTGGGCACATACATGAAGATGTTTAGAGATGTCACTGGAACGTTGTGAGGTAAGAATCACTAGTGATGTCACTGGCAGGTCATATGAGCTGGAAAGTTATGTCACTAGCAGAGAGCTCAGCTAAATAATGAAATCACTGGGTGCAACATATTGGTAAACATTTTTGAGATAAACAGGTTCTAAAATTCACATGTGACCACTGCTTGCTAACAGCTGTGACCACAATAACTGGGAGTTATTTCACTTTTATAACAATCCAGCCGTGTACACAGCTTTAGATATGGGGCTCTGTAGAAGAGGTTTATTCACGATGAATCTATATTCATATCAGGTGACGAGAGGCAGCACTCACGGAGAGCAATGTGTGTTGCATCCTCTAACGGATAACACCTCTTCAGAGAACTGATCACACAGAATCCCACCGTAGACATGGACTGCTCCCTGAAACAAAAGAAGAAGAACCAGAGTCAGACAGCGAATAGAAAGCACTGCGCACGAAAACACAATGAAAACAGCTTTACACACACACTAACATAGGGCCAGCTCACTCACAACATTCCCAGTATGTGATATGCACTATATAGATTATCTGCCGTGTTACACGTGGTATCTCCATGTTTTAGCACAAGGCAGACAATATGTGATATGCACTATATAGATTATCTGCCGTGTTACACGTGGTATCTCCATGTTTTAGCACAAGGCAGACACTATGTGATATGCACTATATAGATTATCTGCCGTGTTACACGTGGTATCTCCATGTTTTAGCACAAGGCAGACACTATGTGATATGTACTATATAGATTATCTGTCGTGGTACACGTGGTATCTCCATGTTTTAGCACAAGGCAGACACTATGTGATATGCACTATATAGATTATCTGCCGTGTTACACGTGGTATCTCCACGTTTTAGTATAAGGCAGACACTATGTGATATGCACTATATAGATTATCTGCCGTGTTACACGTGGTATCTCCATGTTTTAGTATAAGGCAGACACTATGTGATATGCACTATATAGATTATCTGCCGTGTTACACGTGGTATCTCCACGTTTTAGTATAAGGCAGACACTATGTGATATGCACTATATAGATTATCTGTCGTGGTACACGTGGTATCTCCATGTTTTAGTATAAGGCAGACACGATTATCTGTCGTGGTACACGTGGTATCTCCATGTTTTAGTATAAGGCAGACACTATGTGATATGCACTATATAGATTATCGTCGTATTACACGTGGTATCTCCATGTTTTAGTATAAGGCAGACACTATGTGATATGCACTATATAGATTATCTGTCGTGTTACACGTGGTATCTCCATGTTTTAGTATAAGGCAGACACTATGTGATATGCACTATATAGATTATCTGTCGTGGTACACGTGGTATCTCCATGTTTTAGTATAAGGCAGACACGATTATCTGTCGTGGTACACGTGGAATCTCCATGTTTTAGTATAAGGCAGACACTATGTGATATGCACTATATAGATTATCGTCGTATTACACGTGGTATCTCCATGTTTTAGTATAAGGCAGACACTATGTGATATGCACTATATAGATTATCTGTCGTGTTACACGTGGTATCTCCATGTTTTAGTATAAGGCAGACACTATGTGATATGCACTATATAGATTATCTGTCGTGTTACGCGTGGTATCTCCATGTTTTAGCACAAGGCTGACACTATGTGATATGCACTATATAGATTATCTGCCGTGTTACACGTGGTATCTCCATGTTTTAGCACAAGGCTGACACTATGTGATATGCACTATATAGATTATCTGCCGTGTTACACGTGGTATCTCCATGTTTTAGCACAAGGCTGACACTATGTGATATGCACTATATAGATTATCTGCCGTGGTACACGTGGTATCTCATGGGCTCATTTACACATGGAATCGACTGAGGAACAGAACTAGCTGGAATCTGTGCGGCTTTCACATAATGACAATGTATAATAACATCTGGGGGGGTCTGCTGATAAAGGTTCAGGTTTAGGAAACACAATTTGTATAGAAATGGGAGACTAGTTACAGTCTCTCTCTCTCTCTCTCTCTCTCTCTCTCTCTCTCAGGTGCTCCACAACATATTCTCCCTTTACATCAGCAAATCCCTGTCATCCTTCCTCTGCCTCAGAAAAAAAGGAGGAATCAGGGGAACATCTGGAACATGCAATTACCGTAGTGGTGCTGCCACAGAGACCAAAATATTCACAAAATACAGAATAAGGAACAGCGCACGCATAAAAAGACAGTTTTACATTTTGAAAAGCTATTTAAAATAACCTATCTCAGCAAATATGAGGATTCAATTCCACCATATGGCCATATTGTGCTACGCACACCACTACGTCACAGTACCCCAATAGCGATGGGTCCTACACTAATTACGTCAGAGTACCCCAATAGCGATGGGTCCTACACTAATTACGTCACAGTACCCCAATAGCGATGGGTCCTACACTAATTACGTCACAGTACCCCAATAGCGATGGGTCCTACACTAATTACGTCACAGTACCCCAATAGCGGTGGGTCCTACACTAATTACGTCACAGTACCCCAATAGCGGTGGGTCCTACACTCCACCACCACAGTACCCCTGACATGGTGTGGGTCCCACACCACCACCACAGTACCCAACAATACGTGGGTCCCACACCACCTACCACAGCACCCCAACAACCCAAGCACCACCACACACAGTACCCCAATAGCGATGGGTCCTACACTAATTACGTCACAGTACCCCAATATCGGTGGGTCCTACACTAATTAAGTCAGAGTACCAAAATATCATTAGGTCCTATACTAATTATGTAACAGTACCCCAATAGCGATGGGTCCTACACTAATTACGTCACAGTACCCCAATAGCGATGGGTCCTACACTAATTACGTAACAGTACCTCAATATCGGTGGGTCCTACGCTAATTACGTCACAGAACCCCAATATCGGTGGGCATCTCCCAGTAACCACGCTCTGCCAGGCTGTGTGGGCATCTCCCAGTAACCACGCTCTGCCAGGCTGTGTGGGTATCGCCCAGTAACCCGCTCAGCCAGTCTGTGTGGGCATCTCCCAGTATCCCCACTCTGCCAGTCTGTGTGGGCATCTCCCAGTAACCCGATCTACCAGTCTGTGTGGGCATCTCCCAGTAACCATGCTCTACCAGTCTGTGTGGGCATCTCCCAGTAACCCGATCTACCAGTCTGTGTGGGCATCTCCCAGTAACCATGCTCTACCAGGCTGTGTGGGCATCTCCCAGTAACCCATCTCTACCAGGCTGTGTGGGCATCTCCCAGTAACCCTACTGCCAGGCTGTGTGGGCATCTCCCAGTAACCCTACTGCCAGGCTGTGTGGGCATCTCCCAGTAACCCTGCTCTGCCAGGCTGTGTGGGCATCTCCCAGTAACCCTGCTCTGCCAGGCTGTGTGGGCATCCCCCAGTCACCCTGCTCTGCCAGGCTGGGTGGGCATCCCCCGGTCACCCCACTGCCAGGCTGGGTGGGCATCCCCCGGTCACCCCACTGCCAGGCTGGGTGGGCATCCCCCGGTCACCCCACTGCCAGGCTGGGTGGGCATCTCCCGGTCACCCCACTGCTAGGCTGTGTGGGCATCTCCCGGTCACCCCACTGCCAGGCTGTGTGGGCATCTCCCGGTAACCCTGCTCTGCCAGTCTGTGTGGGCATCTCCCAGAAACCCTGCTCTGCCAGGATGTGTGGGCATCTCCCAGAAACCCTGCTCTGTCAGTCTGTGTGGGCATCTCCCAGAAACCCTGCTCTGCCAGTCTGTGTGGGCATCGCCCAGTAACCCGCTCTGCCAGTCTGTGTGGGCATCTCCCAGTAACCCGCTCTGCCAGTCTGTGTGGGCATCTCCCAGTATCCCCACTCTGCCAGTCTGTGTGGGCATCTCCCAGTAACCCGATCTACCAGGCTGTGTGGGCATCTCCCAGTAACCCTGATCTACCAGGCTGTGTGGACATCTCCCAGTAACCATGCTCTACCAGGCTGTGTGGGCATCTCCCAGTAACCCATCTCTACCAGGCTGTGTGGGCATCTCCCAGTTACCCTACTGCCAGGCTGTGTGGGAATCTTCCAGTAACCCTGCTCTGCCAGTCTGTGTGGGCATCTCTCAGTATCCCCACTCTGCCCGGCTGTGTGGGCATTTCCCAGTAACTCTGCTCTGACAGACTGTGTGGGCATCTCCCACATAGTCTAATTTACTTTTTTTTCTGCTCTGCCCGGCTTTGTGGGCATCTGCAAGGAAAACTCAGCCATCGGGTGGCAGTTGTGGACCCGGCATGGATGGCCTGGGTCTTGCAGTGGGATGATTAGAACCACAATGCATTGCTTGAAGTGTTCAAGCTGTGCTACAACGGCTGTGTTTCAGGAAGTTCGTCTTTGCTCGGCTGGTAGAGTTAAGATATCAGACCTCAGATCACATGCTCATCACACCCAGCAGCTGGATTCTGCAAGTGTCACGAGGGTGCCAAAACTGCCACTGTGCCGATGACTCGGCCCATTCCATGTGCCCAGCAGGGAGTGGGGGATGGCGAATAGAGGAGAATGCTTTTACTCTAAGCCCTCCGAGTAACAGACTCCACACTGCTGGGGAGTGACAAACAAAGGGTTAATTTCCCACTGCCTACCTCACATTAACCCCTGCTATACAAGCAAAAAAAACGTTGCTTTAAAAAAAGCAAACATTTGTTTGAAACCCATGATGCCCAGCGAGCACATGAACAGAAGATTCTGGGTTTAAACCAATGTTTAGAGATACCTACAATTTGAATTATGTAAATATACATTTTTGAGTTTATTTCTTTATTCTTTACTGGAACACAAGGGGGTGAAATCTTTAGGAATAGTTTGGTATCCCTGGTATCGGTAAGGAGGTGGCTTTTCGGTGGATGTATCACCCGAAAATGCCATCAGGAAGTTAAAACCAAGTCTGTAATCATGGTTTATAGGAGCCATCTAGGTACCATAACTACAACGTACTGGTGTCAATGTTATACTGACATTTGGTTACGGACAGTCAATCCTTGATCATACGGTAAAACAGCTTCACCAAAATGTGGGGATCTCAAGGTACAATGGCCCGGTCATCCCTTGCTGGAATTGTGTTCTACCCATATCAATTCATCCATGTATTAAACCATGTATTGGCTGAGCGAGATTGCACAGATAATACGCTGTCTGAATAATACTTTATCAATCTGCAATAATGCACCCTTCTACCAAACCTGCAGGTAGATCAGACGTACCTAGACTGGCAGCAAGCAAAGTATGGAAACTGCCAGGCTGTGTGGGCATCTCCCGGAAACTCCACTGCCAGGCTGTGAACCACACATGTAGGCCTGACTCCCCCAGAGCACTCTGGGAAATAGAAACTTCCTTTGCTTCTTGCCCTATTATATCACCAAGCATCTGCTATAGTAAGAGTGCGTTCCCCTTAATTAGTGCTATTTGGCAGACCACCTGATCCCCCCACAGCACCGCCCATGAGGAGCATATTACTTAGCCAGTTGGAGGACATTCCGATAGCAGCTGTACAGGGAGCTCTCAGCTGCCGTGCGGTATTTGGTCTTGTACTTCGGACCCACAGTGTGGATGATGTAACGAGCCGCCAGACCGAACCCTTTGGTTAGTTTGGCTTCCCCCGTCCTGCAACCTGCCAATTAAAAGGACGGAAAGGAGAGAGTAGATTATATGTGAAAATCACAGTCCGCAGACCCCACTCAATCTTATTACTTGAACACAATCCAAACAGGGCGTTACCTCTTCTCTGAACAGAAGTATTAACTGCTTACTCTGACCCTTCTAAACCTGCAAAATACAGGATTTACTCACCTGGAAGCCAGCGCTGGATAAAGCTCCCGGCACTGATCTACTACAACCGCTCCGACGTCACAGGGACAGCGCGGTCCAATCACAGGAATCGCATAGAGAAGCCGGTGATTAGACAATTTAGCTGGCACAGAGCAAATGTGTGCTCTAGGTCAGTGAGGGGAGGGAGTTTGTTTAAATAACTATGTAACAGAGGGAGCGCACTGTGGGAGTGGAAATCTAGCTTCCCTCTCAGGTACTCTGGCCACAAGGGAAAACATTATCACGTCTGTCGCCAGTGTGCAGTGGCACACATTATTTATACACAGAAATTACATTAGGCTGTTCGGAACAGAATTCTGGGCTGCCAATTTCACGTGTGCTGGGGTGCTACTAGCCTCCAGCACACGATTACGAATATCTCAATTCACTGAAGTGGTTATGGTGGTTGGAGCAACCCTTTAAAGATTATATGCACTGGCATTCAGACAGAAGTCAATATGGCCTGAAACAACAGAATGTTACGACTGTGTTAGCTGTTCCACTCCCAGTGATTTATCCAAGAATTCCCCCAAAATGCACAAAGGAGGTAACCGGTCAGCTGACATGGCATTACTGCTCCTTTAAACAAAGGGTGGCGGTCCTGCCCTCAGAAAGATTACGTTTATATTGTCTCCAATAAGGATAAAAAAAAAAAACAGCAGAAATGTAACCGGGGGCTGTGCACATAGCGAGGGCAAGCACCGGTTGTTACTAAGTAGTCCACCATATTCCCGGTGCATGTGTGCGCTGGATCCTGGCTTTGGTTGCAATACGCAGCTACCATGAGAGAATGTCGCCATTGGCAGGCACTTTGTTTCAGGCTCACCTTTCAGTTTTGGCATTTCCTCGAGCAGCTCGGACCCGGAGTAGCGGAATATACTGTCAGACACAGGATTCTTGTCAGTAAGCGTCTCATTGCTGGTATTAACCACTGCGGTGCAGTTCAGTAACGCTACGTCGCCAGCCCTGGGACAGACAGACAGACAAGTTATACCCATCACAGAGACAGATTGACTGGGTTTATTAATGTTCGCTGAATGCCTTGCTAGGCCAGGCTGGCACAGAGTCCTGAGAGTGGTTATACATTCCTAAACCACTCAGATCGCGAGGCTTCCAACGATAATTTAACCTGCTATATTACTGGTTCTGCAGGATGGGACTCTGATTCACACAATGAACGCTTATTGCAGGGCACCATCGCAGCCCATTACTTGTTGTTTTTTGTTATTATAATTCTGGCTTATCTTTCCTACCAGCAGTTACATCTCTGTATTAGACAAGATATCCGTATTAACCCCTTGTACAATTCTTATAAGGTGTCAGACTGCTGCCTGAAGAATACTCAGGGAACACAGCAGCTCACACTGGAGGGGGCTATTAACCAAACCCCCAATATCTTTTACAATAAAGGGATACGGACATTACAATGTAACTGCTGTCTGTAGAATACTCTGGGCACACAGCAGCTCACACTGGAGGGGGCAATTAACCAAACCCCCCAATATCTTTTACACTAAAGGGATACGGACATTACAATGTAACTGCTGTCTGTAGAATACTCTGGGCACACAGCAGCTCACACTGGAGGGGGCTATTAACCAACCCCCCCAATATCTTTTACACTAAAGGGATACGGATATTACAATGTAACTGCTGTCTGTAGAATACTCAGGGAACACAGCAGCTCACACTGGAGGGGGCTATTAACCAACCCCCACCCCCAATATCTTTTACAATAAAGGGGTACGGACATTACAATGTAACTGCTGCCTGTAGAATACTCAGGGAACACAGCAGCTCACACTGGAGGGGGCTATTAACCCCCCCTCACACTGGAGGATTTACATATTAAAAGGGCCAATATCTTTTACATAAAGGGATACGGACATTACAATGCCAACTGCTGTCTGTAGAATACTCGAGAACACAACAGCTCACACTGGAGGGGGCAATTAACCAACCCCCCCAATATCTTTTACACTGAAGGGAATACGGACATTACAATGTTTACAAGTCTGTAGAATACTCAGGGAACACAACAGCTCATTTTCATAATTGTTCTCCTGAACCCCCCCAATATCTTTTACACTCTCACTCACCATAACACAATCTTCTCATTGATGTCTTCCCGGTAAGGGAACGGAGAGCGAGCCCCCCGGCTCAGCTCTGGCTGTCGAGACATGAGGAATCCGGCACATCTTCTTCGGGCAGACCCTCCGACCAGCATGGGAGAGTGTCCACATCCACGTAACACGACCTGGCGCCCAAAGGGTCCATGGCATGGAAAGGATCGCGCTGCACATCAGGGCCCTCGTCACCAAATCTGCATTCACAAACACGAATGGATATTACACTCCTGAACTTCCAAAATCTTCAAAAAAGGAGTAAATCGTGTTTAGATGTACCTCCAAGTAGTGTTGACAGCTAGGTACGTATGGTGACGCTGCATTGCCGGCTATGTAAGGGGCTCAGTGTCCTGTAATATTCCACGCACACAGAGGGATTAGTGGTTAAATGTTTAACCCCTTCCTTCCCAGTCAACTTTCTCCAGATATTCAGACAAACTTGAATAATCTAAGACCGAATAAATAATTATCCCACTGGCAAACTCACAATAACCACATACACGTTGCAGGCTATCATTCAGAGCTTCACTGAGAGGTACCACACCTCATGTCACAAACATAGATAAACGTAAGATTGCTCTTCTGATAATGACCCTTCTCTCCATACCCGTCCCTGGCTCCATCTGCACCTTCTCACCATACCCATCCAGGGCACCATCTGCCACTCGTCCCCATACCAAATCCCTGGCACCATCTGCCACTCCTCCCCATACCAAATCCCTGGCACCATCTACCACTCCTCCCCATACCAAATCCTTGGCTCCATCTGCCACTCCTCCCCATACTCATCCTTGGCACCATCTGCCACTCCTCCCCATACCAAATCCCTGGCATCAAATGCCCCTCCTCCCCATACCAAATCCCTGGCACCAAATGCCTCCTCCCCATACCAAATCCCTGGCACCATCTGCCCCTTCCCGACCCTCTAAATATGCCCTTCCCCCTAATTTAGTAGACTCCCTATGCTAGCCATACTCGTTTTATTTGAGGATTTGCTTCGCTATGCTAATACTCGCTGTGAATCTGTTATCCCTCCATCTCAGTGCCCAGAAAAGCCAGGTACCTTCGCAATGCTAGAAGTCCCTGAGCTGGTGGTCGACCCTCTAACCACCTGGTAGAGTGATCACGGGTTCAATATATTACCTGGACACCACAGGGCTAATGGAAACTAACACAGTAAGAATGGTGCTGGGACATTCTACAAACATCTCACCAAACCTGTCCGAATGACCTCTGGCCAGATCACATTACTGTGAAAGGCCCAGCACGTGGTGGGAAAAAAATGTGTAGATATCAGACCATCACCAGTATGGGGCATCCAGTTACCCTATCAGGAAAGGCTCAGGGGGCAGGGATATCCTGTATTAGGACAGTCTGGGGGGAAGGGATATCCTGTATTAGGACAGTCTGGGGGAGGGGGGCAGGGATATCCTGTATTAGGACGGTCTGGGGAGCACCAGGGATATCCCCTATTAGGACAGTCTGGGGGGGCAGGGATATCACACCTGCTGTGGAACAGTCACAGGGGCCAGGGATTATCCTGTATTGGGATTGGTCCTGGGGGCAGGGATATCTGTATTGGAGACGGTCTGGGGGCAGGGGATATCCTGTATTAGGACGGTCTGGGGGAGGCAGGGATATCCTGTATTAGGACAGTCTGGGGGCCAGGGATATCCTGTATTAGGACAGTCTGGGGGGCAGGGACCAACCTGTATTAGGACAGTCTGGGGGGCAGGGGATATCCTGTATTGGAGGACTGTCTGGGGGAGGCGCGGGGATATCCTGTATTACAGGACAGTCTGGGGGCAGGGATATCCTGTATTGGGACAGTCTGGGGGAGGGGCAGGGATTATCCTGTATTGGGGTATGATGAGGGGGTCAGGAATGTCCTGTATTTGGATAGTGGGTCCAGGGGATATCCTGTATTCGTATAGTCGGGGAGGGGTATCCTGTATTAGGATAGTCAGGGGGGGGGGAGGGCAGGGATATCCTGTATTAGGACAGTCTAGGGGGCAGTGATATCCCATATAAGAGAGGCTTGGGGGAGGGACATTCTGTACAAGGGGCTGGGAATGGTTAAGTGATGGAATGCTTAGTGCAAGGTTCCAGCATATAACAAGCGACATTCCTAAATAAACACTTACTCATGTACAAGACGACACACAGGGTACAATAGCTGACTTGGAGGACCATTACAGTGTAATAATAAAAGCGTATGCCCAACGCTACGGTGACTTGTTGGCTGTTTAGGTTACTGGCCCCACCTGCAGCGATACTTCGTTTATTTACAATTTCAACCTCGTAGCTCCGCCTCCTTAACTGAGATCAATTTCAGCCAATCCTATGATTTCCCATAGGAAAGCATTAAGAGACTGGTCTGCGCACAACACGGCGCTGTGCCATTCAGATCACATCGGATGTAAATAATGGCGGCTTACTCTGCTATTTCATGTGGTCTGAGTGACAGGTTAACCGCGATGTAAACATTACTGTCTGCAGCAGCGCAATGGTTTTAGGTGGTACAGAGGTCTCAGTGTGCAGGGGGTGCTACAGTGCGTTACTGGGGTGCTACAGTGCGTTACTGGGGTGCAGGGGGTGCTACAGTGTGTTACTGGTGTGATACAGTGCGTTACTGGGGTGCAGGGGGTGCTACAGTGCGTTATTGGGGTGCAGGGGGCGATACAGTGTATTATTGGGATGCAGGGGGTGCTATAGTGCGTTACTGGGGTGCTACAGTGCGTTACTGGGGTGCAGGGG
>OW240912.1:3926105-4098278 GCA_933207985.1 Pelobates cultripes
TAGAGACCGTCCTTCCCCAATAGGGACACTTGGGAGGTATGCCTTCCGGGTCAGTGACAGCCTGTTTGCCGCAGTAATTTATTAGGATAACTAATCGAGGAACGTCTTGGCGTGAGACGCAGTATGGCCGATATAGTGCTTCATTGTCTGACAGTATCTGCTTTGTATTCTCAGTGTTTGTGAAAACGATGGGTCTTACCAAGCAGTACCTGCGCTATGCCCCAAGCGCAGTGTTTGGAGTGATTGCCAGTCAGAAAGCGAATGTCGCCTTTGTAACCTTGCGAGGGGAGAAGGGGCGTTATGTGGCTGTTGGGGCTTGCGAGCATGTCTTTATTTGGGACACCCGCAAAAGTGAGAAGGTGAGTGTCAGCCAATCATATTATCCCTTGTCTGTTCGTATGAATGAAATTTTGCCCAATCTCCTGGTCTGTTCCTTCCCTTCCAGGTTCTCATCCTTCGGTGTGTGAAACACGAGGTCACCTATCTGTGTGCGTCCCCTGACGGACTTTCGCTGGCTGTGGGCTACGAGGATGGATCCATTCGGATTTTCAGCTTGCTGAGTGGAGAGAGTGGAATTACATTTAACGGACACAAGGAGGCAGTGACCACTATGAGCTATGATCACCTGGGGGGCCGGCTGGTATCAGGGTCCAAGGTGCGTAGGTGCAACTGGTCTGCCCTGCAAGGGTTAAACAGACAGGGTATTCCATAGGAACAGTCTGCCCCCGGTCTGCCCTGCAAGGGTTAAACAGACAGGGTATTCCATAGGAACAGTCTGCCCCCGGTCTGCCCTGCAAGGGTTAAACAGACAGGGTATTCCGTAGGAACAGTCTGCCCCCGGTCTGCCCTGCAAGGGTTAAACAGACAGGGTATTCCATAGGAACAGTCTGCCCCCGGTCTGCCCTGCAAGGGTTAAACAAACAGGGTATTGCATAGGAACAGTCTGCCCCCGGTCTGCCCTGCAAGGGTTAAACAGACAGGGTATTCCATAGGAACAGTCTGCCCCCGGTCTGCCCTGCAAGGGTTAAACAGACAGGGTATTCCGTGGGAACAGTCTGCCCCCGGTCTGCCCTGCAAGGGTTAAACAGACAGGGTATTCCGTAGGAACAGTCTGCCCCCGGTCTGCCCTGCAAGGGTTAAACAGACAGGGTATTGCATAGGAACAGTCTGCCCCCGGTCTGCCCTGCAAGGGTTAAACAGACAGGGTATTCCATAGGAACAGTCTGCCCCCGGTCTGCCCTGCAAGGGTTAAACAGACAGGGTATTCCATAGGAACAGTCTGCCCCCGGTCTGCCCTGCAAGGGTTAAACAGACAGGGTATTCCATAGGAACAGTCTGCCCCCGGTCTGCCCTGCAAGGGTTAAACAGACAGGGTATTCCGTAGGAACAGTCTGCCCCCGGTCTGCCCTGCAAGGGTTAAACAGACAGGGTATTCCATAGGAACAGTCTGCCCCCGGTCTGCCCTGCAAGGGTTAAACAGACAGGGTATTCCATAGGAACAGTCTGCCCCCGGTCTGCCCTGCAAGGGTTAAACAGACAGGGTATTCCATAGGAACAGTCTGCCCTGCAGGGGTTAAACAGACAGGGTATTCCATAGGAACAGTCTGCTCCTGGGCCACTAGAGGTGCGTCCTACGTTCAGTGTATCCACGCTCTGTACGGAGCAGCTGAATGTTCCCCATAGAGATGCGTTAATTCAATGCTTCCCTGTGAGATGAAGATTGGCACAGTGCAGCAATTGCCTCCCAATGCTTTTCTATGGGAAAGCATTGGCTTGGCTTAGCTCATCAAGCTAGATTATCTCGGCCATGGAGGCGAGACTGGCATGGGGAAATAAAGTCACCTTTCCCATGGGATCGGAGGGGGGCTGGTCACCTCAGACACACTCAGAAATATTTTTTTTATTAATTTAAATCCACCCAGCCTACCTACCTTTCAGATAGCTGGAGTGGATCGTGTGCTGTAATCTCCTTGCTCACACGCTATTTAGTGATGCCGGGGTGGAGTGACTTTATATTCCGCCTCCTGGCATCACTGCAGGAAGATTACTGCTCCCTCTCCACCTCCATTCTGCACAGCCGACTGTCTCCGCTGATTGGGCGGACTAATCCCTGGCGCCTGGGATTTGTCGAGCCCTGTTACACCCCCAGTGTGGCTGGATTGGTTTCAATTGGGTGTAAATCCTGGTTTTCCAATTCGCTGTTTAGTGAATACACCATAATTGTTTCTTTGTCTGTTACTGTGAAGCTGAATGTTCACGGTTTGTTTTCCAGCAGACAGGACGTTGCTCTGTGCAGATACTGTATTAATTAGACATTCTTTTCTCGCAGGACACGCATGTGATTGTGTGGGATGTGATTAATGAGAGTGGTTTGTATAGACTGAAGGGACACAAGGATGCTATCACACAGGCTGTATTCCTCAAAAAGAGGAACCTCATCGTCACCAGGTAAGTCACCAGCTGTCAGACACTCTACCCATGTCTGCTTGTCCTCTGAGCTAGCAATTTTAATGTTGTTCTTGATCTGATTTGCATGAGGTTTGAGAATGTCAATTTGTCCTCTGTCTCACTAGGCTCTTTAGTTTTATGTCTACAAATTACAGGACTCCCCAATTCTGAGTTTACATCTGCAAATAAATCCCACGTTTTACAAAAAGCAACAAATAAAAATGACAGACTAGAGAAAATAATTGTATGATGTCACAACTGTGTTCTGAATGCAATCAGAAAATGGTTAACGTGTCTCGTCACCTCTATGACCCCCCAAGATGAGTATTTCATAAATCTAACATCACACTAAAACTCCAACGCAGGCAAAAGATATTCAGAGACAGAGTAGGGACTGTTTTGTCTTGGTATATTTCCTATGCCTGACAAAATGTGGAGCTAACGCAATCAAGTTTTGTCGATGGCGAGAGAGACGATGTGTAAGTAGGATGCCGCGGTCTCGCAGGTCCTCCATAGACCTCCTCTTTATACATTCGCATGCACGAGAGCTCATTATAGAGGTGGTCTCCTGTCAGATTTATGGCAGGAAGACCATGGTAACGAGGGATGGGTTCAGGAAGTATCACCATCCCCCAGCTCTGAGACCTGCGCAGTTTATTATTTCACTCTCGCTGAGCTACGGCATGCAATATATTTTATAGTTTTTCTGGAGGGGCATAGCTGGGCCTGTTTTAGTTTACTCCGAGTTATGTTATCAAACAGAGAAAAATGAAAATTCTTTGGTTGCTTTTATTTTAACTTGACCTTCCCACATTCCTTCAGGAGATTATTCAGTCTAATTCTCACTAGTTAAATCCATCACACTCTGGAATTTGGGGATTATGAACCTGCATGTTAGAGCTCACGGCTTTGAGTTGTAAATTTGATTTGCCCGTTATCGGTTACTGTGACTGTTTCCTTTACTAGAGGCAGTAAGGCATGTACTTTGGAGACAGTCTCTTTATTAAAGTTTTTGGTGGGAGATGGGTCCGTTCTGGATGCAGGTTTAGTTGTGAAGACCCATCTAGGGTCATTGGTGAAATGCCTTGCCTCTCAAATTATGCCCCTCAAGGTCATTGTCAAGGTCTTGAGTGAACTAGAATGCCCTCTACTGTAAGGTTCCTTTTTGAAGACCCTGACAGTCTCTGGTTTCACTCTGCCTCCCGAGGTTATTTTGAAAGGTCTCTTTGTTGTTGGGGTCTTTTACTCATTGGTCCTGTCCTGGGTTGGCAACCATCAGTAACCAATTTCTCTCCCGGTCAGTGGTAAAGACACGTTGGTGAAGTGGTGGGATCTGGACACACAGCATTGCTTCCAGACCATGGTGGGACACCGCACGGAGGTATGTAGCCCATTAGATTGTCAGTTCTGCGTCTTTAGGCACACTCTGCTATGCTGGGCTTGTATATGTAAAGCTAAAAAACTACCACAAAAGTAGCTCCATTTAAATGTCATTTCTGTATGAAAAGCCAGGAGTCATGGACAGATTCTTCAAATCATAAACTCCTGTTTTCCCAGATTTAATCTTAATTCTAAAATCCAGATCTAAACATTAGATTTCCACGATTTGCTCGATCTCAAATGGTCAAAACCTCAATTTGAAGAGATTTTTTCATTTTGCCCCCAATGACTCAGTCTGTATCAGTTTATTGTAATGCTGCTGCCTTATGGGTGCGGTATGTCTCGGATTTTTGTTACTGTTTCAAATCATGATATTGCCGTTACGCCATAAGTAAGTTATAGCTGGATATCGGCCCTCTGCCATCACGCCATACAGTAAGTTATAGCTGGATATCGGCCCTCTGCCGTCACGCCATACAGTAAGTTATAGCTGGATATCGGCCCTCTGCCGTCACGCCATACAGTAAGTTATAGCTGGATATCGGCCCTCTGCCGTCACGCCATACAGTAAGTTATAGCTGGATATCGGCCCTCTGCCGTCACGCCATGCAGTAAGTTATAGCTGGATATCGGCCCTCTGCCGTCACGCCATGCAGTAAGTTATAGCTGGATATCGGCCCTCTGCCGTCACGCCATACAGTAAGTTATAGCTGGATATCGGCCCTCTGCCGTCACGCCATACAGTAAGTTATAGCTGGATATCGCCGTCACGCCATACAGTAAGTTATAGCTGGATATCGGCCCTCTGCCGTCACGCCATACAGTAAGTTATAGCTGGATATCGGCCCTCTGCCGTCACGCCATACAGTAAGTTATAGCTGGATATCGGCCCTCTGCCGTCACGCCATACAGTAAGTTATAGCTGGATATTGGCCCTCTGCCGTCACGCCATACAGTAAGTTATAGCAGGATATCGGCCCTCTGCCGTCACGCCATACAGTAAGTTATAGCAGGATATCGGCCCTCTGCCGTCATGCCATACAGTAAGTTATAGCAGGATATTGGCCCTCTGCCATCACGCCATACAGTAAGTTGTAGCAGGATATCGGCCCTCTGCCGTCATGCCATACAGTAAGTTGTAGCAGGATATCGGCCCTCTGCCGTCATGCCATACAGTAAGTTGTAGCAGGATATCGGCCCTCTGCCATCACGCCATACAGTAAGTTGTAGCAGGATATCGGCCCTCTGCCATCACGCCATACAGTAAGTTGTAGCAGGATATCGGCCCTCTGCCATCACGCCATACAGTAAGTTATAGCAGGATATCGACCCTTTGCAGGACGTTGAATATTTGTTAAATGTTAGGGCTATAATCCTTAGTGTCTTTTATCCCTGTATTCCTAATGCTATAGTGTTAAGAAGACTATCTAGCCGCCCTTACCCCCCTAAATATAGTAATATCTTGCCTTTATTCCTTCCTGCTGGTGCTGGCTCCACCCCTGATTTGCTTCCTTGGCTGACCTCAGAAGTGGTGATCACAGCCGAGGAGGTGGGCTGGGAGCAGAGCCAAACACTGCCCTGAGGAGTGGCCAGTGACGTTATCACTAGGCTGTAATGTAAACACTGCATTTTAATTAAAAAGACTGTATTTACAGCAAAAAGCCTGAAGGTAATGATTCAACGTACCAAAACAAATACAATACGCTGCCTGACGCACATTAAGCTGTACTTGTTCTGGTGAACATAGTGTCCCTTTAAAGGTTATTCATTGAGTTTCCTGCCAAGTCTCCAAGTTGCGATCAGATTAACCCCTCGGTGACCTTGTCTTCAGCATCCATCATTCAAATAATACTTTATAAATCCACGACTGCTAAACGAGAGTACTTTAAAAAGGAACAGAACTTGTATTTAATAAGATGTGAATTTACCAACTAAACGAGCCTCTTGTCTCTAGGTCTGGGGGCTCGCGGTCCTCTCAGAAGAAAGCCGTGTTCTGACTGGGTCTGCCGACAGCGAGCTGAGATCCTGGCGTGTTTCATACATAAAAGAGGTAAGTGATTTGTAGTCACTGTTCTAATACTTGTTACTCCACTTCCATTGGATATTCCATACACCACAGTATGATAGGAAACCAATCAACCTGAGCCCGCTAAGTTAAATGCTGCAATCACTAGGATGTGTGGTTATCAGAACAATCGCATGGTTTAGTGATGGATTTAGAAGGCTCCTGGTAGGTGCACGTTATAGCTCGTTATCTACTGGAGGGCGGTCTCTGGATTTTATGAAATTATATTAATACTGCTTGCTGTGTCTGCAGAGTGACGTCACTGAGGGTCCGCAGACTAAAAGAACCAAAGGTGTGTCCGCAGGGGAGGAAGAGGAAGCGGAGGACGTGGAGGAGGTCCCAGAACAGGTACGATAAGGCTAAAAGAGTTCTAATGTGAATCTCTTGAGCACAGCTTTCGCCCTTGGCTTCCACTATTTAATATGATTTATCCATTCTACAGAATATATGTGGGCAGTTTGTGTCCGTATGATGTAATTTAGAGTATTGTAATTATTGAAAAAATTATCTGTGGGGCGTGGTTTGAGCTACAAGGAGAGCAGTCGAATGGTGGAGTAGCTCCTCGATGATACTAGACCTGAAGTGTTAGACTGTGGCAATCACCACTGAAACAAAACAATTTGAGGGAACCCTCAAAAATCCCGACTTCAGCCAAGAAGTAAAGGTCCCATCTTCATCAAGATGACGGATACGACAGCATCAGACGCTGTCAGAATCTGAGCTTTGTGAAATATTGCAGATAGGGTACAGCAACTGGAGGAGCTCAACTTGGCGCTAGCTCAGAAGCTGGCCGATATCCTGGACTGGACATGCAGGAATAACATCAGGATCCATTGGATCCCAGTGTCAGTACGGATGCCGGATCTAACTAAATTTCTGGTCTGGATCTTCTAAACCCTAACCCCAGGACCCACCACCTGCCAAAGCCCCAATCACTTGCCAACAAACTTGCCTAGGGACACTACAGTCAGAAACCACTTCTACCACCTTAACCCCTTAAGGACACATGACATGTGTGACATGTCATGATTCCCTTTTATTCCAGAAGTTTGGTCCTTAAGGGGTTAAGGAGGCTCATGAAAGCCACGCATAAGTTAAAATGTCTCCCTGACCCCTTTGGCGATATTACCTTGTTCCCAGATTTGTCGGCTGCAACAATGGCAAAAAGAAAATAATTTGCTGTGTTCACTAAACTGAGTGCATGGCGTTTCGTATCGATGAGGATTCCCAACGAAGATTCTGGTGTGGAGGGGTGGTACACTCAATGCTATCACTTCCCCAGAGGATGGTATGAATACATTTCAATAAATAGGAATCGCAATAATATTCCAATGTCCATCGTGTGTATTCCAGGCTCGATCTGTGTTGGGTGGATGGGTTGTCGCTGAAAATTCCCTTGAGAGCTCATATAGCTACTCAGTTTCCCCTCATTGCCTGAAGTCTAGTTATTTGAAATGCCATTCACTAGTACTGGCTGGTAGTCACACATCTTTGGGACCAGATGGAATTCCCGATTCATATTTAGTTAAATTAACACAAACGCGGACACCACATGTCACTTATTTCTTCAATTCTCTGACGTGATTCAGGACCAAGGGAAATATTGAAGGCATTCTTAACACTACCCAGACCAGAGAAATCCCTAAAGCACAGTGCCAACTTTAGGCCGATATCCTTACTAAATGTTGATCTAAAATTATATGCGAAGCGATTTTTAAAATACATTTTTGAGGCCTGACTGAACTGCTCCTCGCCTTTGATGCTGAGGGATACATGATGGTTTTAAAAGCCTTATCAGTGCGCTATTCCATCCCATTGGCTCACTTTTTGAATTCAGGATTTTTATCGGAAGCTTTTTATATCACAAATGGTACAAGAAGTGTGTCCCCTGTCACAACACTCGAACTGCTGGGCCCTATGGTCAAAAGGCAACCAGAGATAAAGGGATTTCAAACGCACGTATGACCATAAGATAGCGTTGTTCGCAGATTATGTACTACTACTATTCCTTAGCGACCTTACGACTTCTCTGCCAGTAGTAATATCCACAATAGAACGGTACGGTGTGTGTCTTCCTATAAAAGCAATGGAGATCACACTCCCAGGCTTCTATAACCAAATCCATTAAAGTATTGGAGTGCTACACTACAGATATTAAGCTAATAAACAGGGTAAAGCCTGGAGCGACTAAGGTACCCCACTTAGTATCTATCCAGGGATAAAACCATTCCCCACTTTACAAGAAATATCAGACTCTCAAGAACTATGATCAGGCCAACACTACCCAATGGGAAATGCATTCCAAGTCAACCATGAGGTGGTATCTCACACCACATAGGTAACTTTCCATCGAGATATTGGCAGTGCCTACAGGATAAAGATAAACAGTTTTTGGGATTGGTATCTTCTGAGTTTTGGAACATACTAAGCATGCTTAGTATGTTCCTCTTCCAGATTCCCACACCACAATTAAAACTTCATCCTACATACCCTGTTAGGGTAAGTATTGCACAATCCTAGTGGTCGACGTCCCCTCCCTCCCTTACATCAAGTGAAGGCAAAGTTAACCCAATCATGTATGTACGAAGAAATGTCAAATAGAATAAGGAAAATTCATAAACGTCAAGTGGTGTGGGGGTACTGGGTGTTACACGAAAACTAGGTATGTGTGGAAGGTCAAGGGGGTATTGGAGGGAGAACCACAGAAAGCCAGACATACGGGATGCAGCAGGGGTACAGGAGACAGAGATTCGAACATACTGAGCCATTGCTCACCCTGTCACTAATTACACAATAGATCGGGTAATCTGATCTCAATATATTGGCTATGCTAACTGCACTCCGCTGTTTTCTTCTATTATGTCGTCTGTTGTACCAATAATACAAATGTATATTTTTTTTTTAATTTTTTTTTTATGTTTGTAAATTGGGGGAGGGGGAGGGAGATGTGCTTATGCTAACCTGTGTCTTAGAAGAACATGCTCTGAATCTGAAGTATTGAACTGATCGGATTATACTTGTCTGAATTATACCTGCCTTTACTTTGCCCTATTTTTGTTTTACTTACCTGAATGGTACCTGCTTTGGTACTCCCCCATGTGTGTCTGTGTTTATGCTTTAGTAACCTGAATGGCACCTGCTTTGGTACTCCCCCATGTGTGTCTGTGTTTATGCTTTAGTAACCTGAATGGTACCTGCTTTGGTACTCCCTAATGTTTGTGTCTGTGTTTATGCTTTAGTAACCTGAATGGCACCTGCTTTCGTACTCCCCCATGTGTGTCTGTGTTTATGCTTTAGTAACCTGAATGGTACCTGCTTTGGTACTCCCCCATGTGTGTCTGTGTTTATGCTTTAGTAACCTGAATGGCACCTGCTTTGGTACTCCCCCATGTGTGTCTGTGTTTATGCTTTAGTAACCTGAATGGCACCTACTCCCTAATGTTTGTGTCTGTGTTTATGCTTTAGTAACCTGAATGGTACCTGCTTTGGTACTCCCTAATGTTTGTGTCTGTGTTTATCCTTTAGTAACCTGAATGGCACCTGCTTTGGTACTCCCCCATGTTTGTGTCTGTGTTTATCCTTTAGTAACCTGAATGGTACCTGCGTTGGTACTCCCCCATGTGTGTCTGTGTTTATGCTTTAGTAACCTGAATGGTACCTGCTTTGATACTCCCCCATGTGTGTCTGTGTTTATGCTTTAGTAACCTGAATGGTACCTGCTTTGGTACTCCCTAATGTTTGTGTCTGTGTTTATACTTTAGTAACCTGAATGGTACCTGCTTTGGTACTCCCCCATGTGTGTCTGTGTTTATGCTTTAGTAACCTGAATGGCACCTGCTTTGGTACTCCCCCATGTGTGTCTGTGTTTATGCTTTAGTAACCTGAATGGCACCTGCTTTGGTACTCCCCCATGTGTGTCTGTGTTTATGCTTTAGTAACCTGAATGGTACCTGCTTTGGTACTCCCCCATGTGTGTCTGTGTTTATGCTTTAGGTAACCTGAATGGTACCTGCTTTGGTACTCCCCATGTGTGTTCGTGTTTATGCTTTAGTAACCTGGAATGGCACCCTGCTTTGGTAATTCCCGTGTGTCTTCGTGTTTATGCTTTAGTAACCTGAATGGTACCTGCTTTGGTACTCCCTAATGTTTGTGTCTTGTGTTTATGCTTTAGTAACCTGAATGGCACCTGCTTTCGTATTCCCCATGTGTGTCTGTGTTTATGCTTTAGTAACCTGAATGGTACCTGCTTTGGTACTCCCCATGTGTGTCTGTGTTTATGCTTTAGTAACCTGAATGGCACCTGCTTTGGTACTCCCCATGTGTGTCTGTGCTTATGCTTTTAGTAACCTGAATGGCACCTTTCGCTTTGGTACTCTGCTGTGTAAGCGTCTGTGTTTATGCTTTAGTAACCTGAATGGCACCTGCTTTGGTACTCCCCCATGTTTGTGTCTGTGTTTATGCTTTTAGTAACCTGAATGGTACCTGCTTTGGTACTCCCTAATGTTTGTGTCTGTGTTTATCCTTTAGTAACCTGAATGGTACCTGCTTTGGTACTCCCCCATGTGTGTCTTTGTTTATGCTTTAGTAACCTGAATGGTACCTGCTTTGGTACTCCCCCATGTGTGTCTTTGTTTATGCTTTAGTAACCTGAATGGTACCTGCTTTGGTACTCCCCCATGTGTGTCTGTGTTTATGCTTTAGTAACCTGAATGGCACTTGCTTTGGTACTCCCCCATGTGTGTCTGTGTTTATGCTTTAGTAACCTGAATGGCACCTGCTTTGGTACTCCCCCATGTGTGTCTGTGTTTATGCTTTAGTAACCTGAATGGCACCTGCTTTGGTACTCCCCATGTGTGTGTGTCTGTGTTTATGCTTTTAGTAACCCAATGGTACCTGCTTTGGTACTCCCCATGTGTGTCTTTGTTTATGCTTTGTGTAACCTGAATGGCACCTGCTTTGTACCCCCATGTGTGTCTTTTGTTTATGTTTCTTTTAGTAACTGAATGGTACTCTGCTTTGGTACTCCCCATGTGTGTCTTTTGTTTATGCTTTTCTTTAGTAACCTGAATGGCACCTCGCTTTAGTACTCCCCCATGTGTGTGTCTGTGTTTATGCTTTAGTAACCTGAATGGCACCTGCTTTGGTACTCCCTAATGTTTGTGTCTGTGTTTATGCTTCTAGTAACCTGAATGGTACCTGCTTTGTACTCCCTAATGTTTGTGTCTGTGTTTATGCTTTAGTAACCTGAATGGCACCTGCTTTGGTACTCCCCCATGTTTGTGTCTGTGTTTATCCTTTAGTAACCTCAATGGCACCTGCTTTGGTACTCCCTAATGTTTGTGTCTGTGTTTATGCTATAGTAACCTGAATGGCACCTGCTTTGGTACTCCCTAATGTTTGTGTCTGTGTTTATCCTTTAGTAACCTGAATGGTACCTGCGTTGGTACTCCCCCATGTGTGTCTGTGTTTATCCTTTAGTAACCTGAATGGCACCTGCTTTGATACTCCCCCATGTGTGTCTGTGTTTATGCTTTAGTAACCTGAATGGTACCTGCTTTGGTACTCCCTAATGTTTGTGTCTGTGTTTATACTTTAGTAACCTGAATGGTACCTGCTTTGGTACTCCCCCATGTGTGTCTGTGTTTATGCTTTAGTAACCTGAATGGCACCTGCGTTTGGTACTCCCCCATGTGTGTCTGTGTTTATGCTTTAGTAACCTGAATGGCACCTGCTTTGATACTCCCCCATGTGTGTCTGTGTTTATGCTTTAGTAACCTGAATGGTACCTGCTTTGGTACTCCCTAATGTTTGTGTCTGTGTTTATCCTTTAGTAACCTGAATGGTACCTGCTTTGGTACTCCCCCATGTGTGTCTGTGTTTATGCTTTAGTAACCTGAATGGCACCTGCTTTGGTACTCCCTGCACGTTTGTGTGTCTGTGTTTATGCTTTAGTAACCTGAATGGCACCTGCTTTGGTACTCCCCCATGTGTGTCTGTGTTTATGCTTTAGTAACCTGAATGGTACCTGCTTTGGTACTCCCCCATGTGTGTCTGTGTTTATGCTTTAGTAACCTGAATGGCACCTGCTTTGGTACTCCCCCATGTGTGTCTTTGTTTATGCTTTAGTAACCTGAATGGTACCTGCTTTGGTACTCCCCCATGTGTGTCTTTGTTTATGCTTTAGTAACCTGAATGGCACCTGCTTTGGTACTCCCCCATGTGTGTCTGTGTTTATGCTTTAGTAACCTGAATGGCACCTGCTTTGGTACTCCCTAATGTTTGTGTCTGTGTTTATGCTTTAGTAACCTGAATGGTACCTGCTTTGGTACTCCCTAATGTTTGTGTCTGTGTTTATCCTTTAGTAACCTGAATGGCACCTGCTTTGGTACTCCCCCATGTGTGTCTGTGTTTATGCTTTAGTAACCTGAATGGTACCTGCTTTGGTACTCCCCCATGTGTGTCTGTGTTTATGCTTTAGTAACCTGAATGGTACCTGCTTTGATACTCCCCCATGTGTGTCTGTGTTTATGCTTTAGTAACCTGAATGGTACCTGCTTTGGTACTCCCTAATGTTTGTGTCTGTGTTTATGCTTTAGTAACCTGAATGGTACCTGCTTTGGTACTCCCCCATGTGTGTCTGTGTTTATGCTTTAGTAACCTGAATGGTACCTGCTTTGGTACTCCCCCATGTGTGTCTGTGTTTATGCTTTAGTAACCTGAATGGCACCTGCTTTGGTACTCCCCCATGTGTGTCTGTGTTTATGCTTTAGTAACCTGAATGGTACCTGCTTTGGTACTCCCCCATGTGTGTCTGTGTTTATGCTTTAGTAACCTGAATGGCACCTGCTTTGGTACTCCCCCATGTGTGTCTGTGTTTATGCTTTAGTAACCTGAATGGTACCTGCTTTGGTACTCCCCCATGTGTGTCTGTGTTTATGCTTTAGTAACCTGAATGGCACCTGCTTTGGTACTCCCCCATGTGTGTCTGTGTTTATGCTTTAGTAACCTGAATGTTTGTACCTGCTTTGGTACTCCCTAATGTTTGTGTCTGTGTCTTTAGTAACCTGAATGGTACCTGCTTTGGTACTCCCTAATGTTTGTGTCTGTGTTTATGCTTTAGTAACCTGAATGGTACCTGCTTTGGTACTCCCTAAAGTTTGTGTCTGTGTTTATGCTTTAGTAACCAGAATGGCACCTGCTTTGGTACTCCCCCATGTGTGTCTGTGTTCATGCTTTAGTAACCTGAATGGCACCTGCTTTGGTACTCCCCCATGTGTGTCTGTGTTTATGCTTTAGTAACCTGAATGGTACCTGCTTTGGTACTCCCTAATGTTTGTGTCTGTGTTGATGCTTTAGTAACCTGAATGGTACCTGCTTTGGTACTCCCTAATGTTTGTGTCTGTGTTTATGCTTTAGTAACCTGAATGGTACCTGCTTTGGTACTCCCTAAAGTTTGTGTCTGTGTTTATGCTTTAGTAACCTGAATGGTACCTGCTTTGGTACTCCCCCATGTGTGTCTGTGTTTATGCTTTAGTAACCTGAATGGCACCTGCTTTGGTACTCCCCCATGTGTGTCTGTGTTTATGCTTTAGTAACCTGAATGGCACCTGCTTTGGTACTCCCCCATGTGTGTCTGTGTTTATGCTTTAGTAACCTGTTTGGTACCTGCTGGGTTTGTTTTTGCTCTAATTCCACATTTTTGATCTCAGCGCATCTTGACCTGTGGCCGCTATGGTTCCATAATGCGAGAAGGAAGGGACCGGGTGGTGACGCTGCGGACAGACCAAACAAAGCGGTTCCTGGCCTGTCACGTGAGTATCCGTTCTTTCTGATTAGAGATTACTCCATTCTACATTTTGGCACTCGGACACAATGTAGCTTTTGGGTGATGTAGCGCGCTACCATTCTGCCCCATCAGCTATGTCTCCCGCCCCACACTCACCCACCCATATGTGCTTTTTTTTTTTGCAGGGCACGGACTCTGTCCTGGAAATATTTTGTGTCCTTAATGAAGAGGAAATACACAAGAAACTTGAGAGAAAGCTGAAAATTGCCAGGAAGAAAGCAAAGTTAGTACAGTGACCTGGGGTGTAGGTCAGTGGTGGGTAAGAGATTAATTGCCCTCAGCTTACGGGGTAACTGGCAGCCTTCTGTGGGGCAGTTAGGAGTAATTGCTCCAATGTGAAGGGTAAATGTTTTTACGTTGTGCGAGTTGGTTAAAATGGAAATTCAGGACAAATGTTAAAACCTTCTGTATATCAAGAGCTTATCACAGGTAAATACCCGCTGTGACTTGTCAATTTCTTATCCAGTAAGAAAGCCCAGAAAGGAGAAACTCCAGAGGAGCCTGTGATCGAGAGAACTCTTCAAGATGAAATCCAGAAAATCGGCAACATCAAAGCTTCTTCTAAAATAAAGTATGATGACTTTCTTAATCCCCGTTCCCCTGTAGCCCTCGCCCGCATCCCCGTTCCCCTGTAGCCCTTGCCCGCATCCCCGTTCCCCTGTAGCCCTTGCCCGCATCCCCGTTCCCCTGTAGCCCTTGCCCGCATCCCCGTTCCCCTGTAGCCCTCGCCCGCATCCACACTATGTTCCTCTTCTCATGCCCTGCATGTCCCCCCATAAAGTTGTTAAACTCTTTTTATCCTGCGCTACTCTGGTCTCTCCGCATCACCCTCTCCTCCTTTTCTGATATTTTTTAATTATTATTTATGTAGCGCTGTACAATGTAATCCTTAAGATTGATCAAAGGTCATACCAATACTTCTATTAGAGAGACTTGTATGCCAATTGCCACGATAAAGCATGCGTCTAATAGACAAATATATAATCCAAATGTGGCCGACTTAATTATTTAAAGTCTTTACTAGTATGTCTTGGTGACAAAAAGGAACATTGCTACTTCTCACAAATGTCTGTTTACATTTGTCAAATTGCAGGTACAGGCCATAACCTCTGCATTAAAGTGTAGTGATTTTAGTGCCTGTATATATCTGTTGCTGACCGTAGATTGGCTAGATAACTTTTCTGAGAAGTCTGTTTTAAAGTGAGTGTGTGTCTCTCCCCAGATCATTCGATTTACTTGTGTTTCCAAAGGGGATGGTGAAAGTGGTCATTCTCCTCCAGAACAACAGTTTAGAGTGCTTCTCGCTGCCTGCAGAGCCCACGCCAGCTGGTCTCACTGAGGTCACTAAGAGTTCGCAGCTCACCATTGGGGGGCACCGGAGTGATGTGCGCACGCTAGCATTCAGCTCTGACAACATTGCCGTGCTATCCGCGTCAGCCGAAGCTGTCAAAATCTGGAACAGGTACTTTATTTGAATTACCTGTTCCTGTTTTAAAACGATGGTGTCATAGGAGATAATCATGTCACATTGTCTGTTTCTATCCTTCCAGGTCCACCCTGCAGTGTATCCGGACTATGCCATGTGAATATGCCCTGTGCTCCCTCTTTGTCCCTGGCGATCGACATGTTATTGTGGGAACGAAGGTAATAGTCCTGGGCCAAGACTGGCTGTCGCGCTTGGTGTGCAGATATTATAGTACCCACTCCCCCTTATCACTCTGTTTAGTAACTTCCTGTTTGTTTCAGTCTGGAAAGCTGCAGATTTTTGACCTGGCCTCAGGAAATCTCCTGGATTCGGTGGAAGCTCATAATGGGGCATTATGGTCTATTTCTTTGTCACCTGATCAGGTAACTTACTAGCCTGGTCACTAATTATACGATCGATCAGGTAACATACTGCGCCATCGCCTGGTCACTAATTACAGGGTAGATCAGGTAACTTTCTGAGCGATCGCCCGGTCACTAATTACAGGGTAGATCCGGTAACTTGCTTAGCGATCGTCCGGTCACTAATTACAGGGTAGATCCGGTAACTTGCTGAGCGATCGTCCGGTTACTAATTACAGGGTAGATCAGGTAACTTGCTGAGCGATCGTCCGGTTACTAATTACAGGGTAGATCAGGTAACTTGCTGAGCGATCGTCCGGTCACTAATTACAGGGTAGATCCGGTAACTTGCTGAGCGATCGCCCGGTCACTAATAACACGGTAGATCAGGTAACTTGCTGAGCGATCGTCCGGTCACTAATTACAGGGTAGATCAGGTAACATACTGCGCCATCGCCTGGTCACTAATTACAGGGTAGATCAGGTAACTTGCTGAGCGATCGTCCGGTCACTAATTACAGGGTAGATCAGGTAACTTGCTGAGCGATCGTCCGGTCACTAATTACAGGGTAGATCAGGTAACTTGCTGAGCGATCGCCCGGCCACTAATAACACGGTAGATCAGGTAACTTGCTGAGCGATCGTCCGGTCACTAATTACAGGGTAGATCCGGTAACTTGCTGAGCGATCGTCCGGTCCCTAATAACACGGTAGATCAGGTAACTTGCTGAGCGATCGTCCGGTCACTAATTACAGGGTAGATCAGGTAACTTGCTGAGCGATCGTCCGGTCACTAATTACACGGTATATCACATAACTTGCTGAGCGATCGTCCGGTCACTAATTACAGGGTAGATCAGGTAACTTGCTGAGCGATCGCCCGGTCACTAATTACAGGGTAGATCACGTAACTTGCTGAGCGATCGCCCGGTCACTAATTACAGGGTAGATCCGGTAACTTGCTGAGCGATCGTCCGGTCACTAATTACAGGGTAGATCCGGTAACTTGCTGAGCGATCGTCCGGTCACTAATTACAGGGTAGATCCGGTAACTTGCTGAGCGATCGTCCGGTCACTAATAACACGGTATATCACATAACTTGCTGAGCGATCGCCCGGTCACTAATTACAGGGTAGATCAGGTAACTTGCTGAGCGATCGTCCGGTCACTAATTACAGGGTAGATCAGGTAACTTGCTGAGCGATCGCCCGGTCACTAATTACAGGGTAGATCCGGTAACTTGCTGAGCGATCGCCCGGTCACTAATTACAGGGTAGATCCGGTAACTTGCTGAGCGACTGTCCGGTCACTAATTACAGGGTAGATCCGGTAACTTGCTGAGCGATCGTCCGGTTACTAATTACAGGGTAGATCAGGTATCTTGCTGAGCGATCGCCCGGTCACTAATTACAGGGTAGATCAGGTAACTTGCTGAGCGATCGTCCGGTCACTAATTACAGGGTAGATCACGTAACTTGCTGAGCGATCGTCCGGTCACTAATTACAGGGTAGATCAGGTAACTTGCTGAGCGATCGCCCGGTCACTAATTACAGGGTAGATCAGGTATCTTGCTGAGCGATCGCCCGGTCACTAATTACAGGGTAGATCAGGTAACTTGCTGAGCGATCGTCCGGTCACTAATTACAGGGTAGATCAGGTAACTTGCTGAGCGATCACCCGGTCACTAATTACAGGGTAGATCAGGTAACTTGTTGAGCGATCGCCCGGTCACTAATAACACGGTAGATCAGGTAACTTGCTGAGCGATCGCCCGGTCACTAATAACACGGTAGATCACGTAACTTGCTGAGCGATCGCCCGGTCACTAATTACAGGGTAGATCAGGTAACTTGCTGAGCGATCGTCCGGTCACTAATTACAGGGTAGATCAGGTAACTTGCTGAGCGATCGTCCGGTCACTAATTACAGGGTAGATCAGGTAACTTACTGAGCGATCGTCCGGTCACTAATTACACGGTAGATCAGGTAACTTGCTGAGCGATCGCCCGGTCACTAATTACAGGGTAGATCAGGTAACTTGCTGAGCGATCGCCCGGTCACTAATTACACGGTAGATCAGGTAACTTACTTAGACTTGCTTGTCTTTTGCTTTAGTTGTAACAGATTGGTTACCGCGTTATTTTGTAACATGTCTACATTTCTTTCATTGTAGAGAGGCTTCGCCACAGGAGGTGCAGATAAATGTGTGAAGTTTTGGGAGTTTCAGTTGGTGAATGGTGAGGCTGATGCGCAGAGCAGGTAACTGACATGGAGTGCTGTTAATCACACATACCTACCTGCAGGAGGACCTTTCCATAATCTAGTCTACATGTTTATGGTGTTGTTGTAGAATTATAGAATTTATAAGAGAATGCTTTGTCAGGAAGAAATGTGCGTCAGCAGAACAATGTGTTCATCAAGAATGAAACATTGTGGCCGCTGAGCGACATGTTGATCTCAATAAATTGTGTCAGCTGAATAATAAAATGTGTATTTACTAAAAGAACCTTAAAGCTAACAATACTAACTACTCAAAATGGCTGCCAAAGCACCCCTCCCATCGAGTGAACACCTCGTGCTAACAAGATGGCGCCTACATCTTGTGTCCACTCCCGTGTCAAGGATGACATCACCTCTTGATAGGAGGGTATCTAACTAACCACTTAACACCTGGACCAATCAATAGTGTCTATTTGCTGTTATCTTGATTTTCTTCAATGATGTAATAATGCCTTTAAAAGGGTCTGCGCACCCATTTTCTGGCAGAAGCCATTAAACTTCTCCGGAGTTCTTTCATTAACCTGAACTTTGTGTCTCAGTGTGAATTTACTTCTGCGTGCACGCAACTTTATTATCTTTAATTTGGACAGGAACAGATAGTCATTCAAACTAATTGGTTTGCAGTAAATAATCTACTACAGTGTGAGCAACCGACCCTCTTTTATAAATGAATCCCATTAGCCTCCAATCCTCGTTCCCTGTTAGAGATGTTTTAATGACGTGTCTTTGGTTTCCATGTTTTTGTTAATGGTGACATGGTGCCGCTGAGTGTTCGGAGTAAAGTATAATCCATTAAGCTTTGTGTGATATTGCCATCCACCATAGATTAAACCATGCATTGATTCATTTTATATCCTTTTCCAGCTTCTATAGGATCCGTAAAGCTCCTGTTATCTCCCTGCAGACCCAATTTTAGCCCCACAATGTCTGATCCTGAGGGTGACCTTTTTGACCAGAATCTGAGCAATGTCTCTGCTGCAAACCATTCAGGTTGTTCTGGAGGCTCAGGGGGGTCATAGCTAGTATTAGAATATAGAAAGAGGAAATACTTTGGTTTATAATTCCAGCTGCCTTTGCTATTACGGACCTAATCCCAGATCAGGAAGAGGCTCCACCAATCAGCAGCCGCTTTCAATTAATCAGACTGCGAGTGCTGTCTGTTTATACACAGTGTCTGCCATACAGCTGCTATCCATTTATATACAGCCCTGTGGTGGCCGTTGTCCGTACACAGTCCAGTTAGATTTTGTTTGTTGGCAGTTGCAGGGGGGGCGGGGGTATGTAGACAGTTGGTTCAGTTCCCATTCCTGCTTGCTCATAGTGGTCTGTCTCTCCTCCAGTCGGCGTCTATCGGTAAAGCAGACACGAGTATTGCAGTTGGATGAGGACGTCTTGTTCATACGTCAAAGCCCAGACAGCCGCTTCCTGGCAGTGTCCCTGCTGGACTGCACAGTCAAGATCTTTTTTGTTGACACTCTGAAGGTATGTGACTGATGGGGCGATTACCATTCCTGCTCCACGTCGCAGCCCCAGTGATACATATTGCTCTGTTACATTAACGCAGTTGTATATTGTTTAAATTGTCTTCAAACGATCATGCCGATCTGTACTTTTATTTAATTTTTTTCTTCTTCCTGTGGGTTTATTTAATAAACTTTGCAATTTGCAATTAAGTTTCCAATTAATTAGGCTAAACTAGCTAAGACGTGTTTACAGCCAAGTTGGAGAATTGTTCAGGATTTACTGTTTTTAGCTTCCATTCTGTTTCAGCGTTTTGTGATGTGGGTGGTGCAGGTCTGTACGTTATTCTGTCTCGTTCTCTAACCCCAGTTTTGCCTTTTCTTGCAGTTCTTCCTGTCACTGTACGGACACAAGCTTCCTGTGCTCTGCCTGGACATCTCCCATGTAAGTTGTGTAATACTCTGTATTTCGTGTAACTCGGATACTCTTCGATCTTGTGCTAAAAGCCCTGTTTATTTCTTACTGTCTTTGCCCCCAGACATTCCAGGCTGGGTTTGTCTAACATTATAACTGTGTATCTGATATATGGCAGTAATCTTCATTCTATAGTGATATGTGATCTTCACCATTTACAGGACAGCTCCATTATAGTCACTGGCTCCGCCGATCGGAATATCAAGATTTGGGGTTTGGATTTCGGAGACTGTCATCGCTCCCTCTTTGCCCACGATGACAGGTTAGTGTTTCTGGTCTCGGGAAGTCGGCTGGTGATCAGAAGGTGTAAATTGTCCTCTCGCTGTGTGTCAGAAGGTGTAAATTGAAAGAAGTGGAATTGCCGTTTAAACCCCTTCCCATCATCCTTTACTGTTCAGGGCAAGCGAATGGGCAGAGTTAGGGTTTTATGTTCTGTCTGGTGGACAGGAAACCATCCATGTTCACCTTCTGTCGGAAAACGGCTGTAAGATCAATCCCAGAACCAACAAATATAACCAATCAGAAAGTCAGCTGGTGAAAACCATAAATTAATCCCGTGGACCTTGATATAAACCCTAGTAATTGCTGTCTGAGTCCAGGGAACAAAGTAATTACATTGTACATCATCCTGGCAACCAATTCCCTGCCGCCTGTGTCATTCTGTATGTTCCTTCAATGTAAGAACTGTATCTGTGCTGAAGTGTAAAACCGGCAGGTTCTAGCAATCCATGGCTGAATTCAGACACTGCAATCTCGGACGGATATTGAGATACAACTCTCTTTGCGTTCATTTATCCACCACCTTTTTCTCTCTCCTTTCGTCAGTGTTATGTTCCTCCAGTTTGTTCCAAAGACTCACCTGTTCTTTAGTGTCGGGAAGGACCGGAAGGTCAAGCAGTGGGATGCTGACCACTTCCAGCAGGTGCAGGTGCTCGAGGTAAGACCAAAACGCCAAGTAGGGTTTATTTAGTTGCATTTCTATATACTTTTTTCTTAAATAATAAAATAAAAAAACCTTGACCTGTCAGTTGAGGAGTAGAATCAGTAAATGGTTTTTCATTGACTCCATGCTGTGGTCATTATGCTGGTTTCCTAGTAGGATGGCATTTCTACATCTGCTCTTTAGTCCTATTGCAGACACTCCTGCTCTCTGTATTGTTCTATTTAACCCGTTTTACACCCCCTCTCTGCCTGTGTCCACGAACTCTGTTGTGCGGCGCATTGGCCCATTGTGGCTAGTGCAAGATATATTTTGAATAAATTGACTGCTGCTTGGAATGTCTTGGTATATGATCCTATGATATCTGGGTCTAATAGCTGTACCAAATAAAATGCTTGTAGCCTCTGTCTTTGCAAGCAATTTGCACTTGTTGGCGTGATGCAGTGCTATGCTCATGGCAATGTTTGCGTTGCACAGGGCCACCATGGAGAGATCTGGTGTCTGGCTGTCAGTCCAAACGGGGATCACATTGTGTCGTCATCGCATGATAAATCTCTGCGACTCTGGGAGAGAACAAGGGAACCCCTGATTCTGGAGGAGGAGAAAGAGATGGTGAGTCTGAGGGTCGATCAAATAATTGCTTATGTGGGAACGACAATGGGGCTAGCACCGTAAAACCATGAAGGTAAATCTGAGCCATGTTTCTTTTAATATAGTTGGTGCTTTTATGGTCTGGAATCCCATCTAACAATAAACAAAATGCTCTGCAACATCCAGGGACCTGTGTCAAGCCATTAATTCAGTTGGCATCATGAAATCCGTTTTAGCCCAATAACTGCCCCAATTAACATCCGGGAAGGAGTTTTGATCCAGTACCTTCCTCTGTAAATATCTCCCAACCGGTTTCACCCTGGGATTGTGGATTTTTAACCCAATCACTGTCCTGTATGTCTTTAATTGTTATTGCTTGTATTTTTTTTCAGCAAAGAGAAGCTGAATTTGAGGAGAGTGTGGCCAAAGGCGAACAGCCGGTGGTGAGTATTTCTGCACCCATAGTGATCTACCCTGCGCAGGCCCCGAGTTAAAGCGCTTAGTTAATTTAACCTGGCTTATTTACAGGCCATCCAACCTCAGTAGTTCTGGGGCCCCTGTATGATCCTACATTGTTCCCCAGCATTATTGGGGTCCCTGCTTCCGTTCTGATCCAGAGTGAGCAGTAATCATCGGTCACCCTTAGCAGGAAGTCTTCTTCCACAAGATGGTGCCTGATATTAGGGAATGTACCCCGGGATCTCCTTACGGTTAATATTTAATTATCACTTACAGGTTGCAGGAGAGCGTGAAGGTGAGGTTAGCCTCGCAGGGAAGAAAACCATTGAGACTATTAAATCGGTGAGTACAAGAGAAACGGTTTCACTCTTCGTCCAAATAATTCCAAACCCTGCAATATGCTGCATGGTAAGCAGACATTGGACAAGTTGGGGACAATGAATGTGAGAGTTAGTTTTTTCTACAACGTCATCCAAAGACTTATTTTATGGTAAAACACTATTGCTTGATCAAGGTTTTCAAAGCTGGGAGAGTGCCACTAGTCCATTTGCTTGAAGTGATCTTTGTTGTATTGACATGTTTGAATTCTATTTCTCTTTAAGACGGAGCGCGTTATGGAGGCTATTGACCTGCACAGAGAGGAGAGTGCTAAAATAGAGGAGCATCAAGCCTTCTGCAAAAGTGCTGGGAAAGAGGTAAAAACTATAAATGTAGAAACCCCACAAATTTCTATGAATTTGTGTGACTGCTCAGGGGCGGAGCTAGCTGGCTCGCGCCGTGTGCTCAGGGGCGGGGCTAGCTGGCTTGAGCTGTGTGACTGAGAGAAAGGGTACTTTGCGAAGGCATGAGTTCGCAAAAGAAGGGGTAGGATGTATTGTCGAGCTGTGGCAAGTCTGTTCAGTCTCATTGAATGCTGTGACTTGTTGGCTGTTTTATTAATATTGTTGGTTATTTTTATAGTTTCCCCGCAGAATTCATCCCATCCTACAAGCATTTGGAAATATCTCAGTAAGTGAAAGTTAAGTTCACAGAATTAGTTTGAGGGTGAGAAGTGTAAAGAGTGTGAAATTATTGGTGGGGGTCAAGAGGGGGGAGACACGTGTTGGGGGACCGAATGTGGGGTGGAGCGGAGTGGGATAGGTTTGATAAGACAGCGGGATAGAACAGAATATATAATGGAGTGGGACAGAGTGCTCCTTTGTGATGTCGGTATTCTGTAAATAAAGTGCGGTTATATCAGAAGATGGGAGAGGTGAAACACATTATATAGAGATTTGATTCTAATAATTATCTCCATTTTCAGCCCTCAGATTATGTTCTGGATGTTTTCAAGAAGGTAAAATCCAGGTAGGTTAGTCCATATTAATCTTGTGAATCCGCAAGTGTCTGGTTTCACTCTTGTTCTGTTTTATTTTACATGCATGGTGTTTGGAGTTGGCAGTGCTGGGTTTAGGAAGCTCATCTATTTCTTTATTGTAATTCTAACAAAATAGCAAAACTAATACTCTGTAATGTTATATACTGCAGTATTAATAGTACTGTGCCATATTTATTGTGTATTAATATTGTTTTTGTATTTTATTGTACTCTAATGTAACAATGCAATGATTTGTGGACCCAGGACATACTTGAAAACGAGAGAAATCTCAATGTATCTTTCCTGGTAAAATATTTTATAAATAAATATATACTGTACAATACCTTGTGAGTAATGCTGTGCCATACCGTATTAGTAACTGTAGCAAACCTAGCCACTTCAGATTGTGCTGTTATGTCTACAGGTTGTCCTAGAAAAGCTGGTCCAATTCTGCTAGTTTATGTATTCGGCTATACCTGTAATAAAGAGTATTCGTATGCTAACAGCAGAAAGCCGATATCATTCATATGGTAGTTACACGAACAGTGACTTTCCATACTGTTCTTGAAACGAACAAAGTACCGAATGGGAGCCCACATATAGGGGGTCGTGTGGCTCCCATTAACCGGCTGCAACATTGTATCAATCGGCTGCTAATTGATTTCCCAGGTGGCCGTCGTTCGGCTACCGACAACGCAGCGGCGGCCATCGTGGATTTCCTTTTAGCCAAGCGGTGTTTGGTCGTTGAGTGCCTGGAACTAAAATCGGCTTGTGACGAGAGCAATCTCGCCACATTGCATGGGAGAAGCCTGGTTGCTCGCCTGTTGCCTCTGGACTATGGCCCCATGATAAAACACTTGATTTTCCCCTGCGGAGACACGAAAGCCGGGTCATTCAGTGCTGGCCCTGTTTGAGCGGTGATACCCCAGATAGCTATGCCATGGAGCCCATTCGTATAATGAAAGACTATGGGAAAGACTTTTCCTCCATGGCAATTGAACTGTGTGTGTGTGCTCTGAGCGCCATTCAGTAATAATGTGCGCTCAGATCTGAGCTATCTGGGGATATATTAAATGTACCTGATTTATGCAATGGCTGCATAGTTATGTTTTTATGTGTTTTATTGCCTTTTGCTGCCATGTGTTCTATGGAGTTTTGCCTCTGTCCTTGGAGATAATTGGATTACTTCCCAATTATTTCCAGGATAGAAGACTCTGTGGAACTGGTTTTGGGCAGAAAAGCCATGCTTCCTTTGGTCACAAAGGACTACGATCTATCTTTTGAACCACTGGACCAATTTGTATGATTTTGAAGTATGTTTGTATTTGGAGTATGCTGATTCTAAAAATGTAAGATGTGAATGTGATGCATACTTTTCAAGTTATGAATAATGTGGAAATGTTTTATTTCTCTGCTTGTGATAATTACATTACCCATTGTGTAAGGTAATTGTATCACAGGCAGAGGGGAGGATTTTGTGTGGGAGTGTCTGAGTGTATTGTATGTGTTTATTGGTTGTGTTCCAAAACCCTGTGGGTGGTACTAAGGTGTATATAAGAACAATAAACCCACAGCTCTGTCTGTTCACTGCTTGACCCTCAACACAGAGCTTTGTCTCATTCTTGGGGGGATTTATTGTATGGCGTTCCATTTTGACTGCTAGGAGTGTAAACCTATTCGTATGGTTTTTCCTATTCGGCTGTTTACGGCATTCATATGGTTTCCTGTTCGGCGGATTGGTGTTCTGCAGTAGCTGTGCCTGTGTCTCTGGAAGGGAAGATCTACTAAACGGCGGTTTAACCCTTTTATGCTGAGGGTGCCGTTACACGCTACTCGGCGGCGCGAACACCGCTGGACTTCCAGGCCGTTCAGGAGCGCCGGTCTTCTGGTACTTTCTTCTAATCTATGTATTCGTGACTTTCTGAAAAGTTGGTGGTAAAATGTATTTCGTGCGGCGTTCGGTTATTTATGCTAGGATCTGAGCGGTACTTTCCCAAAGTGTGCGCTCAGACCCCAGCTATCTGCCGAACGGTCATTCGGTACAATGGCACGAATAAAGTATGTTACAGATTTTTGTGTGAAAAGCCGGTTCTGCTGTATGGAGGGATAATTCACTTAACAGGATATCCTTGTGGGAGTATCCCTCTCGTACAGCAGTGCATGGTGGGAGAAATGTCCTGCATGTTCAGTTCCCCATGTAGTTCCCTACTGTATAACCCCTGTAAAGTGACTAAGGAAACCCCTTGCGTGGGGAATCACATAAATACTGGAGCTTGTGAATAAAATCGTCAGTTGACTCCCAGAACTGTGTTTCGTCCGGTTACTGGGGGATTTGGGATATTGCCTTCATTTTCAGCGCTTTACTTGGATTACTTTCTGTACCAGCGGAGATATTGGGATTTAATATTGCAGCTCTGCTACAGTAACAGTACTGTGTGTGTAATGCTGTGCCATACCGTATTAGTAACAGTACTGTGTGTGTAATGCTGTGCCATACTGTATTAGTAACAGTACCGTGTGAGTAATGCTGTGCATACCGTATTAGTAACAGTACCGTGTGAGTAATGCTGTGCATACCGTATTAGTAACAGTACCGTGTGAGTAATGCTGTGCATACCGTATTAGTAACAGTACCGTGTGAGTAATGCTGTGCATACCGTATTAGTAACAGTACCGTGTGAGTAATGCTGTGCCATACCGTATTAGTAACAGTACCGTGTGAGTAATGCTATACCGTATTAGTAACAGTACTGTGTGAGTAATGCCATACCGTATTAGTAACAGTACCGTGTGAGTAATGCCATACCGTATTAGTAACAGTACCGTGTGAGTAATGCCATACCGTATTAGTAACAGTACAGTTTGAGTAATGCCATACCGTATTAGTAACAGTACCGTGTGAGTAATGCCATACCGTATTGGTAACAGTACCGTGTGAGTAATGCCATACCGTATTGGTAACAGTACCGTGTGAGTAATGCTATACCGTATTGGTAACAGTACTGTGTGAGTAATGCCATACCGTATTAGTAATAGTACCGTGTGAGTAATGCCATACCGTATTGGTAACAGTACCGTGTGAGTAATGCCATACCGTATTAGTAACAGTACCGTGTGAGTAATGCCATACCGTATTAGTAACAGTACCGTGTGAGTAATGCTGTGCCATGCCGTATTTGTAACAGTACTGTTGGTAATACTGTGCCATATCTTGTTAGTAATACTGTGCCGACAGTGGCAGTAACAATACTCTTTTTCTGTTTTGTCGGACAGCGAGCTGGAAGAAGCGCTCCTTGTTCTGCCATTCTCCTATGTGCCGGATGTCCTCACTTTGTTCAGGGATTACATTCGACGTGGTCAGGACGTGGAGCTGATCTGTCGCTGCCTTTTCTTCCTTTTGAGGTCAGTGCTTTTCTTGGGGGCATGAGGGTGGGAGTTGGGTGGGCTTTAATAGGACATCTGGTCTCGTTTTTGGGGGCTTTTGATCCTTCACGCTCGTGTTTTTTTTTTTGTGGTATTGCATGGTAGTGTGGCAGGATAGTAACCGTACCACTGCAGATTGCGTATGATTAGTTGCAGGTTTACTGGTGGACTGTCTCATTATCTATATCTATTGTTTTCCTAGGATCCACTTCGGACAGATAACCAGTAACCACATGCTTCTTGGGGTAATTGAAGATCTGAAAAACTGCACAATCTCGCGGGTGTCTGAAGAGCGGGTAAGATTTTACTAGTGACCTCTGCCTTAAAATTAACAAATGTGTTTGTGAAGTCAGAAAATTAAATGTAGTAAACCCAGCATCTGTCCTGGAACTGGGTGCCCTTTCATGCTGAACTTGGTAGAGGAGAATATAATTTAAATTAACGTTTCCTTGCTGATGTAATCTATATTTCTCTGCAGGATGTGATGGGGCTGAACATGGCTGGCCTGCAGTTCTTGAAGAGAGAGATCGAGGCTAAAGAAGAAATCTTGTTTTTTGCGGATGCCACGGAGAGGTTTGAGGAGAAAAGGCGGAAAAGGAAAAAGAATGAGAAGCTAATTCTTACTGTTGCTTAGTTCACATTGGACAAGTGGACATTGTTCCGATCCATTCCTAGGATCTAGTATAAACCAATCTCTCAAAGCCACGCCCTAAAGGAAATGGAGAGCTGCGATTGGTTCAGACTGCCTTTCACCATTTTATGCCTAACGTGTTACACATGGAGTGACCTAGTGACTTCACATTTCACCTGTATGACTTGACCATCATTGGGAAACCAACGCGCCTTTAAAATAAACGTTCTTTTATTTTTTTATGTGAAGATCCAAGTAAGTGTTTATGTTAAGAATAAAAGACAGAGGAACAGTTGGTGAGCAGAGAGATGCTCTGAATCAAAAGAAAAGGAAGCGCATTCAATCGCAGTTTGTATCGGATGCACTGAAACAGGACCAGCAAACCCAGAATAACAGAACGAGAAGAGTCTCCAGGCACTCAGTGGATACAATAAACCTGCCTGTGGCTTGAACACGGAGTGCCTGGAGGTTGTTTCTGTTCTTTGTTAGCAGAGATGCTAGTCTGCAGAGCTTACATTCTACCATTTCATTTATTTATTTACCCTCCCTGCTTATGGAGATGCTCTTATTACCTATATTTGGTAATTTCTCTCCCTCCCCTGAGCTAACTGGATAAATTGAGTTTATTAGTTGTAGTTTAAAGGGTCTGTTGCCAGCTCTAACACTTTGTTATAAATGTTGAGCAAAGCGTGTGCGGACGGATCACTGTGGATGGATTCTCTACATTTTCTTTCCATGAACCGATTCTCTTTTATTAGAAAATCCATAATACAGTCTTCCTTTAGATAATAAATGCTGACAGATGGTATTCTCTCTCATTTAGAACAAATGGAAGGATGCATGGTTCCCAATCATTAAGAATATATTATTTTATTGGAATGTAGTGCAGGTTCCTAAAGCCTTGAAAAGAGTAGAGGGTCCTGGTCAGAAGTCTGCAGTCCGCACTGCAATTGAAAAAAGAGAGGTTATAAGTGTGTGTTGGGTAAAACACAAAACAAACCCACTCGGTACATCTTATTGGCTAGCCTGTTGGGTTCAATTGATCGTGTCCTAACTATAAATATGACGTAGTTTGAGCCATTAGTCTGTCACATCCTGTCCCACCCCAAATAGTACATCAATTCGTTGCAGTACTGGGAAAATCCTCGTTCCGGCCCTCCAGCACGCTCCTAAGTCACATTTTATTACATTCAATACGGACAAAACTTGAAAATGATCGAATTGCTCACAATTAAACTTCAGTTTATTTCCAGTAACCAAAACCCGGCCTCAGATTCTAAGTAGTTTTTTTTTAGGGAATTATGAGGCCGTGCCCGTTCCGGAGGAGAGGTCTCTGGCTGTGCCAGTTCAGCTTCACTTCTTGCACTAGTCACTCACACCAGACACCTGTTGGACACACCCTCCATAAAATCACTGGGTCACGTACCTGTCTCTGGCATCTTCCTGGCTCTCAGGAGTTCCAGCCTGGAGCTGGGGGATGTGCTAAGCAGTCGTATCCCTGGCCCCCTTTCATTGTCTGATCCGGTCCCTGTTCTGTTATCATACAGGTTACCTGTTAAGACTGGTGACAATTCGTTAAGGATGTATTGATTTTTAGATTGTTCCCTGCATTGGTACTGCACTACGGTATGTGTCAGAATGGTGCGCTGTGCTGCCAGATTGCTATTTACCCGTTTGGGTGCAGTCCTGCTGGCACACATAGAATCAGTAGTTGTATTGAAGGCTGAAGGTTTTGTTTCTTTAGAAACGTAATCTAGAAAATCAACTTGTGTTAACCTTTTTTCGATCAGTAAAATGTATATTAAAGATTTAGTAACTGACATCACCAGCCACTTGCATTCACGGAATGGAACTTGAGCTTTTATTCCTTAAAGGAAATTAACGGAAAATCTGCCACTCTAACGGCGACTTTTGTTAGAATAGAAAAGGTGCACTCTTGTATCTGTTTGTTAAATGAATATACTGAGAGCAGCGCGATCTAAAACCACAAAAACACAGTGCGGGGCAAAACGCTCAAAGGACGTATACAGGAAAAATGTCAGTTTAATTTCTTTCACAGTTTAAGCAGACTGCTAGGTGCTGAGGGCAGTGGAGATGTGAAATTTTGTTTTGTTACAACTTAAAGTTTTTTTTAATTTTTTTTATTTCTGCATTCAGCAATTCGGAAGCGTCTGAACTGATGCAAATAAAAACAAATAATTGAAACCAATTATTTCAGATCCATTTGTTTTGATAAGGATAACAAATTAGGGAGTTATGTCCTAAACAGGACAAATTTGAGTAAAGGGTTTTTCTTAATTTTGATCTTTTAGCGGATTAATAGCTCCCTAAATTGCTATCATTGCATTAGATTGCTAGAATTAAAGGGACACTATAGGCACCAGGCCACTGACTCAATGAAGGGGTCTGGGTGTAGTGTGTCTGTCCCCTTAACCCTGCAATGTTTATATTTATTTGGTAATTGGTATGTTTATGGCAAGCCAAGGAGATGACACGAAGGCGACCAGTTTCTGGACAATATGTGGAGTTGTGCATTTTTTCTCCTGTCCTTGATTTAATAAGCTTTTTCAATGTTTTAGTAATGTTAGAAAAGCGTACCAAAAGCTTTATCAACAGCCGTCCTTGTTAAAGTCTATGGTAATCATTTGGAAAGCTTCTTAAATCGAGGTCACATGTTAAATCCAGGGAGCCATGTTTTGCCTTAAAGGGGTAGGGTCATGCACAATGCTGTGAGTTGCTAGAAACGCAGCCTTTTCGGCTGTCCCTGCACTGACTGTGTACAGGTAATTTTAAACTAGACCTAGCTTGCTGTTTCAATGGCTGCTCCAAGGGAAGGATATTTGCAGTAACTGGCAGAAACAGGGTCTCCACCTCCGTTTGGACCTCGATACAGTGAGACCACTCAGCCTCCCCCTCGGGTCCTTCCAGGCCAACAGCCATCGCAAACAACTCTATGTCCAGTCTGGTCTCCATTCCTGCTGCCACCTGCAGGAAATAAAGCATATTGCTGGAATTGCTCTACTGCCCAATGTCCTGCTGCTCATTCATTTGAAACTTTAACCTCTAAAAATGTTTTGGGGTGTTTTATGTATCAGTGTGTATCCTGCGAAATCTGCTGACATCATGACATGACCTCATAATGCACAATCACTCAGCAGAGGAGACTAGAGTTTACAGGAGGAGACTATATTTAAAAAAACTACCACAACAAGAGGACATAGTCTTAAATTAGAGGGGCAAAGGTTTAAAAATAATATCAGGAAGTATTACTTTACTGAGAGGGTAGTGGATGCATGGAATAGCCTTCCAGCTGAAGTGGTAGAGGTTAACACAGTAAAGGAGTTTAAGCATGCGTGGGATAGGCATAAGGCTATCCTAACTATAAGATAAGGCCAGGGACTAATGAAAGTATTTAGAAAATTGGGCAGACTAGATGGGCCGCATGGTTCCTATCTGCCGTCACATTCTATGTTTCTAAAAACCATGCTGGGAAAGGTCACTAATGGTGACATGTGCTGTGCTCACAATTTAACAAAGAGGGAGAGAAGGCCTCATATGTCTGTGACAGAGGCTACGTGTTAAGAGAATGGGGTGTATGTCTATGATGGGGGCTGTGTGTGATGGGAGCCAGCTGCATGTCTGCGATGGAGCTGTGTGTGATGGGAGCTAGCTGCATGTCTGCGATGGAGCTGTGTGTGATGGGAGCTAGCTGCATGTCTGCGATGGAGCTGTGTGTGATGGGAGCTAGCTGCATGTCTGCGATGGAGCTGTGTGTGATGGGAGCTAGCTGCATGTCTGCGATGGAGCTGTGTGTGATGGGAGCTAGCTGCATGTCTGCGATGGAGCTGTGTGTGATGGGAGCTAGCTGCATGTCTGCGATGGAGCTGTGTGTGATGGGAGCTAGCTGCATGTCTGCGATGGAGCTGTGTGTGATGGGAGCTAGCTGCATGTCTGCGATGGAGCTGTGTGTGATGGGAGCTAGCTGCATGTCTGCGATGGAGCTGTGTGTGAGCTGTGTGCGATGGAGCTGAGAGAGGACTATGTGAGGGGAATGGGTTATGGGAATATAATACCATTCTGGGGTTTGGGAGATATCTTAATACACATAAGAATGTAGATAGTGTCTACAAACGGTAAGTCCACAGTCGTCCTTAATATCCTTTACCATATTTGTTTTTAGAATCCGTGGATCAAGTAAATGTATTCTTAGAAAAATAGAGGGATCTGCATGCCCCAGCCTGCTTGAGATCGGTGGGAGTTACTCGCTGCTATTTTCAGCTGATATCTTTAAAGGGACATTCCATGCACCATAACCACTACAGGTTATTTTCTATTCTATTCCCGTGTTACTATTCTAAAGCTCTGGGGAAAATGTTAGCACTATCAGAATCTCAGTAATCTTTTTACTGTCTGTGGTGGGATGGAGTGCAGTCAGGTTAGGGGTACTCACCGGGCCGGGGGTGTATGATACTCTCAGGCCACTGCTTGGAGGAGGGGGCTTCACAAGGAACCTGTAAGAAAAACATGGAATTGAAACACGAACAGGGAATTCTCTCTGTAGCCAGCAAGGTATGTCATTACCCTACATCAGTGGTTCCCAACCTTTTTTTACTTGAGTACCCCTTGGCAGTCCGTCTCCATAAATTGTACCCCTCATAATAGCAAAATGTTTGTAATGAACATAGTTGCTGTTATTTTCAATATATATGTTTTTCTCTGCCCCAGGCTCTCCCTGCATTTCCCTCTGCTCCCTGCTCTTCCCTCTGCCCAAGGCTCTCCCTGCTCTTCCCTCTGCCCAAGGCTCTCCCTGCTCTTCCCTCTGCCCAAGGCTCTTCCTGCATGTTGCTCTGCCTTAGGCTCTCCCTGTTTCTCTTCACTTTGAGGCTCTCTGCTCTCCCACTGCCCCCAGGTTCTCCCTGCTACTCTCCCCGCTGCCGGGTTCTCCCTGCTCTCCCCCCACTGCCCCAGGTTCTCCCTGCTCTCCCCACTGCCCCAGGTTCTCCCTGCTTCTCCCCACTGCCCCAGGCTCTTCCTGCTCTCCCCTCTGCCCCAGGCTCCTCCCTCTCTGCCCAGGCTCTCCCCTCTGCCCCAGGCTCTCCCCACTGCCCCAGGCTCTCCTGCTCTCCCCTCTGCCCCAGGCTCTCCCTGCTCTCCCCACTGCCCCAGGCTCTCCCTGCTCTCCCCACTGCCCCAAGCTCTCCCTGCATTTCCCTCTGCCCCAGGCTCTCCCTGCATTTCCCTCTGCCCCAGGCTCTCCCTGCATTTCCCTCTGCCCCAGGCTCTCCCTGCTTATATTCTGCACCAGGCTCTCTCTGCTTATATTCTGCACCAGGCTCTCTCTGCTTATATTCTGCACCAGGCTCTCCCTGCTGTTCCCTCTGCCAAAGGCTCTTCCTGCATGTTGCTCTGCCTTAGGCTCTCCCTGCTTCTCCTTTGCCCTGGCCTCTCCATGCTTCTCTTCTGCCCCAGGCTCTCCCTGCTCTCCCCACTGCCCCAGGCTCTCCTTGCGTTTCCCTCTGCCCCAGGTTCTCTCTGCTTCTCCTCAGCCCCAGGCTCTCCCTGCTCTCCCCACTGCCCTAGTCTCTCTCTGCTCTCCCCACTGCCCCAGGCTCTCCCTGCTTCTCTTCTGCCCTAGGTTCTCCCTGCTCTTTCTGCATGTTGCTCTACCTTAGGCTCTCCCTGCTTCTCTTCTGCCCCAGGTTCTCCCTGCTCTCCCCACTGCCCCAGGCTCTCCTTGCGTTTCCCTCTGCCCCAGGATCTCTCTGCTTCTCCTCAGCCCCAGGCTCTCCAAGCTCTCCCCACTGCCCCAGTCTCTCTCTGCTCTCCCCACTGCCCCAGGCTCTCCCTGCTTCTATTCTGCCCTAGGTTCTCCCTGCTCTCCCCTCTGCCCCAGGCTCTCCCTGCTTTTTCCTCTGTTCCAGGCTCTCCCTGCTTCTCCTCTGCCCCAGGCTCTCCCTGCTTTTTACTCTGCCCCAGTCTCTCTCTGCTCTCCCCTCTGCCCCAGTCTCTCTCTGCTTCTCCTCAGCCCCAGGCTCTCTCTGCTCTCCCCACTGCCCCAGTCTCTCTCTGCTCTCCCCACTGCCCCAGGCTCTCCCTGCTTCTATTCTGCCCTAGGTTCTCCCTGCTCTCCCCTCTGTTCCAGGCTCTCCCTGCTTTTTCCTCTGTTCCAGGCTCTCCCTGCTTCTCCTCTGCCCCAGGCTCTCCCTGCTTTTTACTCTGCCCCAGTCTCTCTCTGCTCTCCCCTCTGCCCCAGTCTCTCTCTGCTTCTCCTCAGCCCCAGGCTCTCTCTGCTCTCCCCACTGCCCCAGTCTCTCTCTGCTCTCCCCACTGCCCCAGGCTCTCCCTGCTTCTATTCTGCCCTAGGTTCTCCCTGCTCTCCCCTCTGTTCCAGGCTCTCCCTGCTTTTTCCTCTGTTCCAGGCTCTCCCTGCTTCTCCTCTGCCCCAGGCTCTCCCTGCTTTTTACTCTGCCCCAGTCTCTCTCTGCTCTCCCCTCTGCCCCAGTCTCTCTCTGCTCTCCCCTCTGCCCCAGGCTCTCCCTGCTTTTTCCTCTGTTCCAGGCTCTCCCTGTTCTTCTCTCTGCCCAAGGCTCTCCTCTCTGGCCCCAGGCTCTCCCTGCTCTTCCCTCTGCCCAAGGCACTTCCTGCATTTTCCTCTGCCTCAAGCTCTCCCTGCTTCTCCTTTTCATATGGAAACACTGACACACATACAGTTGCACTGACACAGATACACATATACAATCACTCTCACACATGCAGATACTTATTAAAGCGGTGACAGATCCACGTTTCGACCTTCTACAAGGTCTTTGTTGCCTCTTTAGATTCATTAAAACTGCTTGCGGTTTGAACACTGCCGCTGCCTGAAGATCCTCTATTGTTCTTTTACCTTACATCATGACCATTATCCTTAATTAAACCGTGAAATCTAGGGATCTGGAAAATTCTCTCTCTCCCATAAGTCAGATTTCCAGTTCACTGCAGTTTGCTGTTTAGTACATAAACCCACAAAGCGCCAAAGCGTGATCTGCCGCTGCCACACTCGTATTACTCCATTAATAAACATACTATAAAAAGGAATAACCGCTCATCTAAATCTGAAAATTAGAGGACACGGCGGCTCCTTGACAGACATGCAGAGTTAGTCACTACAGGAGAACTGGAAGCAGAGCTGGCGGGGAGATTATTTCCACTTCACTTAGAATTCCAGCAATTCTCCCTTTAGTTAATAATGCTGCTGGAATTCCTTATGGAGAGCGAATGCCAAGTCACCGGTAATGCGTCTCAGCAGGGGAGGACTGGCAATGTCCATCATGGCTTTCTCCCCATTATAGGACTTCTGGGGAGCAAATCAGCAGCGGTTTGCCAGTTAGTAAATATAATTTTAACATATTTCCACAACTTTCGGTATATATTGACTCGATAGTCTGCTGTAAATAATCTGGGGCAGCTGGCAAGCGATGGTGTATTGTGTGTGTTTGTGTTAATTAGTGTGTTGTGTTTGTGTTATTTGGTGCATTGTATTTATGGTGTGTTGTTTTTGTTTTATTTGGTGTGTGTTGTGTTATTTGGTGTATTGTGTTTATGGTGTGTTGTGTTTATGGTGTGTTGTGTTTGTGTTATTTGGTGTATTGTGTTTATGGTGTGTTGTGTTTGGTGTATTGTGTGTGTTTGTTATTTGGTGTGTTGTGTTTGTGTTATTTGGTGTATTGTGTTTATGGGGTGTTGTGTTTGGTGTATTGTGTGTGTTTGTTATTTGGTGTGTTGTGTTTGTGTTATTTGGTGTATTGTGTTTATGGTGTATTATGTTCATTTTGTGTTGTTACAATAAGATTTGTACTTTTCCATTAACCCTTTTTTCAGTAGTCATGGAGAATGGCATGAGGGCTCCATGTCCTTTGAGTTGTGACCACTAGGAGGTGCACTTGGACAGCAGTTGTTCTGCAGAGGTGTCTCTGGGACACAGAGCTGTTGCTATTAATGATTGCCAGATCCCTGTTCTGGAGGCAATGATGGGGGGCTGCTGGCATCGTTTACCAGTATTACATGTATATGGATGAGCTGGGTATGAATAATAGTTTCATTTCTTTCATCTCCGATTAGAAATCAAACTTGTCACGATTTCCTTCATCTGGAAAATGCTACGGATGGCCCGAGCGAGAGCGGTCTTACCTCTCATCAAGGAAGGCCAAGAATTAACCCTTCTATGTACAGAGCTGTCCATTCATCAGTTAACATGCTAAAATGAGCCAACTCTTAACCTTTAGCAGGTACCGGGCAACCAGAGAGTTAATATACTAGATGATGCCCTAGGTTTGTGCCCCAGGATGATGCCCTAAGAGGGTGCCCCAGAAAGGATAATACCCCAGTTGGTGCCTCAGGGTTGTCATAGGATCCCAATTCTAAGGGATGTGTGGTAGAGCTGTTACTTCCATTGCTGCCATCATGCGAGAGACCAGGCCTTGTAAGGACTTGGTAAGACGAACATTTGCTCTTTTACACAACGTTCAAACCTTGCAATGACATGGGTGGAAGGGAAACATCTTCAACTTGTTCCATCAAGCAAATGTCAGGGGTTCTGAGGACGTTAGCAATAGATCAGCCATTGTGCTAGAATTCATGTCTTCTTGGGACTTAACTGGTAGAGTGCCAGCCTTAACTGAAACTATCACCCTGGAGCCTTTTAAGAACCTTGGGGGTATAGAGCTATAATTTCAAGTGGTGCCATCTAGATTCCAGACCTTCTAAGGACATCAGTAATTAAGCTACAACTTCAACTTGTACCATTGTACCAGAGTCTTGACGTTGTCAGAATGTGGTTAAATAGATCTTTACTGAGTCCATGTACTAAAAAAAGCAGATATTCCTTTTCAATCACAAACTTAAATTGTCTATTAAACAATATGAGGCCAATAAATATGACCGAGCAGTTTATTTCCTTATCTGGGAGATAATTATATTTTCCTTGTTCTGAAAAGCAATTGAGAAAAACTGTGTACAGATTGCTGCAAACCAATCACTCAATAATGCGTCAATTCTATCTAGGTTTATTTATAAAAGCATATTGGGTCTAATTCAGTCCCTTCTGGTGGTCCATTGTCAGACCATTCCCAGACACACATTGGTAAAAATGAAAGTGTTAAAGGATCGTGGGTAGAAAGTAATGCTTAACACGATGTATATAATTTATAGCCATCATATTCCATTTCTGGGTGTGAACCTCAATGTGTCAGAACTATTCGAAACCTTTAGCAAAACTGCCTTCAGATTATATCTCTAGTCAGCAAACTGGAATGAGACTGACCATTCCGCACAGAATTTATTAATCTCTTAGGATTTCTCTGTTCAGACTTTCTCATCATTCCGTCCACTCCTGCCTGTAATGGTAGAATTTCTTAGATATTTGTGAGGAGCATTCCCAGGGTCTTTGATGAGCCAAAATCATTTGTCTTTGCAAAATGTGAATGTTCTCTGTTGTGGTAAATACTACCAGCAACTCCCAGGAGAGATGGATAACTAGAAACTCCAAGTAAATATTGTCTGTAGAAAGGCCTTACAGAGAATCCTCCATTTGTAAGCCACTGACAGAAATGATTGTAACCCTGTAACACTAACTCCACGAGTGCTCTAAGGGGATAGTGATGGAGTCTGTAACTCCCTATCAGGATACAGGGCCCTACCACAAATGTTTTACCCTTAATAATTGAAGACTAGGAAAAAGTCAGATAATCACGCTCGAAAATCAGAAGTTCATGGCGAAACATCAGCTGGTGAGCCAGGCTATAGCAAGTCATAGAATATAACTCTTTGTTACACATTCCATGTTGATGCCAAAACCCAATACAGAAGACAAATTGTTTCTGATGCCTCAAAATGAAGCTGAAGAATTTGGTCCTAGGACCTGTATTCAATAATCCAAAACAGATTTCTTCCTTGATCTTCCAAACCGCCCAATCTTTCATCTGAAGCTTCTCTCTGTCAGTTCACAGTCTTGGAGAGAAGGCAAGTGATGAGTGAACCTAGACTTGGCTTCACAACTTACTAATATCTTCCTGAAATTTACTAATATCGATCATAGGGATTCGGAGTTGAGTGTCCCCCTAATGGTTTCGGATTTCTTTTAAAATGCCTTTACCAATTGGTACTTCTTAACATTTGATTTACTGCTTTTATTATATCTTCGTTTCTGAATCATTTTATGCAATGTTTCCATTAAGTACAAAAACCTATCTATCCACTAAGCGACAGTGTAAGGTGTGATCTGATTTGAGCCTGTGGTGACAATAGAGCTGTGTGTGCCGGCAATGCCTATGAAGACAAGAGGGCTGTATGTTCGTGCAGTGCCTGTGGAGACAGGAGCCTGTATGTTTGTGCAGTGCCTGTGGAGACAAGAGGGCTGTATATTTGTGCAGGGCCTGTGGAGACAGTAGCTGTATGTTAGTGCAGTGCCTGTGGAGACAGGAGGGCTGTATGTTTGTGCAGTGCCTGAGGAGACAGGAAGGCTGTATGTTCGGGCAGTGCCTACAAAGACAGGTGGGCTGTATGTTCGTGCAGTGCCTATGAAGACAGGTGGGCTGTATGTTCGGGCAGTGCGTACGAAGACAGGTGGGCTGTATGTTCGGCCAGTGCCTATGAGGACAGGTGGGGTGTATGTTTGTGCATTGCCTGTGGAGACAGGAGGCTGTATGTTCTTGCCTTGCCTGTGGAGACAGGTGGGCTGTATGTTTGTGCCTTGCATGTGGAGACAGGAGGGCTGTATGTTCATGCCTTGCCTGTGTGGACAGGTGGGCTGTATGTTCGTGCAGTGCCTGTGGAGACAGGAAGGCTGTATGTTTGTGCAGTGCCTGTGGAGACAGGAGGGCTGTATGTTCGTGCCTTGCCTGTGGAGACAGGAGGGCTGTATGTTCGTGCAGTGCCTGTGGAGACAGGAGGGCTGTATGTTTGTGCAGTGCATGTGGAGACAGGTGGGCTGTATGTTTGTGCAGTTCCTATGAGGACAGGTGGGCTGTATGTTTGTGCATTGCCTGTGGAGACAGGAGGGCTGTATGTTCGTGCCTTGCCTGTGGAGACAGGAGGGCTGTATGTTTGTGCAGTGCCTGTAGAGACAGGAATGCTGTATGTTTGTGCAGTGCCTGTGGAGACAGGAGGACTGTATGTTTGTGCCTTGCCTGTGGAGACAGGAGGGCTGTATGTTTGTGCAGTGCCTGTGGAGACAGGAAGGCTGTATGTTTGTGCAGTGCCTGTGGAGACAGGAGGACTGTATGTTCGTGCAGTGCCCATGGTAACAGGAGGACTGTTTTTCTTCACCTTCTCTCTAAATGCTTTTTCTACCCATGGACAGTTGTTTTTTTCTGGCATTGCGGTTGCTGTAGAGTGTAGATGTTTTGATACATGTAGATACTGTCCTTAAAGTAGAGTTTGTGCAATGTTCAATAGTAAATTGATCAACTGTCGGGATATAGAGAATAGATTCCTTGATAGATAAAATTAAATAAAAACATGTTTGAACTGAACCATTTAAGATTACATTGGGGCCGAAGAAATGCCAAAGTGGATTGTAAATGTGCATACAATGTAAGTTGGGCTATTTTCATTACAGCTCCTCATGGACCCTGACATTAAATGCTTCCTAGCATGAAACCCATAGGGTGTTAATGAAACTTTGCTTGTTTATGTTATCATGCTTTTTTTCACACAGAACAATAAAGTTTTTGTATTAAAAGAGACACTTATATGAGGTCACCTGCTTGCACCCTAGTGGTGCATAGAATTGTTAAAAATAGGGATGTATACAACAAAACAATGGGCAAAAAATAGGAATGTATACAACAAAACAATGGGCAAAAAATAGGAATGTATACAACAAAACAATGGGGAAATTACCTGCAGAATTCTACACCGATGTTCTTTAATGTGACCGACATGGAGTAAGTGTAGCCCTCTCGCACAATGCCAAACTGGACTGCTGAGGGAAAAAGATGAAAGCCTCTTGGGATTCGCTTCGTACCCCTGCTTCTCGGGGGTGACATAGACATGTTTGTATTGCACCGTACTGGATCTTCAGCTGCTACAAACTATCAAGAGATAGGACCACGAGATGAAGACTTGTCAGCACGTAGCAACAATATAAATGCATATACAAAAACCTTCCATGTCTGAATTCCTACATACAAAGCTCTCGCTATTGTACTGCCAGGTCATGAAGTCATCCTACCTTTCTGTTGGGAACGGATGCTGGTTTGGAGATAAGGATTGATTTTGGCAATCTTACTTTCTCTCTCCTGGGTTGCCCTGTTACGTCTATATTCAGACTACGGGCCAGAGGCTGATAATATTTTGGTGGAATCATCGCCGGCCAACTGACTTCTGTTTCAGCCTCGTCTTGGACTGCAGAAATAAAAAAAAAAAAAAAATTGATAATTCATTGGTTTGAATTCAGAACATGATAAAATTTTCTTAGTAGGCTAATTGTTGTACATGGTCTTGTGAAAGTGTGAGATTTCAGCATGTCTTTATAACAGAAGTTCAGAAAGAAAAGAATGTTCTTGGACGATTTAGGAAGAAGACATTCGGTGTCCATATCATACTTAGCTCTTTCCCCCAACCGGTCGCCAAACATTGTTACATACTTTTATTGTTAATTCACTTTGCACTGCATTATGGTTGCTAAATAAGGCACTCCCAATGGTACAGTTATACTTATTATTGTGCACTTTCTTAAAATGATTTATGTTTCATTAGTATATTCCCCCTTTTTGTTTGTTTTTTGATATTATTTTTGTTTGGTTATATTATTATATTGAAAACACTGTTCTATAATAATAGATTGAACAATGGCTATGTAAAGGTGAAACCCACTTCATGTATTGCTCTCTTTGGAGTTTGCCATTTAGGAATGGCCGATATCTGCTGGGTTACGCAGAGTGGACATGCCCAGTGCTCTCGTAAGATTGTTGAAAGTCTTTGTGTCTTTGATGTAAAACAGCCTAATCAGCTCTGTTGAGTTTTCTCCATCGCAGTGGGTGACATTACACAAACATCATTATAAACACTGTCAGTCAGCCACCCAGGATGTCCCCAGCTTCCTGAACTACCTCCAACAGGCTGAGACATCTAACAAAATGGCACCTCTCACATTCATGCAGACAGGAAAAGAGGAGTTCCTTATAAAACACACAAACATGTATTACTAACCCTATAATGTTAAAACCATCATCTAGCACCCCTGGTCCCCTCTTGCCTCGCTAAATATAGTAAAATAGTACTTGTATTTAAGCCTGCAGCTGCTGCCCCTGTCCCTGATCTGCTTGGCTGACATCATTAGAAGTAGTGGTCTGATCCAATCACAATGCTTCCCCATAGGATTGGCTCAGACTGTCAAGGAGGCAGATCAGGGGCAAAGCCAGCACAAGTCAAACACAGCCCTGGCCAATCAGCACCTCCTCATAGAGATGCATTGAATCAATTCATCATTATGAGGAAAGTTCAGTGTCTGCTTGCAGATGGTGGATACACTGAATGTCAGTCACACTGTGGAGCACTGCCCCAGGAAGCCTAGCAGCCATCTGAGGAGTGGCCAGTGAAGGTATCTCTAGGCTGTAATGTAAACGCTGCATTATCTCTGAAACAAACAGTGTTTACTGCAAAAAGCCTGAATGGAATGATTCTCCTCTCCAGAATACAATAAGCTGTAGTTGTTCTAGTGACTATAGTATCATTTTAATTAATTAGGGATAATTCAGTGCTATATATATAAAATAAACTTTACTTTTTCTCATTAGAAATCACTTCTAATTGAAGTGTGCCTTGACACAGGCTGCGTAATACTAATTAATTGTACTAAAACCTCATATTGAAGGGATTATGAGCTGGAACCTTTAACATTGTAATATAAACATGAATGCTTTGTCTCCCACCTGGGTATAGAGTAATTTTGTTATCGGGTGCCATGTCTATTCCGCAGTCTGCCATGCGATGTGGAGTAACAGTGTCTCTAGATTCGGTTTGTCTTGAATCATTATCCCCCTCACTTCCTAAAAAACACAACAGGTATCGGGAAGGTCTATTCACTAAACAGCAACAGACAGTAGCTTGCCAAATGTGGCTTCTTAAACTAATGGTTTGATGTGTATAATGCAACCAAAATGTAGTTCAATCCATTAACTAATTTCATCCAATTTCTCTGATACATCCAATGAGAATCACACCCAGAATTGTAAGTACCCTGTCCCCCCCTTGGGAATCATGTATTCCTTCCCTGGACAGTATCCTATTCTACACTGTCCAATCTCCACCATACCGATGTTCTAATAAACCCTCTATGAACAGTATCCTATTCTACCCTATCCAATCTCCACCATACCGATGTTCTAATAAACCCACCCTGGACAGTTTCCTATTCTACACTATCCAATCTCCACCATACCAATGTTCTAATAAACCCTCCATGGACAGCTTCCTATTCTACATTATCCAATCTCCCCCATATCGATGTTCTAATAAACCCACTCTGGACAGTATCCTATTCTACACTATCCAATCTCCACCATACCGATGTTCTAATAAACCCTCCCTGGACAGCTTCCTATTCTACATTATCCGATCTCCCCCATATCGATGTTCTAATAAACCCACCCTGGACAGTATCCTATTCTACACTATCCAATCTCCACCATACCGATGTTCTAATAAACCCTCCCTGGACAGCTTCCTATTCTACATTATCCATTCTCCACCATCCAATCTCCCCCATATCGATGTTCTAATAAACCCACCCTGGACAGTATCCTATTCTACACTATCCAATCTCCACCATACCGATGTTCTAATAAACCCACCCTGGAAAGTATCCTATTCTACATTATCCAATCTCCACCATCCAATCTCCACCATACCGATGTTCTAATAAACCCTCCATGGACAGTATCCTATTCTACACTGTCCAATCTCCACCATACCGATGTTCTAATAAACCCTCTATGGACAGTATCCTATTCTACCCTATCCAATCTCCACCATACCAATGTTCTAATAAACCCTCCCTGGACAGCTTCCTATTCTACATTATCCAATCTCCACCATCCAATCTTCCCCATATCGATGTTCTAATAAACGCACCCTGGACAGTATCCTATTCTACACTATCCAATCTCCACCATACCGATGTTCTAATAAACCCTCCCTGGACAGTATCCTATTCTACATTATCCAATCTCCACCATCCAATCTCCACCATATCGATGTTCTAATAAACGCACCCTAGACAGTATCCTATTCTACACTATCCAATCTCCACCATACCGATTTTCTAATAAACCCTCCCTGGACAGAATCCTATTCTACACTATCCAATCTCCACCATACCGATGTTCTAATAAACCCTCCATGGACAGTATCCTATTCTACACTATCCAATCTCCACCATACCGATGTTCTAATAAACCCACCCTGGACAGTATCCTATTCTAAACTATCCAATCTCCACCATACCGATGTTCTAATAAACCCTCCCTGGACAGTATCCTATTCTACACTATCCAATCTCCACCATACCGATGTTCTAATAAACCCACCCTGGACAGTATCCTATTCTACACTATCCAATCTCCACCATACCGATGTTCTAATAAACCCTCCATGGACAGTATCCTATTCTACACTATCCAATCTCCACCATACCGATGTTCTAATAAACCCACCCTGGACAGTTTCCTATTCTACACTATCCAATCTCCACCATACCGATGTTCTAATAAACCCACCCTGGACAGTATCCTATTCTACACTGTCCAATCTTCACCATACCGATGTTCTAATAAACCCTCCATGGACAGTATCCTATTCTACACTATCCAATCTCCACCATACCGATGTTCTAATAAACCCTCCCTGGACAGTATCCTATTCTACACTATCCAATCTCCACCATACCGATGTTCTAATAAACCCTCCCTGAACAGTATCCTATTCTACACTATCCAATCTCCACCATACCGATGTTCTAATAGGCCCTCCCTGACAGTATCCTATTCTACACTATCCAATCTCCACCATACCGATGTTCTAATAAGCCCTCCATGGACAGTATCCTATTCTACACTATCCAATCTCCACCATACCGATATTCTAATAAACCCACCCTGGACAGTATCCTATTCTAAACTATCCAATCTCCACCATACCGATGTTCTAATAAACCCTCCCTGGACAGTATCCTATTCTACACTATCCAATCTCCACCATACCGATGTTCTAATAAGCCCTCCCTGGACAGTATCCTATTCTACACTATCCAATCTCCACCATACCGATGTTCTAATAAGCCCTCCCTGGACAGTATCCTATTCTACACTATCCAATCTCCACCATACCGATGTTCTAATAAACCCTCCCTGGACAGTATCCTATTCTAAACTATCCAATCTCCACCATACCGATGTTCTAATAAACCCACCCTGGACAGTATCCTATTCTACACTATCCAATCTCCACCATACCGATGTTCTAATAAACCCTCCATGGACAGTATCCTATTCTACACTATCCAATCTCCACCATACCGATATTCTAATAAACCCACCCTGGACAGTATCCTATTCTAAACTATCCAATCTCCACCATACCGATGTTCTAATAAACCCTCCCTGGACAGTATCCTATTCTACACTATCCAATCTCCACCATACCGATGTTCTAATAAGCCCTCCCTGGACAGTATCCTATTCTAAACTATCCAATCTCCACCATACCGATGTTCTAATAAGCCCATTCACACAAAATGAACAATGAAAATGTCAACTCATCCACTTAGACTAGAATGATGGAGATTTAACTTAGAGAAGCAAAAAATGTTCAAACAATGGAATTTATTGCCAGATGCAATAGAAAGTGGGTTATATGTGTTTTACCAGAATAACTCATTAACAAACATATGGCTAATAATAGCTCAATGTTTCTGGGTGAAATCTGAGAAATATAAATTTTTGACGAATTTCCCCCCATTTTAAGACACAGATGGAGTATGCAGCCAGGTTTTCCCCCCTTTTCTTTTGGGTGTGAAGGTCTCAGCTCGATGACAATGTTACAATGTAAGCAGATACCTGCTCCAGGATTCTTGTCCGGTTCAGCCAATGGTTCTTCTGTCTTTTTCTTTTCCCTTATGAATGGTGGCAGCTGTTTAGAGAGATGTTCTGTATCTGGAACCTGTACAAATCAACCGGAATAGGACAGATTGAAGTTACAAAACCCGGGGCTTAATCATTCAACTCCTAGGTACCAAATCCTTAAAGGGACCTTACATTTTCCAGTACGGCTATTTTGACCTTGGATTTGAAATTCCCTTTAAATTCTCACTTTAGTCAATAATCCTGTATGTGTTAAAACAATTTGTTTATCTTTCCATATTCCAGTAGGACCTTCTGTTTCAGGGCACGTGGCTGTATGCTGGCAGGGTTTGATTTACTATTATACAAACAAGAAGTCTCTGTGAAAGCAGGGGTTAATCCACTAAACAGTGAATCTACCATCATAATCTCGTAAAAGATAATCCCACTTTGTGCTTTAGCTTGTGGGAGGAAATAGAAAGGGTTAAATAATAGTCTGGAATAACAGAATTTACAGAAAGTGTATTTAATACACACTCCTCCCGGCCAGGGTTTTACCAGTATTTGTGAGTATATATCGTACCTGTGTTTGGAGAAAGGCAACCCCCAATTCAGACTGAAAATAGGGTGGGATATCCCGGTTCCTTAAAGCCATGAGACTCTCTTTGTGCCCCAGGATTTCTTGCCTGTGAACATGGTAAAATAATTATTTTATGATAAAGTGAACAAAACTAAGCAATGAAATATGTCAAATACAGTTAGTGAATTAAAGTAGTTTTTCTCACAGCTCATTGTATTATTACAGCTTATTGTATTATTACAGCTAAGTGTGTTATTACAGCTCATTGTATTATTACAGCTAAGTGTGTTATTACAGCTTGTATTATTATAGCTCATTGTATTATTACAGCTCAGTGTGTTATTACAGCTTATTATATTATTACAGCTTATTGTATTATTACAGCTTGTATTATTATAGCTCATTGTATTATTGCAGCTCATTGTATTATTACAGCTTATTGTATTATTACAGCTAAGTGTGTTATTACAGCTTGTATTATTATAGCTCATTGTATTATTACAGCTCAGTGTGTTATTACAGCTTATTATATTATTACAGCTCATTGTATTATTACAGCTTGTATTATTATAGCTCATTGTATTATTGCAGCTAATTGTATTATTACAGCTTATTGTATTATTACAGATAATGGTATTATTACAGCTAAGTGTGTTATTACAGCTTGTATTATTATAGCTCATTGTATTATTACATCTAAGTGTGTTATTACAGCTTATTGTATTATTACAGCTCATTGTATTATTACAGCTCTATATAATATTACAGCTCAGTGTATTATCATCTCAATGTATTATTACAGCTTATTGTATTATTACAGCTCTATGTAATATTACAGCTCAGTGTATTATCATCTCAATGTATTATTACAGCTTATTGTATTATTACAGCTCTATGTAATATTACAGCTCAGTGTATTATCAGCTCATTGTAATATTACAGCTCATTGTATTATTGCAGCTTAGTGTATTATTACAGCTCGTTGAATTATTACAGCTCAGTGCATTATTACAGCGCATTGTAATTGTAGCGGAGTAGTAGGGGTTAATTCATGGTATCTCCACTGGTAGTCAGGAGAAAGCAGGTAAAACACAGGTAGCGTAATAACAATCTCTTTCTCCCAAGAACTAGACGACACATAGGTCAACTGAGCTTTTATTCACAGGTTACAGTATTTATGCAGCTCCCCATGCAAGGGGTTTACCAACTGGTATTACAGGGGTTTTAATCAAGGGGACTGTGTGGGAAACTGACCCTGCAAGGTCTTTTCCCATCAGGCCATGCTGTACAGGAGAGATAATGGTGTAAGAATGTACAGTAAAATATACCATTATACATTAAAATCCATAACTTGTAAAATAGTGAGCGGAATTAGTCGAATGGGATCTGAGCGCACCGTCTGGTGAATTACTGCTAAGATCCCTGCAGAAATAACCCAACGCCATGCGAAATACACTTTAGGTGAACAGACATTGTACTTGGAAAATACACGAAAAGCTTTAATCTACCGAAATAATTATTTACACGAACGGCCTGGAAATCCAGCTGTGTCTGGTAAGTCGAGTAGCCGATTTTAGTTCCAGGCACTCGACAACCAAACACTGCTGTACTTTCGTGAACAAAGATGGCCGCCGCCACGTTTCGGTATACAAACGGCGGCCACCCACGAAATCCATTAATAAACTGGAGATACATTGATGCAGTAGTTAATGGGAGACACACGATCCCCGTTGTGTAGTCTCCCATTCGGCAGTTGGTTCGTTTCATGAACAGTGTTTGAAAATCACTGTTCGTGGAACTTTAAGCGGAACGCTGGCGGCATTCGTATGCTGCAAGCACACGAATGCCCTATACATTTACATGTAATAAAAGGGAAAATAAACGAAAAATGAAACATTTTACCCACATACATTTCTTAAGGGGCTGGTTTTACCACAGTAATATTACAGCTCAGTACATTATTACAGCTTAGTGTATTACAAATTATTATATTATTACAGCTCTTTGTAATATTGCAACTGAATGTATTATTACAGCTCGTAATATTACAGCTCACTATATTATTACAACTTAGTGTACTATTACTCCGTAATACAGCTCAGTGTATTATAACAGCTTATTGTAACATTGCCATTATTTATCTCTCCCCGGTACCCCTCTCCTCTTCCTTGACCACTTTGCTGCCTGGCTAACCTACTTCCCCTCTCCTCTAACATACCATCCCTAATTCTCGAGAACTTCAATGTTCCCATTAACCATCCCCTGACCTCAGCAGCCTCTAAACTACTTTCAATTACTTCCTCCCTCGGGCTATTACAGTGGGCTAATTCTCCAACCCCTGTAACTGGCAATATGTCACGTATTCATCCGCTTATAAAAATGTGGTTAATGACATTTACTGTCCACACAGGAAAAGTTGTGCCGAGCAGCAACCAAATCCACAGAAGGGTTAATGCTGAGCAGCAATTATGCAAATGAGAACCTGGTAACTGCCTTTGGGGTCAAAGGCCGGTTACAGCCTATCAGATCTAGGGGAGGGGTATTTAGGCCCAGTTCTCATCCTGCTCAGTGCCCTGTTGTGGTTGTCCGAAAGCGCATTATTGATTCTGGTAATTCTGGTTATTTGACTTTGGCATTGTTTTTGACTTCCCTGTTTTCTGGCATCCCGGACTCCTGGCTTTTCCTTATCGTTGTGTCTCTTTCTGTTTCCCTTGACCTCGGCTATTCCTGACTATTCTTTGGTACGTTAGTCCGGCCATTCTAAGGTCCGGTATACGTTACCTATCAGTCCTCTGTGTTATACAATTCTACGTGCTGGATCATTCTGTAATCCTGACACAATACCCTCGACCTCATTTTCTCTTATGCATGTACAGTGTCTAATATCTCCAACACTCCGTTTCACCTCTTATCATTTGTTCTTGAATACCCCCTCACCCAACAACCTCAGCTTAACCCCCCTCAACTCAGGAGGAACCTTAATTCTATTGAGCTCCAGCAGCTGTCAGCCGATATTGATTCACAACTGCTATCCATCCCGTCTCTCTCCTGTCCCTCACTGGCCATCTCCACATATATCACTACCCTTACCTGTGCCATGAACGCTGCAGCCCCACTTCAAATATGCACCTTGAAGAGAACACGCCCCCAACCGTGGCATACTAAATCAACACGCTACCTGCAAAGTTGCTTCAGTTGTGCTGAATGCTGCTGGAGGAAGTCTCGCACCCAGGCAGACTATCTCTGTGACGAATTGCACTTCGCCACTGGGTTTTGGAGAGGCCTGCTTGCCAGCCTCTTGCCCTGTGACTATGGCCCCTGGGGTGTCTTGCTATTTTTAAAACTCTATTTGTGCATATTGGATTTTAAAGCACTGTTTCTGCCCCTTTAAATATTATTGGAAAAGATTTGCACTTTCGAAGTGGCACTTCGGATACAGCTGAAGTAGTCAAAGTGACCGCCATTCGAAGACGTGGAGGCGGCCATTTTAATTCAGTCGAACGCGTTCAGCGGTGTTTGGTCGTTGAGGTCAAGGAACTCAAATCGGACACGCGACGGCATGAACACTGCTGAACTTTACCTTCTCCAGAACTTCGTCTGGAGTCGAACAGTGTTCGACAATTCAAACGCCATTTTAACTTTGACTATTTGCACGAACGGCCCCGTTCGTGAATTTGAACAGAACTTAGTATGGAATATAGACCATACTATCTGGGTGATTTTTGGATATGTTGTTCGCCCAGATCAGAGCTATCCAGGTATGTATAATTTATGGGGATATGTTTGAGTTTTGGGCTGTTTCTGAACTTTGTGTAAAAATTTATATTTTCTGCCTGTGGATAATTAAGTTATTCCATTAGCTATCTTAATTATATCACAGGCAGAGGGAAGGGCTCGCTGACTGTATGTGAGAGTGTTACTTTGTTAATTATTGTTCCTATTGGTTTGTGTCCCTTTTGTCCCTGTGTTTCATCAGGTCCAGGGGGTGTGCCTCTGGCCTGAAAATAGGTATAAAAGAAATGCCTTTGTGCTCAATAAACCAGCCTCGTCTCGTGTTGTAGGGAACAGCTATAACTGCTATATCACTGCTAGCTCTTGTAAGAGCTCTCTTCAGCTATACAGATATACTCTCCTGATGGAGAGGTCCTTCCCACAGCTATACTCTCCTGGAGGAGAGGTCCTTCCCACAGCTATACTCTCCTGGAGGAGAGGTCCTTCCCAAAGCTATAACCTCCTGGAGGAGAGGTCCTTCCCACAGCTATACCCTCCTGGAGGAGAGGTCCTTCCCACAGCTACACTATGTTGGAGGAGAGGTCCTTCCCACAGCTATACCCTCCTGCAGGAGAGGTCCTTCCCACACGTTCCTGGGTCCAGAGGTTGGACCAGGGTGGGAAGGAGACGGCGAGACCAAGCTACGGAGGTTCGTGGAGTCTGCGGTGGCTATGGTGTCCGGTGCGGTGCTGATGGTCCTTGGTAAGCGCTAGGAGCATCGATTTGACAGACGGTCCGTCACAATCTCCATTATAGATTCATATTGTGTTCATACAACGCAGCCCCTGCCCTCACCAAACAGTCATACTTTTCCTCTCTTTTTAGTTTTTTTAGTTCATGCTCTTGCAATCCCAGGTGTCTCTTTGCACCTTTCATTCTCTTCTTTGCCCTGCTGTGGCCAACCCTCAAACTAACCTTATGGCCGATAGCTTTGCATGCTACTTTGATGACAAGACTGAACAGCTAAGGAAAGAATTCTCCCCACCCTGCCTTTCTCTTTCTCAACCACATGTAGATCATGCCTTTCCTATGCATCAGACTTTTTCCTGAACAAGAGGTGGCTGCGCTTCTCTTTTCCTCTTGCCCCACCACTTGCCTGATTGATTCTGTCCCCTCTCCCCTTATCAGATCTCTTGTGCTTTCCTTAATACACATCTTCAGCTGCTCTCTCTCTCTTCTGGCATTGTCCTTGCTGACCTTGAACATGCCCCTGTAACACATCTCTCGACCCGTCCTCCCCCTCTAACCATCGTCCCATATCCCTGCTCCCTTTTTCCTCAAAGCTTCTGGGAAAGACTTGTCTTTACCCATATGTCTCACTTCCTCAATTCCAACTCTCTCCTTGACCCTTTTCAATCTGGCTTCCACCCCCTCCACTCTACTGAGACTGCTCTTATCAAAGTTACTAACGACCTAATCGCAGCTAAATCCAAAGGCCACTACTTCATACTAATTCTTCTTGACCTCTCTACTGCCTTTGACACCGCTGATCCTTCTTCAAACTCTTCAATCACTCGGTCTCTGTGACACTGTCCTATCTTGGTTTTCCTCCTATCTCTCCCAACACTCATTCAGTGTCTCCTTTTCTAATGATACCTCCTCCCTTTGTCCTGTCTCGGTTGGAGTCCCCCAAGGCTCTGTCCTTGGTCCCCTTTTATTTTCTCTTTATGCTGCCTGTGGCAGACTGCCGTCACTGAATACCATGCCCACTGCTCGTTTGGGTGTTTTCCCCTGTGAATTGTACGTTTCCCCATGTATTTCTATGTGTTTCGTGTAATATGCCCTGTTGACCATTCGGGAGCGCTTATGCGAATGGAACCTGTTCGTCTCCCGAACGCGGACCACCCCGGTACCCCATTAGAATGTTCACACCAATCAATCAGAACGTTCGCACCGGCATCATAAGTGTGAAACCAAAAGGAAAGTAATTAATGAGTGCTCCCCTGGGTGGCAGCCATTCGTATAGGTGAACGCCACCCAGGGGGAGCATTCGTATCCCGAAAAGAGACGCTTCCCTTGCGGGGTCTCTGAGGTTGGTGGGGATACTATTAGGGTACTGGCACTTCGGATTGCCCTATCTGCAAATAACGGAGCTATAATCACTGACTTCCTCTCCCTGGGAGCTGTGAGGCCAGGCTCGTAGTTGCCCAAGAAATGCTCTCCTCGGGGCTGCCTAAGTGGAGATAGCCACTGGAGAGAGGCGCAAGCCCCAGCGGAGACCCTGGAGCTATGAGTTGGCTTCACAGCCGCAGAGCTGCCTCTTTAGGAAAGCTTATGGCCTCCCAGAGTAACCTCTACCTTACATACCCGTCTCTTGCTCTCTCTTAAAGGGCAGCACTCTACTCTCTCCTCCAGCTCTGCTTCACTCCCACCCTATTTGATTGCTATTTCCTGACCTATTGTGTTTTTATACCCCACCTCGTATAGACTGTAAGCTCGTTTGAGCAGGGTCCTCTTCAACCTAACGTTCCTGTAAGTTTACTTGTAATTGTCCGATTTATAGTTAAATACCCACTCTTATAATATTGTAAAGCGCTACGGAATCTGTTGGCGCTATATAAATGGCAATAATAATAACTAGAGCTTATTGTATTATTAAAGCTCATTGTATTATTACAGCTAATTGTATTACAGCTTATTGTAGTATTAAAGCTCAGTGTATTATTACAGCTCATTGTATTACAGCTTATTGTAGTATTAAAGCTCAGTGTATTATTACAGCTCATTGTATTACAGCTTATTGTAGTATTAAAGCTCATTGTATTATTACAGCTCATTGTATTACAGCTTATTGTAGTATTAAAGCTCAGTGTATTATTACAGCTCATTGTATTACAGCTTATTGTAGTATTAAAGCTCATTGTATTATTACAGCTCATTGTATTACAGCTTATTGTAGTATTAAAGCTCAGTGTATTATTACAGCTCATTGTATTACAGCTTATTGTAGTATTAAAGCTCAGTGTATTATTACTACAGCTTTATGTATTATTTGTCAGAACTTTTATTGTAAAACACAATTTGTACATTTATTGCAATACATCAATGAAAAATAATTGTATATAATGAGTGCGTTCCTGACATTACCCAGATCCTCTGATCTCAGTTTAGGATATTAAAGGGACACTATAGTTACCAGAACAACTACAGCTTATTGTATTTGTTCTGCTGAGTATAATAATTCCCTTCAGGCTTTTTTCTGTAAACACTGTTTTGCTTTGTTTCAGTTCAACTGCAGTGTTTACATTACAGCCTAGGGATACCTCCACTGGCCCCTCCTCAGATGGCTACTAGAGGTGCTTCCTGGGGCAGTGCTGCACAGTGTGAATTGATATTCAGTGTCTCCACCCTCTGCATGCAGACACTGAGCTTTCCTCATAGAGATGCATTGATTCAATACATCTCTATGAGGAGATGCTGATTGGCCAGTGCTGTGTTTGACTTGTGCTGGCTTTGCCCCTGATCTGCCTCCTTGACAGTCTGAGCCAATCCTATGGGGAAGCATTGTGATTGGCTCAGGTCACCACTTCTGATGAGGTCACCCAAGAAGGCAGATCAGAGTAAGAGCCAGTAGCAGCAGACTGGAATAAAGGTAAGATTTTACTATAAATAGGGGGACAAGGTGGAAGGGGGGCTTGATGGTGTTTTTAACAGTGTCGGGTCAGGAATACACGTTTGTGTGCCTGACCCTGTAGTGTTCCTTTAAGTGTATAGACAGACAACAGATAACTGTGCAAAAATATACACAACACAAAATGATTGGCTGTAAGAGGCCAAAGCAGGATTTAGCAGAACCGGATTGCTGCTCCACCAAACTGCGGTACACCAGAATGTAGCCCCATGTAACAAAAGCACAGCTTAGTGGAAATGGGCCTTGACAGAGCTAGGAGGCGGGCATAGACGAAAGCTATGTAGGGATTGGTCGTTAGGGGGTGAGGGGCTGGGCTATATAAATAGGCAGCCATCTTAACAATAATCTGTCACAGCGGCAGGATAGGGAGCTGAAGGATAGGAAATAGGCTCCCCATTAGGATGGTTATGGAAATGGTTAATATGGTTCTTGGTAAGTTTGGTAGGTTTCGAGCTTGTCGATGGCTAAGAACCTGGTGGGGTTGGGGTACCCAGGTATACCCCTACCATGGTTAATTAAAATGTTGCCACTTAAGTTAGAGTCCGTTTGGGCTACGTTAGAATTTGGTAATCACACAGTAACTCGTGTAGGTGTGATTTATAGGCCACCAGGACAAATTGAAGAGTTAGATAATCTACTAGTTGAGGAAATAGCTAAAATGACAATGAAGGGGGAAGTTATCATCATGGGTGACTTTAATCTTCCTGATGTAAATTGGAAAAAAAATTAGCTACTTGTGCCAGGAGCACACATATTCTAAACTCCCTACTGGGATTGTCTCTAAAACAAGTTGTTGAGGAGCCAACTCGTAAAGAGGCCATACTAGATTTAGTGTTAACAAATGGAGATTTGGTATCAGATGTTACTGTAGGTGAAAGTTTAGGATCCAGTGATCATCAGTCAGTGTGGTTTAATATAAGAACAGTGACTGAGTCACACCACACAAAAACAAAAGTTTTAGACTTTAGAAAAACAGACTTTTCTAAAATTAGAATATGGGTAGAGGAGTCATTATCAGACTGGAGCAATTTAAATGGAGTCCAAGAGAAATGGGTTTATTTAAAAGTTGCACTATTGAAGGCAACAGAAAATTGCATTAGGCTTGTCAGTAAAAGCAAAAAATTCAAGAAACCACTGTGGTACTCTGCAGATGTGGCCAAAATAGTTAAAAACAAAAAGCATTTAGGAATTATAAAAAAAACCCAGAGTGAGGAAGACAAATGATCTATAAGATTAGGCAGAAAGAGGCTAAGCAAGTTATAAGAGCTTCCAAATCACACACAGAAGAGAAAATAGCACAGTCAGTAAAAAGGGGGGATAAAAATTTTTTTAGATATATAAATGAGAAAAGAAAAGTAAAACAAGGATTAGTTAGATTAAAAACAAAAGAAGGAAGGTATGTAGAAGAGGATAAAGGTCTAGCTGACTGCCTCAATGAATATTTTTGTTCGGTATTTACAGATGAAAATGAAGGAAAGGGACCACAGTTGAGAAAAAGGATAAATGAGTCATTTATTACACGTGAGTTTACAGAGGAAGAGGTTCTATTTCAACTGTCAAAAGTAAAGACAAGTAAGTCAATGGGACCTGATGGAATACACCCAAAGCTATTAAAAGAGCTTAGTGGTGTACTAGCAAAACCATTAACGGATTTATTTAACCAATCATTGTTAACAGGAGTAGTCCCAGAAGATTGGAAGTTAGCGAATGTTGTGCCCATTTACAAGAAAGGTAATAGGGAGGAGTCGGGCAACTATAGGCCAGTAAGCCTTACTTCAGTAGTGGGGAAAGTGATGGAAACCATGTTAAAAGGATAGGATTGATGAACATCTAAAAACACATGGATTTCAAGATCAGAGACAACATGGGTTTACTTCAGGGAGATCATGCCAAACTAATCTTATTGATTTTTTTGATTGGGTAACTAAAATTATAGATCAGGGAGGTGCAGTAGACATTGCTTACCTAGATTTCAGTAAGGCTTTTGACACTGTTGCACATAGAAGGCTTATCAATAAACTGCAATCTTTAAGTTTGGATTCCAATATTGCTGAATGGGTAAGGCAGTGGCTGAGTGACAGGCAACAGAGGGTTGTAGTTAATGGAATATATTCGAAGCTTGGACTTGTCACCAGTGGGGTACCTCAGGGATCTGTACTTGGACCCATTCTCTTTAATATTTTTATTAGTGGTATTGCAGAAGGTCTTGATGGTAAGGTATGTCTTTTTGCTGATGACACTAAGATATGTAACAGGGTTGATGTTCCAGGAGGGATAAGCCAAATGGCAAATGATTTAGGAAAACTAGAAAAATGGTCAGAATTGTGGCAACTGACATTTAATGTGGATAAGTGCAAGATAATGCATCTTGGACGTAAAAACCCAAGGGCAGAGTACAGAATATTTGATAGAGTCCTGACCTCAACATATGAGGAAAGGGATTTAGGGTGATTATTTCTGATGACTTAAAGGTAGGCAGACAATGTAATAGAGCAGCAGGAAAGGCTAGCAGAATGCTTGGTTGTATAGGGAGAGGTATTAGCAGTAGAAAGAGGGAAGTGCTCATGCCATTGTACAGAACACTGGTGAGACCTCACTTGGAGTATGTACACAGTACTGGAGACCGTATCTTCAGAAGGATATTGATACCTTAGAGAGGGTTCAGAGAAGGGCTACTAAACTGGTTCATGGATTGCAGGATAAACCTTACCAGGAAAGGTTAAAGGATCTTAACATGTATAGCTTGGAGGAAAGACGAGACAGGGGGGATATGATAGAAACATTTAAATATATAAAGGGAATCAACACAGTAAAGGAGGAAACTATATTTAAAAGAATTAAAAACTACCACAACAAGAGGACATAGTATTAAATTAGAGGGACAAAGGTTTAAAAATAATATCAGGAAGTATTACTTTACTGAGAGGGTAGTGGATGCATGGAATAGCCTTCCAGCTGAAGTGGTAGAGGTTAACACAGTAAAGGAGTTTAAGCTTGCATGGGATAGGCATAAGGCTATCCTAACTATAAGATAAGGCCAGGGACTAATGAAAGTATTTAGAAAATTGGGCAGACTAGATGGGCCGAATGGTTCTTAACTGCCGTCACATTCTATGTTTCTATGTTCATGTTGAAATACTGTTATATATTATGTGTTTATATAAGGGTCATTGCCTTTTATATCGAACTGTGGGGATACGGATGTGGTATGGCAGGGTGTGGGGCAATGACCTTTTTCAATGTTAATTTATTACCAATACTATTATTAATAAAATCTGTGGCCAATTTTGACCCATATACCCTAGTGTGTGTTTTATTGAGTTCGGTATGTGGGTTTTTTTGTTATGATTCCGTCTGCCTATATGGCGACTATGCACCTGTCAGGTAATAGTACTGTCATTGCTATTTAATGAGGTATCCTCACAAGTAATGTTTCCTTTATATTAAATAAATCTCTGATTTTGGAAAGTCTGGATGAAATTTTCTGTAAATTATCTGTATGTTCGAGACATTTTATGGTGGTACAGACGTAAAGAACAATCACCATGGAAACAAACTGATGTTCTACGATCCCTGCTCAACCCTTTGCTGGCTGTTACGGACAGACTGAAATAATCCTGACAGACAGACAGACTGAAATAAACCATCCTGAAAACTTCCTTTACCTGTCCTGCTCTAATCTGCCTGGCCACAGAGATACCCAGGTCACTCCACCCTGGCTGCATGGAGAGAGAAGAGATGATAGAATTAATGATAATTAATTATCCTGCTCACTGACAAGAAAATTATATGTCTGTCTGTCTGTCCTGTCTGTGTGTTTGTCTGTCCTGGACCTCACTCTTTCTGCCAGTAGACCGATCTCGAGGCTTACTGTTCTGTATCTCCACTATCTTCAGTAGTGTGTCCACAAGAAAGGGTCGAAAGCAACTTCACTACACTGGATTACAAACTATGACTTGGATTAGTCATGAGCCTTGCATGTCATACACTGGATATCAACATGACAAGCTTGGCAAAGTAGAAAGGACTAGTCAGGAACATGCTCTGGAGGGGACTTTTTACACCAGAATCCTGTTTGAGAAAACACTGCAGAAACTCAGCAAGTGGGACTCTAGCAGTGAATGTACAAATGTGACATTGTTGCCTGAGATCTTAATTTACTTAGTGCACTTACATACAGGTCTGGAAGCATGACAGAGGCTGCTAAATACTCACGTGGGCCCCTATAGTCTGTGAAACGAGAGTGGTTGACAGGGCAGACTACTCGGAGGAAGCTGTAAGTGGCCTGGGCAGTAGATTAAAAAGCTTGAGAAGCAGAAAGCTGGCATACCTCTCACTCACTGAACCAAGGTGATGTTGAGGTGATCATGGTCACTTGGCTTTACTCCAAATCAATATCAGAGTCAGTCCAGAAATATCAATAACTTGAAGCAACTTGTGCAACATAAATAGGATACAAAAACGAAACTGAATGGGATTGATCAAGGGATACAGTACTCCTACCTTTGTTTCTCCCAATCTTCCACACTCCTCTGAGACTTGGCCACAGGAGGAGGAGGTGGTGAATCTGGTGAAATAGCTTTCTGGTAAAGACAGGCAATGTCTGCTTGAAACCAAAACACAAGAGAAGCGTTTAAGGTCCATCCATACATTGTAATGTCAGAATGAGTATGTCAAAGAAATGAAGATTCATTACCTTCAATGTGTTCCAGACTAAAGACTTGTGATGACTCCTCAAAGTCTGTGAATGACTGGAAGAAATGTTAAAAAAAAAAAAGGTTTCAGACACAATCTGTGGACTCTCACCGGGAGAAACACCACATCCTCCCACAGACTATACAATACGTCTATACCGGGACAAACACCACATCCTCCCACAGTCTATACAATAAGACTCTCACCAGAACAAACACCAAATTCTCCTACAGGCTATACAATAAGACTCTTACCAGAACAAACACCACATCCTCCCACAGACTATACAATACGTCTATACCGGGACAATCACCACATCCTCCCACAGACTATACAATATGGCTTTCATCGGGACAAACACCACATCCTCCCACAGTTTATAAAACACGGTTCTCACCGGCACAAACACCACATCTTCTTACAGACTATACAATATGTCTCTCATCGGGACAAACACCACATCCTCCCACAGCCTATGCAATATGACTTTCACCGGGACAAGCACCACATCCTCCCACACACCATACAATACGTCTATACCTGGACAAACACCACATCCTCCCACAGTCTATACAATAAGACTCTCACCAGAACAAACACCACATTCTCCTACAGGGTAAACAATAAGACTCTTACCAGAACAAACACCACATCCTCCCACAGACTATACAATACGTCTATACCGAGGCAAACACCACATCCTCCCACAGACTATACAATATGGCTCTCACCTGGACAAACACCACATCCTCCCACAGACTATACAATACGTCTATACAGGGGCAAACACCACATCCTCCCACAGACTATACAATATGGATCTCAACGGGACAAACACCACATACTCTCACAGACTATACAATATGGCTCTCATCGGGACAAACACCACATCCTCCCACAGACTATACAATACGTCTATACCGGGGCAAACACCACATCCTCCTACAGACTATACAATATGGATCTCACCAGGACAAACACCACATCCTCCCACAGACTATACAATACGTCTATACAGGGGCAAACACCACATCCTCCCACAGACTATACAATATGGATCTCACCGGGACAAACACCACATCCTCCCACAGACTATATAATATGGCTCTCACCAGGACAGAGACCACACCCTCCCACAGACTATACAATACGTCTATACTGAGACAAAAACCACATCCTCCCACAGACTATACAATATGGCTCTCACCAGGACAAACACCACATCCTCCTACAGACTATACAATATGGCTCTCACCAGGACAAACACCACATCCTCCTACAGACTATACAATATGGCTCTCATGGGGACAAATACCACATCCTCCTACAGACTATACAATACGTCTATACCGGGACAAACACCACATCCTCCCACAGACTATATAATATGGCTCTCACCAGGACAGAGACCACATCCCCCCACAGACTATACAATACTTCTATACTGAGACAAAAACCACATCCTCCCACAGACTATACAATATGGATCTCACCGGGACAAACACCACATCCTCCCACAGACTATATAATATGGCTCTCACCAGGACAGAGACCACACCCTCCCACAGACTATACAATACGTCTATACTGAGACAAAAACCACATCCTCCCACAGACTATACAATATGGCTCTCACCGGGACAAACACCACATCCTCCTACAGACTATACAATATGGCTCTCATGGGGACAAACACCACATCCTCCTACAGACTATACAATACGTCTATACCGGGACAAACACCACATCCTCCCACAGACTATATAATATGGCTCTCACCAGGACAGAGACCACATCCCCCCACAGACTATACAATACGTCTATACCGGGACAAACACCACATCCTCCCACAGACTATACAATATGGCTCTCATTGGGAGAAACACCACATCCTCCCAGAGACTATACAATACGTCTATACCGGGGCAAACACCACATCCTCCTACATACTTTACAATATGGATCTCATCCGGACAAACACCACATCCTCCCACAGACTATATAATATGGCTCTCACCAGGACAGAGACCACATCCCCCCACAGACTATACAATACGTCTATACCGGGACAAACACCACATCCTCCCACAGACTATACAATATGGCTCTCATTGGGAGAAACACCACATCCTCCCAGAGACTATACAATACGTCTATACCGGGGCAAACACCACATCCTCCTACATACTTTACAATATGGATCTCATCCGGACAAACACCACATCCTCCCACAGACTATATAATATGGCTCTCACCAGGACAGAGACCACATCCCCCCACAGACTATACAATACGTCTATACCGGGACAAACACTACATCCTCCCACAGACTATACAATAAGACTCTCACCAGAAGAAACACCACATCCTCCTACAGACTATACAATAAGACTCTTACCAGAACAAACACCACATCCTCCCACAGACTATACAATACGTCTATACCGGGACAAACACCACATCCTCCCACAGGATGTGGGAAACACCACATCCTCCCACAGACTATCCAATATGGATCTCACTGGGACAAACACCACATCCTCCCACAGACTATACAATATGGCTCTCATCGGCACAAACACCACATCCTCCCACAGACTATACAATACGTCTATACCGGGGCAAACACCACATCCTCCCACAGACTATACAATATGGCTCTCATCGGGACAAACACCACATCCTCCTACAGACTATACAATATGGATCTCACCGGGACAAACACCACATCCTCCCACAGACTATACAATACGTCTATACCGGGGCAAACACCACATCCTCCTACAGACTATACAATATGGATCTCACCAGGACAAACACCACATCCTCCCACAGACTATACAATACGTCTATACCGGGGCAAACACCACATCCTCCTACAGACTATATAATATGGATCTCACCAGGACAAACACCACATCCTCTCACAGACTATACAATATGGCTCTCACCAGGACAGAGACCACATCCTCCCACAGACTATACAATACGTCTATACCGAGACAAAAACCACATCCTCCCACAGACTATACAATATGGCTCTCACCAGGACAAACACCACATCCTCCCACAGACTATACAATATGGCTCTCACCGGGACAAACACCACATCCTCCTACAGACTATACAATACGTCTATACCGGGACAAACACCACATCCTCCCACAGACTATATAATATGGCTCTCACCAGGACAGAGACCACATCCCCCACAGACTATACAATACGTCTATACCGGGACAAACACCACATCCTCCCACAGACTATACAATATGGCTCTCATTGGGAGAAACACCAAATCCTCCCACAGACTATACAATACGTCTATACTGGGACAAACACCACATCCTCCCACAGGATGTGGGAAACACCACATCCTCCCACAGACTATACAATATGGATCTCACTGGGACAAACACCACATCCTCCCACAGACTATACAATATGGCTCTCATCGGCACAAACACCACATCCTCCCACAGACTATATCACATGGCTCTCATCGGGAGAAACACCACATCCTCCCACAGACTATACAATAAGACTCTTACCAGAACAAACACCACATCCTCCTACAGACTATACAATAAGACTCTTACCAGAACAAACACCACATCCTCCCACAGACTATACAATACGTCTATACCGGGACAAACACCACATCCTCCCACAGGATGTGGGAAACACCACATCCTCCCACAGACTATACAATATGGATCTCACTGGGACAAACACCACATCCTCCTACAGACTATACAATATGGCTCTCATCGGGAGAAACACCACATCCTCCCACAGACTATACAATACGTCTATACCGGGGCAAACACCACATCCTCCCACAGACTAATACAATATGGCACTCTTCGGGACAAACACCACATCCTCCCACAGACTATACAATATGGCTCTCATCGGGACAAACACCACATCCTCCCACAGACTATACAATACGTCTATCCCGGGGCAAACACCACATCCTCCTACAGACTATACAATATGGATCTCACCAGGACAAACACCACATCCTCCCACAGACTATACAATACGTCTATACCGGGGCAAACACCACATCCTCCTACAGACTATACAATATGGATCTCACCGGGACAAACACCACATCCTCCCACAGACTATATAATATGGCTCTCACCAGGACAGAGACCACATCCTCCCACAGACTATACAATACGTCTATACCGAGACAAAAACCACATCCTCCCACAGACTATACAATATGGATCTCACTGGGACAAACACCACGTCCTCCCACAGACTATACAATACGTCTCTACGGGGGCAAACACCACATCCTCCAACAGACTATACAATATGTCTCTCACTGGGACAAACACCACGTCCTCCCACAGACTATACAATATGTTTATACCGGGATAAACACCACATCCTCCCACATACTATACAATATGGCTCTCACAGGGACAAACACCACATCCTCCCACAGACCACATCCTCCCACCCGCCATACATCCTCCTACAGACCACATCCAACCACCCGCCATACAATTTTGCTCTCACCAGTACAAGTTTGAGCAGATCCGCAGCATGTTCTCTCTCATCTTCTGTTCTGGGGTCCTTTATGTTGATCTCCTTCAAGTATTCCTCCTTCTTCAGGATCTTGTCGACATAGCCCTAAAAATAATCCCATGAAGTGTTAGTGCCAGTGTTCAATCCTCATACTGGAAGCTCTAATAATAACCTTATAAGGCCTTATTGAATATAATTACTTTATACAATTCAGAGCTAGCATCGCAGTGGAACTGTAATGACCTTAATGATCTGTAACGACCAGAATCTACTATAGCGTGTATATAGTGTGTACAATCAACCAGAAGGAAATGCATGGATCAAGCAGTAACAGAGATACCCAGCCGAGGGCCGTAGTAAATAGTAAGGTAAACACTGTGTGTAATTACTGTACAGGAATCAGATCATGTGAAATGTATGGATTAAGCAGTAACAGAGATACCCAGCCGAGGGCCGTAGTTACTAGTAAGGTGAACACTGTGTGTAATTACTGTACAGGAATCAGATAATGTGAAATGCATGGATCAAGCAGTAACAGAGATACCCAGCCGAGGGCCATAGTAAATAGTAAGGTAAACGCTGTGTGTAATTACTGTACAGGAATCAGGTAATGTGAAATGCATGGATCAAGCAGTAACAGAGATACCCAGCCGAGGGCCATAGTAAATAGTAAGATAAACACTGTGTGTAATTACTGTACAGGAATCAGATAATGTGAAATGTATGGATCAAGTAGTAACAGAGAGACTCAGCCGAGGGCCATAGTAAATAGTAAGGTAAACGCTATTTATAGAGCGCCGTCAAATTCCGCAGCGCTTTACAATGGGTGGACGAACAGACATGTAGTTGTAACCAGACAAGTTGGACACACAGGAACAGAGGGGTTGAGGGTCCTGCTCAATGAGCTTACATGCTAGAGGGAGTGGGGTAAAATGAGACAAAAAGGTAAGGATAGTATTAGACTAGTGACAGTTGCAGAAGAGTAATCAGTCAGAAGCTATTAACAGTTTAATTGATACGCTTTTATGAAGAAGTGGGTTTTTAACGATTTTTTGAAGGAGTGGAGACTGGGTGAGCATCTAACGGAGGAGGGAAGCGAGTTCCACGGGAACGGTGCAGCCCTCGATAAATCTTGAAGGCGAGCATGAGAGGTGGGAGTACGGACAGAAGATAGACGTAAGTCTTCAGCAGATCGTAAGGGCCTAGACGGCACATACTTGTGTATAAGGGAGGATAGATAGGTGGGAGCAGCATTATGTAGAGATTTGAAAACCAGAATTTTAAATTGAGCTCTATATTTTATAGGAAGCCAATGTAGGGACTGACAGAAGGGTGAGGCATGGGGGGTGCGGGCGGACAGGAAGATGAGCCTCGCCGCCGCATTCATTATGGACTGTAACGGCGCTAGTTGGGAGCACGTAAGACCACTAAGAAGCGGATTACAGTAGTCAAGGCGAGAAAGGACAGTGGAATGGACCAACACCTTAGTCGCATCTGACGTTAAGTAGGGGCGGATGCGCGCAATGTTTTTGAGATGGAAATGACAGGATTTGGCGATAGATTGAACATGAGGCTTGAAGGAGAGGTCGGAGTCAAAGAGAACACCTAGGCAGCGAGCCTGCGTGGTGGAGCTGATGGTAGCACCGTTGACTTGGAAGGAGACAGACACAGGAGTAACAACACTTGAGGGAGGAAATACCAGAATTTCAGTTTTGGTCAAGTTTAGTTTAAGGAAGTGGGCAGCTATCCAGTTAGAAACAGCAGAGAGGCAGTCAGAGACACTAGTCAAGAGGGACGGGGAGAGATCAGGGGAGGACAGGTAGATTTGCGTGACATCTGCATAGAAATGATATTGGAAGCCAAAGGAGCTAATGAGTTTACCAAGGGAGGCAGTATAGATGGAGAACAGTAGGGGACCAAGGACTGAACCTTGGGGTATACCAACAGAGAGGAGCTTGGGAGAAGAAGCAGAGCCAGAGAAAGAAACACTGAAAGAGCGATGGGAGAGGTAGGAGGAGCACCAGGAGAGTGCAATATCTTGTAGACCGATATTGCAGAGAATTAGGATAGAGTAGTGACCAAGAGATTTTGCAGCGAGTAGATCATTGGATACTTTGGTCAGTGCCGTTTCCAAAGAGTGCTTAGCGCGGAAACCAGACTGAAGCGGGTCTAGCAGAGAGTTGGACTCGAGGAAGTCTGTCAATCTCGCATACACAATTTTTTCAAGGATCTTGGATGCAAAAGGCAGTAGCGAGATAGGACGATAGTTGGATGGGTAGTTAGGGTCAAGATCAGGCTTCTTTAGAATTGGGGTTACAGTTGCATGTTTGAAGGGCAATGGAAATATAACAGAGGAGAGAGAGAGATTGAGAATTTTAGTGAGAGGTGGAGAAAGAGAAGAAGACAGAATACGGATGAGATGCGAGGGAATTGGATTTAGAGAGTAGGTGGTGGGGCGGGAGGACTGGAGGAGAGCAGAAACCTCTTCCAATGTAGCGGGTGCAAATGAACATAGAACAGCAGAGGGAGTGAAGAAAGATGAGAGATCTCTTCTCTGATTGTAGAGATCTTGTCAGTGAAGTGAGTTGCAAAGTCTGAGGCGGTCAAGTTAGATAATGTGAAATGTATGGATCAAGCAGTAACAGAGACACCCAGCCGAGGGCCGTAGTAAATAGTAAGGTAAACAATGTGTGTAATTACTGTACAGGAATCAGATAATGTGAAATGCATGGATCAAGCAGTATTATATATAATATTTGAAATTCATTTTGAATTTCCAACAACTGACACTTTAGTGAATAATCCAGTGTGTGTTAATACCAATATAATATTCTTGGATACGCTATTCAAATGACTTAATATTATTGGATCAACTTGATTTGAATTATTTTTTCTAAATTTTAAAATATCAAAGATACATCATATATAAAAATTATATCAACAGACCAAATATGTATCAAGATATTAAACTAAAATTGAATCAAAATAAAAAAACTCTATTCACTGAAGTATAACCTCAGTGACAAAACTCTTTCACTGGAGATAAATAGATAAATAGATAATCAATAGCATATAGCTGGAAAAAATAATGAAATCAAAAATAATAATAAATAGAATAAAGAAAGGTCAATAAGATCCAGACCCTAAGAATTTTCAAAATTGTGAATAGACACACAAACTAACCCTTTCAGCTAAACCTCTCTTAAATCCACTATGATTAATAAGCTAGCAAGACTCTCTGACTTTATTCCTAATAGCTGTGTCACAGTCTGCAAAATAATATAATGCTCAGTGGAAACAATTACAAAAAATGTCCCAGATACTTAGAGGTGATCATAGGGAAATATACCCAAAGGGAAAACATCAAAACCATTGGGTCTCCCTATCAGTGTAGACTCTATAATGTTAACTGTATTGCTTATATGTGTCAAGTCATATGAAACAAAATTTGACCATCCATAAAGCGTATCAATTTAAAGAGATGTTACTACAAACGATAGGAAAGTAATAAAAGCTACTATTATATCCCCCATACTGACTTATCTAGAGACAAAATCAAAGATTAAAAGAGAGGAAATAGACAAAGTGAATGATGCACTAAATAGTGTAAAAGGGCAGAACCATACTTAGAGTGTTGGTTGCCTGCCCTAAGTGTAAAGTGCACAGTGCGGAAAAATAGTGAAAGAGTGACAGGAGGACCCGACGCGCGTTTCGGTGCTTAAGACATGCACCTTCGTCAGATATTAAACTAATTTTCAAAATATTTAATCATTTGAAAACATATGCAAAAATATTAACTCAAGGCCAATGATAGTTCTTTTCCCCCATATTGAACTGATGAGCAGGTAATTGCAAGAGTCATTTGTTCGGTTGCAATGCATACTGAGTACAGAGTCCTTTAACCCTACCTTGAGTGACAGTTGCAGTCTCTCTCGCAGTGACTTGCTGATTGATTGGTATAGAAGGAGCTGACGGATCTGGAGGGCTTTAGGGCATTTCTGGACAGGTGGAGGAGGTGTGACCACCTTACTGGAACTAAAACAGAGCCCTTCATAAGATCCAATGCCAAGTGGGGGCCCCGGAGTCTTTCTCTGAAAGCAGACATTTAGTTATTACAGATTTTATTTTACGGACTCATGTATTAACTGAATGTAATATTTCAGTAAATCTCAGGATTGTCCACATTTTGTTTAATTTCAGTCAAGTAGAACGATTAGATCCTTGTAAGCCAGGCATACCTTGTCTGTTAATAAAACACTGAAAGGACAATAGTCTGCTAGAAAATCAATTTGGAAAAGAAAGGATACATTGTATTATAGTCTCCTGCATATTAAAAATAAAAAGAAATTTTGAAGTAAAATGTAATTATTATTTATTTTTATTTTTTTCTACTAAGATTCTTGTAGCAGACCTGGTCATATGTCTGTTCGGTTACTCGTACTCCCCTTGTTTGTTTCCCGAATGAGTGTTCTCCTCGTTGTATTTTTTGAACACTCTGGGTCCCTTGGCTCTATATCTTCCCTCTCCCGAACTACATCTAGTGCTCTGGGTGGCCTCCATTCGTGTAACCCAATACACGTGCTCTGTAAAATGGCGCCCTTTTTGTCTCCCGAATGCTGGCAGCGGTACTTGGCCGTCGACACTGTGGAACTAATTTCGGGAACTCTACCACGTGGTTCCTGGGGAAATTGTACTATTGTTCTGCCCCCTTACAGACATGCCAGGAGAGCGCTAATTGGAGGGAAGGTACTATGGACTGGGGGGAGCAATCACTCCCTACAAGCCATGGGGAGCCCTCATTTCTTCAAATACAGGAACTCCCGAAAGTTAAACGGACAAAACCCCTGTTTCTCATGGAACTATTTTTGGCATCATCCATGTGTGCCTCCGGTCAGAACTTTACCTCGATGGCGATTCCCCTACACTGCATGGATCTGAGCTCTATTTGGACAACTTGGGCGTTCAGATCAGGGCTATTTGGGGATAAAAGACAAGTGGGGTTCCTGTATGATTGAACTGTTTTGGGGTACTTTTTATGTTTTTTGGTTTGGTCCTCTGTATCTGGGAAATAATTAATTTACTGGTCTTTGACTCCATTATCTCCCAGACATAGAGACGCCTGGGCGGGGATTGTATGTTACTTTATGGAGACCCCAATCTGGATCTGTCTATAAAAGAACTTGTCCTCAAAGAAATCTTCAGTTGTTCTCCCAGAACGGTGTCGTCCAGTTACTGGGGGTGGGGTGGGGGGGGCAGCGTTATTCACTTTTCAGCGCCTTGTTCCAGTTCGTGAAAAAGTCGATGGAGAATGTCAGGACTAGAGCTCTGCAACAATTCTTCATTTTTAAAATTCAATAACATGTTCATTCATAATTGTTTGTAATATAGTTATTTATTATTGTTTAAGAGAATAAAAGAGTAAATTACATTTTATACCATTTTGTTTTAAATAATGTATAAAATCTCAGCTCATTATAACTCACTGTTTAGTGACCAAACATCACGAGAAATGTGAATAGGTACCTCGCTGGCTGGAAAGTCTTCCCATGTGCGGGAGATAAGATTTGTCGGAGACAGATTCGCTAACTGCTTCTTCAGGATCCACTGTGATGTATCTGGGAAGGGTTTTAGGACGGTAATGCTCTGCACTCCTGGGACAGAGAAATAAAGGTGGTCACAGAACATACTACCTGCTGTATATCACATTGAATACAGTGAGGGGGATGTTGCGGCTTTATAAATAATGATATAATAAACGTTTGTATTCTCTAATGATAAGTGATATAATTTGGGACATACCTTCATCAAGTCCTCAGTACAGAGTATATTATCTAACTTAAATTAAATGCCCTGCCAGTTGGTTCCAGGCCTGTTGGTGGCTCTGTAGCCCTGGCAGTGAGTATCAGGCCTGTTGGTGATTCTGTAGCCCAGCCAGTGGATCCTAGGCTCTGTAGCCCTGGCAGTGAGTATCAGGCCTGTTGGTGGCTCTGTAGCCCTGCCAGTGGGTCCCATGCTTGTTGGTGGCTCTGTAGACCTGCCAGTGGGTTCCAGGTCTGTTGATGGCTCTGTAGCCCTATCAGTGGGTCCTAGGTGGCTCTGTAGCCCTGCCAATGGGTCCCATGCTTGTCGGTGGCTCTGTAGCCCTACCAGTGGGTCCAATGCTTGTCGGTGGCTCTGTAGCCCTACCAGTGGGTTCCAGGTCTGTTGATGGCTCTGTAGCCCTACCAGTGGGTCTCAGGCCTGATGGTGGCTCTGTAGCCCTGCCAGTGGGTCCCAGGCCTGTTGGTTGCTCTGTAACCGTACCAGTGGGTCCCAGGCCTGTTGGTGACTCTGTAGCCCTGACACTAGCCCTCCATCCTTGTCAGTTATGGGCAGTATAACAGCGATGGGCCTGTATACCTGGTCTCTCCTGGGCAGGCTCTTCTATCACTGCTGTTTTAGAATCACTGTAGCAGGACGCCAAATAATCTTCCACTTCCCGTTTTCGAAGAAGTTCAGTGCCCGAGCCATCAGGGTGGACAATGAAAAACCTAAAATATAAATGAATCACCTTTTACTTGTAGCGGTAAATCCAGCAGGAGTCATACTGACTCTGCTTTAATCAAATTTGTGAGTCAAGTATTGGTTAAGGATAAAATACTGGAATCACAGTTACAATTAGGAGATCACACATTGCTCTGTGTGTGTCTGTGGGTGTGTGTCTGTTTGTCTTTGCGTGCTGAAGCCCCAGGTGTAGGGTTCTATGGCCCCGGATCTATACAATTGGTGGAAAGGGCAGCAGGATATTAGTCTTTTAATTTTTAATTTTACATCAGACAGCCACTTCACCAGGCACATATTATAAAATAAAGATCAGTTGTATACTGCTTTACCTAGCAACTTAGGAGGAGGGGGGAGTGGTGCACCCCACACACTGTCACCCCCCTTCCCCACACACACACAGTCACCCCTCCACACACACAATGTCACCCCCCAAATGCATTCAACCTCCCCCCCCCCCATACACTGTCACCACTCATTACTCTTGTCACACTAACCTCCCCTCGTCCTGTCAAACTCCCTCCTCCAGCCATGGCAAATTCACCCCAACCCTGTGATACACAGACCCCAACCATGCCACACTCACCCTGTCACATTAACCACAAGCGACTGTTGGGAGCAGGTACTGTGGGAACAGAACTTTGCTTAAAACCCTATTAGGTAGTATAGCCTTAAAGGACCACTCTAGGCACCCAGACCACTTCAGCTTAATGAAGTGGTCTGGGTGCCAGGTCCAGCTAGGGTTAACCCATTTTTTAATAAACATAGCAGTTTCAGAGAAACTGCTATGTTTTATGAATGGGTTAAGCCTTCCCTATTCCTTATAGTGGCTGTCTACACAAGGCGCTATGCGTGCTTCTCACTGTGATTTTCACAGTGAGAGCACGCCAGCGTCCATAGGAAAGCATTGATAATGCTTTCCTATGCGACCTGCTGAATGCGCGCGCAGCTCTTGACGCGCGTGTGCATTCAGCCGACGGGGAGGAGAGAAGGAGGATCGGAGGCGGAGAGCTCCCCGTCCAGCGCTGGAAAAAGGTAAGTTTTTCCCCCTTTCCCCCTTCCAGAGCTGGGCGGGAGGGGGACCCTGTGGGTGGGGGCACCCTCAGGGCACTATAGTGCCAGGAAAACGAGTATGTTTTCCTGGCACTATAGTGGTCCTTTAATTGGGTACCAGCGGCATGCTGTTCATTTGTAGAGAGGAGGGGCAGTGGAAATTTAATGCCATATCCCCGCCTCTCCATCAGCTAAGGGATCATTGGGTTTTCCTTTGGTTCAAAGACCCGAAGTTACAGTAGATGATGATCACACATAACAAGGCTATGGTTATAAATACATTTTCAGTTGATATTTCCCTTTTGATAATTACTGACATGAAAACCTGTCTGCAGCTCAGAGATATACTTGAACACTTTGCTGCCCAGCCTTACAATTAGGTCTGGAAATGTATGGACTCTAACACATTTTCAGAATTTTGGCTTTGTATGCAACCACAATCGATTTGAAATGAAACACCCAAGATGCAAAATAAGTGCAGACTTTCAGTTTTAATTCAAGAAAAATGTGAATGTTTAGGAATTGTAATCCTTTTCATACACAGTCCCCTTATTTCAGGGGCTGAAATATAATTGGACAAATTAACACAATCATAAATAAAATGTTGAGAATCCTTTGCAGACAATGACTGCTTGAGGTCTGGAACGCATGGACATCACCAAACCATGGGTTTCCTCCTTTGTGATGCTTTGCAGGCCTTTAATGTAACTGTCTTCAGTTGTTGTTTGTTCGTGGATCTTTCTGCCTTAAGTTTTGTCTTCAGCAAGTGAAATGCATGGTAAATCGGGTTGAGATCAGATGACTGACTCAGCCATTGCAGAATATTACACTTTTTTTCCTAAAAACTCCAGGGTTGCTTTTCAGTATATTTTGGGTCATTTGGTCCCAATAAACTTTTCTGAATTTGGCTGAGTCTGAGCAGACAATATTGTGACCGTAGTCACCATCACCAGGAACTTCAGACAGACTGTTTATGTAGGTCCCTGGACTATTCTAATGTTTTAGTCACCCTGTGCCCATTATAGGTGCAGGGTTTATTTAAAATATTTTGTCTGCTTTCCTGTCATGCTGATGATTGCTACCAACTAGGTGGATTTGGTTATGGAGTCTATATAGCGCCCTCTGTTCGTGGTAACAGAAATATGCACTACCTGAATAGGAAGGCTTGTTAATTTGCATATTCAGGTAGATTTGCATATTGTGAATTCAGCAAGCAGGAGATATATTGTGTAGGTTATTGTCTTCCCCACCCCCTTATAACTATCTTATTATAATTTTCTGTATGTTTTCTGACATGTTTTGGTTACTTGTATTTTATTGAGTTTGCACAGCAATGTTAGTTTCTTTTTGAACTGAGTGTTCTGTGTGGATTTGTAGGGATCCCAGTAACAGAGTCTTGGGACCTGTTGGCTGGCTGCTCGATCCCTCTAGCCCTGGGATAAATCAAGATTGCTAGGCCTGAGAGCCACAAGTATCTTTGTAAACACCTTAAGCAAAGCTGCAGAGGGGGCAACACGTGCCTGAAAGATCGGCTGCAGTGGAATAGGGGACAATACCTGCCTGGAAGGTGAACTACAGCCTGGTCGGATGGAAAAGCTCCAGAGAGACTCCAGTCAAGCCTCAGCGACTGGGGTTGAAGTGCTCCAGGCTCCCTCCCCAATGGCTAGGAAGTGGATTGGACAAAGGTACTCAGTCGGAGAACAGGAGCTCCGTCACAAATATATCCCTATACACTTCAGAATTAATCTGACTGCTTCTGTCACATCATCAGTAAACACTAGTGATCCAGTGCCATTGGAAGCCATGCAAACACATGCCACCACGATTTACAGACTATGAGGTATGCTTCATATCATGAGCCGTTTCAAGCCTTCTCCACACTCCCCCCCGCCCCCCATCATTCTGGTAAAGGTTGATCTTAGTTTCACCTGTCCAAAGAATGCTGTCCCAGATGATTTTTGGCAAAGTCTAATCTGGCCTTTCTATTCTTGAGGCTTATGAATTGTTGGCACCTGGTGGTGAACTCTCTGTATTTGCTCCCGTGAAGTCTTCTCTTTGTGGTAGACTTGGATAATGATATGCCTACCTCATCCACAACTGTTTTCCATGGATGTCCAGATCTTTTTGTGTTGCAGACCAGTGCGTTTCTCAGAATGTACCAAACTTAATTTGCCTACTCCTAATGTTCCTGCTATCTCTGGTGTTTTTTTTTTTTGCAGCCTATACATTGCCTGTTTTACTTGCATTGAGACCTCCTTTGACTGCGTGTTGTAGGTTCACAGCAACAGCTTTCAAATGGGAATGCCACACCTGGAAACAACTCCAAACCTTTTACCTGCTTGATTGATGAAGAAATAACAAAGGAACAGCCCACACTTTTCCATGTAATAGTCTTCAGTTATTTGTCCAATTACTTTAGTCCCTTGAAAAAGAGAGGGCTACATATTGAAGGGATGCAATTCCTAAACCCTTCCTCCAATTTGGATGTCAATACCCTCAAATTAAAGCTGAGAGACTACAATTTAGGCCCATATTCATTATTTAACTTTAACTTGAATTAATTAACAGACGAAATAACAAAACTTGTGTCAGTGTCCAAATATTTCCAGACCTAACTGTATATTTCTGGGGAGAATATGGCAGAGAGGGCTAGATTAAGCGAGGATCCAGACTATCATTGGTGCCAGAAGAGAGCCCCCCATTAAGGGTGCCAGGGTGCAGACTTTAAAACCTGTTGTAGAGATAAAAGTTATCTTTAAAATACTGTACCTGGGGGCATGTAAGTCATACACTTCCACTTTGTGGACCTCCGATTGCTTTGGAAAAGAGGTCAGGGCTGATTTCTCCAACTCGTCCTCCCCCTCGCCTGTTTCAGTGCTGCAGAGAACCACAGATGTGCTACCATTCGCCATTACCTAAGAGGGAAATATGGGTGGCAACTCTGACATCCACTACCTTGCAAACTTTAACTTCAGTAAAACTCTCACATGTTGGAAAAATATCTACTAAAAGATCAGAGCCAGGAACTGTTACCTGGTAGTGATTGCCCTCCGGATCCAAAGCCTCGCAAATAACATCTTGTGTGTGGCTCATGGTGTAACTTGCAGGGATCGGATCTTGAGTGTGGCTCGTGGAACTTGCAGGGATCGGATCTTCTTGCTGGGAATGGTTCTGTGTGGAGGAACTGGTCCTTGGAGAATACAGTGCACGTCCGTCCTGGTTAATACTCAGACAACCTGACATTGATGGGTAGACCTGTCCATAACGAAAATGCTCATCACTTACTCAGGGAGATAATGTGTCTGGCTGTCAAGTTACTGCTACTTCTGTACTAAGTCTCCACACTGTGGTCAATTATTAACATCCTGCAGCTCATATAAAAAGATCCATAATAGGTATCCATTTATAATGATAAACAAGGAAATATCTTACTCAGAACACAAGGAAATATACTTGGATAAAATACCTGACCTGGAGTATAGTGTGACTATCTCACCTGGAACATAGGGTAAATATCCCACCTGGAGTGTAGGGAAATATCCCACCTGGAGTATAGGGAGAATATCCCACCTGGAGTATAGGGGGATATCCCACCTGGAGTATAGGGGGATATCCCACTTGGAGTATAGGGGGATATCCCACCTGGAGTATAGGGGAATATCTCACCTGGAGTATAGGGAAATATTCCACCTGGAGTATAGGAGAATATCCCACCTGGAGTATAGGGAAATATCCCACCTGGAGTATAGGGAAATATTTCATCTGGAGTATAGGGTAAATATCTGACCTGCAGTATTGGGGGATATCTCATATGGAAATATCCCACCTGAGGTATAGGGAAATATCTCACCTGGAGTATAGGGAAATATCTCACCTGGAGTATAGGGGAATATCTCACCTAGAGTAAATGGAAATATCCCACCTAGAGTATAGGGAAATATCCCACCTGGAGTATAGGGAAATATCCCACCTGGAGTATAGGGAAATATCCCACCTGGAGTATAGGGAAATATCCCACCTGGAGTATAGGGAAATATCCCACCTGGAGTATATCCCACCTGGAGTATAGGAGAATATCCCACCTGGAGTATAGGAGAATATCCCACCTGGAGTATAGGGAAATATCCCACCTGGAGTATAGGGAAATATCACACGTGGAGTATAGGGAAATATCCCACCTGGAGTATAGGGGAATATCCCACCTGGAGTATAGGGAAATATTTCATCTGGAGTATAGGGAAATATCCCACCTGGAGTATAGGAGAATATCCCACCTGGAGTATAGGGGAATATCTCACCTGGAGTAAATGGAAATATCCCACCTGGAGTATAGGGAAATATCTCAACTGGAGTTTAGGGAAATATCCCACCTGGAGTATAGGGAAATATCCCACCTGGAGTATAGGGGAATATCCCACATGGAGTATAGGAGGATATCCCACATGGAGTATAGAGGAATGTCTCACCTGGAGTTTAGGGAAAGATTTCACCTGGAGTATAGGGTAAATACCATAGGGAAATATCTCAGCTAGAGTATAGGGTAAATACTTCACCTGGAGTATAGGGAAATATCCCACCTGGAGTATAGAGGAATATCCCACATGGAGTATAGAGGAATATCCCACATGGAGTATAGAGGAATATCCCACATGGAGTATAGGGGAATATCCCACATGGAGTATAGGGAAATATCCCACCTGGAGTATAGGGGAATATCCCACCTGGAGTATAGGGAAATATCCCACCTGGAGTAGTATAGGGAAATATCCCACCTGGAGTATAGGGAAATATCCCACCTGGAGTATAGGGAAATATCCCACCTGGAGTATAGGGGAATATCCCACCTGGAGTATAGGGAAATATCCCACCTGGAGTATAGGGAAATATCCCACCTGGAGTATAGGGAAATATCCCACCTGGAGTATAGGGAAATATCCCACCTGGAGTATAGGGAAATATCCCACCTGGAGTATAGGAAAATATCCCACCTGGAGTATAGGGAAATATCCCACCTGGAGTATAGGGAAATATCCCACCTGGAGTATAGGGAAATATCCCACCTGGAGTATAGGGGAATATCCCACCTGGAGTATAGGAGAATATCCCACCTGGAGTATAGGGGAATATCCCACCTGGAGTATAGGGGAATATCCCACCTGGAGTATAGGAAAATATCCCACCTGGAGTATAGGGAAATATTAAACCTGGAGTATAGGGAAATATCCCACCTGGAGTATAGGGAAATATCCCACCTGGAGTGTAGGGTAATATCCCACCTGGAGTTTAGGGGAATATCTCACCTGGAGTATAGGAGAATATCCCACCTGGAGTGTAGGGGAATATCCCACCTGGAGTATAGGGGAATATCTCACCTGGAGTATAGGGAAATACCCCACCTGGAGTATAGGGAAATATTAAACCTGGAGTAAAGGGTAATATCCAACCTGGAGTATAGGAGAATATCCCACCTGGAGTGTAGGGTAATATCCAACCTGGAGTATAGGGAAATATTAAACCTGGAGTATAGGGGAATATCCCACCTGGAGTATAGGGAGAATATCCCACCTGGAGTATAGGGGAATATCCCACCTGGAGTATAGGAGAATATTAAACCTGGAGTATAGGGTAATATCCCACCTGGAGTATAGGGGAATATCCCACCTGGAGTATAGGGAAATATTAAACCTGGAGTATAGGGGAATATCCCACCTGGAGTATAGGGAAATATTAAACCTGGAGTATAGGGGAATATCCCACCTGGAGTATAGGGGAATATCTCACCTGGAGTATAGGAGAATATCCCACCTGGAGTATAGGGGAATATCCCACCTGGAGTATAGGGGAATATCCCACCTGGAGTATAGGAGAATATCCCACCTGGAGTATAGGGGAATATCCCACCTGGAGTATAGGGAGAATATCCCACCTGGAGTATAGGGAGAATATCCCACCTGGAGTATAGGGGAATATCCCACCTGGAGTATAGGGAAATATTAAACCTGGAGTATAGGGTAATATCCCACCTGGAGTATAGGGGAATATCCCACCTGGAGTATAGGGAAATATTAAACCTGGAGTATAGGGTAATATCCCACCTGGAGTATAGGGAAATATTAAACCTGGAGTATAGGGGAATATCCCACCTGGAGTATAGGGGAATATCTCACCTGGAGTATAGGAGAATATCCCACCTGGAGTATAGGGGAATATCCCACCTGGAGTATAGGGGAATATCCCACCTGGAGTATAGGAGAATATCCCACCTGGAGTATAGGGGAATATCCCACCTGGAGTATAGGGGAATATCTCACCTGGAGTATAGGAGAATATCCCACCTGGAGTATAGGGAAACATCTCACCTGATATGTTCCCTGTGGTTTTGCACAGATTTCTGTGCCATCTCCGAATACAGCATAGCACACGTTTGACTCGCAGTTCAGAATAATGGTGGCAAAGTCCTCACTTTCCACACGCACAAACTTGGTTCTCTTTAGAATGGTCTGAGGGATTTCACCTACAAAATAAATCATAATTATCATTTGAGACAGAGCTAGTAAATGCTGCCTGGATGCAACTATTGAATAGTGTCTGTGATGGACCTGGTGTATAGTGTCTGTGATGGACCTGGTGTATAGTGTCTGTGATGGACCTGGTGTATAGTGTCTGTGATGGACCTGGTGTATAGTGTCTGGGATGTACCTTGTGTCTGGAATGGACTTGGTGTATAGTGTCTGTGATTGACCTGGTGTAGAGTGTCTGTGATGGACTTGGTGTATAGTGTCTGTGATGGACTTGGTGTATAGTGTCTGGGATGTACCTTGTGTCTGGAATGGACTTGGTGTATAGTGTCTGTGATGGACCTGGTGTATGGTGTCTGTGATGGACATGGTGTATAGTGTCTGTGATGGACCTGGTGTAGAGTGTCTGTGATGGACATGGTGTATAGTGTCTGGGATGTACCTTGTGTCTGGAATGGACTTGGTGTATAGTGTCTGTGATTGACCTGGTGTAGAGTGTCTGTGATGGACATGGTGTATAGTGTCTGTGATGGACATGGTGTATAGTGTCTGTGATGGACATGGTGTAGAGTGTCTGGAATGGACTTGGTGTATAGTGTCTGTGATGGACCTGGTGTATAGTGTCTGTGATGGACTTGGTGTATAGTGTCTGGGATGGACCTGCTGTATAGTGTCTGGGATGTACCTTGTGTCTGGAATGGACTTGGTGTATAGTGTCTGGAATGGACTTGGTGTATAGTGTCTGTGATGGACCTGGTGTATAGTGTCTGGGATGTACCTTGTGTCTGGAATGGACTTGGTGTATAGTGTCTGGAATGGACTTGGTGTATAGTGTCTGGAATGGACTTGGTGTATAGTGTCTGTGATGGACCTGGTGTATAGTGTCTGTGATGGACCTGGTGTATAGTGTCTGTGATGGACCTGGTGTATAGTGTCTGGGATGTACCTTGTGTCTGGAATGGACTTGGTGTATAGTGTCTGGAATGGACTTGGTGTATAGTGTCTGTGATGGACCTGGTGTATAGTGTCTGGAATGTAACTTGTGTCTGGAATGGACTTGGTGTATAGTGTCTGGAATGGACTTGGTGTATAGTGTCTGGAATGGACCTGGTGTATAGTGTCTGGGATGTACCTTGTGTCTGGAATGGACTTGGTGTATAGTGTCTGTGATGGACTTGGTGTATAGTGTCTGGAATGTACCTTGTGTCTGGAATGGACTTGGTGTATAGTGTCTGGAATGGACTTGGTGTATAGTGTCTGGAATGGACTTGGTGTATAGTGTCTGTGATGGACCTGGTGTATAGTGTCTGGAATGGACTTGGTGTATAGTGTCTGGAATGGCCTTGTGTCTGGAATGGACTTGGTGTATAGTGTCTGGAATGGCCTTGGTGTATAGTGTCTGGAATGGACTTGGTGTATAGTGTCTGGAATGGCCTTGGTGTATAGTGTCTGGAATGGAGTTAGAGAACGGTGTCTAAATGCTACTAAGTACTGTATGGGATGGAACTAGTGTATAGTGTCTGACTGAACCTACTAAATACTGTATGGGATGGAACTAATGTATAGTTTTTGACTGAACCTACTAAATACTGTATGGGATGGAACTAATGTTCCATCTGTCTAGACATAACTATTGAATAGTCCAAAAATGGGGCTAGTGAATGGTGTCTGGAATAGAACTAATGAGTTGTGTCTGGGATCATCCTACTGAATGCCGTCTGAATGGGATTAGTGAATAGTGTCTAGGATGGAGCTAATGTATAGTGTCTGGATGGACCTAGTGAATGGTCTTTAGATGGAGCTTGTGAATAGTGTCTAAATAGAACTAGCGAATAATCCATAAATTGACTTAGTGAATGGTGTTTGGATGGAACTAATGAATAGTGTCTGGGATGGACTTTGTCCATAGTGTTTGGATGGAACTAGTGAATGGTCTGTAGATGGGATTAATGAATGGTGTCTGAATGGAGTTTGTGAAGGAGCTAGTGAATGGTATCTGAATATAACTAGTGAATAGTCATAAATGGACTTAGTGAATAGTATTTGGTTGGAACTAGCGAATGGTTTGTAAATAGGATTAGTGAATGGTGTGTGAATGGAACTTAGGAGGGAGCTAGTGAATGGTCTGTAGATGGGATTAGTGAATGGTATGTGAATAGAGTTTAGGATAGAGCTAGTGAATGGTCTGTAGATGAGGTTTGTGAATAGTATTTGGATGGAGCTAGTGAATGGTCTGTAGATGGGGTTTATGAATGGTGTGTGAATGGAGCTTAGGATGATGCTAGTGAATGGTCTGTAGATGGGGTTTGTGAATAGTGTTTGGATGGACCTAGTGAATGGTCTCTAGGTGTTTTTTTTAATGGTGTTTGGATGGAGCTAGTGAATGGTCTGTAGATGGGGTTTGTGAATAGTGTTTAAATGGAACTAGTAAATGGTCTGTAGATGGGATTTTTTGTGAATGGTGTGTGGAGGGAGCTTGGGATAGAGCTAGCAAGTGGACGGTTGACAGAACTAGAGAACTGTATTTAGGAGGTTTAGGAGCTATTTTGCTAATCAAACCAGTATTAATTAATACCAGTTTCCTCGTGGTCTCCAGAAAGTGGGATCTCCACGTCTTGGTAGAAGGTGGTTATCCTGGTTCCATCAGCATGTTCCACTATAAAAGTACCATCATTTTCCTGGACAGTGACCACTTGATCTTCCCTAGTGGTCATAACCTGTGGTGGTAAATTGGTGCTTTAAGGATTTTACAGAGAAAATACATTTCAACAGACATAGATTAGCTTGTAATAAACTAACATATTGAAAATCAACAGAAATACAGTATTTTAACTTATATAAAGTTATATATTAAAATGAACGGAACCTGGGACGGGACCTGGCCGCTGAATGAGTAGGACGCGGGTTGAGAGAGCTCCTCAACCTCACCGACTTTTTAAGCCTAAAATAAGAAAAATCTGCCTATTAAATCCTGCTACCACTGGCTTATATCTACTTGGGAGTGCCTGGTTAAGCCCTTGGCTTGGAAACACGATGCCCGAGCGTACCCTCAGAGATGAGGGCTTTCTGCGGCCTACAACTTGCTTCTGGGCGGGAGATGTGGCAGATCTCCCATCCTCAGTACGACCTGCCGATGGCTTCGGTCCCGCTTTCCCCCTCTCTGGGCGGGTGGGGGTTATCCCGGTCCCCGCTGGGCCTCACATCAGGGTCCCCCCAGTTTATGGCGAGCTGCCCCTACGAAAAGCACAGTGCCGAACGGTGGAAGCTATTAGATTGCGGACAAACCTGCGCCCATAATGCAGAGCACAGCGCCACACAAAGCCAACTGACACACTCAGCCACATAGAAGCTAGACTGGAGGTAGCTTTCAACCACTTTTGGGCTACCTTAATGGAGCGGACAAAGCTCGTGTCTTCTGCAAACACACCACGGGTGAGAGAGCAGACGCATGGCGGGACAAAGCTTGTGAGACCCCCCCCAGAGGTAACCTGACCTCAAGGGCAGCAGACCTTTCTATTCTATGCCATCCTGGGCTTTGGGCCACCAGGGAAACCCCCCCAGCGCACCAGATACACATGTGGAGGAGAACAAAACGCCAACTTCTACACAAGCACAGTATAGCCTTCCGCAAACTCCCGGACGGGAAGAATTTCCAAGTTTGTTGCAACATGGTGAATGCTCTGGAACAGGCCTGGGGCATGGGGAGTACCTCACCTCTGAACCGTAGCGAGGCAAACTACAGCGGCCAACACATAGAAATGGACAATAAAAAGAAAGATGGTGAGAGTACTTCAAATAAATGGAATTAATATTACCCAAATTGGAGTCAATCTCTGCAAATAAACATAAATAGAGAAGACATAGGGTAATAAAGTTTAAACTGTAAACTTAAAAGAAATGTATTAGTCTCACTCACATAGATGGAGCCACTTTAAAAGCTGGCTCAAACTGCATGCCTTGAATAAATCACATGTGGACTTCAGCTGGGTACTTCCCAAAATTGTGTCTGATGTACCTCCAGAACGCAGGTTAGGGGGTTACAAAACAAGGAAAGTCCCATAAACAGTAAGGCCAACACGCACATGGCAGATGGGTGCCTATTCTTGGTATTGGCTGACTCTCTGATTTTGGGAGCTGGCTGCCACCTGACTTGTGCGAAAGTACACCCAGTGGCACACAAGCGACAAAAGTCATTTTGTTTTAACACTTTTATTATGATACCCATTTATTCTTCCAAGCTGTTGAACCCTCATACAGTGGTCCTGTTAACGTTCTTATTGCATAATAGTTCAATATGCCTTGCTCTTAGACGCAATAGACACCAGGCACGTTTATAAGCTATGGTTAGCTGTAACTAATGCGTGCTCTGCCAATACAGAACTCATTCTAGCAAATGTAAGTTAAGCCTGTTTCTCTTGTCATACAATATTTTATTTCATAAAAATGTGCAGTATTATCAAATGCCTAAAAAAAAAAGAAATGAACGGAGCCTCATATTTTTGGACTTGTCAATCAAACCTGATGCAATCCTTCAATCAAATGTCTGGTTGTTATAGCCCCTCATAGTGTCTCATTCTCCCACCAGCCCCTCTGTGTGTCTGTTTGTTCACCCCAACCCCTCTGTGTGTCTCATTCTCCACCAGCCCCTCTGTGTGTCTGTTTGTTCACCCCAACCCCTCTGTGTGTCTCATTCTCCCACCAGCCCCTCTGTGTGTCTGTTTGTTCACCCCAACCCCTCTGTGTGTCTCATTCTCCCACCAGCCCCTCTGTGTGTTTGTTTGTTCACCCCCCCTCTGTGTGTCTCATTCTCCCCAGCCATTCTCCCACCAGCCCCTCTGTGTGTCTCATTTTCCCACCAGCCCCTGTGTGTCTGTTTGTTCACCCCAACCCCTCTGTGTGTGTCACTCTCCTACCAGCCCCTCTGTGTGTCTCATTCTCCCACCAGCCCCTCTGTATGTCTGTTTGTTCACCCCAGCCCCTCTGTGTGTCTCATTCTCCCACCAGCCCCTATGTGTGTCTCATTCTCCCACCAGCCCCTCTGTGTGTCTGTTTGTTCACCCCAACCACTCTGTGTGTCTCATTCACCCACCAGCCCCTCTGTGTGTCTCATTTTCCCACCAGCCCCTCTGTGTGTCTGTTTGTTCACCCCAACCCCTCTGTGTGTCTCATTCTCCCACCAGCCCCTCTGAGTGTCTCATTCTCCCACCAGCCCCTCTGTGTGTCTGTTTGTTCACCCCAGCCCCTCTGTGTGTCTTTGCCCTTCCAGCCCTCTGTGTATCTTTTTTGTTAAGCAATTTCAATTGATTTTGTTTGATTTGCTCATTGCAAACAGCTGGAAGTCTGTACATTTTGGCAAATGGGGGTTGAATAATTTTGCTTACAACTGTAAATCTCCATGTTTTCTATAGGAAAAGCATATTAGCTATATTGTATTACATTAAATCCCTAAAACACATTTCAAGGGAAATGAAAATGCCAGACATATTATATAAAAACATTATGCTATGTTTAAAGTTCATGTGTTAAATGAACGCTTCCCAAGCGTGCCCTAAATATGTGTCTGGCATAGCACCCAGTTTAATACACTATATATGGTGTCACTATCTCCTTCCAAGGCCAATCACAGGGTATGCATGTTCACAGTGAACATCTATTTCTGGTGACACTGCGTGTGTTTCTGTGTTTTACCAGCGAGGGGCTAATCTGAGTGGACGGTATTTGTTTAAGTAGCTGTTATTGTAAGTTTTCAGTTACAATTATCAACTAGGGTGGAAACCAATCAGTAATTAGTAACTTACCCCAGCTATTTGCCAATTTTTTTTCAAAAGGAGCCCACCAGCCCCTCTGTGTAAAATCCAGAGTATGTAAAATCCAGAGTTTGGTGAACAGAGGTGGCAGGATAAAGTAGTGAGGACCAGTAGGAATGTGTGAAGATATTTTGGAGTATCCCTTTGACTAAACCCCCCTTCCTCGAGCCATTGCTAAAGACTTAAAGAGACACTATAGTCAACCAGACCACTTCATTTCATTGGTCTGGGTGCAGTATCCCTATCCCAATTAGTCCTTAGTCCTGCAATGTAACTTTTGCAGTTTTTCCAAGTCAATTAGACAGCTACTAGAGGCACTTACCGATGGATAGGCCACTTTTGGTTGCAAGGGGGCGTGACTGAGACAGGGACCAGAGGGCTTTATAGTGTTAGGAATACAGATTTGTATTCCTACCCCTATAGAGTCCCTTTAGCACTGCTGTCTAGTGTAAGGTAGCAAGAGATCCATACCAACAGTGGTCTCCTCACTCCCTCACTTGGCTCTGCAGTGATATTACAGCTCTGCGGAATATGTTGGCGCTTTATAAATGCCACTAATAATAATATTTACATGGAGATGTCTGTTATATCAATAGCAGAAATCTTCAGTGCAGTCGCATTATCTCCCCATGTGTAGAATGGGTTGGTGAGACTGCCATATGTATTTATTGCTGATCAATGGAACGATTACTATGTTTCTGTAGCGCCGTTGCACGTCCTAACGTAGCCATGTGAAGTAGGGTCTCCTTACTCTATGGAGAGCAAATACCCTCCGAGCCAGTTTCATAACCTGAAGTTAAGTGCCCAATCCTGGGTCTCAGCCTGCTGGGCAATGGCTTTGCAGAACCTGCAAAATCTCTGATCGGGTGTGCTTGTATCAACTCCACTTACAGTCACCAAAAGCAATGTCCCCTGAACCTGCAGCCCATTACAGGTTTAGGTATAAAGATGTACATGTGCAGTGATAAGCTCTATGACATGTCAGCATAGTGGGGCAACATTAATTAGCCCTGGCACTGACTGGGTGAATAAAGTTCTGGACATTTTCTCAAACATGCACCAAAAACCATGCAATAAAGAAATCTTGCCACATCTATTTTCCTGAGAAATAGCCTGCAAATCTATATACTAGATAGCGTAAGACCCCTAAATCCCCATCCCTGACACAGTATCACCGTTTAAATTCCTATCCCAGATAGAGACTCTATTTCCCTATCCCAGATAGAAACATACCATCTATTTCCCTATCCCAGATAGAGATAGACCCTCTATTTCCCAATTCCAGATAGAGAAAGTTCCTCCAATTCCCTATCCCAGATAGAGACAGACCCTCTATTTATCTATCCCAGATAGAGACAATTCCCTATCCCAGTTAGAGACAGACCCTCTATTTCCCAATCCCAGATAGAGACAGACCCTCCAGTTTCCCATCCCAGATAGAGACAGACCCTCCAATTCCCTATCCCAGACAGAGACAGACACTTCAATTCTCAATCCCAGAAAGAGACAGACCCTTCAATTTCCCATGACAGATAGAGACAGACCCTCCAATTTCCCATCCCAGATAGAGACAGACCCTCTATTTCCCAATCCCAGATAGAGACAGACCCTCCAATTCCCTATCCCAGATAGAGACAGACACTTCAATTCCCTATCCCAGATAGAGACAGACCCTCCAATTCCCTATCCCAGATAGAGAGAGACACTTCAATTCTCAATCCCAGAAAGAGACAGACCCTTCAATTCACTATTCCAGATGATCCTAATTGATGATCCTAATTGATCTACTGTGACATTAACAGTAACTGTGTTGACTTGCCGTTCCGTTCACCGGGTCAGTGGATTTAAAGTACAAGACAGGGCTCAGTTCCAGTTTCTCGGATCCTCTGGTTCCTATTTTCTGGCCAGAAGGGGTAGTTGTGATCCAGGTCCCAGGCTTTATTTCGGGGACAGTTATTACCGGGGCTGGGGGCTCTTGGCCAGGTGCCTCCACACTTTCTTGCCTTGCTGAGGTGGTCATTGTTTTGTGACCACTTTTCCCTGCAAACACACAATAAAATACTTTCTTAACATATGCTCTGTTGGCCTTCGATATTTTGTCGACTTTCCATCCACCCATTCTTTTAGCTTTTGTAAATACATTTCATTAGGTTTATAATATTGCACAAAGGTCACACATTTAGCCTGTTACAAACTAAACGTTACAGGAGACCACCAATGAAACAAATAGAAATACATTTGCACAAGCCCAGCGACAACATAAAAGGGACTCTGGTATTAGATGCTCAGCTGCATTTACAATTCTAGTTGGGTGAGACGTTTTATAAGTTGAATTTGAAGTGCGATGCAGTGGTATTGGGAAAACACAGCATAAAAATTCCTGTCTTGGTCCAGGTGGACTGATTGTGGACACCGGGTACAATACCACAAGGACAGTAAGGCTTTTCCTTGTGTTTTACTGAGAATTGAGCTTGGCTCAGAGTACAGCTATTAGTTGGGTTTCACTGTAACAATCTCCCATTTTACCATTAGATATGGGCAGGCATTCATTTAAGGCTCTCCGTGTTTAACACTGGATCGTTCAAAAAGCCATTCAGTGTCTAATCAGTTGGCATCTTTGTGATGTAACCGCCTGCTCTCTCTTAGCAACTCTAGCAGGGGACATGATATAGTCTATCTGCGGCAGAGGGGTCTCCAATAATTGCTAAAAAGCTATGGAGTCTAGGCCAGGGGAGAAATCTGAGTCATGTATCAGAGAAAGGAGGGAGAAATGAAATAAGGAGAAATAATATGTCTTAGCTATAGAGTAACACAACTGGTTGGGTACCTACATGTCTTCTGCTACGAGGGTGTGGGAGCCATCATACTGCTTACAATGGTACCCAGTTTGTGGGCCCTCCTTTTGTCCATGCAAACACATAAACGATGGCAGCAGGTATGTTAAGAAGATTTAACGGTTCCTTGAGTTTTGGGTAGGGTTAGTTACTATTTTCTGTCTAGGTCTCCATCCTCACTATATGTATCTACAGATTCTTCAGAAAGAGTTAGTGGAATTGTGATAGGGATTATGTGACCTTTGAAGACCAAATATTAATTATTAAAAGGGATGTTATAGTCACCATAACAACTACAGCTTAATGTAGTTGTTCTGGTGTCCACAGCTAATCCTTGCAGGCTTTTTAATGTAAACAGTGCCTTTTCAGAGAAAAGGCACTGTGTTTACATTACTGCCTAGGAACACCTCTAGTGGGAGGCACTGATGTTCAACGTCTCCACGCTTTGCATGAAGACTTAAGCGCCTTATTATGTGTCTACCTGGGGGAGTTTGCAGGTTGTTAGGAATTTCAAGTAAAAATTGAGTGGCAGTGATTCAATGCATCTCTATGAGGAGATGCTGATTAGTGCATTGCGGCGTTTAGCCGTACATGCGCAATAGCCCCCAATGCTTTCCTATGGGAAAGCACTGGATTGGCTTAGATCAGGGCTTGACAAATTTGTTTGGAATCTAGGAGCCAGCTAGAAAAGTTAGAAGCCAGTCATTTTCAAAAAACAAATTTTTTCAAATGTAAATCTTAAAGGGACACTATAACCACCAGAACCACTACAGCTTGATTTAATTGTTCTGTTGTCTGTAGCTTGTCCCTGCATGCTTTTCAGGGTAAACACTGCCTTTTCAGTGAAAAGGCAGTGTTTACATTGCTGCTTAGTAACACCTCTAGTGACAGTCAGTCACTCAGACAGCCACTAGAGAGTCCTGGGACAGGACTGCACATGCACAAAATCCTAAGGGAAAGCATTGGGTTAGATGAGATCATGAAGATTGATAATCTCAGCCATGGAGGTGGGACCAGCCGTGGTGAAACTGGCATGGTGTGTGAAAAAAGGTGATCGGAGCGGGCAGGTACCTAAATACCTAAACGCACACACACACACACTCTGACAGGCTCACACACACTCTGACAACAGGCTTGCTCATACACACACACACACTCACTCTGACAGGCTCACACACACACACACCCATTGTCAGGTTCACACAAACACACACCTTCTGACAGGCTCACACAACAGGTACACACACTCTCACACTCACTCTGACAGGTGCACACACTCTCACTCTGACAGACTCACACACTCTCACTCTGACAGGCACTCTCACTCTGACAGGCTTACACACACACACACATTGTCAGGTTCACACAAACACACACCCTCTGACAGGCTCACACAACAGGTACACACACTCTCACTCTGACAGGCTCACACACTCTCACTCTGACAGGCTTACATAGTCTCACTCTGACAGGCTCACACAGTCTCACTCTGACCGGCTCACACAGTCTCACTCTGACAGGCTCACATAGTCTCACTCTGACAGGCGCACACAGTCTCACTCTGACAGGCGCACGCACACAGGCTCTCACTCTGACAGGCGCACACACACACTCACTCTGACAGGCTCACACACTCTCACTCTGACTCACACACTCTCACTCTGACAGGGCTTACACACACTCTCACTCTGATAGGCTCACACACTCTCACTCTGACAGGCTTACACACACTCTCACTCTGATAGGCTCACACACTCTCACTCTGACAGGCTTACACACACTCTCACTCTGATAGGCTCACACACTCTCACTCTGACAGGCTTACACACACTCTCACTCTGATAGGCTCACACACTCTCACTCTGACAGGCTTACACACACTCTCACTCTGATAGGCTCACACACTCTCACTCTGACAGGCTTACACACACTCTCACTCTGATAGGCTCACACACTCTCACTCTGACAGGCTTACACACACTCTCACTCTGATAGGCTCACACACTCTCACTCTGACAGGCTTACACACACTCTCACTCTGATAGGCTCACACACTCTCACTCTGACAGGCTTACACACACTCTCACTCTGACAGGCTCACACACTCTCACTCTGACAGGCTTACACACACTCTCACTCTGACAGGCTTACACACACTCTCACTCTGACAGGCTCACACACTCTCACTCTGACAGGCTCACACACTATCACTCTGACAGGCTTACACACACACACACACACATTGTCAGGTTCACACAAACACTCTCACTCTGGCAGGCTCACATACATTTGTGTTTTAATTGAAACCCACTCAGCCTTTACCCTGCTTAGTGGATCTTACCCTGGGGTCCAGTGGAGCTGCTCTCTTCCTGCATGCGAGGGAGAAGTAATCTTACTGCAGTTCCTCTCTGCTCCATGCTCCTTGCGCACTCTCTGGGGCCAGAGTGATGTCATATTCTGGCTAGTGGCATCATATAACAGCGCAAGGATGCAGAGAGGAGTTGCAGTAAGATTACTGCTCCCTCGCGCGCCGCCTACAATGCTCCGCGGGCGGCCAGCTCCATGCTGCCTCAGCCAGTCGCCTCCATCCTCCTCAGGGTGGTCGGCTCCATGCTGCCTCAACCGGCCGGCCGCCTCCATGGACGGCTCTAATATTCCCTGCGGTGGCCGCCTACAAAGCTCCCTCGGCGACCACATTAAAAAAGAGATGGCAAATCCCAGACAACAGGGCGAAATTTCGAGTCACAGTGGCGACCTGGGATTTGTCAAGCCCTGGCTTAGATCATCAAATTTGATGATCTTAGTCAAGGAGGAGGAGCTGGGTGGAGCCAGCTGCGACAAGACCAGCGCAGCACTGGAATAAAGAGGAGTAAATACACCTTTTACTATTTTACTCCTCTGATAGGGGGGCTGATCACCTAAACCATTCTTTTAAAACTATAGTGTCAGAAATACACATTTTATTCCTGGCACTATAGTTTTTCTTTAATTTTTTTTAACCCCTCCTACTAATAATTAGTTTTTAAAATGTAATATTTATTACATTTCATACCATATAAAACATTCATGAAACATTTACATATTCCTTAGCATAGGGAATTCACCTAAAAAGCAAAAGTCATATATAATGGGCCGTACAAAAAATCTGTAAGCAGGCAAGCAATATCAGGTAATGACACCTTAGTTAAAGGACCACTATATGCACCCACACCACTTCAGCTCAATGAAGTGGTCTGGGTGCAAGGTCCAGCTAGGGTTAACCCTGCAGCAGTAAACATAGCAGTTTCAGAGAAACTGCTATGTTTACATTAGGGTTAATCCAGCCTCTAGTGGCTGTCTCATTGACAGCCGCTAGATGCGCTTCCGCGCTTCTCACTGTGTTACTTGAGTAATGCTTTCCTAATGACTGATTGAATGCGTGCGCTGCTCTTGACGTCAGAAGAGGGAGGAGAGTTCCCCAGCGCCAAGGGAACCCAGCGCTGGAGAAAGGTAAGTGATTAACCCCTTCTTCCCCCTTCAGCCCGGTGGGAGTGGGACCCTGAAGGTGGGGGGGACTTAAAGACCCTATAGAGCCAGGACAACAAGTTTGTTTTCCTGGCACTATAGTGGTCCTTTAAACTAATGATAAAAATAAAAAATCCCCTATAAGTGGAAAAGATAAAAACACACACATCACAAAAATTAGACAATTAGGCATCAAGAGCTAATAAGAGAACCAACAAAAATATGTAATAAATCCCCACATCTCTACAAACCCCTGTGTGCCTCTGTCCTGGTTCACCCCTTCATTCCACATATTTATCTGCCCTTTTCACCCCTAGTCTGATTTCTCTTCCTCCCTCCAGCCTGAATGGGATCTGCTGTGCCAGGCTCCTGTTCTCACCCTCCATCCATCCTGTGAGTGCTCCATGTGAGAGGGGAGCAGGGGGTATGAAGTCACTTCCTGCCCCCTCCCATCCTCACACCTATCGCTGTGTACTGTCTGCAGGGAGAGAGAGGAGACCTGGCAGTGACAGCAGGTAAGCTGCCAGGTCTCACGCTGAATGGGGGATTGGAATTGCAGGGTGACAGGTTGCTGGGGCTCTCTGTCTCATCATGGGCCCAAGCAAACTTCCTTATGACTGTGGAGATCAGAAGCATGAGTGCAGCCGGGCCACTGACTGCCTCTGGCCCACGGTCCAAGTGGTCAGTTCGCCCCTGCTCACACACATTCTGACAACCAGTGACTGCACTGTAATATTCAGTTTCATTCACAGGACACACGTTCAATTGATCCGGTAAAGATTACCTTTCTTGGTCACTTGTTCAGGCACCGGTTCTGGCTTTTGATCATCTTGTCGGGCTGATGGAGGTGTTGCTGGGTGAGCATCACGAACTTTAGGAGGTAATGAGGAGGGACCAGAAGGCTGGACAATGGGACCAGAGTCTGGACTCTGGCAAACCGTTCCATCAGGAAAGAGAACCTGAGACATTAAATATCATTAACATCAAATAAATCCCAGACAGAGCTCCCTTTTAGTAATAAACCCCACTTACGTTAACCTTGGCTCCTGTACTGGCCACCTCTTAGTTGAGAAATTAAATTAGCAGCTGGGTCGGTCCCCCTGACTGGCTTAAAGTTCTAGTAAATTCCCTTCCCCGAGATCACGTGGCATTGCTAGCCAGAGAGAGACTCGTGTAACATGAAAAAGACTAATACAGAGCTTGAGTAAATCCACAGCTCCTGAGGAAGTCCTGAACAAAGCGGGACGAAACGCGTTGAGCCTCATCTATCATCCAACCCAAGTCCAGAGACCGTAATATCACCACTACCGATCCAGTTTGCAAGTATCTTTCAGCCCTGGAAGTCGCGACCAAGGGCTGTTCAGTTCATCTTTTTACTTATCACTGTTTTGTTTAGTGGTTGATGCCGGGCTTTTTTTCCCAGGTCTCATAATAGGACTGTACATTGTTACTATCTTTGTATTGGATGTTTATGCACTTTATTATTATTTCTTTTTATATATATTTTTTTTTATGAATTAATTGCACTGTGATGCAAAATAAATTGTATTTTTATACTATTTTTAAAGTCTCCATAGAGTATTTACTCTTGAGTGTCTATAGTCTCCTATAAGACCTCTATTTTCTCTAGCACTTAGCGCCCCCATTAGGTGGGATTTATTCCACCTTCTCTTCCTTTTTTACTTATGTTTTTTATAGGTTTTTAGAGTGTACCTAGAGGGTGGCAGCTTCTTGTTCAGAGTTCTATTTATTTTTGGTTCTATTTTTATTTTCTCCGCATAATACAGAGCTTGGCTTTAGAGATTGCTCAGATAGAGGAATTGAAGGACCCGGTTATTCGGCTCCTATCTGTGACTGGTGGAAAGTAAGGAATTATTCAAAGCTTTAATGGCCAGTCATGGATCTGGTGAATTTGGGTAGTTTCCATACCTGGGTAGATCCATCCAGCATGTATTTCACCACGATCCCCGAGGCTGTGACCACACGGGAAGCTTCCCTTACTGCCTGATTCCTAGTCCCTTTGTACATTTGGCTTTTCCTCACTCTCACGGGGTAGCTTTGTCGGATCAGCAGTTTCTGACTGTTCTCCGAATGCGCAGTAAGCTTCGTCTCCACCTTCTTCGCACCTGAAAAAAAAAAGGAACAATGGCTTACTGATATTATCCATTAACAAAAAATGAAGTAATTATATCAGTAGAATTACTGCTTTATACACGAGTTACTAGTATTGAGTGTTAAGTATCACAGAATATAAAAATACCCCTTTTTATGTACTTTAAAGATACTATTTTATATATATTTTTGACGAAATGAGTTACTAGTACTGGTCTCCAGCTACTAATCTCTGTAAGGAGGTATCATTACGGGTCTCTATACTGTATTATTCCAACTAATCTCTGTAAGGGGGTATCATTACTGGCCTCTATACTGTATTATTCCCACTAATCTCTGTAAGGAGGTATCATTACTGGTCTCTATACTGTATTATTCCCACTAATCTCTGTAAGGGGGTATCATTACGGGTCTCTATACTGTATTATTCCCACTAATCTCTGTAAGGGGGTATCATTACTGGCCTCTATACTGTATTATTCCCACTAATCTCTGTAAGGGGGTATCATTACTGGCCTCTATACTGTATTATTCCCACTAATCTCTGTAAGGGGGTATCATTACTGGTCTCTATACTGTATTATTCCAACTAATCTCTGTAAGGGGGTATCATTACTGGCCTCTATACTGTATTATTCCCACTAATCTCTGTAAGGAGGTATCATTACTGGCCTCTATACTGTATTATTCCCACTAATCTCTGTAAGGGGGTATCATTACTGGTCTCTATACTGTATTATTACCACTAATCTCTGTAAGGAGGTATCATTACGGGTCTCTATACTGTATTATTCCCACTAATCTCTGTAAGGAGGTATCATTACTGGTCTCTATACTGTATTATTCCCACTAATCTCTGTAAGGAGGTATCATTACTGGTCTCTATACTGTATTATTCCCACTAATCTCTGTAAGGGGGTATCATTACTGGTCTCTATACTGTATTATTACCACTAATCTCTGTAAGGGGGTATCATTACTGGTCTCTATACTGTATTATTCCACTAATCTCTGTAAGGGGGTATCATTACTGGTCTCTATACTGTATTATTCCTACTAATCTCTGTAAGGGGGTATTATTACTGGTCTCTATACTGTATTATTCCCACTAATCTCTGTAAGGAGGTATCATTACTGGTCTCTATACTGTATTATTCCCACTAATCTCTGTAAGGAGGTATCATTACTGGTCTCTATACTGTATTATTCCCACTAATCTCTGTAAGGGGGTATCATTACTGGTCTCTATACTGTATTATTACCACTAATCTCTGTAAGGGGGTATCATTACTGGTCTCTATACTGTATTATTCCTACTAATCTCTGTAAGGGGGTATCATTACTGGTCTCTATACTGTATTATTCCTACTAATCTCTGTAAGGGGGTATTATTACTGGTCTCTATACTGTATTATTCCTACTAATCTCTGTAAGGGGGTATCATTACTGGTCTCTATACTGTATTATTCCCACTAATCTCTGTAAGGAGGTATCATTACTGGTCTCTATACTGTATTATTCCTACTAATCTCTGTAAGGGGGTATCATTACTGGTCTCTATACTGTATTATTCCCACTAATCTCTGTAAGGAGGTATCATTACTGGTCTCTATACTGTATTATTCCTACTACTAATCTCTGTAAGAATTATTACTGGTCTCATGCATTATTCCCTGTCTCTGTAGGAGAGCCATCATTACTGGTCTCTATACTGTATTATTCCTACTAATCTCTGTAAGGGGGTATCATTACTGGTCTCTATACTGTATTATTCCCACTAATCTCTGTAAGGAGGTATCATTACTGGTCTCTATACTGTATTATTCCCACTAATCTCTGTAAGGGGGTATCATTACTGGTCTCTATACTGTATTATTCCCACTAATCTCTGTAAGGGGGTATTATTACTGGTCTCTATACTGTATTATTCCTACTAATCTCTGTAAGGGGGTATTATTACTGGTCTCTATACTGTATTATTCCCACTAATCTCTGTAAGGGGGTATCATTACTGGTCTCTATACTGTATTATTCCTACTAATCTCTGTAAGGGGGTATCATTACTGGTCTCTATACTGTATTATTCCTACTAATCTCTGTAAGGGGGTATCATTACTGGTCTCTATACTGTATTATTCCCACTAATCTCTGTAAGGAGGTATCATTACTGGTCTCTATACTGTATTATTCCAACTATTCTCTGTAAGGGGGTATCATTACTGGTCTCTATACTGTATTATTCCTACTAATCTCTGTAAGGGGGTATCATTACTGGTCTCTATACTGTATTATTCCCACTAATCTCTGTAAGGACGTATCATTACTGGTCTCTATACTGTATTATTCCAACTATTCTCTGTAAGGGGGTATCATTACTGGTCTCTATACTGTATTATTCCCACTAATCTCCTTACTGTATTATTCCAACTAATCTCTGTAAGGAGGTATCATTACTGGTCTCTATACTGTATTATTCCAACTATTTTCTGTAAGGGGGTATCATTACTGGTCTCTATACTGTATTATTCCAACTATTCTCTGTAAGGGGGTATCATTACTGGTCTCTATACTGTAATATTCCCACTAATCTCCTTACTGTATTATTCCAACTAATCTCTGTAAGGAGGTATCATTACTGGTCTCTATACTGTATTATTCCAACTATTTTCTGTAAAGGGGTATCATTACTGGTCTCTATACTGTATTATTCCCACTAATCTCTGTAAGGGGGTATCATTACTGGTCTCTATACTGTATTATTCCAACTATTTTCTGTAAGGGGGTATCATTACTGGTCTCTATACTGTATTATTCCAACTAATCTCTGTAAGGGGGTATCATTACTGGTCTCTATACTGTATTCCACTTGCTAATCTCTCTGTGGGGGTATCATTACTGGTCTCTATACTGTGTGAAATTCCACTAATCTGTAGGGGGTATGCATTACTGGTCTCTATACTGTGTGTTCCCACTGAGCGTCTCTGTAAGGTATCATTACTAGTCTCTATGCTGTATTATTCCACTAATCTCTGTAGGGGTATCATTACTGGTCTCTATGCTGTATTATTCCCACTAATCTCTGTAAGGGGCTATCAATACTGGGTTCTATAATGTATCATTCTTTATCGTTTCTTTGTTTGGAGGGTATGATTACTGGTCACTGTACTGTGGGTGTTTACTCTGGTGCTCTGCGTATTGTGTAAGACACTTGCATTAATAGCAGTGATGACCAATATAAATGCCAGCCAAGCATCATGGGAAATGTGAGTGGCATTGCAAGATGAGCCATCGCTGTTATAAGTAGGGATGCACCAAAATATTTTTTGTTTTAGATATTTCTTTTTTGTAGTGTGTAGTTTAACAGACATGCTTGCATTAACAATTCAGATGATTATATATCATAATGAAAGATAGTAATGATAACATGAAAAGTCAAGAATACCGCACATGGGACAGGTGAGGGGGAGAACACTACGGGACAGGGGAGGGGGAGAACCCTATGGGACAGGGGAGGGAGGGGGAGAACACTATGGGACAGAGGAGGGAGGGGGTAAAACTATGGGACAGGGGGAGAGGGAAGAACACTATGGGACAGAGGAGGGGGGAGAACACTATGGGACGGGAGGGAGTGGGTGGTAAGGAACACTATGGGATAGGGGAGGGGAGTGGGTGATAAGGAACACTATGGGACAGGGGGGTGGGTGATAAGGAACACTATGGGACAGAGGAGAGGGGGAGAACACTATGGGACGGGAGGGAATGGGTGGTAAGGAACACTATGGGACAGGGGAGAGGAGTGGGTGATAAGGAACAATATGGGACAGGGGAGGGGAGTGGGTGATAAGGAACACTATGGGACAGGGGGGTGGGTGATAAGGAACACTATGGGACAGAGGAGAGGGGGAGAACACTATGGGATGGGAGGGAGTGGGTGGTAAGGAACACTATGGGACAGGGGAGGGGAGTGGGTGATAAGGAACACTATGGGACGGGAGGGGGGAGAAAACTATGGGACAGGGATGGGGAGTGGGTGGTTAGTAACACTATGAGACAGGGAAGGGGAGAGGGTGGTATGGTACACTATAGTACAGGGGAGGGGGGGAAGAACACTATGGGACAATGGAGGGGAGTGGGTGATAATGAACACTATGGGACAGGGGAGGGGAGGGGAGTGGGTGATTGTAACGGATCACCTGGCACCCCGACTGGGTACCTCCATTGAAGGATGCTCCTAGCGCTTCCTGAGGGCTCCAAGCACTCCAGCAGACACCATAACCACCATAGACTCCTTTAGAGAGCAAACCAGGAACAAGCTCTTACAAGAGCTTAGAAGTGAATATTCAAGGGAGCATGCAGAGCATAGCAATCCCTTATAGTGGTATAGCCGGTTACCCCCAATAAGAGACAAGACTCTAGATTGAGGGTGAAGAAGAACTGAACATTTATTCAAACACTCTGCTTTTATGCCCATTCTACAAACATAATACACTCAGACACTCCCACACAAAATCCTCCCCTCTGCCTGTGATATAATTACTAAACACAATGAGCTAACATAATTATCACAGGCAGGAAAATACACAGTTTTGCACAATATTCATAACTCCAAAAGTATACATCACATTCACATTTTCAGAATCAGCATACTCCAAATACAAATACAAACATACTAAAAAATCTGGCAATTCCTTCCATTGGCTTAAAAGTTAGGTCCCCTGGGGTGCATACTGCTGCTGGGGAGGAAGACCGATTGTCTCCACTCCCAATACAATACTTCGCCGCTGGGGAGAGAGACCGTCTGTCTCCTTTCCCTAAAACTCACCCTGCCGCTGGGGAGGAAGGACGGTACCATCGGCTCCTGGGAACTCACACTGCCGATGGGGAGGTAGGATGGCACCTTTGGCTCCCTGGAACTCACACTGCCGCTGGGGAGGAAGGATGACACCTTCGGCTCCTTGGAACTCACACTGTCACTGGGGAAGAAGGACGGCACCTTGGGCTACCTGGGCGTACACTGCCGCTGGGGAGAGAAACCGGTTGTCCCCTCTCCCTGGAACTCAAACTGCCGCTGGGGAGGAAGGACCTTTGGCTCCCTGGGATTCACACTGCTGCTGGGGAGGAAGGACGATACCTTTGGCTCCCTGGGGCACACACTGCCGATGGGGAGAGAGACCAGTTGTCTCCTCTCTCTGGAACTCACACTGCCGCTGGGGAAGAAGGATGGCACCTTCGGCTCCCTGGGACACACACTGCCGCTGGAGACTGAGTGTTCATATCCTCAACCTCCAGAGTTTTTGCTCAAAGTCCATTGCCGCATGGTTCTCAGCACTCAACTGGTGCATTACTTGGAAGACCACCTCGTTCGAAGTGTCTGGGCCATACAAGTCTAACCGCCTCTTTACCTCCTCAAGGTAAGCGTCGCCCTCGTAGCAACGTATCAGGTTGAGGTGCTCTTCAAGGGGTTCTATCCAGGGTCTTGCTCGCTCCATGCTGCTGTAGTTAGGGACGCTGCGCAGTGGCTAGCGTTGCCCTCAATAACCTCTCATAAGATACCAGTCAGTGTCTCCAGGGTGCTGTTCCTTGCGCTAGGATGCCATCCCACCGCTTGCCACCAATGTAATGGATCACCTGGCACCCCGACTGGGTACCTCCATTGAAGGATGCTCCTAGCGCTTCCTGAGGGCTCCAAGCACTCCAGCAGACACCATAACCACCGTAGACTCCTTCAGAAAGCAAACCAGGAACAAGCTCTTACAAGAGCCTAGAAGTGAATATTCAAGGGAGCATGCAGAGCATAGCAATCCCTTATAGTGATATAGCCGGTTACCTCCCCTTAAGAGACAAGACTCTAGATTGAGGGTGAAGAAGAACTGAACTTTTATTCAAACACTCTGCTTTTATGCCCATTCTACAAACATAGTGCCGCCCACAGGGTTTTGAAGTACAACCAATCAATACATACAATACACTCAGACACTCCCACACAACCGGTCTCTCTCCCCAGCGACAGTAGTGATCCACCTAGCTTATGGTGAGAAAGGAGAACTGGAGGGGTAAATAGAAACAACAAACGGTGCTCCTGTTTAGAGCATAATGAGGTAAAAAAGTAAGAGGACAAAAATGTACACTGGTGAAACAAAACAACGTTGTTGCCAGATAGTAGGCTAGGTACTCTTATTTAATACCACATGGGTTGAAGATCATGATTTCTCCCTACGTTTGTCAGCAGAATTTGAATGAACGAGAAGTGTTAGAGAGAATGAGCTGAGCCTGTTCCCAAGTATTTCTCAGGTTTTCAATATGAAAGTCCACTAACGGCATACCCTGAGAAGAGAGAGCAGAAGGAAGGACATGAGGGTTGAAACCATAGTTGAGATGAAAGGGACTGAAATAGGTAGCCTCGCTAACCAAATTATTATGAGCAAATTCAACCCAGGGAAGCAAATCGACCCAGTCATCTTGATGCTCAGAAATGAAACATCGTAGATATTGTTCCAGCTTTTGGTTTGTACGTTCTGCTGCCCCATTGGACTGCGGATGGTAGGCGGATGAAAAACTTAATTCAATGCCCAATTGAGCACAAATGGCCCTCCAGAACCGAGAGATGAATTGCGAGCCTCTATCAGATACGATCTCAGTTGATATACCGTGCAAGCGAAAAACCACTATGGAGAATATAGTTGCCAATTCAGGCGAAGATGGTAACTTAGATAAAGACACGAAATGTGCCATCTTAGAAAACCTATCTACTATTGTTAATATGACAGTTCTCCCTTTGGACATGGGAAGATCAACAATAAAGTCTATAGAAATACTTTTCCATGGTTTGTCTGGTATGTCGAGTGGTTGTAACAGGCCACAAGGGAGAGTATGGGGTTGTTTATTTCTTGAGCAGATGTCACATGCAGTAACGTAGTCCTTGACATACTTCCTCAAGGAAGGCCAACAATACTTTTGTAGTATAAGGGAATATGTCTTTTTGATAACAGGATGTCCCGCTGTTTTACAATCATGATGATGTGTAAGTATGGGTATTCTATATTTGGAAGGGACAAGCAATTTATCAACAGTAGTCGATTCTGGTGTTTGATTTTGTCTTGAAGATATGTTATCAACAAGATCAGATGTGATTCTAAGAATTGTATTAGCAAGAATACGAGAACTTGGTACCACGGTAGACATTTTCATAAAAGGACTCATCTGAGGTTCGTATTGGCGAGAAAAGACATCTGCCTTAGTATTTTTACACCCTGGTCTATAATTGAGGATAAAATTAAACCGTGTTAGAAATAGCGACCAGCAAGCCTGCCCAGCGGATAACCTCTACCAAATAAGCAAGATTCTTATGATCTGTTAAGATGGTTATAGTAAATGTCTCCATTCTTTTAAGGCAAGGATGATAGCGAGTAGCTCCCTATCTCCAATTTCATATCTCCTCTGTAAGTTTCTTGAAATAAAACCCAGAAGGATGCAATGGTTTATCTGGTCCCTTCCTCTGAGATAAGACTGCACCTATGCCTGTTTCGGACGCATCTACCTCTAGTAAATAAGGAAGGGTTGGATCAGGGTGGACTAGAATAGGAGCAGAGGAGAAGGCTAATTTTAAGGACTCAAATGCTTCCCTAGCTTCAGGGGTCCACGTTTTGGGATTATTAATCTTCTTAGTCATAGCTGTGATATGAGCTATGATGGAAGAAAAACTCTTGATAAAAGTAGTGGTTGGAGAAGCCTATAAAACGTTGTATAACTGTGAGTCCAGAAGGAAGAGGCCAATTGATTATGGATTCTAACTTCACAGGATCCATAGAGAATCCTAAAACTGATTTGGGTTTGATCAAATAGGCATTTCTCCAACTTACAATACAACCCATGTTGTAGTAAACGGAGTAAAACTTTCTTGACATGCCTGTGGTGTTCTTCTAATGAGTTGGAGTATATGAGAATGTCATCTAGATAAACAATCACACACTCATGTAAGTAATCTCTCAAAACATCATTAACCAGGTCTTGGAAGACAGCTGGGGCATTGCATAAACCAAAGGGCATTATGGTGTATTCGTAATGCCCGTATCAAGTATTGAATGCTGTCTTCCATTCATCACCTTTCCGTATTCTTAGAAGGTTATACGCATTCCTAAGATTGAGTTTGGTAAAAATCTTGGCATGTTTTAACCTATCAAAGAATTCAGAGATCAGTGGTATAGGGTATGCATTCCTTACTGTGATTCTGTTTAAACCCCGGTAATGGTCGAAAATCCCCCTCCTTTTTAGAGAAAAAAAAAATCCTGCACCTGTGGGAGACGAAGATTTCCTAATAAACCCTTTCTTTAAATTTTACTTAATATATTCCTCCAACACCAAATTCTCTTTGGGTGAAAGATGATATACGGTACTTCTAGGAGGCATGGTTCCAGGTAAAAGGTCTATAGGACAGTCATACGACTGGTGAGCAGGAAGTGACTCGGCTCTACTTTTCTCAAATACCTCCTTGACACTAAGATAGGGTCCAGGTATCTTAGTGGATAACGGAGATGTAGTCGGAACATTAAGCAAACAAATGTGTTTTAGTTGTCACACAATCTGTAAATAATAATCGCTCCAGTAATCTATCTTCCCATTAGCCCAATTGCTGGATGGGTTATGTAACCGTAACCAAGGAAACCCTAGTACCACGGGAAATATAGGGGACAAAATATATAGCAGAACGATGGATTCCTTATGTAACAAACTGACTTGCATCTGCAGGGAATCTGTTTCATGAGTAGTCACCGGCTTATATAGCGGTCTACCATCTATGGCCAAGGGTGTGTCTCTTGACCATATAGGAATGGAATGCTTATTAGCGAAGGATACATCAATGAAACTCTCAGCGACCCCAGAGTCTATCAATGCCACTGTTTGTATAACGATTCCTTCCCAGGTCAAGGTGATGGGTATGAGAAGCTGATGTTGTTATTTCTTTTTAAGGAGGACGTGATGGAAACACCCAAGGCCTGTCCTCCAAAGGAACTTAGGTGCGGATGTTTTCTGGCCGGCTAAGACAAGCCAGTCTAAGGTGTCCCTTTTCCCCGCAATATAAGCATAACCCCTCTCTTCTGCGGAATTGTTTTTCTTCCTCTGTTAAGTGGGTTGTGCCTAATTGTATGGGTTCTTGCATTGGTTCAGGTAGTGCTAGGGCTGCAGATTCTATAGTGTTGGACGAAGGAGCCAATCGGATCAACACTCCTTTAGGTCTTTCTCTAGTATTCTGCTGATACCTAAGATGTTCGTCTATATGGCTGATATATGATATCAAATCTTCTAGACCATCAGGTAGTTCTCTAGTAGCTACCTCGTCTAAAATGGTATCTGAAAGATCGTTAAGAAACATGTCAACAAAGGTCTGGTTATTCCATTTTATCTCTGCAGCCAAGAACCTGAATTCCAGTGCATACTCCACTAATGACTTATTCCCTTTAAGGCGTAGAAGGGACCTAGCAGCATTAGCCCTTCTACCAGGGAGATCAAAAGTCCTACGAAAGGTGTCCATAAAAGCTAAGTAATTATAAACTAGGGGGCTGTCATTCTCCCACAACGGATTAGCCCAGGTTAGCGCTTTCTCTATTAGTAGGGTAATGATGAACCAAATCTTAGCCCTATCAGTGGGATATGCCCTGGGTTGCAGCTCAAAATGGATACCTATTTGATTAAGAAACCCACGACAAGTCTCAGGAGCCCCATTATATCGTAAGGCAGGAGTGACATGAGAGGTGGTACCATATGGTGTCACTTCCATACCCGTGGAAACCGGTGTGGCCACAGAGGGTCGGTTTTCTTCCTGCTGACCTGCTGACCGTGCCAATGAGGTCTGTAGTGCAATGGCCATCTGGTCCATGTGGCGATCCATGTCTGTGAATCTATCCTCACAGACAGTTACACCTGCAGGGTCCATATGGCCTTGTTGTAATGTCAGGAAGCCTAGGAGACCCAACAGGATGTAAATAAAGTACGTATACTGGACCTTAGAATGGCCGGACTCTACGTAGACAGAATGAGAATAGTCAAAGACAAGCCGAGTTCAAGGAATATAGAGAGTACGAAAGCGAGGTACCAGCCGAGTCAGGAAACCAGAAAACAGAATGGTCGAGGTACCAAAGCTGGGTCAAGAACAAGAGAATGGAGAGTAGTGAACAAGCCAAGGTCAGAATGCCAAAAAGAACAATCAGAAACAAAAGCGCCATTGGGAACAAAACAGGGACCACAACAAGGCAAAGCTCTATGTTTGAACTAGCCTTTTATAGGCATGTTCTTTAAATTGAAAGCCATGCCCCCAAAATGTTTGTTTTCGGACATTTTGGCGGGTCGTGACGTCATCAGCGGTATGACGTCGCCACGTGCATGACGTCATGATGCCATTAGCGTCATAAAAGGTGGCGGAGTCCCAGAGGCCAACGTGGGAAACGCTGGAGTGAAGTCCGGGAGCAGATGGGGTATCAGGGAGCATGACACCGGATTCCCAAATGGGATTAGCCCAAGACAAGGCCCAACCCGATAGGTGGTTAATTAAAAATGCAACCTTACATCTGTCACTGGTATACGAACTTGGATTCATAACCAGATTAATGTCGATCTGGTTAAGGAATCCACGACACAGTGTCGGATCACCACTATAGCGCTATGGCGGCACCATGTGAACTGTATGAGCCGGGATAACTGGCGCAGGAATCAAAACTGGTGGAGCAGCAGCACCTTCCTGTATGTCAGGTTGCAAGTGGGCAGTATAGAGTAAAAGGGTCTGCATTGCTTGAGTCAATTGGTCTATACGGTGGTCCTGACTATCCATCCTGGAATCGTGTTGTCGAATTGTCATGAAATGTCAGCTGGTTCCATATGGCCCTGTTTTAATACCACAAACTCTGGAACCAGACACACTGACAGAACACAGACACAGGAAGTGCAGTACCGGTTCTTAGAGTGGCCGGGCTGTGCACACTTAGAGAAATCAGGATACAAGCCAAAGTCAGAGGGAACCAGTGAGACAGAATAATCGATAAGCCAAGCCGAGGTCAGGGGTTAGAGAAAACAGGATAAATGGTAAGAAAAGCCAAGATTAGTTAACCAGACAATCAGACAAATGGACAGAGTATACACGCTATTGGGCTATCAAAAGACCATAACAGGGCAAGGAGACTTGGGAAAGGTAAGTATATATGCTCTTAGGTTAACTCTGATTAGTTAACTTCCAATCACAGTTAAGTATCACACGTGAGAGATACTTGTACCTCCCACTTTGATTAGTGATGTCATTTTTGTGTAAGGTGACTGACTCGGGCACCTATTTACACATGCTGTACACAAGCGTGCAGTGTCCGACTTACCGCAGGAGGAACAGGCAGCGGGTGGCACACAGGTGCTGGAAACCTCTACTCACGCAAGCAAGAGTGTGAAGAAGCCATGAGCTGTGTGTGAGCCTGTGAAGCGACTGCTCACGGCGCAGGTAGGAGGGAGGCTGCCGAGAGTGGCACGCGACCTCCCCGGACCACCGCTCATGGTACCCTGACAATAATGGCATTATGTTTATGTTATTATTTAAAGGGACACTCCACATCCCTAAAGTACTTTAGATTGCTATTATTTAGTTATTTATATGTGAACAATGTGTCCCCTTTTTTTATTTTACAAAAAGTACAGTTTTTAATAGAAATTGACACTTTCATTAATTAACCTTGTTACACCCCCTGGCTGTCAGTCAGTCGGTCCTGTTACTTCCTGGTTTGGTTAGCTTCGTGGAGATAAACTCAAGAGGCAGCAATTACTCAGAGCACCTGCCTTGTAAAGCTGCATTGGGAAGTCTGTGATTGGACAGCCACAGAAAGTCTGGGCCCATGCCCCTTTTCATGACACGTGTTGCAAAATGCCTTTTGTAACTGTTCCTTTAAATGACAAATTGCCCTGCTTCCCTGGATTATGGAGGAGCCTATTTGCCAGCCTACTCCCCCATGACCATGGACCGGGTGTGTATGGCCCTTTAAGAACAGTCTGTGAGTATATTGGGGCTTATGGACTTTTTATGGGACTGGTGCTGGCCCTTTAAGCACATTTTTGGGACATAGAGAAAATTGGGACAATGCCCCTTTAAGACGGTGTCTCCAGACTTGTTTGGGACACTGCCCCTTTAAGCCTGTGTCCCCAGTGTCCCCAGACCTGGTTAAAACCCTTTGTTTCTGGCTATTTCCCACTTGGTTCAGTAAAGGGGGCTTACTGAGCCAAGTACCACACAGGCGGACCACCCAGAAGTGGAAGTGTGCAGGCAATTTACCTCCCAGGTTGGGAGCCTGCTGTAGGTAAATTGCCGAATGCTGGGTGGCCGCCATTCGCGTTAATGAACAGGTGGCGGCGCCTTCTTTATTCATTCAAATACGGTCAGCGGTGTGTGCAGCCAAATTCATGGAACTAAAATCGGTTGCACATTTCCGCGAACACCGCTGACCTGTACCTTCTCCCATACTGAACTTTCAGCCGCAGAGACCAAGTCCCATTCAACCTGAAATAGACCGACAGCACAGCCCAAATCTATGGAACTGTTTTGGGCAGGAAAATGTGCTTGCAGTCGGTCATAAAGGACTTCCGGCTAACTTTTTATCCACTGGATGGATTTGTCTGATTTTTTTGAGAGTGTTTACATTTAAAGTGTGCTGATTCTGAATATGTTTTTATGAAGATTGGACATATATTTTTAAAGTTATAGCACGTGTATAAAAACTGTATTTTTCCTGCCTGTGATAATTAAGTTAGTATATTGTGTTGAGTAATTATATCACAGACAGAGGGGAGGATTTTATGGGAGTGAATGGGTGTGGTTTTACTGTATGCTACGTGCTTTATTGGTTATTTTACAAAACCCTGTGGGTGGTACTGTATTTCGAAAACCTGCATAAAAAGAAGGCCCTTTGGTGCCAAGTAATACAGTTCTTCCTGACCCTCAACACGTAGTCTTGTCTCGTGATTGGAGGGGACAGCTATACTCACACTGGGGATTGCTATGCTCTGCATACTCCCCTGAGCATTAATCACTTAGCTCTTTTAAGAGCTTGTTCCTGATATGCTCTCCTGGAGGAGAGGTCTTCCCCACACAGTCCTGGAGGACAGAAGCTGATCCAGGGTGGACAGAGTACGGCGAGACTCCAGTTAAGCTGTGGCGGTTGTGGAGTCTGCGGTGGTTGTGGTGTCCAGTGCGGTGCTTTTGGTCCTCGGCGCAAGCTAGGAAGCGTCCATCAATGGAAGGTACTCGGTTGGAGTACAGGGAGTTCCGTTACAGGGGGAGTTTAACATATGGTGATGGTAACCATTTTGTTTTATTAGGAGATTAAGCCACTTATTTTTTTATTAGATTCTTATCCATGAGTTATAGATTTTAGTGTTTTGGGTCACTGTTTGCACCAGATTAGTGAGAGTTATAGCCAGTGGGATAGATGAATGGATGAATAGATGGAGCAAAGAAGGGATGGGATTGGATGGATAATTGAAGAAGGTTTGAAAAATGAAGATAGATTTTACTGTAACAAATACACTTCCTGAAGAAATAGAATAAGGAAGCATTTTAGTGACATCTACTGGTAAAACTTAAGAACTACTGTACTTTTTTTTTTTTTATAAATTCATTACCATTTTTAAAAATAATTGGGTTGAGGGCCCTGCTGAATGAGCTTACATGCTAGAGGGAGTGGGGTAAAACAACACGGTGCACATGTGCCGACTTCATAATGTTTACAACACAGATTCACGTCACATACCATGTCCCCTCATGTTTTGAGAGAGTGGTTATTGTGTTAATGTAACCAACACATGGATGTGAATGTTTTCTGGTACACAGCGCCCTGTTGTGATTTCTCCTTGACCCAATAGCGTGTTTATAGTATTCCTGATTCTCTCTGTTATAGTACTGGCTTTCAGTTTGACTCCCTGTACTTAAATAAACCTGGTCCAGTCTTTCTTTTGATTTAATGGTAGAACAGTCTTCTTCCAAAGGTTACACTGTTATACTAATGGTTGTTGATAGATTTTTCAGAAATGTCTAGTCTTCTATCATTGAAAAAACTTCACACATATCATGAACTAGCAAATATGTTGCCAAACAAGTATTTCATCTTCATGGTATTCCTGTCAACACTGTATCTGATAGGAGAACTCCGGTTATCTCCAGATTTTGCAGAGAGTTTTGTCCCAAACTTTGAATTCTACTTAATTAATGACACGCAAATCTACCTGTCTTCTCCTGATCTCTCCCCGTCCCTCTTGACTAGTGTCTCTGATTGCCTCTCTGCTATTTCTAACTGTATGGCTGCTCACTTCCTTAAACTCAACTTGACCAAAACTGAAATTTTGGTCTTTCCTCCCTCAAGTGTTGTTACTCCTGTGTCTGTCTCCCTCCAAGTCAATGGTTCTACGATCAGCTCCACCATGCAGGCTCACTACCTAGGTGTTCTCTTTGACTCTGACCTCTCTTTCAAGCCTTATGTTCAATCTATTGCCAAATCATTTCCATCTCAAAAACATTGCGCGCATCCGCCCTACTTAATGTTATATGCGACTAAGGTGTTAGTCCATTTCACTGTCCTTTCTTGCCTTGACTACTGTAATCCACTTCTCAGTGGTCTTACGTGCTCCCAACATGTGCCGTTACAGTCCATAATGGATGCGGCAGCGAGGCTTATCTTCCTGTCCGCCAGCACCTCCCATGCCTCACCCTACTGTCAGTCCCTACATTGGCTTCCTATAAAATATAGAGCTCAATTTAAAATTCTGGTTCTTGCTTTCAAGTCTCTACATAATGTTGCTCCCACCTAGCTATCCTTCCTTATACACAAGCATATCCCGTCTAGGCCCTTACGATTTACTGAAGACTTACGTCTATCTTCTGTCCGTACTCCCACCTCTGATGCTCGTCTTCAAGATTTCTTGAGGGCTGCACCGTTCCTGTGGAACTCGCTTCCCTCCTCCGTTAGATGCTCACCCAGTCTCCACTCCTTTAAAAAAAATCATTAAAAACCCACTTCTTCATAAAAGCTTATCAATTAAACTGTTAATAGCTCCTGACTGATTCCTCTTCTGCAACTGTCGCTAGTATAATACTATCCTTACCTTTTTGTGTCATTTTACCCCACTCCCTCTAGCATGTAAACTCATTGAGCAGGGCCTCAACCCCTCTGTTCCTGTGTGGCCAACTTATCTAGTTACAACTACATGTCTGTTCGTCCACCCATTGTAAAGCACTGTGGAATTTGATGGAGCTATATAAATAACATAATAATAATAATAATAATAATAAATTATCTTCCTAACATCCACAAACTAATGGGGTGACACAAAGGTCTAATCGAGCAATAGAAAGTATCTCAGACGGTTTATAACTAACCATTAGGACAATTGGGTGGACCTACTCCCATTGATGGAATTAGAATACCAATCAAATGCAATCCCAATCATTTCATCTCCAAAATTATTTTTAAAAATGGTAATGAATTTATAAAAAAAAAGTACAGTAGTTCTTAGGTTTTACCAGTAGATGTCACTAAAATGCTTCCTTATTCTATTTCTTCAGGAAGTGTATTTGTTACAGTAAAATCTATCTTAATTTTTCAAACCTTCTTCAATTATCCATCCAATCCCATCCCTTCTTTGCTCCATCTATTCATCCATTCATCTATCCCACTGGCTATAACTCTCACTAATCTGGGGTAAACAGTGACCCAAAACACTAAAACCAATAGCTCATGGATAAGAATCTAATAAAAAATAAGTGGCTTAATCTCCTAATAAAACAAATTGGTTACCATCACCATATGTTAAACTCCCCCTGTAACGGAACTCCCCGTACTCCGACCGAGTACCTTCCGTTGATGGACGCTTCCTAGCTTGCGCCGAGGACCACAAGCACCGCACCGGACACCACAACCAATGTAGCTTAACTGGAGTCTCACCGTCTTCCTTCCACCCTGGATCAGCTTCTGTCCTCCAGGACCATAGCAAACCCCAGTGTGAGTATAGCTGTCCCCTCCAATCACGAGACAAGACTACATGTTGAGGGTCAAGATCTGTCTGTACTGGCACATACAGCCCACAGGGTTTTGAAGAACAACCAATCAACACATTACAACACAGCTAACACTCCCATTCATTACATCAGAAATCCTCCCCTCTGCCTGTGATACAATTATCTCAACACAATAGACTAACTTAATTATCACAGGAAGGAAAATACAGTATTATAAAATATATCACAGGGACCCCAAAACATGCAATAACCCCATAAAAAAATATGGATCTGGGTGAACCACATATCCAAAATTCACCCAGATCTGTTCAGTAGTTTGGAAGATACGGTTATAGAACATATACAGGCTATATGAAAAATAATTACTGTTAAATGTGTCCCCTGTTCTGTAGTTTAAAACTACTGAACGATGTCTTTGTGCACCAAATACCGGCAAGATGGCACTGTGTAGAAAAATCCAAACAGTGTCTGTGAGTTAAAATGGCCACCATCCATTGTTCTCACCATGTGCTTCATCCATTGTTCTCACCATGTGCCTCTGATACATGAAATGGTTGCCACTCAGTAACTCCACAGTTTGTCTGGTAGTCTATCCAGCCGAACCAACAGATGAAACCCATGGGGGAACAGTGCAACAAACGAAGGGAATCATAAAACATGCACAATCTCCAGTTTTGTCACAGGGCACGAATAGTGTTTTCAAATGCCATATATCCCAGGGCCATAGTCAGAAGGTAGGAGCCGGGCAAGCAGCCCCCTCCAAGAACACGTGGCGAGGTCTGTTCCACCACACCCCCCAAAACCACAAATGTAGAGAGAGAGAGAGAGAAAGAGAGAGCGTGCGTGCACATAGGTGAAAACCATTTTCCAATCAGGAAAATATGGGAGCATATTTGAAGTGAATATATAAATAATAAAGTTTTTAACCAGGAAATGTACATTCAGATTGCTCTGGTTTTCAAGTACATCCTGGGGATTTTACTTTTGCCCCACACCTAGGGGATGTTAATATTACCCAATTTAATGGTACTCATTTTATCTACCTTGGAGTTGACCCTGCAATTAAAGGACCACTATAGTGCCAGGAAAACATACTTGTTTTCCTGGCACTATAGTGCCCTGAGGGTGCCCCCACCCTCAGGGACCCCCTCTTGCCCGGCTCTAGAAAGGGGAAAGGGGTAAAAATGTACCTTTTTCCAGCGCTGGGCAGGGAGCTCTCCTCCTCCGATCCTCCTTCTCTCCTCCCCGTCGGCTGAATGCGCACGCGCGGCAAGAGCTGCGCGTGCATTCAGCCGGTCACATAGGAAAGCATTCATAATGCTTTCCTATGGATGCTGGCGTGCTCTCACTGTGAAAATCTCTGAAACTGCTATGTTTATGAAAAAATGGGTTAACCCTAGCTGGACCTGGCACCCAGACCACTTCATTAAGCTGAAGTGGTCTGGGTGCCTAGAGTGGTCCTTTAAGGGTTGATGTATTAGCCCACTGAGCTATCTCACCGGTCTATAATTAAACATATAGTCTATGAAATACTGTCACCGCCTTGTAGATATTCCAATAAGAACATGCCAAAAATGATTCAGTGGCAGTTATATAGATATTTATCAATGCTTTAATCACTTATAAAAGAACAAATTAAACTTATCATATTGCATTATGTACAGCCATACAATAATAATAATACGATTTAAGCACACTTACAAAATGTAAGGCACTAGTAAGAAAACAGCACTAAACAAGTATGTTGGCCATTAGTGGCCCCTGAAGGAGTCCTCAAATCCTTCCAAATAGGTCATTCAATAAAACTGATCAGAGAAGGAGCATTCTGTCTTTTTTGGTGACCATGGCCACTAGGGGCTGCAAAAACCCTGGAGGAGGAAGACAGTTCTCAGAGTGGAAGCCCTGGATCTTGACCACAGCTTACTGCCTGAGGACTTTTCCAGTTTCCTTCAGGGGCCTCTAAGGGTTAACATGCTTGTTTAGCGCTGTGTTACCACTAGTACTTTATATTTTGCAAGTTATTCCTTAAGATATTGTCTAGCTCAAGAATAGGGAGCCTTGGTGTCTCGAGATATTGTAGACTCCATGTCCCATTATTATGGCTGTTAGATCATTATGGGAAACACAGTCCCCAACATCTAGAGTGCTAAAGGGTACCTTGCCCTGCCTTAGTTCCATCACTAATCCTAACTCAAGAGCCATGACTCTAAAAAATACATGAAGTCAAAACATGTGTTAGAGATAAAGGAGGTCTGGAGGTTTTCAGATGTGTTTGAGTGTGTTTATATTAACTGAAATCATAATATTAAATTGTAACGAACGTTGCCCGTTCGTTTGATTTCTCCCGAATTGCTAGGTACTGAGTGATTATAGCTTGCAGTTTGGGTGCTGATTTAAACGTTCAAGAATTAAAGTGCAGCATACAAGTAAATTCAGTGGTTCAGCAATCCCTTCCCCAAACATCAGTCAAGACTAGATGAAGGGTACAACTCTAACAATCCTTTATTGGTGCACACATATTTTATGCATAGCCCCATGCAAGGAGTCTTCATCCCAAAAAACAGGGGTCATATCCCAGGATCCTCCAGAAAGAGGTCGCTGACCCTTTAACTCTTAGGTATGGAAAGCCCTCCTCCCAGGCAAGGGGTCTCCCACACAAAACAACATCCCAGGAGTCTCTGTGCCTTGGAGCCAAAGTGTGGAAACAGAAAAGCCCACCAAACTAGCCAGTGCCCCAAAAGTATCCCCACCAACCTCAAAAGCCCCACAGCGGCACGTTACATGACCAGTCTCCGTTCTCAGGGTTCCTGTGCTAAAACCTGCAAGGGAAGTGTCTCCTTTCGGGGTTTGAATTCTCCCCCTGGTTGCCGTTCGCCTATACGAAATGGCTGCCACCCAGCAGTTTCACACTTATGTTGCAAGTGCGAACGTTCTGATTAATTGGTGGGAACGTTCTAATGGGGCACCGGGGTGGTCCCCGTTCGGGAAATGATTGAGTTCCGTCTCGAACGGGAAAACAGGCATAAAAAGCTAGGGGAAAAGCTAGGGGAAACACTGTATTTCAAAAGCAGAACATACAAATGAACGGGGCTCTGCTACAGGCATCATGTAGTTTTGTCACATTGCTCCCCCCTTAGTCCTATATCTACCCGCCTAGACCATGATGGGTTGGCTTGGGGATGTCCAGGGAAAGCAATCAGGGTTCCAACTCTGTCTGTCTCGATAGCCCATCAGCGTTGCCGTTATGCCTAACGGGCCTGTACTGCATGGTAAACTCATAGGGCTGCAAATCCTGGCTCCAGTACAGCAAATGGGGGTTATCCCCAGCAACATGATTCAGCCAGATGAATGGGTTGTGGTCAGTCAACAGGGTGAAGGGACGACCATAGAGATCGGGCTGTAGCTTCTTTAATGCCCAGACAAGAGCCAGGCATTCCTTCTCCACGGTGGCATAGCTGACCTCCCTGTGTAATAGTTTCTGGCTAAGATATGTCACCGGGTGCTCCATTCCTCCCCCCCTCCCACCTGACTTAGCACTGCTCCAGGCCCAAACATGGAGGCGGCCAACACAGGGGCCTCGCTCGGCATGGTTTTGAGTCTCTGGAAGGCGGCCTCGCACTACAGGGACCACACTACTTGTCTGGGAAGGGCTTTTTTAGTTAGGTCAGTGAGGGGCTTGGCAAGGGAGCTATAGTCAGGGACAGATTTTCGGTAATAGCCTGCGTCCCCAAGGAAAGCTAATACCTGCGTCTTGGTACGGGGCTGGGGCCAGTTTGTAATAGCCTCTACCTTGGCGGGTTCTGGTATCTGTTTGCACGACCCTACCCTATGGCCAAGGTACTGCACGTCAGCAATACCAACATGGCACTTGTCCTGCTTTAAAGTGAGCCCGGCGGTCTGAATTCACCTCAGCACCATAGATAAATGTCTCAGGTGGTCCTCTCATGTGGGGCTGTTGATAGCTGTAATCTAAATACGCACATGCAAAGTCCTGAAATCCCTCTAGGAGCCTGTCTGCCATTTTCTAAAAGGCAGCCTAGGCATTCTTCATCCTAAAGGGCATAACCTTAAACTGGTATAGCCCAAAGGGGGTGAAGGCGGCCAACTTAGGAATGGCCACCGGCTCCAGTAGGATTTGCCAATAGCCTTTACACAAATCTTTGGTAGCCAGGTAGTTCCCCTTAGCCATCTAATCTAGCAACTCGTCTATCCGGAGCATGGGGTAGGCGTCAGTAACAGTCTGGTTGTTAATCTATACAGAAGCTTGTCATCTCATCTCTCTTGAGTACCAGCACTACAGGAGAAGCCCAGTAACTCTGGAATGGTTCTATGACCACTAGCTCTAACATTTCCGGGATCCGCATGTTGGCTCTGACTGCTTTAGGGATACAGTAGTGTAGTTTCTCCCAGGGTCTCAACTCGGTGGACCACAGTGGAGGTGTACCCGGTTAATGAAGATAGCATGTCCCCTGTAACAGAGCTTCCTGTACCTCCACTGATGGATGCTCCGAGTGCTTACCGAGGACTCCAAGCACTTCTCCAGACACCACAAGTACTGCAGACCCCATGAACCGCCGCAGCTTAGTTGAGGTCTCGCCATCTCCTAACCACCCTGGACCTATGACAAGGCTCCAGGTTCCAGTGGGTGAACCTCTCTTCCTCCACAGAGTGAAGCAGGAACAGCTCTTACAATAGCTAGTGATTATTCAAGGGAGTATGAAGAGCATAGCAATCCCTTGTAGCAATTTCCCCCAATAAGAGACAAGACTCTAGATTGAGGGTAAATCAGGAACAGAAAGTTTTATGGCACACAGATCTTTTATACAAGTTTTACAGCAAAGGTGACGCCCAGGTGAACCCAGTTGGGCACCGAATACAAAACATACAAGCCAATAAAAACAGAGGTTTACATTCAGACATTCCCATACAGTGTCCACAATCCCTCCCCTCTGCCTGTGATACAATTAATGAAGACAATGGACTAACTCAATTAACTCTAAGCAGAAAAGCATACATTTTTATAATGTCTGGAAAACACCCCAAAACACCACATGTCCCCACATCTTACATCCCCTGATAGCCCTGATCTAGGTGAACAACATATCCAAAAGTCACCCAGATCAGAGCAGGGGTTCAAAAATTTTATGGAAGTCCTATTTTTGCCCAGGCAAACACAGGATTTAATGCCCAAAGCAGTTTCATAGAATCGCGGCTAAGTGCCGCTGGAGGACCGACCTGGAACCACGAGGTTTTAATGCCGAAAATAGGTCCAGGGCTTTCGCGGCTAAGTTCCCCTGAAGTCTATTCATGGTTTTAGCCCATGCAAACAATATGGCCGCCACCATGTTTTCGAATGTCGAATGGCGGCCTCTTAGACTGTTCGGGAGTTCGAAGAACCTAAAGGTTTAAAGTCCCAATAGGCACAATTATGGTCTCTCAACCAAAATAAATTAAAGGGGTCATAGTCACAGGGTAAGAGGCTTGCCAATAGTTCTCTCCAAAAAACAGTGGTGGAGTTGCTTTCGTCACATCCCCGTATCCCTGGAGCAGTTGTGAGGCTTCGCCCTTTTCTACAGGGCTTCGTTTTCCACCATACCGGGAGACAGTGTGAGCAAATCAGGAAGGGTAAGGCCCTAACTATCGTCGGAAGATGGGGCATATACTGCCGCCACGTCCTCCACCCTCTCGAAGTAGGGTTTGAGCATGTTCACATGGAAGGATCTCCATATCCTTTCATCTGAACATTTCCCTACAATGTAGGTAGTATCGCTCATGCACTCCACCACCTGGAAACATCCCTGCCAGGTGGCCTAAAGCTTATCTTTCTTGGTAGGCTTCAGTGCCAGTACCTTCTGTCCTATTTCTAGAACCCTATCTCGGGCACCGTTATCGTATTATCTTTTCTGGCGCCATTGGGCCGCCCGCAGACTCTCCCTGATGGAGTCATTGAGAGCCTGCAAGTGGTCCTTACACTGCAGAATGTACGGCATGATAGGTATTGCTTCCTCTCCTGTGTTACCCTCCCAGTGCTCCCATATAAGGTCCAGGGGTCCCCGTACTTTCCTCCAGTAAAGTAGTTTGGAAGGGGAGGACGCCTGGGGCACTTCGCGGTAGGCAAACAGGAGGTGAGGAAGGAACCTTTTCTACTTGTGACAAGAGGCTGTGAATGCCTTAAGCATCTGCTTGAGCGTTCCATTAAAGCACTCGCAGAGCCTATTCATCTGTGGGTGGAATGGAGAGCTAAACAGGGGCTTCACACCGCAACTCTGCCATTGAGCTGTTGGGTCACCGCTGAGGTGAACATGTTCCCCTGGTCAGATAGTATCTCCCTAGGGAAGCGTACCCTAGCAAATATTTTCACTAGGGTTTCCACCACAGTTTCTGCCTCTGTATTTGAAGGGGCTACAGCCTCAGGGTACTTAGTAGCATAATCTACTACCATGAGGATATAGCTCTTTCCCGCAGTGCTGGGCTTACAAAGGGGTCCTATCAGGTCCACCACTACCTGGTGGAAGGGCTCCTCTATGATGTGTAAAGGGTGCCCTTGGGTGGTCAACCCACTTCCCCTGTCTTTTGGCAAGTGCCACACGTCCTGCAGTAATTTTGCAGGTCCTGTGTGATCCCTGGCCAGAAGAAGGTCTGGGTTAGCCAGTCTTTAGTTTTCTGGGCCCCCAGATGTCTCACTAAGGGAATGAGGTGGCTGAGCTTGAGTAGCTCAGCCCTATATTTGCGGGGCACTACCAACTGTCTTTTGGGTATCTGCGCAGCTCCACTGCCCTTTCATTCCCCCTGTCACTGGGTACAATAAACCCTTCTCCCACTTGAATGTTTACTGGGCTATATCCCTTCGAGGGGCCACAGCCTCCCTCCTATATCCTTCTTTTCAAATATTTTTTATGGAAATTTTTTATATTTTATAACATTATATACAATACAACATAATTTTTACAGAAAATATCTACAAAAAAAACAAAACATATCAATTAACATCGATAACATGTTTAAGAATATATGCAGCATTAATAATATGATTGCAACAACATAATATTACTTGTTAATATGTAATAATGAACCTTTTATGGGGGACATTAGTACAAGGGGAAAGAAGATTCGGGTAGGAGGGAGTAGGGGGAGTAAAGGGGCATTTCTTACCCTTTTATGGTATACTAGTTTAATTTTTATCAAGTTGTGTTGATAGTTCTATAATAATATCGTATGGTCTCACATAGGTAGGTTGATCATGTTGGTGATAGCTGTAAAGGGTTTATATCATTTAAACATGATCAAACCAAATTATTTACAATAAAAAAATTGATAAAGAATAAGAAAATAACATACCTAGTAAAATAAGTTCTCTGCAGTCAACCTTTTTACATTTTAACCTGTTTTGTTTGCTGTGTGTTCCCGATTATTCCAACATGTACTCAATTTTGCATGTGAAAGAGATGGTGGTCTTATTGTGAGCTCATAACTCTTGTTTTCTCTAATAAATTTAATCATTTCAGGTGTTGATGGGATCTTTGAGGTTGTCCACTATCTCGGCAGTAGTGTGGTGGCTGAGATTAGACTATGTGATATCACAATCTTTTCTGTTTTATTCAAAACATTTGGGTGGAGTTGAAATAATCCAGTTTGTGTCAAGAGAATTTCGATAGTAGGGGTAATAATTTGGATCAGGATTAAAATCAAATCCCAAAATGATTTGAGTTTGGTGTACTGCCACCAAATGTGGTACAGAACTCAACGGCTGTTTCACAATCTCGCCTGGAACATGCAGTCCTCCAGGTACAAGATGTATCTGGGCTTGCTTGGGAGGTTAGACATCCTGATCTCGCAGGGAGGTGACCCCGAGGACATTGCGGCAGTTAAAAACCTGATGAGGAGTTATCAGTATGACAGGTACGCCTCCCTTGTAAAAGAGAGGGATCATGGGTCATACCGCTCGCCCGATCCTTATCTTAGCTGCAAGCGGAAGGAAGGTACCAAGTCCATCCCTAGTCTGTGGGGCACCAACGGGACCCTAGAGGAGTCTCCTCGCGGGATTCTGAAGGTGGTCCGCGACTACTATATTGAGCTCCTCGGAAAGGGCAGCCCCCAATGTAGCGAGGAGGGAACCTCCCACGGGAGAAGGGTGGATGACTTCTTGAGCGAGCTCACGCTCCCTGAGCATAGCGACCTCTCTTTTGACGAGTTGGTCAGCGAGATCACCATAGAAGAGGTCACAGAGAGTATCCAACAGCAGAACAAGTGTAAGTCGCCAGGTCCTGATGGTCTGACGGCCGAGTTTTACCAACAGTTCTGCGACCTCTTGGCCCCTCATCTGACCGAGGTGTTTAATGAGAGCTTGGCTCAAGGATTATTGCCACCCTCGATGAGGACTTCTGCCCTGATCTTGCTGTCCAAGCCGAACGTGCTCGACACAGCGGATGTGGGGAACTGGCCCCCCATATCCCTGTTAAATGTCGACAGGAAGGTCCTGGCAAAGATTTTGATGAAACGAGTACAGGGCCTAGCGAGGCGTGTCCTATCCACCTCCCAGTACTGTTCAATCGAGGGCAGAACTGTCTTTGATGCCGTTTTCGAAGTCAGGGAAGCCCTCGAGAAGTGCAGGGACGGAGAAAGGGGGATATACCTTCTGGCACTTGATCAGTCCAAAGCTTTTGATCGAGTAGATCACCGTTATCTGTGGTCAGTCTTGCGGAAGTATGGCTTGCCGGGAAAATTCGTCAATTGGATAATCACCTTGTACAGAGGGGCCGAAAGCTTCGCTCTTGTGAACGGGTGGAGGGGCAGGACGTTTAGGATCCGATCTGGGGTCAGGCAAGGCTGTCCTCTCAGCCCACTCTTGTACGTGTTTGCAGTCGATCCCTTCATCCGAAGGGTAGAGGCAGGCACGTTACAGGGAGTGGCCAGGGCTCCGGAGAGGCCTTTACGGGTTGTTGCCTACGCTGTTGACATCTCCATAGTGGTCTCCAATACTCGGGAGGCCACGGAGGTGGATGATTTAATCCTAGCGTATTCTGCCGCTTCAGCCTCTCGTGTCAACAGGGACAGGAGCGTAGTTTTCTGGTGCGGGAAGGAGGGGGACCAGTTCCCTCTTCCAGACGGTTTCCCGAGGGCCCAGCCTGAAATTAAGATCTTGGGGGTGGTGTTCGGACCAGGGGATCTGGCTCTCAGGAACTGGACCGAACGGCTTGCCATAGCTTCTAGCAAGGTGGAGGAGAGCCACAGGTGGAAACTGACGTTCAGAGAACGGGTGAACCTAATCAAAACCTATGTTCTGGCCGTATTCGGCTACGTCAGTAACATCTTCCTTTTGCCCAGGTCCCTCCACGCTCGGATGTTTGCGCTGTTCTTCCGCATGTTGTGGGGGAACAGGCTGAACCTCATCAAAAGAGAGGTCACTTACCTGGCCAGAAAGGACGGGGGTCTGGCCATGGTCAACCCCATCGTCTTTTTAACTAACAACTTCCTGAAAAGGAACTTTGGGGCTCTCCTGAAGGATGAGCAGCCTGGCTGGGTATGTATATTCAGGGAGTGGGTCACACCTTTCCTGGTGGACTGGTTTCAGGGTGGGAGGGTGAAGAGCATGAGAGTTCAGCATTCTAGCTATCTTCCGTCTTCGGTCATCGAGGGAGTGGGAATTCTGCGCAGGTGGAACGTCACGGTGGAGGAGGTTCGGGACACTCCCAAGAAGCTTCTCGACGGGAGGGTCCTGGCCACCCACTTTGCTTTGAAGGACTGCCCGCCAAGTACTCTCGCCTCGGGGTTGAAAAACATCAACTCCAGGCGCCTTCCGGAGAAATACCGAGACGTGGCGTTTCTCTCCTTCCACGGTAGACTTTACGTTCGAGGGAACTTGAAGTACAGGAACATAACGGATTGCGGTTGTCCTCGGGTGGAATGTTCCGGGGAAGTGGAGTCCATGGACCACTTCCTCCTCGAGTGCCCCTTTAACGTACAGGTCTACAAAGAGGTCTCAGCCGCCTTAGGCATCCCCTGCTTATCCCGCTGGACTTATGCGGAGTGGGCGTATGGGACGTCCAACTCAAGGGGGAGGGCTTTTGATTTGGGCACTCTTTATGTAGTCAGTTCAGTGGTTAAGTATTTCACTTGGATGGCAAGGTGTCGGGTTTCCCTTCAACGTAAAGACCTTTCCTGTCAGGTGGTGGTAGCAGACATTCTGAGGGCGGTTCGTGGGATCTATACCACCGAAAGGGCCTCTATGGATCCCACCATTTGGCAGCATTTGTGGCGAAATCTCAAGGTCCACCCGCCTTGAACCGCTCCATGGGCGCCCTTGTCTTGGTAAAGGGAATTCCAAATCTGTCTTCACCTTTCCCCCGTAGATTTTGAACTGGTTTTTCTTTTCATGGAAGGCTGCCACCTTTAGCAGACGAGTACCTTCCTCTGCGTCTAGGTAGTGCAGTGTAGTTAGGTTATGGTTATGGTTATGCACAGGTTATTTTTGGTATTGTTTGGGTTAGGGTGGGTTTCTGGTGTATGGACAAATTGAAAAAATTTACTTTGGGTGGGAAAAAAAACAAAAAAAAACACTGGGTTTCTTTATGGACGGAGGGATGGACTCCTTGAGGGTGGTGTACAAACTGGATTTCATGTGGGTGGTGGGTCTATGGACAAAATTTTGATTTCATGTGGGTGGTGGGTTTGGATGTGATGAACTGAGAAAAGGACTCCATTTGGGTGGTGGGTTTGGGGGATGGACGGAGGGATAGACTCCATGAGGGTGGTGGGTTTTATGAATTGAAAATGGACTCCATTTGGGTGGTGGGTTTGGGTTTAAAGTTTGGGTTTAAAGTGTAGGTGGTGGGTTGGTGTTGATGGACGGAGGGATGGACTCCATGTGGTTGGTGGGTTTTATGAACTGAGAAAAGTACTCCATGTGGGTAATGGGTTTGTTTATGTTTATGTGTGTGTTTTATTTCACGCTTGGTTTATGTTTGTGTTTAGCTGGCTGTGGACTCGAGGTCAATTGGGTCCCCCCTTGTCCCCCCCTTGTTATGTAAGAGCTCCTTCAGGAGCATTTCAGCCTTTTTTCTCCCTCCCCAAGGCTCCATGAAGTAATGGAGCCCCCCGCCTTTTAATTTATCCCCTTATGATTTAGTTCCCCCCCCCCCTTTTCTGTTAATCCCTCTCCCTGTTATTCCCAGTTATTTAATTTGGTATAAGTTTACTCCCCTATTAGTGCCCCTTCCTGAGTTTTTGTTTCGGTATTTATGTTTAATTTTGGGGTATTTATGTTTCATTTGGTATTATGTTTGAATTGGGTATTATTTCAGTTGATTGTTTATTATTGTTATTTTGTTATTTATTTTGTTATTCTGTTTAATTTTGGAAGCATTTTACAAACTAAATAAAATAAAATACTGTCTCCCCCGGGTACATTAAGCTGCTGCTGGGGAGAGGGGGTAACAAGCTCCTCTCCCACATATACTTCCAGCCGCGGGGGAGGGAGACCGACTGTCTCTGCTCCCAATACAGAGTCCTGCTGCTGGGGAAAGGAGACTGGGCTCTCTATTCCCGTTAGGACACTCTGCCGCTGGGGAATGGAGACTGGGCTCCCAATTCCCAATGAATCATTCTGCTGCTGGGGAAGGGAGACTGGGCTCCCAATTCCCGATAAATCATTCTGCCACTGGGGAATGGAGACTGGGCTCCCAATTCCCTGCTGTATCTCCCGCTGGGGAATGGAGACTGGGCTCCCAATTCCCAATAATTCAGCCTGCCGCTGGGGAATGGAGACCAGGCTCCCAATTCCCTGTAATTCACACTGCCGCTGGGGATCTGAGCCGACTGCCCAGCATCCCTGTAGCTCACCCTGCCGCTGGGGAGGGAGGACGCTGCTCTCCTCTCCCTGCAAGGTACACTGCCGCTGGGGGACAGGACCAACTGTCTCTGCCCCTGTAACTCAGCCTGCCGCTGGGGAATGGAGCTTAGGCTCCCAATTCCCTGCAATATCTCCCGCTGGGGAATGGAGCTCGGGCTCCCAATCCCCTGCAATATCAGTGGAGAGACGTCGGTCCCATCCCCACCCGCCACCTGTGGTTCTTCCCAGTAAAACTCAACGATGTCTTCCCAGCTGAATGGGTCTGGAACTGGATCTGTCACCTTGCTGTCCTGCTGAGCTTTCTCAATGGAGTGGAAGAGATCTTGGAAGTCCTGCTCCAGTTCCCACTCCAGGGTTGCTAGGTGGACCAGGTCTTGCTCAATGTCGTGAGTGTCGTCCCAGTCATACCTGCTCTCCCTCCACTCCAAGAGATCACTGAACCGGGCTTGTGTAGGGCTCCCAAATTCAGGCTATGAAAAAGCCTCCCATAACAAGCCAGGACCATCAAACTCCTCTCCCTCTGGCTTGTCATGCTCGGCTGTCCAGGGCAGGTACTGTGCCCCATACCACCAGAGCGCATGGTAGGCATCTTCCAGCCAAATGTCCTGCCATACCCGGTGCTCCAATTCCTTCACCCATTCATCCAGGGGCTGCTCTCCCTCCCAGGAAGGGCATCCGCAGGCCCACTTGCTTCCACAACCGCTGCTCTTCACTGGGGAGACTCTCGCCCCGCTGGTATTGTACATTATCCAGGGTCTGGTACCAGATGCCTTTCCTTAATGCATCCCGGCCATCCAGGTCCTCCTCCTCGTATGACACTGCTGGTTCCATGCTGTTGCTGTCAGGGTCATTGTACTCAGACATGCGTTGCCCTCAAATTGTAAATCCACGGAATGGTGTCGCCTGTAGCTGTCCTGTTGTCTGTGGGAACCATCCCGCCGCTTGCCACCAATTGTAACGGCACCCTCAGGCATAAAAGGGTTAAACCGCCGTTTAGTAGATCTTCCCTTCCAGAGACACAGGCACAGCTACTGCAGAACACCAATCCGCAGAACAGGAAACCATATGAATGCTGTAAACAGCCGAATAGGAAAAACCATACGAATAGGTTTACACTCCTAGCAGTCGAACTGGAACAGCATTCAATAAATCCCCCCAAGAACGAGACAAAGCTCCGTGTTGAGGGTCAAGCAGTGAACAGACAGAGCTGTGGGTTTATTGTTCTTATGTACACATTCTTACACATTAGTACCACCCACAGGGTTTTGGAACACAACCAATAAACACATACAATACACTCAGACACTCCCACACAAATTCCTCCCCTCTGCATGTGATTCAATTACCTTACACAATGGGTAATGTAATTTAGCACAAGCAGAGAAATACAATTTTTCCACATTATTCATAACTTGAATCAGCATACTCCAAATACAAACATACGTCGAAATCATACAAATTGGTCCAGTGGTTCAAAAGATAGATCGTAGTCCTTTGTGACCACAGGAAGCATGGCTTTTCTGCCCAAAACCAGTTCCACAGAGTCTTCTATCCTGGATATAATTAGAAGTAATCCAATTATCTCCAAAGACAGAGGCAAAACTCCATTGAACACATGGCAGCAAAAGACAGTAAAATACAATAAAATACACAAGGTTACATTTATGACATAAAATACAGACATGCAACATATGCCCAGATAGCTTAGGTCTAAGCGCACATTATTACTGAATGGCTCTCAGAGCACACACATACAGTTCAATTGCCATGGAGCCAAAGTCTTTCCCATAGTCTTTCATTATACGAATGGGCTCCATGGCATAGCTATCTGGGGTATCACTGCTCAAACAGGGCAAGCACCAAATGACCCGGCTTTCGTGTCTTTGCAGAGGAAAATCAAGCCTTTTAACATGGGGCCATAATCCCAAGGCAACAGGCGAGCAACCAGGCTTCTCCAATGCAATGTGGCGAGATTGGTCTCGTCACATCTACAATCAATACCCTGCAACACATCTCTCTACAATCAATACCGTGCAGCACATCCCTCTACAATCAATACCCTGCAGCACATCCCTCTACTATCAATACCCTGCAGCAAATCCCTCTACAATCAATACCGTGCAGCACATCCCTCTACAATCAATACCCTGCAGCACATCCCTCTACAATCAATATCCTGCAGCATATCGCTCTGCATTCCATACTCGATATAGGGCATTGCTAGATATTAATCACTAATCCAGCATTAATATATTACTTCACAATAAACATTATTTGGTCTCCATAAACCAGCATTTCTTCCTCCCACCTGCAGTGTTTTTCCTCTAAAAATATAGCCGTTTGAAATTAATTATTTCTGGAAAGGTTATATCCAGCTGTTGAAGAAAGCTAACAACAAGCTGAAACACCAAGAAATCTGGAATAGAGAGAACTTTTATTCATGAAATCTGAATGAGCATAATTAGAAGTGTAAACCTAAAAATGATCCCAAATGCTTCTCTGTATTTAAATAACTGGAGGTCTTCAGTATAAATCTAATGGCCACTCAACATCGAAAAATAGAATGTTACGGCAGATAATAAGCATTCGGCCCAATTAAAGTGTAAGCTCACCTGCCAAGTCAAGGTAAAAACCTCTTAGGTTGGTCCTACATTAACAATTCATCTTGCTTCCTTCAACTTTGAAACAGTCTGATTTTTAAACATACCCAGTCCAGCATAGAACTCAGAGCTCCATCAGCTGTTCCATGGCCATTTGAAACAGTCTGATTTTTAAACATACCCAGTCCAGCATAGAACTCAGAGCTCCATCAGCTGTCCCATGGCCATTTGAAACAGGTAGCCTTCTGGAAGACTGATTCCCTCGCCCCCCCAATGCTTATTTCCTCATTTATAGATAGTGTCCCACACAACTTTCAATCTCCTGAAATGACAGGTGCAAACACTGATCAGCACACCCTTCCAATCTCTTAACCCTATAGAACACATACCCTCTCTCCCTACAAATAGATATATCACACACCAATACTATATACTTTTATTTAATTTTTGTTTTTCGCGATTTCTGTTTCATTTTCAACTACACACCTCATACCACTAACATGAATCCAAATATAACCATACTGATATTCTTAATAACCCTTTTTTCAATCCGATTTTGTTCACACCACTACCAGCATAAGCACACACCTCAAACTGGAACACAAATTATCATACACTATGGCATGCTCTGTTCCTGTAACTTATCTGCTGAGTGCTGGTGGAGAGTTCTAAAAAATAGCCCTCCTACCCCCACCTCACAAAATTATAAAGTATCCCATTCAGTATATGGCCAAACAAAAATGATGTCCAAATTCCTATTCCTTATGTTACTTGCCCTTGCAAATGATGTGGAGTCTAACCCTGGTCCCCCAGCTAATTCTAGTCCTAATCTCCCCACTAAAAAAGGCCTCTCTTTTGTGTACTGCAACATCCGTAGTATACTCCCTAAACTGGATTCACTGCAAGCCTGCTGTTCCCATTACAAACCAAAAATCATTGTGCTCTCAGAATCATGGTTAACAGCTAAAATACCAGACACCGCTATTGCAATACAGGGTTATTCATGTTTTAGAAATGACAGAGCAAAGAGAGGAGGAGACATTGTTATTTATGTTGACAATTCCATAAAGTTTACCCCTTTACAAAACCTTAGTCCTCCTGCCACCTTTGATTTCCTTTCTGGCACAATTGAGATCCCGTGCAGTAAATCAATCATTGTTTTAGGAATCTACCGCCCACCCAGCTCCCCTGTGCATTCCCTTTCTGACATAGCCCATCTCCTTAGTGAAACCATAGCTCAAAACCCTAAAAGTGAACTGTTGGTCTTTGGAGATTTTAATATTGATTGGCTGAATCCTAAAAATAATAGTTCTTGCACGCTGTTTAAGACTTTGCATCTCCTCCCCAACGCGCATAAACATTAAAAGCCATAATCATACCCTGATAGATTGGATTCTCTCCACTTCTCCTGATAGAATCCAGGAGGCCAGTGTTCTCCCAAACACGTTCAGTGATCACTGTTTAGTGTACCGCGTGCGCAAAATAAAGGCTATTAAATCCTCTCCCAAGGTTAAAATAACTTGGTCCTTCAAAAAATTTAATCTTGAATCCTTTCTAAAGGACATCAAGGCACAGATTAAACATTATCCCAGATCTAGACTGTGCTGTTGAATTCTTTCAGTCTGAACTCCTACAAATTTGGAATTTGCATGCCCCGCTGCGTAAGGTGAGGGTAAAAGGAGAACATATGAACTGGATCACAGCTGACCTCATCCAAATGTACCAGTTTCAGGATTCTTTGTGATCAAAGTTTAAGCGTACTCGCTCTCTGAATGATCACCGTGCAAATAGACAATGGCGAAATATATGCACAAAACAGACAAAATTGTCCAAGGCCCAATATTTCTATGAAAATCTGAACAGTAGCATCTCAAACCCTAGAAACTTTTGGAAATTCATAAATAAACTACAAACTCCCCCAATCCACTCCCAACCCTCCACTGTCAAAGTGGGTAACCAAACCCTGCAACTTCCCTTAGATGTAGCAAATGCCTTTAACAATTATTTTGTTGGATGCTCTACTGCCCTGATTGCCAAGCTAATAAATGACACGCATCCTGAAACTACAAATGTGGATCAGGCCCCACTAAATTTGCAAAGTCCCAATATAGACAAGTTCATTTTTAGATCTGTACCTGTTAGTGTCATTAAAAAACATCTTAATAATCTAAAAATGAAATACCAGTCCGGACCCGATCAAATCCCAGCAATGCTGTTGAAGCTCAGTGCGCCGGCATTTGCTAAACCCGTCGCAACTCTAATGAACGAATCCTTGGTGTCTGGATACATACCCAAACTTTGGAAGACTGCGAGAGTAGTGCCTATCCATAAAATTGGTGACACTACTTTGGTTTCTAACTATCGCCCAATATCATTGCTCCCGGTATTGTCAAAAATCTTAGAAAAATGTGTCCATACGCAACTATGTGAGTACTACCAACAATCAAACTATCTGACCCCTGATCAATTGGGCTTTCGCCAGAATCACTCCACAACAACTGCCCTCTTAAAAGTTTGCAATGACATCCAAACTGGCATGGAACAAGGAGACCTAACTGGAGCTATTTTCTTTGATTTTGCTAAGGCCTTTGACACAGTAGACCACGACATTCTACTGTACAAACTCAAAAACTCAGGTATTGGTGATCGTTCGCTAAACTGGTTTCGATTGTATGTATCGGATCGCTCGCAATATGTGTCCATTTCTGACAGCGACTCATTCCCTCTCCCAGTCACGTGTGGTGTTCCCCAAGGTTCCATTCTCGACCCCCTACTATTTACATTATTTATAAATAATCTGCCTAATGTCTGCAAATCCTCAAATGTACACATTTACGCAGATGACATGGTAATCTATGCGAGCAATTCCGATCTACCGCAGCTTGAGGCTGTGCTCCAAGAGCAGTTTACAAAGGTAGAAAAGTGGATTGCAAAAATCAAACTCTTCCTGAACACTGACAAAACTGTCACAATGATCTTTGGAACAGTACCTAAATTACACAAATTACACAATTCCCACCTATCCATCAAAACAAATTCAAATGGCACACTGACCGCAGTCCACTCTTTCAAATATTTGAGTATGTTGTTAGACCCCAATCTATCTTTTGGCCTCCACATAGAAAAACCTGCATCTAAACTTTATCCAAAACTAGGTGCCCTGTACAGAAACAAATCCTGCCTAAGCCCTACAGTAAAGGAAAAGATTGTACAAATGCTGATGCCAATCATTGATTATGGGGATGTAGTATATGCATGTGTATCGCAATCCCACATTGATAAACTCAATACATTGTATAACTCGTTCTGCCGATTTGTGCTACAATGTAATTACAGGACCCACCATTGTGACATGCTAAAAGAACTAAACTGGCTGTAGCTTTTCTGGGAAACTCCCACCCTACCTGAACACAATGCTTTCCCCAGCTGTCCCCACCTCCTATAACCTCCGATCCAGTACCAGAACTTTATTTAGCCTACCTCAATACAAAAAGAAAGCAGCCCAATCCTACTTCTCCTACAGAGCGCCGCAATTGTGGAACGACCTCCAGCACAATTTAAAATCTTCCCTAAGCCTAAAGTCCTTTAAGAGATCCCTCTCTACATATCTCAAAACAGAATGCACGTGTCATGGTTGATTATATATTTCCTACCTGTTCTATGTTAAATATTATATTTATTGTGTATTAATATAGTTTTTTTGTATTTTATTGTACACTATTGTAACAATGCAATGATTTGTGGACCCAGGACATACTTGAAAACGAGAGAAATCTCAATGTATCTTTCCTGGTAAAATATTTTATAAATAAATAAACTTAAAGGTACAATCTCTAATGAGACAGAGAGGGTTATTTTTTTGAACCCTTGCACACTTATTAGCCCTTAATAGGGAGCACGTGGGCTGGGTGGCAGCATTGTAACATGGCTGTGTAATACAAATACACAAAAAGAATCCTGCACTCAAACGCCCACTACATGGCTCTCGTACACATCAGCCCCAATACATAGAGTAAAAAAACAGTTACTTGCACATTATCCCAAATATCAAGGGGAATTGTTAGTGTCGGACTCACCTAAGAGGCTTGCCTTGATGGGACAGGTATTGAGGATTGTATTGGGTCAGATGAGGATTAGAATCATTGCTACCGCCCAGGAGTAGTGGGAGTTTGAGAGCAGGGCTTCATTTTGTATGTTTATAATTAGAAATGTAGCTTTCAAAGTGCAAAGCAAAGTCACCACCAGTTGGGGAAATAAACACAAAATACTATCCTACACTTATTACAAAATTGCAAATGAGGAAAAGCATATTGAAAAAAAAACCCTAAACAAACTGCAAACGTGTCTGTTTAGAGCTGTTGGTGTGCTATAACATATGATACAAAACGTGCATTTTTTTCTAAAGTCGTGAATCCGGTTGAATGAACAGAAGTCTGTGTACCTTAACTTGGCTAGGACAGGCTAACAAGAAAGCATTGTTTGAACAGGTACAAGGAAGTAAACTGAGTCATAATTTGGTTTGTAGCATAAACATGCAGAGCGTTCTGTCGTATATGAGGATGTAAATCCGAGTTTTGCACTTACTGAAAAACCATCGAATGTGTTTGGATAAATCATGGCGTTCGTGAAAATGAACACAGATAAGCAGGTAAGCAATCAGTGATATTGTAGATGTAATTAAACAACTTAAAGCATTTAACTGGTAAAACTGTTCAGTTTGCTACGTTTCTCTATGAACCTCTCATAAAGTTTGTCCTTTGCTCTATAGCCCTTCTTCATTTTGCAGTTACATTTAATTACAAAAAACAAGTCCTGCGCTCACTCCCATCACTCCTGGGTGGAAGCAACGACCACAGTACAAATGACCTCTATTTGTTTAAATATACATAGGGATTTAGGAGAGAGCGCAGGTAACTTTTTTTTTAGTTACATTTAATTGCTCAGTTAATCGGCCTCTTTTTTCACATTTATGTTTATTGTTTTTTCAAAAGAAACAGATGGTGGCTACCAAAATCAAAAGGGTGGGATTATGGGGGGAAACGTTGTTGTTGTCACATGGGAGCACACATCATTCATGTCAGCAAATGTTTCATTAAATCTCTTTGAGAATATCTAAGTGACAGTTATATAATAAATTAATCTGCCTCTTTATGTTTTTTTTTGTCTGGATCTGGTTTTGGCGTGATTTGGGGAGTCTTATCTGACAAAACTAAGAAGAAGAAAAGAACCACATTCAGAGACATGTTTAACGTATATTTAAGTTAGGAGGGTTTTAAACTATGTTTTAGCTAAACTTCATTCACTTTAACAGGTTCAAGTTACCTCCTCAGGTTTAAACATTATTGTAACAAAATGTTTAAATAGAAAACTCTCTTCATTCTGGAATATCATGGCGTAGGTAATGATGAGTATTTTACAAGCACAGCAATAAATTATTTATTAATAAGCTAATCATTAATCTAAGGTATTTCAATAAAGGACCATTAACATGAACATGTATTGTGTTTATTTTATGAACATTAAGCACAGTCTCACTTTTTGTGTATTGTAATTTGTGAGACACATTGTAAAATGTGAAAGTTATGTAAATCCATTTATTGCACACAAATCGCTTTATTTTATTTACTCTAGTGATACAAATCTATTAGGCTATAAACACTAAAGCGCTCTATACTAAAACTAAGAACTCGCTCTAATTCTACTAAGAGTGAAATATGATGCATACCAACACATTCTTATTGCTCTACAGATTGTTTCACAAAACATTTGCTAAAATTGATAAGGAGGGTAACTAAAAAGGGAGTCTTGAAGTCTTGAAGCATCACTCCACTCGTTTGATTGTTTTAAAACTGATGGATCGTGGAACAAATAAACAAATACACAGGTCATCATAAACAGGACTGAAACGATTCTTTCTATCCGTGTCACTTTAGGCTAGTTAGGACCGGCCTCCGGTTTGGATAATATGGGCAAATATACACAACACCATGGCAACAGGGTATACACAGCACCCTCAAAGCCAAATTTCAGCAGATTCAACTATCAATGCTTAGTGAACATCCCTTCATACCTCAACTGAGGGCAGTCCAACTAATTCCCCACATGCTGTTACTGCGGACGATGTTAGTGGTTACTTACTTGCATCTGGGGGATGGCATTAAATGAGAGAAAAAATGTCTGTGTGTGTCATCTGAGTACAAGTGAGTCTTAGTATGTCATTAAGAGTGCATCTGACTATATGAATGGATCTGAGCGAGTGTCTGAAAAATGTTTGGAAGTTTGAATGGCTGCGAGTGTATCTGTGAGAGTATTTGTATGAGTGGCTGAGACTGTCTGTGGGTTTGTCTGAGCGTCTCTGTGTTTCCGTTATACCAGCTGTAATAATGTTTCATTGGATCTGTGTGAATGTAACCGTCATGACTGGATAAATAAAAAAAAAACAACATTATTTTATACATTTCTCTTTTCTTATGAAATCTTAATTATAAATAATTAGGAAACTGTGGACACACATAGGGTGAATATTGGTTGGGCGGTGGACGCTTTAAAAGGTTTCACACAAAGAACTAACAACACGCAAAGGCCTCAGATCTGGAATGAACCAAAAATATCTCAATTTACATAATGTTTACATGTCTGGCGGTGGATTTTCCTTTTCCTTGTTTTGAAACATTTTTGCTTTTTGAAAACATTTTATCAAGTTTCTTTTAAAGGAACATTGCACAGGTGGTTAACATAATTTCAGTGATCATTGGATATTTATATTCTACCGGATTGTATGATGGAATCTCTTAGAGCAAGCTAGTAAGATGTATTTATTATGTTTTCTAATAGGCTAACACAGTCATACCTCCTAACAATTCAAATGGACATAGAGGGACACTTTAATTTTAGGAGTGTGAGTGGGGGTGTGACCAAGGGCGGGCTGCTGTGAAAAAATGAACAACTTAAAATACACAAAAACAGGGTACGCCACTGGATGGATATACAGATAAAATTAAGAAATATTTATGGAATAAATAATAAATAAAGGTAAAAGTTCAATATTCACTGTCCAATGATCACAACCAGCTGCTTTTAAATTATTCATGGGAATCAGTTCTTGGTTAGGGAGCTTATCAACATATGTAAAAAGATACAAAATGAAAGATAATAGTGCAAACTGTTTAGGAAAGAAGATAAAACTCTCAATAATGGTAATTGGAATTGCATTCACATTTTGTAGAGCTTAAACTAGCTCTAAGTAAAATTGCTTGCAGTGATACAGTCCCAACTGATGGAAAACATCCAAGTCAGTTAGGCTTTTTCTAAAAACTGGAAAAGTTTAGTTTGGTCTAAAAAAGACTTGTTTAGTCACAAAGTGTACATTTTAGTGAATAACTATGACTAGGTTATCTCATTTACAAATGGTATTTTTTTCAATATGGAAATTCCCTGTGTGTTCCAAAAAAGTTTGAGGAAGCAATTCAAACATAGAAAATTAAAAGGAATCAGTTCATCTTTAGCTTCAATTCAAAGTGTGCTTATTATCCTTCTGGATAATCATTATTGTCACTTCGCAAATATTAACAGCGAGACTGTGCTTACGCGGTTTAAAGTTAGTCATTTCAAATCTTCAGTTGGTACAGTAGTTTCTCATTATTAAATGCTGAATGTCCTTGCACAATGTTAAATTAGCACTGGGTCTACATTGATATCCTGATCAATCTGTAAATGAAATCTGCATCTTTCCCCACAGACACATATACTAAATTCTGAAAATTCCTAGAAGTGCTATGTTAATGGAGTAGAGCCATGATTGGTCCTTACTTAAAAAACTAAGTGTCCCTGCTGGTCCTAACTTCTTAAAGGACAATTGTCACCTCAAAATTATTTTAATATAATTATCATTTAATCGAATTGTGAAATGAAATAGATTTCTTTAAATTAAATTAAATAAATGTAAAAATTTAAAAAAATTTAAAACTCATCCCTACCTTTGGTCTATGACAGGATCCTTCAGTCAGAGTTTGAAACCAAACAGTTAGTCTCTATGGTATGCCAGGCTTCACTCCCAACACAGAAACAGGGAAGACCATAGAGACTAAAGATAGTTTTTCTAACACTGTCTGACCCAAGGTGCATGTATATGGCTGACAGATCCTGTCGTGTCATTTGTAAAGGTAGGGATGAGTTTTTTTTTTTGTTTTTTGTTTTTACATATGCTTTATTTTAAATAAAAATTATTTCAAAACTTGCTAAAAGGATTATTGCAGTAAAAACTTATGGAGAGCAAAAAATGGGTCGCAAGAGTATTCTGAGGATGGACAGCAGCTAAAATAGCCTGCCCTTCGGTGGGTCCCCGCTCAGAACTCAAGCTGATTTTAGCTCAACTTGTGCCATTACAGAGAGAACATATCTGAAGCATATCAGACTGGTCCCACCCATACGGGCAGTCCAGATCCGAAATGACAGCAAGTTCTCTCTGCATGAGATATACAGCAACCCCAGACGATCGTTTCAGCCTTGTTAGGCATCGTCAGTGAGGCATAGCTGGTATCTCTTTAGGCACCGTGAGCAAGGGGTCCACGTCTGGATTACCCTTTAAACTAATGGAGAGCAAAAAATGGGTCGCAAGAGTATTCTGAGGATGGACAGCAGCTAAAATAGCCTGCCCTTCGGTGGGTCCCCGCTCAGAACTCAAGCTGGTTTTAGCTCAACTTGTGCCATTACAGAGAGAACATATCTGACGCATATCAGACTGGTCCCACCCATACGGGCAGTCCAGATCCGAAATGCCAGCAAGTTCTCTCTGCATGAGAGATACAGCAACCCCAGACGATCGTTTCAGCCTTGTTAGGCATCATCAGTGAGGCATAGCTGATATCTCTCTAGGCACCGTGAGCAAGGGGTCCACGTCTGGATTACCCTTTAAACTAATGGTGAGCAAAAAATGGGTCGCAAGAGTATTCTGAGGACGGACAGCAGCTAAAATAGCCTGCCCTTCGGTGGGTCCCCGCTCAGAACTCAAGCTGGTTTTAGCTCAACTTGTGCCATTACAGAGAGAACATATCTGAAGCATATCAGACTGGTCCCACCCGTACGGGCAGTCCAGATCCGAAATGCCAGCAAGTTCTCTCTGCACGAGAGACACAGCAACCCCAGACGATCGTTTCAGCCTTGTTAGGCATCGTCAGTGAGGCATAGCTGATATCTCTCTAGGCACCGTGAGCAGTAAAAACTTGTTTCCATTAGAAAGGTGTCCTTTAAGTTACCAAACCTGAAGAAAGTTTTACAATACAAATTTAGTGTGTAGACTAATTGTCTGTCTCTAAATGGCTAAATGGGAACACACTCCATATTCTAATTCAACATTTGATTACCAAATTATATCTAGCTTTTTTAATAAATGTAACAATCTCTACAGAGCAGTTAGTATTAAAATAATAAGTATTTTTAATGTAATTTTCATGATTTTCATGATGAAAAACACTAAACAGCTTCCTTATGGCATAATTTACCAAATTTCATGTTTTCCATAATTTCTAAGGAGAGCACAAACCAAGATAGTCATTCCATTGCACATTTCTTCAAGTGGGAACAAAATGAATGACTCTTTTTGTCATCTGAGAAAGTTTGGGTGCTGTGTGTAGTCTTTGTTTTTTTTGTCCCTGCAATGTCACAGTCAAGTTTAGGAATTTAGTGAAGTGCTAAGACATTTTAAGCACCATCACAACTACAGCTAAATGTATTGTTATTGTATTTGAATGCCTTTCTCCTTGTTTACCTTCAAACCATTTTTGGATTACTTTGAGAAAAATAGTTTTTCTCCTGGCACCCATAGGTAAGTCCCATTGTGGAAGTATCACTTCCATATTATTTGTCTGAAGCAGTTCAGCCAAGGATGACAAGCAAGTGAAGATAATGCTATCTTTAGTGTACTAATAATCCTAATTTTAGTAATGACAGGAGGCAAGCATTTTGTTATATTTCTTTGTGATGAACTCCATAGATGTGAGATGTGAACATCAAATTACATACATAGAAAAGAACATAACAGGAATCAACAGCCATCGGAACAAGATATGACAAACTCAGAAGTGTGAACAGGTCCACTGAAATTGCAGAGCACACAGGAAATACTTCAATTTTACCACATGACAGGAGGCTTCATATTTTGTTTAATGCTTGAACAATCTAGAAAAAGATGTATGAACCAAGGGACAGAAATAAAAAGTCCAGAAGGTATCTTCCCAAGATTAATCAGCAGCATGGAAGATATCAGAAAGTGATGTACTCGAAGACAAAACACTCAATGCTACCGCACCCTGGACGGAATGAGCAACGAAGGCAATAGCCACTGATTCATCGGGCCATGGTCATCACTGACTTAGTACAATGGAAAATCTAAAAAGTGACCCCTTCAAGGTATAATAAAAAAGCATCAACATAACAAGCCCGAATGTCCAAGGCCAGCTGAAATGAAACTAGGCATAAAAAGAATGCAAATTTCACCAATAACTGGTGAAGGGAAATCCCATCGTGAGAGACCAATCACATAAAAAAGGTAGAACCATGAACATGTCCCACATATGGGATAATGTTTAATGCTTTGCAACATTCATCAGGCATGAGGATCTTTACCAAAAGAACCCTTTGAATGGGAACATGTGCAACTGAAATGACAGAACTCCGGCAACCATCCAGGTCTCCAGTTGCAACTTGCCATTCAGAAACAAAGGATGAGGATTGCCTCATGGGTCTGTAGAAGTATCAGGAAGATCAGTAGAAGTAGAAGATCCTTGTATGAGAGCTTTGGAATTTCTGGAAACCACGGTTGGCTCTGCAACAGAGGGGAGACCAGAATTACTCTTTTGTCTTTGTGTTTGAAAATGATCAATCATATCATGAATCAAAAAAAAAAAAAAATGATGAATCACACTGGCCAGCTTTGTGAATAGAAAAAAGGTATATGCCCAATGAGTTAGCCCCATGGTGCTGCCCAATGCAATCTGTATTGGGGAGCTAGCTTAAATGCTTCTGCATCTGATGATAGTTGTGCGAAACAGGTCCAGGCAGAGTGAACCACGGAGGGATTCCAGGAGCCTAAAGACTCCCTTGTGCAGCCTCCAGTCAATGCTGTCCCTTCAATGTCTGGAGAACCAATTCACCATAAAATTGGGCTCCGACGGGAGATGGAACAGCAAAGAAAGAGGAATAACTTCATGTTACTACCCTTTATATTCATATATGGTGTTTTCTGATTGGTTGTTCTGTTTATCATTACTATTTCTTTGCTGCTATAGGGTTCAGTAAAGAAAGATATAGCAAAATGTGAAGCCTCCTGTCATCTGGCAAAGTTTTTGGTAGTTGAGGTTATATTGCTTAGAGTTTTAGCTATACAATAGAAAAGTAGAGGCTTTGTTTATATTTAGCTATTAGGGTTACATAGTTACATAGTTACATAGCTGAAAAGAGACATACGTGCCTCAAGTTCAGCCTTCCTCATATCTGTTTTTGCTGTTGATCCCAAAGGAAATAAAAACACAGTTTGAAGTGCTTCCCATGTTGCAGCAAATTAGATTTCTTCACCCCAGAAATGCAGTCAGATAGCTCATTGGATAAACATTATATCCCTGAGTGTTGTGTTTTTGCAAGTATTTATACAATTGCAAAATAAAAAATAAAGATTAAATATAAAAAAGGAATATGGCTATAACAAATATTTTTGGGGGCCAAAATTCCTTTATTACAATATATATATAAAAATACAATATTTATCAAATATTGTAATAAAGGAATTTTGGCCCCCAAAAATATTTGTTATAGCCATATTCCTTTTTTATATTTAATCTTTATTTTTATTTTAAGTTTTAACATTCACAACCTGACTGTTTGGACCTTCATCACTTTCAAGGAACGCCAAATAATCCTTAGGTGGGGATTATACCACCCATACGCTACTATCTGAGCAGTGATTTCTGCTCAGATTATTGTAAGTACATTTCATACTCTCTACTTATCATATTCACGATATTCAGTGAGCACTATATGTTTTATTCTTTTTAATTTCCGGTCGGAACTCCTGTTGATTCATTACTCCATATGGCCTTGAGTGGGGATCAATCCACTTCAAGCGCTTTATACCAGAGCTGGATTCTAGCTCTGGAAAGTGTGAGTATATTACATGATTTTATACACATACTTCCATATAAACTGACGTATTGCACTATTGGATCCTTTCTCCTCTCTTTCCACATATGGCTGACTGAAAATTCAAGTTTCCATTGGGAAGAACTCCTATCCACTTACAAGAATCATCTCCGTGCATTGTGGATTTTTTATCTTGGACTTGTAATCTTTTCTTAACATTTTATTATATTTTACTTATCTGATATTTTAATATTTGATATTTTTATAAATCATATTACTTATCTTTATTATCTTTTTATCATAATTTTAAGTGTGTACTCTTAGTGCTACATACTACATAATAGGCGCGCCCTTTTCTTTCTTGTTCTTTATGTTCTAATCAATTACAGGGGATATAAGGGTTTTTCCCCTTTTAGTTGTGCTGCCTTTACACTATTACATATTTTATTAGAGGTATTACTAGCGCTGATCCTATTTTGATTTTTCATTTATACAATTGCTGTTTAAACATCTGCATAGACCTTGATAACACCATCCCTTCAGGCAGAAAATTCTACATCCTTAGTAATCTTATTGTAAAAAAGCTTTCCTTTGTCTAGGCTAAATCTCCTTTCTTCCAGTTTAAACACATGACCTTGTGTCCTCTTTATGAATAAATTTCCAGAAAATGGTTATATTGACCCCAAATATATTTGCATAATGCTATTATCGTCCCTCTGAGGCACAGATTTTGCAAACTAAAGAGGTTTAAATCTGTTAACCTGTCTCTAGATCAGGCTTCCCTAAACTCTGGCCCTCCAGATGTTGTTGAGCTACAACCCACGATTCTATGAATGAAATAGATAGGCTGAGAATAATGGGAGTTGTAGTTCAGCAACATCTCGAGGGCCGGAGTTTGGGGAAGCCTGATCTAGACTGTAAGCTTGTTTCAGCGGGGTCCTAAACCCCTGTTCCTGTTACCCTTTGTTATTGTCTCATTTAGTAAATTCCCTTTTATTGTAAAGCACTGCGGAATAAGCTGGCGCTATATAAATACCAATAAAAATAATAACTAAAATGCTCCATTCCTTTTATCAATTTTGTAGCTCGTCTCTGCACTTTTTCTAGTGCCATGATATCCTTCTTTAGAACAGGTGCCCAAAATTGCACAGCATATTCAAGGTGTAGTCTTACCAGCGATTTATAAAGAGGCAAAATTATATTTTCATCCCGAGAATTAATGCCCCTATTTATACATGACAAAATCTTACTGGCCTTAGCAACAGCAGATTGACATTGCATATTGCTGCCTAATTTGTTGTCTATAACAATTCCCAAATCCTTCTCGTGTGTGGTTATCCCTAATTCACTACCATTTAGGGTATACGTTGCTTGTGCATTCTTTTCCCTGAAGTGCATAACTTTGCATTTTTCTAATGAATTGTTCTACTTAATAAATAAGTATTTTATGTTTACCCTAAAGGGGTTATTTACAGGTTTGAATTCACCAGAATCCATCGTTTAGTGAATACACCTCTTAATGTGAACATAAAACAATTGTCATTAAATGTATATCACATATCATATATTTCATCTACAGCCTGGGCATGTGATAGTTTAATCTACTGTCATAATAATGGAGGAAATGTTGCTGACTGCCAACACTGAAAGAGGTTTATCTGGATTCCAGACTCTTTGAGTCATTGTTTGTAAAGTGGAATGGGTCAAGTTTCTGTAGAAAACAAAAGCTGTTATATAAGATTGAGGTTTCTTTGTGGAACTGTGTTAGAGACTCTGTTTGCTGAGCTTGAAATGTTCCATTCCTCACTACACAACCTTCCGCTCAACTTCTAATTAACCACTGAGAGACAGAGATACTAAAAACATAGAAACGGATCCTACAGCAGAATAAACTGCCTTGAACACCCACTTTAAACATAGATACTCAATGTTCATCCATCCGTCCATCTGGTCTATCTGACATCTGTCTGTGTCTATCTATCTATCTATCTATCTATCTATCTATCTATCTATCTAACTATCTATCCATCCATCCCTCCATCCATCCATTCACCTTCCATCCATCTTACCTATCTGCCTGTCTATCCACCCATCCATCCCTCCATCCTTCCATACATCTATCCATCCATCCATCCATCTCATCTATCAGTCTGTCTATCCATCCATCCATCCATCCATCCAGATAAGAGGACTTGGCAGAGATACTCAGTCAGTGTATAGGAGCTCTGTCACACCATCATTTATCTATCAATCTATCTACATTAAAACATCTTGCTACAATGTGCAGTTCTCCTGCCTGTGGCCTTTGTAAGCTCCCCCTTCTCCCCCTGCTTTCCCAGTCTAGACTTTCTGTAGCTGTCCAATGACAGAATTCACAATGCACAAGTGTTTACAAGGCAGGTGCAATTACTAGCTCACTGTGCTAAACAACCAGGAAGTAACATAACTTGTTATCTGACTGACTGCCAAGAGGTGAAACAAGGTTGATTCATAAAAGTGCCAATCTCTATTGAAACCTGCACTTTTGTTAAATGAAAAAAGAGGACACACTCTTCACACTTCAAATACCTAAAGAACTTTAGCTTACTGAACTGCTTCATGTGTGAAGAGTGTGTCCTCGTTTTTCCTTTTACACAAAGTGCAGGTTTCCATAGAGATTGGCACTTTTATGAATCAACCTTGTAACACCCCCGAACTTTCAATCACACATTTGTGGACCAATATAACTTTGAAAGTAAATCCCAAACTTTATATATTCGTGTTTTGAAAATGTGACTGTTTTGGCCTACATTGTACTTGTCAGTTGTCAGCTTACATTGCTTCATAAATAGACCTACAGACTGCCAGTCCTTATTGAGTGTATTTAAACCGTGCATTCTCCTGTTTAATAATTCATTCTCAATCTCTCAGAGTTTTCTCCGTGGTTCTAGAATACCTTTCACATTCTAAGAAAGATCAAAAGGCCCTTTTATATACTTTTATCCATTAATTTATTTATTTTGTGAAATAATGGCTTTGAGATGTAATCATCACCCATGAAGACTCAACAAAACGAAGTAACATAATATTTATCAAAAAGATAAAGATATTCTACAAGACATGTATTTCAATAGACGTTGCTTAGACTGATAAGAGATTCCATTATGTTACCAGTTTACAGATATCTAGAGGTAACCAACATTTTATTCTGTGTATATTTGCTTTGAATGTCATGGATTTATTGATTTTATGTTACAATAGGGACAATCTCATTAAAAGATCCCACAACTTCCATTGTAAAAAAAGTGAAAATTAAATTTCCTCCATTTTTGTGTATTTTTTAATAATATCAGGAAAAAAGTTTACGACACCGAGGAGATAAGCCAATTATGAAGCTTGTTATCGTGAAAAGACGACTCTCAAAAGGGCATAACGAGCAACAATAAACCGCTACTATGTTAGTGAGTTACAATTCCAATAATCTTAAGAAGTCAAGGTATCTCTGGTGTGTAGAATTTAAAAAACACTTTCCATGTTGATTGTCCAGTTTTCTTTGTTGTCTTTCTGTCTGTGGAGTGGGCCTCTCTGACGGTGGCACAGCCAAAGGCTTATTCAGTAAAGTGCAAATTCAAGGTGAAGGTCAAAATATCTAAACTGGAATCATTCTCAAAGTCCGGTTGTGCAAGAATAGAATGAATGACTTATACCTTCCATCAATAAATGTGACATTGTAAGTTGCTGTAATCAATAGGGCCATCTGTCTGTCTCACTTTCCATCTCTCTGCCTTTATGTCTATCTGTCTGTCCCCCATATATTTGCCTGCCTAGTCCTCTGTCCCACCAAATGACATTTCGATTTGTATGGGATCTGTGAAACACTTGCTGGAGCCAGAAACCAGCAATTTTATTTTTCTTGTGCTAAATTTTAGAATCCCTGCTTACACAAGATTTTTTTTAATTATTATTATTTATAGAAACATAGAATGTGACGGCAGATAAGAACCATTCGGCCCATCTAGTCTGCCCAATTTTCTAAATACTTTCATTAGTCCCTGGCCTTATCTTATAGTTAGGATAGCCTTATGCCTATCCCACGCATGCTTAAACTCCTTTACTGTGTTAACCTCTACCACTTCAGCTGGAAGGCTATTCCATGCATCCACTACCCTCTCAGTAAAGTAATACTTCCTGATATTATTTTTAAACCTTTGTCCCTCTAATTTAAGACTATGTCGTCTTGTTGTGGTAGTTTTTCTTCCTTTAAATATAGTCTCCTCCTTTACTGTGCTATTATTATTATTATTGTTTTATTGATTTGCCCTGACTCTCATTTATTTTTTTTTATTTTTCGTGCGTACAATATTTTTTGTTCCTTCTCTAACACAAATACACATAGCAAAGACAACTTGCGCTTGCTATTGGCATCTCATACTTGGCTCGTGTGAAGAAAGGATTTTTCTGCCAGTAGGAGTTTGTACATTGACAAGTCAGCACTCCATGAAAGTTCAATCCTTTACAGACTCCTATGTCTCAAAAGGTTTTTTAAGGTGAAATGAATTTCCAAGTCACTGATTTGAAACAATATAAAATACAGATTAGACAAACACTTATAACACAATGTTTTAAGTCAATCAGCAGTCTACCAGTCATAAAAAAGGTATGTACCTTTTAAATGAATGGGGAGCTACTGATTGGCTTGAAGCATCAGCTGACTACTGTAAGCCAATCAGTGGCTCTTCACCGGATGCTACCATAGGCTTCTGTTATGTAGAATTTTAGATAGGAAGGGGGCAGAGCGATCTGGCACCAGAACACTTGCTTTGGTGTTAAACCATTCAAAAACAGTTTAACCCCTAAAGGTCAGCCAGCGCCAGGGACCTCCTTGCACCATAACAAACTTTTTGATGAATAAGTAAATTTTGCTAAAGTTGTTATGGTGCGCAAACTGATCCTTTAAGCAAAGATGACATCCAGGAGCTTCAGACACCATAACAACTTAATTGAGAAGTCCCAATTACTATGTGTTTTGGGTCAGTGTAGATGCTGATATCATATATTTCAGTCTCTGTTACTATATATAGACATCCTTTGCAAAATCCTGCTGTTAAATACCTCTCCATGATGACTTAATCCAGCACACCTATGTTGTGTCACATCTGGCAGGAAGTGGCGTGTAATATGTGGATGCCTGGAGCATGGCGTGTTCAAAGTTGCGTCATTTTCTATGGGTCCAGAGTGGGATAATCATCCAGTGTTCATCTTTATTGTGGGTAAACATAGCCTTCGATAATCTAAATATCTGTAGATCCTAATTATGGGCAAACAGCCTGATGCTGTCTTAAATGTTCTTAATGACTATATGAACTGTACAGAACAGATTTTATATTTTGCTACTCTGTTTAATCTAAGTCAAGAACATTTACTGTATATTTAATCTAGGTCAAGAACATATACTGTATGTTTAACCTCTTCCCGACCGCAGACAAAAAACAGTCGTTAATGACATTGGACGTACCTGATACATCCATGGTAAAAACTGACCCATTTACTTACCTGGAATGGCGATCCACGGCGATCCAGGTCAGGGAGGACTTCCTCAGACCCCAGCAGTCCCCCTGCAGAAGCTCTGGCCTCTCCGGCCCTCCAGGGCCATGTGATCACCATGATCACATGGGCGCAATAGGAGTCTGTGGCGCTGCCAGCAGGGGGACTGTCTGAGCTGTTAGGCTGTCCCCCAGGCAGCTAAAAGTGTAATACATTTTATTTTATTTTTTAAATATATTATAAAATAATTAAAGCATTTTATAATATATTATACATATTTAATGCATATATATGATTTCATTATAAGTGTACTTTGAGATATATACACATATATCTCAAAATACACTTATAATGTAATCATATACATGCAAGATATATGTATAATATATTAGGAAATGCTTTATTTTTTTAAATATATTATACATATATAGGAAAGAAAAGTGTGTGTGTGCAGTGGTGTATTTTGGATATGTGCTACCCTAGGCATGACGGAACTTGGGCACCCCCTAATTTATATTTGTCCCACTCCTTCCTGTCAATGACACACGTCTTCCTGTTAAAGACTAACACATACTTTGACAGACACACATTCTCAGATACACTGACACACACACACACTGATTTGACACAATCTGACAGACACACACAATCACTGACAGACATACACACACTCACTGACATACACACATAATGCAGAAACAAACACACACACACACACTGACAGGCATACACAATCACTCAGACACACACACACACACACGCATACATACACATTCACTGACAGACACACACTTACTCACTCACAGACACACACTGACCAGCACACACAATCACTCAGACACACAGGCACCCTCACAGACACACACTGACAGACATACACACACTCTCACTCACAGACACAAACACTCACTCAAAGGTTAACCGAGGGATCATGTAAATACAGTCAACAGATATTTAGGTACCTCCATATCAAAGCCCTTTCATGAAAAGAGAGATCAGAGAGTGTATGTGTGTGTATGTATATGATCTAAGTATATATATATTTTTTTACACTTTATTAACTTTCATTTAATTTATTTCCAGCCAGCAGGGGGACTACCTGTCATTACAGGCAGCCCCCCTGCTGGCAATACAGCATCCAGCTATCCCGGCCATGTAATTGTGAGGTCCTCACAAGGACCCCACTCTCACATGGCTGGGGGGGGCTGCAGGAGAGAAGATGTGCCGCGACCGGGTAAATAGGAAAAATCTGGAGGGCGTACTATTAGGACGTAATAGTAGGCCCTCCAGTGTTAAGGGGTTAATGACTTTTAAATTGTAAATTGTCAACACACAAAGCAAATTTATCTTGTATATGCACCTCCAAAAATATTCATACCAATTTTAGATCCTTAGAGATTGAGGTAAGAGCTTACAGCAAGATGAAAGACTGTGCCAGCTGCCACATCGGCTTTAGAGGATCAAGACCATCTATACTCCATGGAGCCTCAGAGAGATCCCCCATTGTTTACAGATGGAGTGGAACATTTAGCCAGTCATTGTTCAAATAGGAGACAAATAGGAGTTTTTCAAAACAGTAAAACATATCATGATGATGAAATCACCAGTAAAAGTGCAGTGTTTGTTTAAAAAAATGAAAAAAACAAAAAGGCTAACTTTGGCCAGCGTTCGTGACTAATTGGCTACTACAAAGGACTGGACATACCCCATTTTCAATGCCCTGGATTGTCTACATTTGCAAATGGTATGCCATGAAGGGGTTAATTCACATTCCTGGGCTACCATATGGTCTCAAAAGACAACATAGACAAAGCAAACTGAAATGGGCAAGCCCTATATTGACCCTGTAACTTTCCAAAACACCATACAACCTGTACATTGGATGTATTGTTATACTTGGGAGACTTCACTGTACACAAATATGGGTTTTTCAAAACAGTAAAAAATAAAGGAGTTTAAGCATGCGTGGGATAGGCATAAGGCTATCCTAACTATAAGATAAGGCCAGGGACTAATGAAAGTATTTAGAAAATTGGGCAGACTATATCACAGCGATGATATTGTCAGTCAAAGTGACGTTTTTTTTTTTTACATTTTTCACACACAAACCGCACTTTCACTGATGATATCATTGTTGTGATACATTTTACTGTTTTGAAACACTAATATTTGTGTTCAGTGAAGTCTCCCAAGTATAACAGTACCCCCCATGTACAGGTTTTATAGTTTTTTTTTTTAAGTTACAGGGTCAAATATCAGGCTTGATTCTCTGTTTTTTTCACGTTGAAATTTGCCACATTGGTTGTGTTGCCTTTGAGAGCATATGGTAGCCCAGAAATGAGAATTACCCCATGATGGCATTTGCAAAAGAAGACAAACCAAGGTATTGCAAATGGGGTATGTTCAGTCTCTTTTAGTAGCCACTTAGTCACAAAAACTGGCCAAAGTTAGCGCTCATGATTGTGTTTTGCATTTTTAACACAAACAAATATCAATGCAAACTTTGGCCAGTGTTTGTGACTAAGTGGCTACTAAAAAAGACTGGACATACCCCGTTTGCAATACCTTGGGTTGTCTACTTTAAAAAATGTGTGGTGTGATTCAGAGATTTATGACAGATAACAGTGTTGCAATGTCACTATTGATACATTTAAAAATATATATATTTTGAGACATAGAAACATAGAAACAGAAACATAGAATGCGAGGGCAGATAAGAACCATTCGGCCCATCTAGTCTGCCCAATTTTCTAAATACTTTCATTAGTCCCTGGCCTTATCTTATAGTTAGGATAACCTTATGCCTATCCCACGCATGCTTAACCCCTTAAGACCGGAGGGCGTACTATTACGTCCTCTAATAGGCGGCTCTAAACGCCGCCGGGCGTAATAGTACGCCCTCCGGTCTTTCTGTACTTACCCGGTCGCCGGCGGTCCCACGCCGGCGATCGCGGTGGGGGGGACTCCCAGGGAGCCCCCCGCGGCACGACCGTCCTCCAGGAAGCCCCCCGGCCGTGTGAGAGTGGGATCCTAGCGAGGACCCCACAATCACATGGCCGGGGATAGCTGGCTTCTGTATTGCCAGCAGTGGGGCTGCCTGTAATGACAGGTGGTCCCCCTGCTGGCTGAAAATAAAAATGAAATAAATAAATAGTGTAAAAAAATAAATAATATATACTTAGATCATATATATATATTATATATATATGATCAAAGTATATATATACACATATATATACACACATGTACACCGTCTAGGTGTATTTTACTATTAATATATATATAATTATATATATATATTAATATCAAATTACACGTACACTGATACTGATTAAATATATATATAATTATTGTTATATATATATTTATATATATTATAAAAAAAATTAAAATGTAAATAAGTTAAAAAATAAAATTACAAAAATAATTAAAAATAAATAATTAAAAAATATATAGATGTGTGTTATTTCGTTCTAACTGTATTGTGAAATTAATATATATATATATATATCAAAATACACATAGAGCGAAATAATATATATATTTATACACATAAATATATACGTATATATCACTATATATATACCTATATATAAATAAAAATATTTTAAAAAATTATATAGATATATACATATATATACACATACGTATATATATACATATATTGATTCTACATATATATTTATGTAATATTTTTACATAATTAGGTATCTTAATTAATTACAATTAGCGGGACCTGCATGACAACCCATGCCGAAAGTAAAGGGAATTTAATTTGCTAGCACTATATTTAACCCTATAACTTTCCAAGACACCATAAAACCTGTACATGGGGGTACTGTTCTACTCGGGAGACTTCGCTGAACACAAATATTAGTGTTTCAAAACGGTAAAATGTATTACAACGATGATATCGCCAGTAAAAGTGAAGTTTTTTGCATTTTTCATGCACAAACAGCACTTACACGGACGATATTATTGCTGTGATACTTTTTGCTGTTTTGAAACACAAATATTTGTGTTCAGCAAAGTCTCCCGAGTACAACAGTACCCCTCATGTACAGGTTTTATGGTGTTTTCAAAAGTTACAGCATCAAATATAAGGCTTGCATTTCATTTTTTTCACATTAAAATTTGCCAGATTGGTTACGTTGCCTTTGAGACCCTATGGTAGCCCAAGAATGAAAATTACCCCTATGGTGGCATACCATTTGCAATAGTAGACAACCCAAGGTATTGCAAACAGGGTATGTCCAGTCTTTTTTAGTAGCCACTTAGTCACAAACACTGGCCAAAATTGGCGTTTTTTTTGCATTTTTCACACAAACAAATACTAACGCTAACTTTGGCCAGTGTTTGTGACCAAATGGCTACTAAAAGACTGGACATACCCCATTTGCAATACCTTGGGTTGTCTACTATTGCAAATGGTATGCCATTATGGGTGTAAATTTCATTCCTGGGCTACTATAAAGTCCCAAAGGCAACGTAACCAATCTGGCAAATTTCAATTTCAAATGTAACGTGCTATATTTGACCCTGTAACTTCCCAAAATGCCATAAAACCTGTACATAGGGGGTACTGTCTTACACGTGAGACTTTACTAAATACAAATATGTGTATTTTATTGCAGTAAAATCAAAGAGTATTATGACACTGACCTTTAAAATGCAATTTAGAACTAAAAAAATCAAAAAAATCGTATTTTCTCCCATTTTTTTCATATTAAATTATGTTTCATAGCTAAATATTTGATATTAAATGAAAGCCCTATTTCCCCTGAATAAAATGATATATAATAAGGGTGGGTGCATTTACTATGAAAGAGTTGAATTACGGTTGGACAGACATGTAGCGCAAATGCCAGGTTTTGTTTACATTTTGTTTTGTTCACAACGTGTACATTTGGCTCCGTCCTTAAGGGGTTAAACTCCTTTACTGTGTTAACCTCTACCACTTCAGCTGGAAGGCTATTCCATGCATCCACTACCCTCTCAGTAAAGTAATACTTCCTGATATTATTTTTAAACCAGTGTTCTGTACAATGGCATGAGCACTTCCCTCTTTCTACTGCTAATACCTCTCCCTATACAACCAAGGATTCTGCTAGCATTTCCTGCTGCTCTATTACATTGTCTGCCTACCTTTAAATGTCAGTTACCACAACTGTGACCATTTTTCTAGTTTACCTAAATCATTTACCATTTGGCTTATCACTCCTGGGACATCAACCCTGTTACATATCATCAGCAAAAAGACATACCTTACCATCAAGACCTTCTGCAATATCACTAATAAAAATATTAAAGAGAATGGGTCCAAGTACAGATCCCTGAGGTACCCCACTGGTGACAAGTCCAAGCTTCGAAATATATTCCATTAACTACAACCCTCTGTTGCCTGTCACTCAGCCACTGCCTTACCCATTCAACAATATTGGAATCCAAACTTAAAGATTGCAGTTTATTGATAAGCCTTCTATGTGCAACAGTGTCAAAAGCCTTACTGAAATCTAGGTAAGCAATGTCTACTGCACCACCCTGATCTATAATTTTAGTTACCCAATCAAAAAAATCAATAAGATTAGTTTGGCATGATCTCCCTGAAGTAAACCCATGTTGTCTCTGATCTTGAAATCCATGTGTTTTTAGATGTTCATCAATCCTATCCTTTAACATGGTTTCCATCACTTTCCCCACTACTGAAGTAAGGCTTACTGGCCTATAGTTGCCCGACTCCTCCCTATTACCTTTCTTGTAAATGGGCACAACATTCGCTAACTTCCAATCTTCTGGGACTACTCCTGTTAACAATGATTGGTTAAATAAATCTGTTAATGGTTTTGCTAGTACACCACTAAGCTCTTTTAATAACTTTGGGTGTATTCCATCAGGTCCCATTGACTTGTACTTATAGTCCTATAACTTGCAAAAAAAGCTGAGAACATGTTAACATTGGGTAATTCAAAACTCAGGACAAAATTGAGAAACTATTTAGCACTGGTGTTTTTTGACGGTTGTAGATGCGTAACAGACTTTGGGGGTCAAATTTAGAAAAAGTGTGTTTTTTTTTTCCGTCATATTTTATAAAACATTTTTATAGTAAATTATATGATATGATGAAAATAATGGTGTCTTTAGAAAGACCATTTAATGGTGAGAAAAACAGTATATAATATGTGTGGGTACAGTAAATGAGTAAGAGGAAAATTACAGCTAAACACAAACACCGCAGAAATGGAAAACAGCCCTGGTCCCAAACGGTAAGGAAAATGAAAAACAGTCTGATCACTAGGGGGTTATCGAAAAGATTTACTGTATGTTTAATCTAAATCGAGAACATTTACTGTATATTTAAATTAAGTCGAGAACATTTACTGTATATTTAATGTAGGTCAAAAAACATTTACTATATGTTTAGTCTAAGCCAGGAACTCATCACTGTACGTTTACAGGTATTCTTCAAACACCATATCTACTACAGACATTTTAGTATAGTTTTGACAAATTGCCTGAGTTCCCTGCCAGATGTCTGTGTAATATAACTTATGGCCAATGCAGGACCAGGCTCACATGTTAATAGTTCCCAGCTGATGCTCTCATAAATTAGTACAGACCTGCTTGGCCTTAAAAAGTTCTGTAGAGCTAACTGGATTTTTCTGTAGAAATGAGGCAGGGGATGTGACCACAAGATAAGGGGTGACCAGGGATTGTGGCCACAAGATAAGGGGTGACTAGAGGTTGTGACCACAAGATAAGGGGTGACCAGAGGTTGTGACCACAAGGTAAGGGGTGACCAGAGGTTGTGACCACAAGATAAGAGGTGACCAGGAGTCGTGGCCACAAGATAAGGGGTGACCAGGAGTTGTGGCCACAAGATAATGGGTGACCAGGGGTTGTGGCCACAAGATAAGGGGTGACCAGGAGTTGTGGCCACAAGATAAGCTGTCAAATGGTACAAAAACAATAAGACTGCTCCCCAAGGGAGGGTGCCAGGCACTCCTATCACCAAATTCACTACAGCTGACTGTAGATATAGTGCTGTAAGTCAAGATTCTATCGCTGTATGTTTGTGCTAAGCCAAGCATTTGTTACTGTGTAAATACATTATGTGTTGGTCCTAATACATTGGTGAAGGCGTCTATTACGGTCAACTAAGTTACACCTTTGTTGCTGTATGTTTTAGCTAAGCCAGGAAGAGATTTTGGACATACTACACAAGGTGAAAATAAAGCAGATAACCATTGATGATGCATTAGCGTTATGGAAACAAGAAAATAAGTCTGATGAAGAGCAAATGAAGCCCGAAAAGATGGTATGTTCTTTATTACATATTACTGAATGTATTATCGCAAATTATCTGATCACTATGGGTTTTAATGTTCACTTGTTTACCCACTAATAGTGTATTATAAATCAATATATATGCTGTAACCATTTACACAAGCCAGATTTTGGATAATACGTATACTGTTGTTTTTCCGGGTGAATGCGTAATAACCATCACTCAGTTTTGTTGCATAAAAGAAGCTGGAAAAGAACCTTATCCAAGTGAAAGTTTGTGTCCAGATTTAAAAGGTAATTCTCCTGCCCAAGTACAAAATAATTAAAACTCACTGTTCATTAAATATGCCCCAAATGAAAATTTGCCCAGATTTTCCTTTTCTGTCCAATCACTAAATTCCCAATGCAGCTGATCAGCAGCCCGACTAAACAACCAGGAAGTAACATGATCAGTTGTCTAGTCAGCCATGGGGGTGTGACCATACCATATTTAAAAAAAATTACAATTTCTATTGAAATGTACACTTTTGCAAAATGAAATAAAGTAGACACACTCTTTACACACAAAGCTTTTCAGCAAGATGTGTTTTATGGATCTGGCTTGTTCCTTCAAGTGGCCAAAATGAGTCAAAGTGGGGCAAACCAGTTGGTAAATATTTCCCATCAAGATTTGGATAAAATGAATCATCAGAAGAAATGAATCACCCAGTCTGTACCAGTCCATTGTTAGAATTGTCCTGATTTTAGTTTTGAAACTTTTTTGTGCACGGGTTTGGAGAAAGTGACCCTAGATGTCAGAGGAGGTAATCTAATTAGAAAACTAAGACAAAGAGAAGGTTTCTGGATTTTTAATTTAAAGACTTTCAGTCCTATAGGTCGATTTTGACATGGTGTGTTTTTTTATAATAATATATTTTTTATAATAATATTTTATTATTATAATTTTTTATTCACAATTTTTTAGATTGAATAAATTATTATTAGATGTATATTTTTTACATTCACCCATTTTGTCATCAGGGTTTTTTCTCACTAAGAATTCTACTTATTAGGTATACCTTTCCATCTATTACCCTTTAATGTATTTCCTTGCCTTTGTGAATAACATGTGACATTTCATTTAGACCAATTGTCATTTTCCCTTTATAGATTATTTGATTGCCTATTTATTTTTCCTTTGTATGTTTTTCTTCATTATAAATAAGTCCTTTTAACTCATTGGTATTTTGTTTTTGTTCTTATTTTTAATGTGCATCTGCATTTATCCGTCTCACAAACTGATGGACTTCCAGGTTTGTGACTGTGGAATGCAAGATGCGTTCCACGTGATGCTGGATAGGATTTTCACGGTGCAGCTCCGAAGAGAGGCTTGGAGCACATATGATGAGATCCACGACGACAGGTGATGGTAACAAATAGGTCACATCCTGGCTGGACGTGGAAATGGAGCGAGATACAGTCCCCATACTTAAAAACGGACTGAGGAGACCAATCTTCTTACTTTTATTTTCCCTGAGGAAGTCCTGTTCAGGATGAAACATGCAGAGCGGAGAGACCAAGAAGGCACTTTATTATTGTTATTTTTATTGTATTATTTTATTTATTTCATTTTGTTTCAACGGGGCATTTTTCACGAACTACATCCCCAAGTACATCCTGGGGATGATACATTTGTCCAACATCCAGGGCTTGTTACTTTTACCCAATTTAATGGTACTCAGTTCATCTACCACAGAGAATGAAGGGCTCAGTCAAGCCTGCTGGGATTTAACCTGCGACCTTTAAGGGTTGAACAGATTCTACTGATGATGCATTAGCCCACTGAGCTACCTCACCGTCTAACCAGAAGATGGTTAAAAATAGCACACTCACAATTTCCAGAGCTCTTAAAGAATGGCTCTGAGCTGTATAGGTACTTCATCCACTATTGGGATTGTAGTGAGATTTTTTGCTGGAACAAGGAGATATCCAGAAGAGACAGGAATCAGATGATCAATGTTAAAATCACTTTATTCCATGAACAGATAAAAGTAAGCTGAAACAGCAGCACAGCACGTTTCAACCTATGTACAGGTCTTCCTCAGGTGAATTCCACACGTTGCTTTTTATGCACACCCCATAGTATGGGGTGTCCAGGTCAAGTTTACAGGGAATTTTCACAAAAGGCTCTAAGTCTGATAAATAATTGAGATGGGAATTTAAATAACTCAATTATCTCCCAAAAACATAATAAAACATTACAGCAACCTCACAATTCTTATATCCCTGAATAGCCTGAATCTGAGCGAATCACATATTCGAAAAGTGCTGAGATTGGTTTGGTGGAACGAGATCACTATTTGTGAGAAGATGTCACCAGCCAGCCACAGAGTGATGCCCAAAAAGAGTTCCAGAGAATCCAGGGCAGTGGCTGGTCTTGGTTCGGGCGTTCCTGCACGAACACTGACAAACGTTCCCCCTGACTCTTAGGTAGCAAATGCTCCTCCCAGTCGGTAGATCATATCTCCTGAACGTGGTTCATGTAGATGGTCAAGAATGAATACAGGCAGCAGTACCATATTGACCGGGGTTCTCGAGAACGTGTAGCTGAAATTAGTTCCACGCACTCAACGACCAAGTACTGCTACCTGTGTTCGGGAGACAAAATGGCACTCAAGTACTCCTTAATTGCAGTTAATAGCCAGGGGTGGTCGGAGTTCTAAGTCAATAACAGAGAGAGGACCACACAAGTTCTGTTCTGTTCCCTAACAGGAGGGTACGGATCTGTTCGCAAGAACTCAATAGGAGTTCGGGCAACTCCAGGGACTGATGCCAGGTCTGCCACATATGTATGTATCTTCATATAGACTGGAAGCTCGTCTGAGCAGGGCCCTCTTCAACCTATTGTTCCTGTAAGTTTTTGTAATTGTCTCATTTATGGTTAAATCTCCCCCTTTGATAATATATATATAAGCTATATGGAATATGCTGGGTATATAAATACTAGTAATATGTAATATGTATGTTTGTATGTATGTATGTTGTGACAAACACGCCTTACCACAAACGTTTGCCATGGGGTTCTGGAGGAGTGTGGAAGCTGGCCTCCTGCCCACTAGCTATGGTCCAGGATGGAGACACCATTTGGGAGTTACCCTGCCATTAGTAGCTTTCTCTGGGTGCCCCTGGTTCGGCACTTTCCCTTCATGCAAATGGAACCTTCTCTGGCAACCGTTCACATGAACCAAACCCACGAATAGTCCTCAGCGGTACTTAGCCGCTACCACTATGGAACTAATATCGGCAGGAGGAATTTGTGGGTTCCCATTCACCCCATACACTGCATGGATCTGAGTGCTATTTGGAGAACGTGGGTGCTCAGATAAGGGTTATGTGGGGATGTATTATTTGTGGGGTTATAGTAAGTTTTTATGATGTTTTGGGGTATTTTATGTTTTATGTTTTTGTGTTTGCCTATGTGTTCATGGAAGATAATTAACTTACTGGTCTTTAACGCAATTACAGTTGCAAGAAAAAGTATGTGAACCCTTTGGAATGACATGATTTCTGCACAAATTGGTCATAAAATGTGATCTGATCATCATCTTAGTCACAACAATAGACAATCACAGTCTGCTTAAACTAATAACACACAAAGAATGAAATGTTGCCATGTTTTTATTGAACACACCATGTAAACATTCACAGTGCAGGTGGAAAAAGTATGTGAACCCCTAGACTAATGACATCTCCAAGAGCTAATTGGAGTGAGATGTCAGCCAACTGGAGTCCAATCAATGAGATGAGATTGGAGGTGTTGGTTACAGCTGCCCTGCCCTATAAAAAACACACACCAGTTCTGGGTTTGCTTTTCACAAGAAGCATTGCCTGATGTGAATGATGCCTCGCACAAAAGAGCTCTCAGAAGACCTACGATTAAGAATTGTTGACTTGCATAAAGCTGGAAAGGGTTATAAAAGTATCTCCAAAAGCCTTGCTGTTCATCAGTCCACAGTAAGACAAATTGTCTATAAACTGAGAAAGTTCAGCACTGCTGCTACTCTCCCTAGGAGTGGCCGTCCAGTAAAGATGACTGCAAGAGCACAGCGCAGACTGCTCAATGAGGTGAAGAAGAATGCTAGAGTGTCAGCTAAAGACTTACAAAAGTTACTGGCAAATGCTAACATCCCTGTTAGCGAATCTACAATACGTAAAACACTAAACAAGAATGGATTTCATGGAAGGATACCACAGAGGAAGCCACTGCTGTCCAAACAAAACATTGCTGCACGTACTGGCAAAATATTCTGTGGACAGATGAAACCAAAGTTGAGTTGTTTGGAAGAAACACACAACACTATGTGTGGCAAAAAAAAGGCACAGCACACCAACATCAAAACCAGGATACACCACTGTGTATGTGTGTATCTCCATATGTATGTGTCACGTATTCAATCTCACCTTATGACATTTTCAGTGGAAATTGCCTTCCTGGCCATAATGGAGGTGCCGCTCAGCAGCAGATCCATGCCATATTGTAGCCCCACATCAGCCCATGGTAATGATGGCGTTGACGTGTGTGTGACGTCACGCAAAAGACGCGTATGCACGTTTTGGTTCAAAGGCCGGTTACGGATGATCAGATCTGCAAGAGGGTTATTTAAACTAATTTTTCCTTTTAATCATTACCCTGTCGTGGTTTCCCTTAGAGGTAGTCCGAGAGTGTGTTCCTGAGCTTATTATTTTGGTTTTTCACTTTGACTTTGTTTTGACTTCCTTGTATTCTGGTATCCTTGACTTTTGGCTTTCCTTCATCGTTGTGTCTCCTTCTCTATCCCTGACCTTGGCAAGTATACTGACTATTCTTGGATACGTTAAGTCTGGCCATTCTAAGGTCCGGGTTAAACATTATCCTTAGTCCTAGGTGTGATATAATTCTGCGTGCTGGATCAACTAGTAATGCTGACAGTATGTATATATCTCCTAATGTATGTATATATCAATCATGTATCTACATATGTATCTATCTATCTATCGCCATATGTATGTATGTATCTATCTCCATATGTATGTATGTATCTGTCTCCATATATATGTATGTGTGTAACTCCATATGTGCGTATGCATGTATCTATCTTCATATGTATGTATGTATGTGTGTATATCCATTTCCTGGCCATATCCATGACAGTACAACAATGGGTTAGCTCCTCCCTATCCCTAATTAGAAAGGAACTAATTTAAAATAAGGGTATAAATACCCCCCTCCCACCATCTCCTCCCTCAGTCTTTTTGTTCCTGTCCTATCCCTATAGGACTTTAGTCTTTCCAGACTACAAATATTTTTTTTTTTTTTTTTTGGCTTACCTGAGAGTTTTTACCTTCTGCCCCAAGGGAGTTCAGCCTCTCTTCCTTGGGAAGTCTCCAGTACGTGGCCCTGCACAAAGGAAAAACCCCTGGAGATGCTCCTTTAGTGACCGGGAGCCACTTGCAGTGACCCTAGGGGTAGCAAGTTAAATTGCCAATAAGAAGAATTCCCTGCAGTGACCAAGCGGTAGCAGGAAGTGGCAGAAGAACCTCATCTTCTAGGGTTTCTTTTTTCTATCATTTCTGACATCCACAGTATTTCTAATATATTCCTAAGGGTTTGTATATAGCATTACTTGTGGTCGTTAGGTTCCCCCTTCCACCTTGACTGACTCTGTTACAGAACAAGTATAAAGGTAAGGTTTTAAATTTACCTTATAGCTGTTATCCTGGAGTTGCTAGGTTTCTTCGGTCTTTCTGCCCTCTGGTCTGGTATGGCTCGAGGGGGCAGAGGTGCAGGATAGCTGTTTTTTGCCAAATAAATTGACGGTTCCGGTCTCTGGGAGCCACCATCTTGCTCGGTGTCCTCCGGCCATTCTGCGCATGCGCGATCAAGCGATTGCTTCATGCTAGCTTACGCGAATGCGCGGGGTGTTGTTTCCGCGCGTGCGCAGTGCGGCAGATCGGGATCCTTCCGGGGCGTCATCAGTGACGTCACACGCCTTTTTTAAGGCGCCAAAATCTAATTTTGTTACCTCTCTCAGGTATTTCTTGCTACAAGCAGCGTTCCCAGTGACAGATATTTCTCATTTTAGTGTCTACTTCAATCAATATTTTTGCTGATCCTCAGGTATGTTCCCCTCCTTTTTCAAGTTGAATTTTATACTGTTTAGTATAAATATTTCAATTCTTTTATATACTAGCCTGAAAAAAAATGGAAAAAGACAGATCCTTTTCATCGGACACAGAGGCATCTATACATAAACAAAGGTCACAATCTAAAGGTTATAGGTAAGCCAGCCTTATTTTTTTTTTAATGCAATAATTATAAACAAAAAGAGTGCCTAAACTAATTATATTCCCTATCATGATGGTTCTACGGGATTTAAAGCATCTGGAACTTCCAAAGGCAAGTCGCCTATGAAGAAAAGATGTGAAGCCTGCAACAATAAACCACTGGAAGGGAAGCGTTAATGCACAGAATGCCTGTCAGCAGCAGCTGGAGCCTCTAATGCTGCACCTACACCGGATATAATGCAGTTCATCAAACAAGCTGTCTCCCAGGGCATTAAGGATGCAGGAAAATCAAACAAAAGGCTCAGAATTGCTGACACCTTTGATTACTCTCAGGAGAAATCCTCAGATGAATCCATGGATATGGACTCCTACAGAGAAGGGCTTTCCTCTTCATAAGAAGAATCCGTAGCCCCAGATTTTATGGAACCTGCTCAAGTAGATTACTTAATTGCCAGAGTACACAAGTCCTTGAGCCTAAAGGAAGTTTCCTCAGCACAACCTTCTACTTCCAGCAGATACTTTGCAGATCTAAAAAAGAAAAGAGCTACTTTTCCAGTACACGAGACAATTAAAGACCTGATTGAGGATGAATGGTCTAACACACGCAAGAAGTTAGCAGCCCTACGCAGAATTGCTCGCCTTTATCCTTTCAGGAGGAATGACTCCAGCTGCTGGGATTCTGCTCCCAAGGTAGATGCTGCTGTGGTAAGACTGGCCAAACACACTACCCTACCAAAAATCAATCAGTTGACGACGCAGGATCATTTAGAGATCCCATGGATAAAAAGACGGATCTACACCTCGCTAAGGCTCATGTGGCAGCAGGCACAGGCCTCCATCCAGCAGTGGCTCTTACCTCAGTTTCCAGAGCTTTAAGAATTTGGATGGAGAATCTAGAAGAAGACATTCAAAGAGGCAAAAGCAGAGCCAGTCTTCTAGAAAGCCTCAGAGACATAAAGCTAGCAGTAGACTTTATTTCTGATGCCTCAGTAGACCTGGTTAAGGCTTTAGCCAGAAATATGGCTCTCTCCATTTCAGCCAGAAGGGCTTCATGGTTAAGATCCTGGGCAGCGGATAATTCTTCTAAAGCCAGTTTATGTGCCTTACCATTCCACAGAGACATGCTGTTTGGGACAAATCTGGATGTATGTATCAAGAGAGCGGCCAAAGGGAAAAGAGCATTTCTCCCACAAGATCGTAAACCTAGAGGATCCTTTAGGTACAAGAGATACCCAGACTACTCTTCCTTTCGAGATTCAAGATCATACAAGCCAGGAAGAGAACATGGAAGATCCCATCCACGAAGAGGAGGTCAGTCATCTACAAGAGGTGGAAAGTCAAAGGGTGCTTCATTCCACAAGAATCCCAGATTCTTATGACGGGTTCTCCCCCAGTCAGTAGGAGTGGGGGGGTAACGGACCGTTTCGCTCACAAGGGGATAAAAACCGTTTAGGCGATAATCCCCTTCCAGATAGACCAGCAGCTACTGCAATCACCAACCTCCCGAACTCCAAACTGCACGTATTCACCAACTCTCGAACAGCAGACCCACGAACCCTGGAAGCAGCCGAACAGGAAAAGCCCTACGAACAGCTTACACTCCTGGCAATCGGCATACAGTCAAATTCCCCCCAAGAATGAGACGACACTTCACTTTGAGGGTTAAACAGGAACAACACTGATTTATTCACACAACAGGCTTATAAAGGATTCTCCCATGCAAGGGAGGGATTTACAACAATTACCCAATACACCAATCACACAAGAGTTACCTCCCACAATGCCTCACAATCCCTCCTCTCTGCCCTGGAGATAATTGGGGAAGGAATCTAATTATCTCCAAGGACAGAGGTAAAACTCCATTACCCACATGGCAGACAAAAAGACAGTAAAAGACATAAAATTGCATGCTGATACATTTAGTACATAATACACACATTTCTACATATCCCCAGATAGCTTAGATCTGAGCGCACATTATTAGATGAATGGCACTCAGATCACATACATACAGTTTAAATGCCATGGAGCCAAAGTCTTTCACATAGTCCTTCGTTACACTAATGGGCTCCATGGCTTAGCTATCTGGGTTAACATATTCACATATCCCAAAGTACCGACTGAACCGGTGTTCGACACCAAGGGCACAAATAGGAACCAGGGGGCGGACGGCTCAGCTGTGTTGGCGCAAGGAAGTGTCCGTTTTCCGTTCCACAGTGTTAGTGCTGAGCACCGCTGGCCTTTCGGGACTTAAAATGGCCACTGCCACGTGTTCGGCAAACGAACAAAGGCCACCCAGCGTTCATCATGATTTTCTCTGTTATTTCTTCTCCCCCCCCCCCTTATTTTATTGATACCCACCCGAATGTCTTGCTTGACCAATCCTCACCTCCTCTGTGCATCTCCATTCCATAGCTTTTATTGCAGTCCTGTTTTGACCCTATCATCTCTGTCTTCCACAGTCTGAGTTTTAAAAGACCACTTCTAGCAAACCTGAACAGTGCTCAGATTCCCGCCCACCCCTCCCCTCACCACCCCACCCCAAGTTCCTTACTACATTTATGGATAGAATCCCACACACACCTTTAGTTAATTCCAAATAGCAGCTGCAAACACTACCCATAATGAGCACAATCCACCTTCTTAACCCCTAACACTCACTCCCTCTCCTCCCTTATGCTCATTCTTCATCCCTCTAATTACCTACCTATCAGAGCAATGCTCTATATTCTTCTCCTCTCCTTCTCTCTCATCTCCCTAAGGATCAAAATATCCCCTTCCACCCACTTCCCTCAACAAAACACTAACATTTACATTAATCCCTCTCTGCTACACTTCCCCCTTCTCTCATCTCAAGCCCTGCACTCATTTCTCTATTCTCTCTCTCCTGCTCTAACCCAATCTCACCCTAGTCGCCGCCCATATAAAACCCACTCACACCTCCTGTCTCTATCTCTCCTCCTACTTCTGGCAGCTGGTGACGTCTCTCCCAACCCAGGGCCCCTCACCTCATCTGCTCACACTAAAATTACCAGAAACCATGCAAACCTCCTCCAAATACCCTGCAGTCTATCCTCCTCTACCAAAATTCAGTGTGCACTCTGGAATGCTCGCTCCATTTGTAGTAATATCAAATCTACAGCAATACATGACCTCCTCATCTCTAACTCTCTCACAATACTGGCACTCACTGAGACCTGGCTATCTCCATCTGATACCGCTACTCCTGCTTCTTTATGTTTCGGTGGTCTACAGTTCTCCCATACTCCTAGACTTGACTGTAAAGGAGGTGGTGTCGGCATCCTTCTCTCCCCTCAATGTACCTTTCAACCTATCCTCCCTGCCCCTGCCCTATCCTTTACTTCCTTTGAAGTTCACACTGTACGCCTTTTTAAGCCCACTCCCTTAAGAATTGCCATCATCTATCGCCCCCCCGGTCACCCTAAACTATTCATTGAACACTTTTCCTCCTGGTTACCCCACTTTCTTTCCTCTAGCACTCCCTCTCTCATACTTGGGGACTTCAATATCCCTATCAACAAGCTCAATTGCCCTGATGCCTCTCGTCTGCTCTCTGTAACCTCCTCCTTTGGACTCACACAGATTTCTTCCTCAGCAACTCACACTGCAGGAAACACTCTTGACCTCATCTTCACCAATCTCTGTACTACCTCTGATCTCGCCACTGCTCCATTTCCTTTGTCTGACCATCATCTGCTAACATTTAACATCTGCATACCCCATACCAAAATCTCACCACCGTCCACTCTCCAACCTCGCAGAAACCTCAACTCTCTCGATCTCCAGCACTTCTCCACTAAACTCCAAACACTCCTTTTACCCATCTCAAATCACAACTGCCCTAACTCTGCAACCTCACTCTACAACTCCACTCTCTCCTCTGAACTTGACATCATGGCACCTCCTACAGTTAAACGCAGCAAGCGCCCCCAACTACAACCCTGGCACACCAAGCTGACCCGTTACCTCCAAAAATGTTCCAGAACTGCTGAACGCTGCTGGAGAAAGTCTCACTTTGCATCTGACTTTGTCCACTATAAATTTATGCTGCGCTCCTACAGCATGGCTCTTTCCTCTGCAAAAGTAAGCTACTTCAACACCCTCATAAGCACACTGTCCCACCAACCCAAACACCTATTTCACACTTTTGATGCACTTCTTCGCCCTGTGACTCCCCCTCCTTCCACCACCTTGTCCGCCACAAACTTTGCATCTCATTTCACTGAGAAGATCTCTACAATCAGGAAAGAGATCTCTAATCTTTCTCCGACCAGTATCAATACATCACCCAACCCCACTCCCCCTGTCATCCTAAGCTCATTTGCACCTGCTACAGCACAAGAGGTTTCTGCTCTGCTCCTGTCCTCCCGCCCCACAACCTGCTCCCTCGATCCTATTCCCTCGCATCTCATCCGCACTTTGTCTCCCTCTCTTGCTCTTCCTCTCGCTAACATTTTCAATCTCTCCCTTTCCTCTGGCACATTTCCCTCTGCCTTCAAACATGCAACCGTAACCCAATTCTGAAAAAGCCCAACCTCGATCCCAACTCCCCATCCAACTACCGCCCTATCTCGCTACTGCCATTTGCCTCCAAGATCCTCGAGAGAGTTGTCTACGCCAGATTGACAGACTTTCTTGAATCCAACTCTCTGCTTGACCCCCTTCAGTCTGGATTCCGCGCTGGTCACTCTGTCGAAACTGCTGTGACCGAAGTATCCAACGATTTAATTGATGCTAAATCTCACGGCCAATACTCTATCCTAATCCTCCTTGATCTCTCTGCCGCCTTTGACACTGTTGATCATCAACAGCTTCTTCACATTCTCCGTAACTTTGGTCTACGGATTCTGCTCTCTCCTGGTGCTCCTCCTACCTCTCCCAGCGCTCCTTCAGTGTTTCTTTCTCTGGCTCTGCCTCTTCTCCCCAACCCCTCCCTGTCGGCGTCCCCCAAGGTTCTGTCCTCGGCCCCCTACTGTTCTCTATCTATACTGCCTCCCTTGGTAAACTCATCAGCTCTTTTGGCGTCCAATACCATTTATATGCAGATGACACGCAAATCTACCTGTCCTCCCCTGATCTCTCTCCGCCCACCTTGACTCGTGTTTCTGACTGCCTCTCTGCTATTTCCAACTGGATGGCTGCTCACTTCCTTAAACTCAACCTATCCAAAACAGAACTTCTAGTTTTTCCTCCCTCAAGTGCTGCTACTCCTGTGTCTGTCGCCATCCAAGTCAACGGCGCTACTATCACCTCTACCTCCCAGGCTCGCTGCCTAGGAGTTCTTTTTAATTCTGATCTCTCTTTTACTCCCCATGTTCAATCGATAGCCAAATCCTGTCCAACTCAAGAACATAGCGCGCATCCGCCCATATCTAACGCCGGACGCGGCTAAGGTGCTGGTTCATGCTGTTGTTCTCTCTCGCCTTGACTATTGCAATCCCCTTCTCACCGGTCTTACATGTTCCCAGCTTGCACCGCTGCAATCTATAATGAATACGGCTGCGAGGCTTATTTTCCTGTCCGGTCGCACCTCCCACGCCTCCATGCTCTGTCAGTCCCTGCATTGGCTTCCAGTTAGATATAGGGCCCAATTCAAAATTCTGGCGCTTGCTTACAAATCCCTACATAATGCTGCTCCAACATACCTATCTTCCCACATACACAAGTATGTCCCGACGAGACCCCTGCGCTCAGCCCAAGACCTACTCCTATCCTCTGCCCGGATCCCCACCTCTGATGCTCGCCTTCAAGACTTCTCCAGGGCTGCACCTATTCTGTGGAACTCCCTTCCCTCCTCAATCAGACTTTCACCCAGCCTCCATTCCTTCAAAAAATCTTTGAAAACTCACTTCTTTATTAAAGCGTATCAATGAAACTGTCATCAGGTTTCTCATCCCCCACCCCATGACTCCGTTCCTTCACCTGTCAAAAATGACCTACCAAGCACTCAATAAACCCTTCTGTAACAAACTATTTAATTCCCCTACTTTAACCCTTTGTGTCACTATACCCCACTCCCTCTAGCATGTAAGCTCATCGAGCAGGGCCCTCAACCCCCTCTGTTCCTGTACGTCAGTGGTCTGATCTCAATTATGTGTCTGTTAGTCCACCCATTGTACAGCGCTACGGAATTTGTTGGTGCTATATAAATAATAAAATAATAATAATAATAATCAATTAAGCTGCGGAGGAGCCTGGTTGCCCGCCTGCTGCCTTTAGACTATGGCCCCATGTTGAAACGCTTGATTTTCCCCTGCGGAGACACGAAAGCCGGGTCATTCGGTGCTGGCCCTGTTTAAGCGGTGATACCCCAGATAGCTATGCCATGGAGCCCATTCGTATAATGAAAGACTATGGGAAAGACTTTGGCTTCATGGCAATTGAACTGTATGTGTGTGCTCTGAGCGCCATTCAGTAATAATGTGAGCTCAGATCTGAGCTATCTGGGGATATGTTGAATGTACCTGTTTTGTGCAATGTCTGCACAGTTGTCTTTTGCTGCCATGTGTTCAATGGAGTTTTGCCTCTGTCCTTGGAGAAAATTGGATTACTTCCCAATTATCTCCAGGATAGAAGACTCTGTGGAACTGGTTTTGGGTAGAAAAGCCATGCTTCTTTTGGTCATAAAGGACTACGATCTATCTTTTGAACCACTGGACCAATTTGGATGGTTTTGACATATGTTTGTATTTGGGGTATGATTCTGAAAATGTAAGTTGTATGTGAATGTGATGCATACTTTTCAAGTTCTGAATAATGTGGAAAAATTGTATTTCTCTGCTTGTGATAATTACATTACCCATTATGTAAGGTAATTGTATCACAGGCAGAGGGGAGGATTTTGTGTGGGAGTGTCTGAGTGTATTGTATGTGTTTATTGGTTGTGTTCCAAAACCCTGTGGGTGGTACTAAGGTGTATATAAGAACAATAAACGCACAGCTCTGTCTGTTCCTGCTTGACCCACAAAACGGAGCCTTGTCTCGTTCTTGGGGGGATTTACTGTATGCTGTTCCAGTTTGACTGCTAGGAGTGTAAACCTATTCATATGGTTTTTCCTATTCTGCTGTTTACAGCATTCGTATGCTTCTCCGGTTTGGTGGATTGGTGTCTACGGTAGCTGCCTGTGTCTCTGGAAGGGGAAGATCTACTAAACAGCAGTTTAACCCTTTTATGCCTGGGGGTGATGTTACAGTGTGTATATCCATATCTTTGTATGTGTATGTTTCCCTATATGTCCACACAACTGGTGTGATTCCTCCTAATTGTTTACTGTTTGAGTTTCTTTCATTTGAAATTAAAAGCCTGCAGACAAAAGGCAGATACCCAAACCGTGTAAATATTCTCAGCCATGCGGACATAGGTGATCCTCCACATTGCACTCAGTCCAACAAGCTCATTTACTTCTCTGCTTTGCTGCAAACAAAATATTAAGAGACACACAGAGACATAAATCATATAGGACACATGGCCTCTTATAGGTCAAAGCTAAACCCAATATCGTTAGAATTACTTTAGTAAAATCAATCTTGCTCCCTCATCAGTCTGCAGTGTGATTTCATTTCATTATCTACAACAAGACAATGCCATTGTTTCTATAGTCTACTTTATGAAAGGTCATCTCTAGAATTTCATCCCACCAAGTTTATTTAAAAAAACTCTCCTGTTTTTGTTACATTTAGATGTTAGAGTTTCTGTGTGTTTTCCATTTTTAAAACATATTTACTGTTTCAGCTACTTTGGAAACATGATAATAAGTGAAAGGAGTTGGACTATATAGATGGTACAGGGCGATGTGTATTGAGTATTTATGTTCTGACAGTGAAGCAATTACCTTGGGTACAAATAGAACAATTTGCAGATTTCTAATATTTAACTGGAACTACAGTTTCAAATTGCCATCTGTCTCAGTGTCACATATTGTTTCAATGGAGAAGTTAAATTAAATGTATAACACTGGCACATTGATATCATAATGTTTTCTAGACAATGACTTACAAATACTGTACCAAAAACATAGTTCCTCATAATCGTATTCACTTGTTTATAAACCTTCTATTGTCAAAGGAAATGGAGAAGTTCTTATGACTCAATGACTATTAGTGATTGGAATCATTTACCTCTGAGTGCCTTGTATTTGGTTTCACAATATTTCTCTTATCATTGTTATGATCCCTCAACTGGTAGACAATATGTTAAGTACTCTTCGATAATAAATTCACAGAATATCATTATAAGTATACTATAGACTTGCTCAGTCATCTTTGACCAAATTGCAATTCCTCCGAACCTAGGCAGATTGGTGAGTCATCTGAAAGTCATAACATCCAATGACCATGTGGACGTATATCTCACGCAATGGACAAGCATGTTGCTTGGATTTGTGACTCCGAGTTTTGTTCATGGCGATGATTGATGGGGAAAAAATCTGTTTGTTGGTTAGGGGACTGTCACTGAATGTTGATTTAATTCACAGATCAAGTGAGTGGTGACCAACAAAGGGAAAAAACTAACTATTTACTAACCCTGTATATCTGGGATACAGATATTTACTAACCCTGTATATCTGGGATATAGCTATTTACTAACCCTGTATTTCGGATTTAGTTTGGATATATATAATTTTACCTTGCACATTGCACACTTGCTGCAGCTTTTTCAAATATCCTTGCCTGAGTAATCAATGTCAACTGTAAATATACCCACGAGATAGAGTGCACTTGCTTATAAAAACTACAAGACATATGTATCAATGTCCCCATCCAGAAAAAAGGGTCCCACGTGGGACATATTCAGATGTATTTAGGATATAGCTATAATTAGACCTGCTCAATCATCGTAAACAAAATCTGTTTGCAAAGTCTGTTCAATAATTATTGTACAATCTGGGTTTCTTCATTAATCTCCAAAAAGCTGATTAAGAGAAATTCTGCAGCTCTGTAACTGTTGTATTTCAGTTAGCTACAGTTTGGTAAACAAACCCCAGTTTCAGTTTGGAATTAAATTTGCTTTCGTTTCCGAATGAGCCAAGATCCAGAAATCAGGGGATTCTCGAAAAACAAAAACAATACAAAATAACAAAACAACAGCCAGCAATATTTTAAAATTCAAAACTCAGGAAACAAAATCTTTTTCTTGGCACGAATATATCCATATATTAACCGCCTGGCATATTTTTCTGTCTCAGTGTATTCAACAGAATGGGTAAGAGTATTTAGGAATGAGTAACGCTAGTCGATGTTTTCATTCATAAACAATTCATCAGATCTGACAAGGGTTTGCAGGAACAGCAGGTGTACGTTTGGCATACTTTCTAATGATGTCTTACAGGGCTCCAAGGATCCACCCACTACACAGCAATACAACTTCACTGTCTACAAGCAGAGATACAGAAGAAAAAAGCGGATATTACAGGTAACTTATCAACTCTCCCAGCTTTATATATGAAATGTGATCATGTATTACTTTATTGAGTTCTCTGTACGCCCCCAGCTGCCTTAGGATTAAATATTGAAGTTTTATAAATAATACAAAGCCCCTGGCGTTTCTCAGCGATGGCAAGTCAAAGTGCCGGTTAGAATTTTTTTTCTTCTTCACTTTTCTAACACAATCATTGGCAGTAAGCCAGCTAACAAGCTAAATATTCTCTGCACTTTGCATTGGATACCGCAAAGCACGTCCTGGCTGATGAAAATTAAAGGTGATCTAGAAGAAGATTTCGATGCACATCCTAGAGGTCCATGAGTTTATACTTTGGAAGCTTAAGGGTGATGTGTTACATAAGAGCGTGATACTTTGTTGGATTCTACGTCTTGGTACATTTATGAATATAGATTTTTATCTATGAAAATTGATTTTTTGAAATTTTCTAAAGGCAATACAAGAAATCAAACATTTATAAATCAGATATAAAAAGTTATACAGAATAAAACAAATAGACAACTTAAGTATTGTTTACCTTAAAAACAGTGTTATAATAAATTCTGTTAGAAATCCGTGGACCTTGGGGAATTCCCTTTTTGGAGGGGAATTATAACATATTAGAAAATAATATGTGTTTTAATGCAAATTGTTTAAGTGGCCCATTTTATATTACTTTCACTTGCGACAATACGATTTGCCTCATTGACTGATTTATGTATTGGTTTTATTGCAAAAAATAGTAATACAAAAAATATTTACAGAAATTAAAGTTTTCATTAGAAAAGAGTTCATATTTGCAAGGAAACCAAGTGTATTTAAACCTCGTTCGGTAGTTTCCTCCCGAACCGCCAGAGCCTAGTGTATGTAGCTCTCCGTTCGGTAGTTGAAATAGACGAAATCTATATGAAACAAACAGCTTTACCAGATAATTCCCTTAGTAAAGTATACGAATCCCCAAACATCAGCCACAGTCAAGAAGAAGGGTACAAAGTGAACTGCCTTTAATTAACACACAGAGGTTTTTATGCAAGTCCCCATGCAAGGGGACATCCTAGAGGGAGGGACATAGTATAACCAATCGCATACAGTACAATCATAAAACACACCCAGCACAAACATACAATCCCCTCCCCTAGCCATGGAGATAATCAAGTCTGATAAAGTAATAACTTGATTATCTCCAGGCAAAAAAATCACAGTTTTCCTCAATATCTGGAACACCCCTTTATATATGAGGTACCCCACAAATAATATGTCCCATGATAGCCCTGATCTGGATGACCAACAAATTCAAATTTCACCCAGATCGGTTCAGGGGTTCTCAAAAACTATGGAAGTCTTAAGTTCCCGGTTCACCACGAGGGGGCTGCCCAAAATAGTTCCACAAGGTTGGGTGGTTTTGCCGGTCACAACCGTAAAAGGAGAAAACTAACAAAGTACCGAATGAATCCCCCTGGCTCCTAGCAGCGATTGTTCCCCTCATTCATATGCACAACCGTACCGAATAGCGCTCTTCTAGCTAATCGGTACATATAGATCCAGCGTTCGTGTGTTGGAGACCGGTGTTCGGGAGGTCGAGTGTCCGATTTTAGTTCCAGACACTCGACAACCAAGTCCTGCTGTCTTTGCTCGCATGAAAAAAGATGGCCGCGGTTTTCTCAGCCACGTGGCGTTCGGTAGTAGAGAGTTTCATTGAAACAGGCTTTGAGGTTTAATGAGCCAGGGGGTGGTCTTTGTTCGGTAGTTACATCTACCAAATGGGAAATGAAGAAATAATGAATAAAAAGGGTAATTTCTTCACAATATTTAACACTTCTGGGCAAAAACATTTAATGAAAAGTAAAGGCACAAAAAATTCTGACAATCATTTTTTTTTGACAAACAGTTCTTTTACCCACTACATATATGGATACAGGAGTGCAATTATATAATTTGTATAAATGTCCCAATTTATAACATATAAGGACAATATGTGATAGCAGAGTATGCTATTATTTGAATAGCAAAATGTCCATCTCTAGTCCCTCTCTAAAAGATTAACATTCTTACTCGTACTTGTCAAAAAAATCGAAAAATATTTGCCAAACTTTTCATTTAAACATTCTACAATTGTTTTAGGTTGAATGTTAATACTTTGCAGTGATATGTGCTTGTTGTGTCATCCTTTTAGCTATATAAACTATGCTAAGTAAAGCTTATTAGGGTTATGTTTTTTACAAAAATAAGGCATTAAACTTCAAAACAAATAAAGATGTGAGCTATCACCCAACCTTAGTCCTTGCAGTAAGAACAATTCTGATTTTATAACATATATTATTGTCTTGCTATTTTTTTTAGATTGATTTAATCTCACAGATGATTTTTAATATTGAGAAGGGGAACCTGAAGAATCAGTTTCCGTTTACCCAAATTAAGTCCTGTTTCAATGGTGATGGCCTAAAATTAGTCATTTCTTTTTATGGACACCATGATTACGAGATTGAAGCTTCTTCCCTTGAAGATAAGGAAAATGTAAGTATAATGAAAGATAATGATATGTAACTGGTGTTAGAATGCTAGGTAAATGGTACTTCTACTGTAAGTTCTTAAACTGAATTTAATTACTGATGACTTATATGTCAACCAGTGACTCCCAAATCATGACATTATTGCACAGTCGTTATTCGGCATGTGCCAACCATACTTTAATAACACGCAGACACCGAAAATTCTGTTGGAGTATAAAGTCCACAGCTTTATTAATTAATATCAATATATATAAATTAACAATTTAGGGTCATTGTCAACAGTACTCCTTCGTTAGGCTCTCTTCCTATATCATACCCCCGACAATGACCCTACCAAAACAAACATTAGCATAACCAATAATACATACACATAACTCAACGGCCTACCAAGAGGCCCCACCTCCATTTGTCTAACTGCAGGGGTGTACCCAGACACCCCTACACCCCTTGGTTCGTAGCCACCGACGGGCTCGAACCTACCTCCATACTTTTGACTTCCGGCCTACTCCAGCCTAGACCTTGGCCTACCAATTTCTTAACCCACCAAAATTCCAGTTTAACCAAGACCTTTTCCCGCCGCTGTGACCAAACGGGAACTACTACTAACTCATAGGGCGGGTGGGAGGGACAATTTACAGGTAAGAAAGGCTCAAGTTAGAATGAACTTACCCTAAAATGGCCGCTATTTAAACTTCCCTTCTAACCAACGCCCCCCAGCACAATCACAGGACAGCCTCTTGACCTGAACTTCACCCTGCCTACTCCTGGCTCTGTCAAGGCCCACTCCTCCCTGCGTTGCTCCGTGGTTTCATGACATTATTGCACAGTCGTTATTCGGCATGTGCCAACCATACTTTAATAACACGCAGACACCGAAAATTCTGTTGGAGTATAAAGTCCACAGCTTTATTAATTAATATCAATATATATAAATTAACAATTTAGGGTCATTGTCAACAGTACTCCTTCGTTAGGCTCTCTTCCTATATCATACCCCCGACAATGACCCTACCAAAACAAACATTAGCATAACCAATAATACATACACATAACTCAACGGCCTACCAAGAGGCCCCACCTCCATTTGTCTAACTGCAGGGGTGTACCCAGACACCCCTACACCCCTTGGTTCGTAGCCACCGACGGGCTCGAACCTACCTACATACTTTTGACTTCCGGCCTACTCCAGCCTAGACCTTGGCCTACCAATTTCTTAACCCACCAAAATTCCAGTTTAACCAAGACCTTTTCCGCCACAGCACTTGCCTTGACCCCTTAAGGACATGTGCGACCCCCACCACACAGAAACAGGGCTTGCGCTATCCCGTCTTGCAAACCTAAATTAAAAAGGTCATAACCAACATCCGATAAGTGCACCCCGTCATCACGAAAGTAACCCGGTAATCTCTCCTCCAACTCCCGATGCCTCACCACCACGCCTCCTAACCTTCGAATGAACACCGCCATGGTCCTGTTCACTTTACCCCGACATCGAGAAACTGCCTTCTCATTCCTGGCGTATCTCCAGCATAAACGAGGTACCATCTCCGACCATACCACTTTCACGCCAGGGACAAGCCCCCTTAGTCTGTCAACGTCCTGCTTCATACACTTAACCAGTTCACGTTGGGGGACCAGACCCAAGTCGTTTCCCCCCCCGTGAATTACCACCACGTTCGGCAAGGGCTCCTCCGCTACCTTCCGAAACAATACCGTAATAATGTGCTGCCAGTAAAACCCCCGATAACCGAACCAGAATAACGCCACCCGATCCTCAGGAAAGCCCAGCTGTGTTCCATGTCTTCTAACTGCGGCCCTCCTCCTTGCCCAATGGATATACGAATGGCCAATTATCCACACCGTCCAACCTAAAATAAAACATAACATTGAAGAAACATCACCAGCACATCCCAAACACCCACAATCAACCACCCCTTCACACCAGCCTATCTGGCCGTACATAAGAGCGAAACCTGAGAGATTCCCATCTCCCAATTCGTCTAATCCGCTCATCCCCTAAACCCAAGCGAGCCGCTTCGGTCGCCGCGCCTATTCGGAATGAATGTGTTCCAAACTGCATGGGCTCCAGACCCAACTTCTGTAATCCCAAACGGAAAACCCGCACAAATTGGAAGCGCGACAGTGCCGTGCCGTCGGCATGTATGAAGAAACAACCGCTCCCCATCGGGCGTAGTTCCAAAAACCCGGCCCCACTTGCCACCGGACACAACCCCGACCCTGGTAAACCAAACAACGTGACCATGGCACCTTTACCAAATACATCCGTCTTTGATTGAATCAGGTGGATCAACACCCTGTCCCCACTAACCGTCACATCCTCCAACCTAAGCCCACCAACCCCTTTCTTGTTGGCACTAAGCAACTCACCAATCCGAAACGCCCCAAAAAAGGCCCACGAAAAAGCCACTGTAAATAACGCCACTTCAAACACAGAAAAACATATCTCAGGTAGTTTGTTCACTAACCCCTGTAACACTCTGAAGGAGACTGGTCTTCTCATATCCTTCGTCTTCTTACCTTTCCTGTATCCCCGAACCGCTTGCCTCACTATAAAATGCTTCGTCACATCCTCCCATCCATTAAACTTAAACAAAAACGCCAACGCTGACATGTACCTATCAACCATTGATGGCGACGCTTGCTTTGCGAACAACCGGCATAGGATCCATAACAGTATGTCCAGCCGATTGCTCCCAGGGCCCGTCACCCCTACCTGCTGCATCGTGTCTTCCCACACTTGCCAGACCTTAACATAGGAGAACCAAGTTCCAGGCGCCAGAGACTTCTTTATGTACTCCCCAAGCAAGACGTCCCGAGCTCCCACATCTCCGCCGGACAGGCTTGACCCTCTTCTTCCGCCTCCGGCGCCGCCTCCCGAAAACGCTCCCACTGTAGGCGAGACAGCGCGTCAGCGACAACATTGGTAAGCCCCGGTATATGCCGAGCGCGAAACACAATATTAAAAGACATGCACAAGAGAACCAATTTCCTCAACAACCGTACCACTGGCCATGAAGAAGCCGATAATCCGTTGATAGCCTGCACCACTGCCATGTTATCCGAATTGAACACCACCCTCTTATTGGCTAACTCCGGACCCCATAACGCCACTGCCACAACAACCGGGAAAAACTCCAAAAAGGCCAAGTTCCTAATCAAGGGGTTCGCTTTCCATGCCTCCGGCCACCCCTCCGCGCACCATTTACCCGCTAGGTACGCCCCAAAACCGATGCTGCCTGATGCATCCGTAAACAAACCCACGCCGTGGAGGTTCCCAACGGCTCCCAAAAAAACACCTTCCCGTTAAACTCCCTCAAAAACCTAGCCCATACCTCCAAGTCCTCTCTCATGTCCACTGACACCCTAATATAATGCGATGGTTTTCTCACCCCGCTTGTCGCCCGCGCCAACCGTCTGCAAAAGACCCTCCCCATAGGGATCACTCGGCACGCAAAATTCAGGCTCCCTATCAACGATTGAAGTTCACGCAAGGTGACCTTCCTCGCCCTACCAACCGTGTCCACTAGCCGCTGAAGGGCCTGTAATTTGTCCCCGGGCAACCTGCACTCCCTCCGTACCGAGTCGATCTCCAAACCCAGGAAGCTGAGGCACGTAGTGGGCCCCACCGTTTTGTCCTCTGCTAACGGCACCCCAAATGTGTGCGCCACCCACTGGAAGGTCCTCAACACCTGGCTACAGCGCTCCGTGCGTGGTGGGCCAACGCATAAGAAATCGTCAAGGTAGTGCACCACAGCACCCCCAGCCGATTCCCGTCGTACGACCCACTCCAAAAAGGTGCTAAACCTCTCGAAGTAAGCACACGAGATGGCACAACCCATAGGCAAGCATAAGTCCACAAAATACCCCCCATCGAAATAGCACCCCAATAAGTGATGACAATCCGGGTGTATGGGAAGCAGCCGGAAAGCTGCCTCCACATCCAATTTCGCCATTAGAGCCCCTTGTCCCGCTCTCCTAACCAACTCGACAGCCTTGTCAAATGATGTGTAGGAAACAGAACACAGGGCCTCGTCGATATCATCATTAACCGATGTACCTTGTGGGTACGATAAATGATGGATCATACGAAATTTACCCGCTTCCTTCTTGGGGACTACCCCAAGTGGAGACACCCGCAAACCAACCAACGGCGGGGAAGCGAATGGTCCCGCCATCCTCCCTAATTGCACTTCCTTACATAACTTTTCCCGAGCTATGCTCGGATGTTCCCCCACTGACCGAAGGTTTTTACATAACCCACCCGCAGCCCTTTCTTGAAACGGAATCCTGAAACCCTCCGTAAAACCCAGCCGTAAAAACTTTGCCACCTCCTGATTATCGTATAGTTTTAACCAAGGCAGCATCGCGCTTACCTTCACCGGCGACGCTCCCAGCTGCAGCCGCAGCTGTTGATGTGCCGACAACCCCTCCTCCCAAGTTCGGCTTACCTTTTCGGAAGCACCTGGAAACTCCGTGATTACCCCCGCAACCGGAGCACTCGTGCTTAAATCTGCAAGATGCACCCCACTTGCATTGGCCCTCATTGTAGAGCCAGCAGAAACCTTTCTTCTGGCCTGCCGACACGGTACCTGAGCCCGTGCCGGCCGCTCCGAGAAAGGGGGCACTTTTCTGTGCCATCATCAGCCTCATCCACAAAGGCAAGTCCATCTGGTCCCACCGCATGGACGGATTTGTCGCCAATCGCTGACGAAATTGTTCGTCATATTTCCACCATGCTAAACCCCCATAGGTCCGATATGCGTCCCCTATCCCGTCTAAATAACAAAAAAGCTGCGAACATCGATCCGGGTATTTTTCCCCGATCACGCTCGCCAAAATACAAAAGGCCCTCAACCAGTTCCCAAAAGACTTGGGTATTTTCCGATACCTCTGCCTCTTTTCCTCCTCTTCCTTCTTCGCATCCTTTTTATCCTCTTCTTTCAAGTCTAAAAATTCCTCCAGGGGAAGCAGGGAAAATATTTCCATGAACTCCCCTTTCCAAATTTTCTCCTTAACCTCCACCTTTAAGTGGCACCCTAGCGGTCCCGCAAAAGACACATGCACATTTTGCCGTGCCGCATCTGTTACTTCCCCGCAGAGAACGACATGCTCACCCACGTCACCCGTCGCTCCTTGACCCGTCCCCGCGGCGCCCTCACCCCCTTTCGGCTCCGCTGACGCTGCGGCCTTCACCCCTGCTGCCCGACCGCCGTCCGCAACCCAAACTTTCTCAAACTGTGTCGGAGACCCCCCGTCCCCAGACCATGAATCTAACAGAGATCTTAAACATCCCAGTAAGCTTCCTGGGTGTGATGCAGTTGGAGACTCACCGCTCAAGCCCCCGGCCGCTGCTGGCCGCGGGGGCGCCACTTTTTCCACCACGACAGCTGACCCAGAAGGAACCAGGGGACGCCGACTCCTGCCCGCCTGTTCGTGTGTTGCTCTCGTGGGCGTCCGACTCAACGACCTGCAAGGAGAATACAGCCTGGGTGATCTGTCCGACTGCAGCCTCACCCGCCCTTCATTCCCGTGATCAGACCCGTCCTCACCACTTCCCTGCCTGCATCGCCCCTCCCGCACGCTACTTCTCCTCCTCCGTGCCGTGTGGTTCCTCTCAGACGACCTTGACTCACTGCGCCGGCGCCGTAGCCACCTGTCCCGAGAAGCTGACCTCCTCCTATTGCTCCGGTTCCCTGCTGGGCTCCCGTTCCCATGTCTCCTACTGCCTGCAGACCCTGACCTGCTGTCCCACCATTCTGCCCTTCCGCGCTGCCATCCTCCGCCATTCCCTCTGCTGGCGCTCCTCCTATCGAGCCGCTCCTGGGATCGACCCCTAAAGGCCTCCCGCCCACTGCTGTCCTGGGTGCCGCCGTCCTCCTGGCCAGTCACCCGCCTGCTGCCACTCCGCTCCATACTGCCACTCCTCCTGTCTCCTGGGTCCCCAGACTTGCCGATGCTGTGCCCGTCTCCCCTTCTTCCCAAGCTCCTGGCCATGCTCCTCTGATCCCTTGGATCCGCAGCGCTATCCTTCCTGCCTCCAACTCCAGCCGCCTCCTGGTCCCTCTCCCCAACCTGTGAGACCGCTGTCCTGCCACTGCCAGCCCCTCTCAATCCCTCCTGCCCCACAGTGCTGCCCCCAGGGGGCGACTCACCGGGACGTCCAGGGCTGCTCCTGGGTCTTGCAGCCGACTCCCCTCCGTCCTGCTCCATTCCGGCACCAGCTGTCAGCTCCGCCTGCCCGCCCGCCGCCATCCGGCAGGGGGCGCCCTTCAAGGGAGGCCTCCTCCTGGCCTGCAACCTCACCGCCCCGGCATTGCGCCTAGCTGGCGGTCCCGGCCGACGACCCGCTCCACGTCCCTGCTTTCCGGCCGCCGCACTGCTTCCCGCCGAGCTCCTCCTCCGTCTGGCTGCAGGACCCGCTCCAGGACTAAGCCGCTGGGGCGGCCTAGCTCTCCTCTCCGGCCTCCGATCCGGCACCGCATGGGGGGGAGCAGACGTGCTCGGAACCCCCAGCTGCTCCTGTAGCCACGCCATTCCCTTCTCCTGCACCACGGACCGCAGACCCGACAGAAGTTCTTCTAATGACGCCATGCTGCACCTGGAAAAGAAGAAAAGAGGAGCCCAACCGACCTGCAACAATTTACAGGTAAGAAAGGCTCAAGATAGAATGAACTTACCCTAAAATGGCCGCTATTTAAACTTCCCTTCTAACCCACGCCCCCCAGCACAATCACAGGACAGCCTCTTGACCTGAACTTCACCCTGCCTACTCCTGGCTCTGTCAAGGCCCACTCCTCCCTGCGTTGCTCCGTGGTTTCATCCTAATCATCTTCCTGTATAATATTCCTATGGCACAGACTTGTAGTATATGAGATGTCAAGATCTGCATCATTGGATAATTATGTGAGTGTGTAATCTGGAGCTCTGCATTGATGATATTCACAGCAATGTGTGGTGTGTACGAGTGTATAACAGAACTCCACAGCAATAAAATTTATAGTAATATGTAGCGTGTCAGAGAGCTTCACAGGAATAAAATTCATAGTAATATGTAGCGTGTCAGAGAGCTTCACAGCAATAAAATTCATAGTAATATGTAGCGTGTCAGAGAGCTTCACAGCAATAAAATTCATAGTAATATGTAGCGTGTCAGAGAGCTTCACAGGAGTAAAATTCATAGTAATATGTAGCGTGTCAGAGAGCTTCACAGGAGTAGAATTCATAGTAATATGTAGCGTGTCAGAGAGCTTCACAGGAATAAAATTCATAGTAATATGTAGCGTGTCAGAGAGCCTCACAGGAATAAAATTCATAGTAATATGTAGCATGTCAGAGAGCTTCACAGCAATAAAATTTATAGTAATATGTAGCGTGTCAGAGAGCTTCACAGGAGTAAAATTCATAGTAATATGTAGCGTGTCAGAGAGCTTCACAGCAATAAAATTCATAGTAATATGTAGCGTGTCAGAGAGCTTCACAGCAATAAAATTTATAGTAATATGTAGCGTGTCAGAGAGCTTCACAGGAGTAAAATTCATAGTAATATGTAGCGTGTCAGAGAGCTTCACAGGAATAAAATTCATAGTAATATGTAGCATGTCAGAGAGCTTCACAGCAATAAAATTCATAGTAATATGTAGCATGTCAGAGAGCTTCACAGCAGTAAAATTCATAGTAATATGTAGCATGTCAGAGAGCTTCACAGCAGTAAAATTCATAGTAATATGTAGCGTGTCAGAGAGCTTCACAGCAGTAAAATTCATAGTAATATGTAGCGTGTCAGAGAGCTTCACAGGAGTAAAATTCATAGTAATATGTAGCATGTCAGAGAGCTTCACAGCAATAGTAAAATCTATGCAATATGTAAAGGCAGTCAGAGAGCTTCCACAGCAATAAAATTTATAGTAATATGTAGCGGTCAGAGAGCTCACAGCACAATAAAATTCATAGTAATGCGTGTCAGAGAGCCCTCACAGGAATAAAACACCCCATAGTAATATGTAGCGGTCAGAGAGCTTCCGCCAGCAATAAAAATTCATAGTAATATGTAGCTGTCAGAGAGCTCACAGGAGTAAATTCATAGTAGTCATGTAGCCTGTGAGAGCTCTCACAGGAGTAAAATTCATAGTAACATGTAGCATGTCAGAGAGCCTCACAGGAGTAGAATCTCAGCACATGTAGCTGTCAGGAGAGCTTCCACAAAAGCAATAAAACAATAAAGTAATATGTAGCATGTCAGAGAGCTTCACAGCAGTAAAATTCATAGTAATATGTAGCATGTCAGAGAGCTTCACAGCAATAAAATTCATAGTAATATGTAGCGTGTCAGAGAGCTTCACAGGAGTAAAATTCATAGTAATATGTAGCGTGTCAGAGAGCTTCACAGCAATAAAATTTATAGTAATATGTAGCGTGTCAGAGAGCTTCACAGGAGTAAAATTCATAGTAATATGTAGCGTGTCAGAGAGCTTCACAGGAGTAGAATTCATAGTAATATGTAGCATGTCAGAGAGCTTCACAGCAATAAAATTCATAGTAATATGTAGCATGTCAGAGAGCTTCACAGCAATAAAATTCATAGTAATATGTAGCATGTCAGAGAGC